>CM061133.1:180781589-181381589 GCA_030789695.1 Scilla litardierei | reverse complement strand
TTTCACTTGCCTAGCACCGGGGATGACGATCACGAAGGTTCGTCTCGCGGATGCTAAACTACGGGGAAATCGCTGTTATGGGGAAACAATCATCAAACAACATGAAATTTCATTAGGGTTTCATAAAAATACAAATAGGTTATGAAAACATCGAGAGATCGATTTCTTACCGAGAGGAGGCGGAAGAAACACTCCGGAGAACCTAGGAACCAGATCTGGAAACCAATGGGGAAGTTTGGGAAACTAGAGGTTTTGGGGGATTTTGGGGATTTGATGAGATTTTGGGAAAGATGAGAGGTAGAATGAGTTGATGGAGGGTTTAGATGATGGATTTAGGGCTTGGAATGAAGGAATAAGGGTTTGAGGAAGATGTGGGCTCAATGGGGGAGAAACTAGGGTTTTGGGTCGAGTGGAGGAAGAAGAAAACGTTTGGGAGGGGTATAAATAGGTTGGGCTGGCGGCTGCCCAGAAATTAGGGTTTTAACACAGACTAGTCGGTCAAAGAGCAACCACTGACCGACTAGTTTGGCAACTAGTCGGTCGGTCGACCAACGCAGACTGACTAAGTGTAAACAGTAACTTCTGAACGAAAATAGGTTTTAGATTTAGTTGGTCGAAGAACAAATACTGACCGACTAGTTTGATATCTAGTCGATCGATGAACGTTCTTAGACCGACTAAGAGTGAACAGTATTGATACCAAAAATAAGTTGAAGAGTTAGTCGGTTAAAGAAGCATTGCTGACCGACTAGTTTACAACCTAGTCGGTCACCCAACGTTCTTAGACCGACTAACGATAAACAGTAACTCCTGAATAATTTAGAAAGCCAACTAGTCGGTCCAAGAAGGATTGCCGACCGACTGGATCGTCATCTAGTCGGTCGGTGCCCCTTCTTACACCGGCTAATAAGCACCAAAAGTTCCAATACGGAGCGCGGGACCCCGGGATCGATTCCTAAGACTCCTAGGCTTGATCTAACAGTAAGATACGACCGTTATGAAGCCCGTCACGAATGACATACTTCGAAATCGACGATCCTAAGGAAGAAACGAGAAAACACGACGAATCGATCGGAAATGAAAGCTACGGAGACGGAAATCACACAAAAGGAGAAAATCCACCAAAACATATATTATAATATAATAAATCCAGATACAAGGAAACCAATCGTTACAAAATATAAACGCACGTCAAAATCCCCCAAGCTGAACTCTTCCTCATCCTCGAGGAAGACGAGTGAGAGTAGGAGCTCGGGGAGGGAAAATAGAGAGAAAGAGAGAAAAAGAAAACTCTATATCCTAGATCACCCGTCAGGGCCAACAAAACCAAAAACAACACACCAAGTAAGTAAACGCCAAATCACATCACTAAACCAAGGAATACGAGTCCAGACAAGTGCCGTGGGCCCACGCGGTGAAGCGCGAGTGAGTGCGGTCGTGTGCTAGCAGACGGTGTCACTATCTACGATGTGCGATAAAGCTCGATATACACAAATCCAGGAAATGACCCAAATATCGATTCGAATTGAATAAAGCGGTGAATATATAGTTCAAGCATGCAAGAGAATAGAGAGAGAATCAAAACATATCATGCGTCAGGGACTCCACAACTAGGGTTAAGGAAATCACTACACTACAGCCTAGATAATAGCTAAAAAGTTCCTAAGCCAAGTGTTTTCGAAACCGATGGGGGTTGAGATGATGTGGAGTAGAACACTCGGTGCAAATTCTCGCCTTCCCTTTATTCTCGGTAAGGAGGAAAAAATATTCACACTGGGATTTTTTTGGGTTTTGGGTATTTGTATATTTTTTGGATTTTTGGTTATACAATTTTTCTTTCTTTTCTTTTCTCTTCTTTTTGGGTTTTTCTTTTCTTTTCTCTTTTTTTGGATTTTTGGGTTTTTGGCTATACACATGTGTACTCTCCCAAGTGGGAGAACGGTACACGACGAGGGGATTTGCACCAAGTAAAACAAAAAAGAAATCGGAATCTAAACACTTGGGCAAAGGAAACTATTCTCGCTAGTTAGAGCATGGGCTAAATGGGTTATCCTAGTCCTTAATTGTGGAATCCCGACAAATGCGAAATGAAGTATACGATATATATATAGCATACAGAAGTAGACAAGAGAAATAAATACCGCATATTCAAATCGAAGCATGATAATCTAGGGGTCATTCCTGGACAGGTATATAAAGTAAAATCACAAAGTAGAAGCACACCACACAGCTAAGCACGACGCACGACTCACAAATAGCTAAGTGGACCCACGATGCATGAATGCAAGAGGACTCGATATCCTAGGGCTAGTGAGTGTGATTATCGATGCCATGCTAGGTGTGTGTGATTTTGTGGCAATTCATCATAGGGTTCATCTATAGGAGAAAGATATAAAAAGAATAAAAGAGAAAGAAAAAGAAAAAGATGGAGAAAAACGACTCAAAACGAAAAAGAAAGACTCAAATGACGCACAAAGTGCGACTCCCCCAAGCTGAAGCTTGCATTGCCCTCAATGCAATAGAATTAAATACGGGAGGACAATGAATATGGGGGGAAATACGCACAGACATAAAACACACGAAAGAAAAGAAAATAAAGCAAACGAAAATGAAAATAAGAAATAAAGATAAAAAGCATACCACACGACATAAAAACAGAAAATAAAAATAAAAATAAAAATAAAAATAAAAGAAAGAAATAAAAAATCACACGACACGACAAATAAGCAAACACACAAAGAAAAAATAAAACACGATAGCACACAGAAAAAAGTTGACTCCCCCCAAGCTAGACGTGACAGTGCTAGCAAAATGATATGATCGTGAAAATGCCGAGATATGCAAGGGGGATGTCAATAAACAAAAAGGAAATCAAAAAGCAGCAGAAGGGGAATCCTCGCCCTCCTCGGAAGAGGGAGTGGATGGGTGGTCGGGGGAGGCTGGGGGTGTGCGGAGAAGCGGGGAAAGAGGTGGAGGAATAGGTGCAGTGGTGGTGTGAATGATGGGTAGAGTGTCGATGGTGGTGGGTGGTAGTGGAAGTACGGTGATCAAGGTGGTGGTAGAAGGGATAGAAATGGGGGGAGAAGACGTGATGGTGACGGTAGTGGGTGGCGGTGGAAGAGATCTGGAGTGCACCTGCAATTTCTTGCGGCGCACATATCCAGTGACGGTGGAGGAGGGAGGCGGTGGTGGAGGGGCGACAGAAGTGGTCGTGAGAGGAAAAGTGGATACGTGGATGGGAATAGATGTGGGAGGGGGGATGATCACCTAGGTGGGGGGAAGGAGGTGGGGATGGGTGGGATGGTGGAGGAGAAGAGTGTGATGGGGGAGGTGACGATCGTCGAGGTGGTGAAGGTGGTGGTGAGGGGTGTGGTGTGGGTGGTGGTGGTCCGTGGATGTGGGTGAGAAGGCGGAGGATGGTGGCCACGTTCCTCTCAAGTGCGAGGAAACGTGGGTGAGTGAGAAAGGAGGACAGAGATGGGTCCGAGGGGACAGAGGACGTGTCAAGATCACGGAGGGCTGCGACCTCCCTCTCGAGAGCAAGACGGGCAGAGACCTGGCGGTGACCAAAGGAAGTAGACTGACGTGAAGCGAAAGTGGTGCCGGAAAGTGATGTGGAAGTAGTGCCGGCGGCAGTGGTCATGTCGGCACTAGACACAAGGCTGGAAATGGCCGCAGAAAGATCCTCAGCAGTGATAGGGCCAGTAGCACGGGTGGTGTGACTCGGGCCAGCCCCGATATCTCCCCAGGACGCAAGAATATCCTGCTCGCCTAAGTGGGCAGCAGGGGAAGGTGGTCTGCGTGCGTCCGGGGGAAGGAAAGGAATGTGTAACCCCGCTAGAAACTCGGGATCGGGCGGAAAAGTTCAATCCGCTACTACAGCAACAGTCATGCGAGCGGGGTTGGGGAGAATGGTGTAGGGGCGAGGGGGGTGACCGTAGTTAAATTCAAAACGACGATCAGGAAGGGGCTTAATCATATGAATATGCCGCAGGACGTCAAGATCTAGACGTGAGGGTCCTGCGGCGACAGGAAGACCACGGGGAATGTTGATATTAAATTGGGGATAATAGGCAATGACAGTGATAATTCCCCCACAACAAATCTTGCCCTTGCCGGTCCGACTAATCTCTAGAAGCTTATAAATAAGCCAGTCGCCGGCATGGACGGGAACAGTGGGGGCCCTAAAGCTAATCCCATCATCATCACGAACAAAAGGGAAAGTCATGGCCTAAAGAATGAAAAGATCGGGGATAGTCACGGTGCCTGACTCATCCCGCGGGAAAAATGCGGAGGATATGATCCTATGGGCCAGACGGAATATAGGATGGATAATGGATGAGGCCTTGGCCTTACCTCAGGGATAGCGGGGGAGTATGGTGAGGCGGAACCAAAAGTTATCGACGTCAAATTCCGGGGGGTATCCGTAGTGTCGGATAGCGTCATTCCCTAGAATAGGGAAACCAAATATACCATTGATCGTATCCAGGTTGGTGCGGATAGTTTTGTTACGCACCCAGAAAATGACAGTCGACCCCGACTCACAAACGAGTGAGGAAAGAAATTCAAGTGTGAGGGACGGGTAGGACACCGCGGTGGTGTTCAGGAAGGCTAACCAACCTAGGTTTGCGAAAAGAGTCTCGACCTCGGTGAATACACCGAGATCGATAAGTGATTGGGTGTGTGCAAACTTGGTTGATAGATGCCCTCGAGCATCAAGTCTATGGTAGAAGTCTTTTTGCTCTTGGTTCCGAAATTGATACCCATGCGAGCCCAACATTGGGTCCTCAGGGGGGATAATAGGTGGGGGAGGGCCGAGTGAAAGTGCATGTGGTGTATTGGGAGGAGGACGTGTTTGTTTGCGTCTCTTTTGAGGCGGTTCCTCCTCCCGCATGATACCCTTCCCCTTATCTCTATCCCGGGCCATGTGTGCGTGTGAGTGATGCAAATGAGTGTAAAATACTATCGAAGTGCACACACACGAACAATCAAGCAAATTAAATATCTAGGGTAAAAATTGAAATTTGAGAAGTGGAGCGAAGTTACCCAGCAGAGATTCGAGTTCTTCGCTTGTAGTTGACCCAATGCCATGCAATAGGAGACGTGTGGAGCCGCGTCACTCTTCTTCAGCAAAAATTCGAAAGTAGGGGTGGATATTGTGGATTAGGGCTAGAAAATTGCGAAATAGGAGAGGGAGAGAGAGAAAGAGATGGAGATATGGAAGGGGGAGGTGGAGAGAGAGGTTAATGGAGGAGTGGAGGACGTGGGAGAGAAGTTTTTGGCCGTTAGGAGAGAGTGGGAGGCGAAACGATGGTGAGAAAACGCGATCGGTCGAGGGGATGTGAACGGGTGGGTCGGGGGGGGGGGTATTTATAGGGTTTAAGTCGAACCGGTCGGGTGAGTTGTCACCCGATCGGTCGACTTAGTGGTCGAAAATTTTGGCTGAAGAGTTGCTACAGGTGAACCAGTCGGTTGACATGTCAACTGATCGGTTGATCGCTCCACACATTTTCCCGAGAGTTTAGAGATTCTCACCCGGTCCCTCAACCGGTCTTGCTTCTTGTCACCCGATCGGTTGACAAATTTTGAAATTTTCCCGAGAGTTTACCCCAGGTCACCCGGTCTGCCAACCAGTCTCTTCTTTCCTCACCCGGTCGGTTCATTTAGTGGCAGACACGGCATCTACCTGATACATCCCAACCGATCGGTTGAGTTATCAACCGATCGGTTGGGGCCTTGTTTTCTGCAAAAACCCACAAATAGCCTAAGTTCCACCACGGAAGTTCTTGCGGCTGGATTTATTTATAAAAATAGATAAAATAAAGTTAAAAAAATAATCTTAAAAGTTGAAACAAAAGTTTAGAGCATGGGTTGCCTCCCATGAAGCGCCTTTGTTTAACGCCGTTGGCTCAACGCCTGTAAATGATGTTCATGGTGGGCGATACGGGTGATGCCCAAAATCCATCATCTCTTCAGCTCCAGAGCTTGTGGCTTTTGGTGTAGTCAGCGGGGGGATTCCTCGAGAGTACTTCCCAGGAACTTGTTTCAACAGCTCTATCTTCTTCGTTCTCCAGCATACTGATACTAGGATCGTCCGGGGGATTTGGGTGCATCATCAACAACCCTAAGTCAAATTCGACTCTTTCTTGGCCGACATTGAGGGAAAGCTTCCCATTCTTCACGTCTATCAAAACTCCGGCGGTTGCCATAAAGGGCCGTCCAAGGATAATAGGGGTATGCTTATCTTCCGGTATGTCCATCACCACAAAATTAACCGGTACTTGTACTCCTCTCACATCAACGGGGAGGTCGTCTACTACTCCCACCGGGTACTTGACCGGACGGTCAGCAAGTTGTAATGTCATGCCGGTGGGCTCCAAGTCTCCCATCCCTATTCTCTTGTACAATGATAGGGATATTAAGCTGACGCTTGCTCCTAGATCGGCGAGCGCCCTCTGGATGCTCACTTCCCCAATAGAGCAAGGGATGGAGAAACTTCCTGGGTCTTTGAGCTTGGGAGGATTCACGCGCTGAATGAGGGCGCTGCACTCCGCCGTTAACACGACCTTCTCCTTTCTGGATCCCCGTGTCACCAAGTCCTTCAGAAATTTGGCATATGAGGGAATTGTCTCTATGGCCTCGAGGAAGGGGATTTGTAAGCTCAGATCTTTCACCATGGCCAAGAATTTGCCATACTTCTCATCGATCTTGACTTGGGCAAGCCGTTGTGGGAAAGGCACAACGGGCTTGAATACTCTGAGGTTCCCTTCCTCATCCTTTTTCTTCTCCTCTCCATGGACTCCCTCCAGAGTAGTAGGCTTTGACGACGAAGCACCGTCGTCATTTAATTTCTCAATTGGTCGTTTCATGACCAACGGTGCTTCCGGTCCTTTGGGGGGCACTCTCGTGGGTATTTGCATTCCGCTCCTCAAGACGATGGCGGACACGTTCTCATGCTCATGCGTGAGCGCCAAGGTCCGATTTACCCCCCTCGGGTTTACCTTAGGCTGTGGCGGTAATAGATTCTGCGGTCTTTGAAGGTTCGCCACTTGTAACCCCAGCTGGGTCACCTGATCAGTGAGGACTCTCTGTCCCATCTCCAGCTTCAGATTTATCTTCTCCTGGTTGGCGATGTATTGAGTCAAGAGGGACTCAACCGGAGAGATGGCCCTCTGCTGGCCATATTGTTGCTGGGTGGGCTGTTGATTCCTAGGAGTGTATTGCTGGTACTATTGTGGAGGTTGTTGCTGCTGAAATTGCTGCTATTGAAACTGCTGCTGAGGCCTAGCCGACTGATATATCTGCTGTTGTTGCTGAGTCGGCTGTTGATAAGGCGCTCGGTAGCTAAGGTTGGGATGATTACGGTTGTTTGGAGAGTAGGCCGGGTTGGAGTTGGTTCGTGATGGAAAAGGCGCATTCCCTGTAGGATTGTAAAATAATACGCTCACCTGATCCAATGGTGGTGAGATGTCACCACCGTCGAATTCTCCAAAAACTTCGGATTCCACCGCAGCAATCTGTTGTGAGCCGGCGCCACCGGTGCCTACCATCAATGCGGAGATCTGGGTCGCCAGCAAGTCAAACTTGCTTGACAATTTGTCGACGTCCTCGACCCTATGGATGCCCCCAGATCTAGGTGTGGCTCTCTCGTCACACCACCGCTCTTTGTTGGATGCCATATTTTCAAGAATCTGTCCGGCATCTTCTTCGTTTCTCGACATAAAGGATCCTCCAGCCGCGGCATCCATGGAAGATTTCAAATCGTCCCTCAACCCATTATAGAACAGATTTATGATCTGCCACTTGGGGAGCCTCAGGCAAGGACTCGTGGCTGGCCTGTGAGAAGGAGGAGATCTCACTCCTCAGCTTCATGGTCTTCCCCGGAGGAAAGAACTTCGTCAGGAAAGCATTTGAGAGCTTCTCCCAGGTGTTGAATGTATTCGGGTCCTTCCCCCTAAGCCACAGCTTGGCCTTATCTCGCAGAGAGAAGGGGAACAGCTTCAGTCAGATCGCCTCAGTTGTGACACCGTTTATCCAGAAGGTGTCATATTTCTCCAAGAAGGAGTCTAAATGTTCAATCGGGCTCTCCATGGGTGCACCCGAAAATTGATCCTGCTGGATCCACGTCACCAAATATGGCTTAAGCTCGAAGCTTTGGGCCGTAATAGCCGGAGGACGGATGGCGGAGGTGGACTCGATAGATGGCATCGAGTACTCTAGCGGGGACTTGTGAGGCGGGGTGTTCTCCCCCATGGCTTCAGGATCCTCTCTTCTTCGCTTCTCGGCGGCCAAACGCCTTAGGGTGGCGTTTATCTCTGGATTAACGGGGATCAAGTCGTCGAGACTTCTTGAACTCCTACGCATGAAAAACAACAAACACCCGTGAAGCGAAAAGTGGGAAAGAAACAGATAAGATAAAAAATAAAAATAAAAATAAGAAAAATAAAAAGGAAAAAGAAGAATGCGAAAATTATCGCGAGGTAGGGATGAGAGCTAGACACAAGGGTTCATGAAATCCTAAAATTACAAGCACGTTGCCTCCCCGGCAACGGCGCCATAAAGCTTGACGTCCCCCGCTTATGCATGCTAGATGTGTGCAATAATACGATTGGGGGCGTGAGATTTAAATATTTGTAACCGCAAGCGCACGGTGTTGTAGTGCGGCTTGGGGGTCGAACTCAGGGAGGTGTGGATGTGCTTGTGTCAAAGAGGATCAAATTCACCCCATGGGCGAGCTAGCCCGGATCGAATGATGGGTTGTCACGATAAATGGAATGCAAGGTATAGACAATATAAAGGAAAAACCCGGAACTTTGGTTTCCACCCTATCGTGCGATTCTCGCCGATACGGCCTACGGGTAGGATAGCGATCAGAATTAGGGTCTAATGGTGAGACGTTGCCTCTAAGAGTGGTACCAGCGTCCCATGGGCCCGATATTCCGGTCGGTGCCCAGGATGATACGCCGGACTTTCCGGGTTCGATCAGTGGGCACTCCCATGTCCATTAACACTGATTGACTCCGGGAGCACTAAGCTCGCAAGGATAACTCCCAACGTCTCATCCTGTCGCTCCCGCACGCTAGGATTTGGCGTCTACGCTAAGGGCGTGAGTTATGGCTAGGGAGTCAACCGCCAAGTTTATTCCCCCTTGGCCCTGTTGAATATTGGACTCCCCGGATTTGGTTTTGGATGATGAGCAAACATAAATAATTCATGAACTAACAATTTGTGAGCGCAGTATTGGAGATTGTCGCCAAATTCACGAGAACAATCAAAGCGACATCTCAAGACTTCTCAAGGATCGTATTCATTGCCTAAAGCTTCATTGAAGCTCTTGGACCGTTTTTGGAAGTCATGAAGAATTGATCGAAGCTCTCGAAGACCGTTCTTTAAGGTTTTATTTATAGTCTTTTCGATTCGATCTATAGAATGTTAAGCCTTGAGTATATCTTACGATTCTATCTTCATAACGCTCATATCGTAGCTCTAGGATCTTAGTACAAGTCCATTCTAACTTCCTCGAAGCATCGCGCTTCGATTTGGACTTGTTTGTGCATGTTAGTTGGTACAAGAAGAATTACTGACCTACTAGATGGTGATCTAGTCGGTCAGCAAAGCTTCTTGGACCGACTAGTTTGTGTTAATCTTTTCTTGTTCAGTACTGTTTATAGTTAGTCGGTCTACGTTGACTCACCGACCGACTAGTTTGTGAACTAGTCGGTCAGTGATGCTTCTTTGACCGACTAGTTGTGATTTACTGTACATGCCAAATTTCTCCTAAGCTACTGTTTATCGTTAGTCGGTCTAAGAACGTTTGGTGACCGACTAGTTGACAATCTAGTCGGTCAACTTTTGTTCTTGGACCGACTAAGTCAATTTATATTCAGACTATTTGCTTTTGCCTCTTAGTCGGTCTACGTTCACTGACTGACCGACTAGTTGTGAAACTAGTCGGTCAGAAAGTCTTCTTGGACCGACTAGATTTCTAGGTCTGAATTTCTATTTCTTCTTAGTTCTTCACTTAGTCGGTCCATGTTGTTTGACTGACCGACTAGTTGATGAACTAGTCTGTCGGTGTTTGTTCTTTGACCGACTAGTTGCCTCAGATTTCTAACCGTTGGGATTTGACCTAACTCATTTTTATGGGATCTTATAAATACGAACCTAGGTCATTTCTCTAGGGTTAAGAGCTGCCATTAAGAGATTCATTGAGATTGAAAGAGATAGCTATTCTCACTCATTTCTAAAGCTCTCTTCCTCACAAGAAATCCATTCTCTCACTTTCTAGATCTAGAATCCATCTTGAGAGAAGTTTGTTCTTGGTGAGCCCTTCAAGCTCTAGCTTGATTCAAGTCTCCAAATCACTCCTAGGCACCCATTGCTGGTCATTTCTTTGGTGCTAGGTCTTGGTGACTTCATCTTCCTCAAATCCCTCCTTGCACCAATTTGGTAAGAAAACTCAAGGTATAGGATTTTGTGGTAAGATTGTTTATTTCATTATAAACTTGTTTATATTGCTTATTGATTCTCTCGGTTGTGAGAGAAGGTTGTGATCCCGGGTTGTGGGATTCACTATTGCCATTGCTTGTATGATTTGATCTTGTGAAGGTTTTTCACAAGATATCATAGTGGAAATCTTGGGTTAGGGTTTCTAACCTAAGTATCCGGAGGGGATCCGGGTGGTTGGGACGTAGGATCACCGGGAACAAGTCGGAGAGACTTGGGTGGATCCGAACCCAGTAACATCTATTGTTAGCGTTGTCAATTTTGTTGTTGTCTTTCAATTTAAGCTTCCGCAAATTGATTTGGTAGTTGTTTGCACGATAATTAGGAATTATACTCCTCGTTATTTTTAAAGTACTATTCACCCCCCCCCCCCCTCTAGTACTTGTGCAGTAGCTTGTAGGGCATTACATTTGGTATCAGAGCCAGATACTTAGCTATGTCTGCCAACGACAACAAGACCGTGCGTCCACCTTCCGACTATGGCACCTTCAGGAACCGTGAAGGAGCGTCTTCGGTCATGGAAGGACATTCCTCGACTAGGCCTCCATTCTTCAACGGCGTCAATTATGGATATTGGAAATGCCGGATGGAAACGTTCCTCCGGAGCGCCTCCTTGTGGAGAATTACCATGTCGGAGTACAATGTGCCTACCGAAGAGGATTTCGACAAGTGGACTACCGCGGAGGTCGCCGCGGAGATTGCAAATGCCAAAGCTATGAATGCTTTACAATGCGCATTGGAACCCGAAGATTTTAATAAGATATGCACATGTAAGAGTGCATATCAAATTTGGAATTCGCTCCTCATTTTGCATGAAGGAACGAGTCGGGTAAGAGATTCTAAACTCGTGGTAGCCAATAGAGATTACGAATTGTTTCATATGGAACAGGGAGAAAAGATGAAGGAATATTATGCTCGCTTCGTCGACAAAATGAACGAGTTGGAAGCTCTCGGCAAAACCTACACCCAAAAGGAGAAGTGTTCGAAGCTTATCGAAGGACTTCCTTCTTCTTGGGAGAAACGTACCTTCGCCATCGAGGAAGGTAATGACATGAATAAGTATACCGTAGTTCAATTGATGGGTACTTTGATGTCATACGAGGTACGCAAAGATAGCAAGGTGAAGTTACAAGAAAAGATGAAGTCCTATTTGAACCAAGACGTGCCTAAGAAAAAGGCGATTGCATTCAAGGCAGCTTAATCCACCTCTACCGATGATGAGGACTCGAAAGAAGAAATGGACATGGAATCCATTGCACTCATGGCAAAGAAGTTCAATCGCTTCTTCCGAAAGGGTAACTTCAAACAAAAATCTAAATTTACTTCTACTAACGCCTCTCCACCTTTGTGCTTTAAATGCAATAAGCCAGGACACATCAAAGCGGATTGTCCTCAAAACAAGCAAAAGGAGAAGTGGAAGGCGCCGAAGTTCGACAAGTCCAAGAAGTACAAAAAGGGATACAAAAAGGGGCTTGTCGGAGCAACATTCACCGACTCCGAGGATTCCTCAAGCGGAGAGTCGGACGATGAGAAAGTGGAGCAAGCGCACATGTGCTTCATGGCAAGAGAGGAGCATGATCAAGGATCTTCCTCCTCCGATGATAGCGACAACGAAGGTGATGAGGTAACTATGGATGATCTTAGGAATGCTAACTATCAACTATGGTCCAAATACACTAAATTAGTAAATAGATATACTAAAGTAAAAGATGACCTAGCTAGCATTCAAACCTCGCCTAAGACTATCATCACCAACAACGACACCGTTGTTGAAGAGTTAAGAAATGAGATTGTTAATCTCAAATCTAAACTTGAACATGTTAGCATTGATGATCCGGAAGAACATAGGATAGCTGATTTGACTTCTTAAATCTCGACTTTGAGTATTAAGAATGAGAATCTTAAATCTCGTGTTTATGTGCTCACATCGCAAGTATCAAACTTGGATACTTCTATGCGTTCTCTCAAAGAGAAATATGAGAACACATTAGGCCGAATTAATAAATTCAACAAGGGTAAGGACCATTTGGATAAAATCCTAAGTGACTTACTTCCGGCCAATCACCACATTGGTTTGGGGTATACGATGGGATGTCCATCCAAAGCGGCCACTACTTTTGTTAGGCCAACTTCCGGTGACTCTACGAGTGGTAGCAAACACTCTATTGGTAGTTCATCTACCAATGGTGCTTCCACCTCGTCCACACCCTCTTTCGGAAAGAAACCCACTTTGGGTGGACCTCCAAAGAAGGGGCATGCTTATATGTACACCAATACCATGCCACGTAGGAACACACGTCCTACTCCACCGTCTCACACATATGATGATTTTTATGCAACACATTCTCGGGCACGTGCACACCATGTGAGACACCCTCACGCACGTGTTCCCACACATGCATATGTTCACCCACCTCATCATATGAATAATTCTCGTCGTACACCATTCCATCATGTTCCGTATGCCTATCCACAACATGCATCACGTAGAAATCAACGTCGCATGCATGCACCCAATAGGATGAGGGCTCCCAAGATTTTCACTATTTGGAGCCCAAAGGACACAAGCATGGATGAAAAACAAGTATATATGAATGCTTATTTTTCGGATGTTGTGCATAGTAGAAATTATGTGGGGAAGTCTAAGTCCAATTGGACTTGGCTTCCAAAGGTCTAACCTTTGAGGACCCAATGACCTTGGGTACCATGATATGAAATGTTCTATCTTTAGGTACTCAAGGAAAAGAAAAAGAAAAGGAGCAACAAATTTAAATTTAGCTCCAAAGGGAATTGGATACTCGATAGCGGGTGCTCCAAACACATGACGGGTGATGCTCAATTGCTCTCCGGAGTGGTTCCCGTTGCAAATGGAAATCGCGTCGTCTTTGGAGGCAACGAGAGCGGAACCATCGTCGGTGTTGGTAAAGTGGGTAACCCGTCTAAACCCTTAATTAGTGATGTTTATCTTGTTAATGGTTTAAATCATAATCTTATTTCAATAAGCCAACTTTGTGACAAAGGTTACAAAGTTAGCTTTGCGAAAGGATTGTGTCATATTTCAAATGATAATAATAAGTTATTATTTTCCGGCACACGCCATAAAGATATTTATATTTTGGATCTTCCTAAGTCATATGAACAATGTCTCGTTGCCAACACAAGTGAACAACACTTATGGCATCGACGCTTTGGACATGTGAACTTTGGAACACTTTATAAGCTTTCAAAATTAAATTCCATTAAAGGTTTTCCGAAGCTCGTTTTTGAAAAGAAAAGTTTTTGTGATTCTTGTCAACGTGGCAAGCTTCCTAAATCTTCATTTAAACCTAAGAAAAGCATTTCTACGAAACGGCCACTAGAGCTATTACATCTAGATTTATTTGGGCCAACTAGAGTTGCTTCCTTAGGAAATGCAAGATATGGACTTGTCATCGTCGATGATTATTCTAGATTTACATGGGTATTTTTCTTATGTAATAAAAATGAAGCTTTTGAAAACTTCACGATATTTGTGAAGAAAGTACAAAATCTCATCGAAACCACCATTGTCACTATTCGTAGTGATCATGGGGGTGAATTTGAGAATGAGTCTTTCTCAAATTTTTGTGATGATCTTGGAATTACTCACACGTTTTCTTTCCCTCGCGCACCTCCTCAAAATGGTGTTGTTGAGAGGAAGAATAGAACGCTTGTGGAGTGTGCTCGCACTATGCTCAAAGATAGTCAACTTGGTTATCAATTTTGGGCGGAAGCGGTACACACCGCTTGCTATGTGTTTAATAGAATACTTTTGAGGCCCGGCACCAAACAAACATGTTATGAATTGTTGTTTGGTAGATTGCCTCAAGTTAAACATTTTCGTGTTTTCGGCGCAAAATGTTTTATTAAAAACACATATTATAATTTGGACAAGTTTGATCCGAGATCGGATGAGGGGATATTTGTTGGGTATTCCTCACGTAGCAAAGCCTACCGAATATACAACAAAAGATCCTCTACGATCGAGGAATCACTACATGTCTCTTTTAATGAGAATTTTATTACTCCTAGAATTTCAAATGATGATGACTCTATGGATGTTTTATGTGATTCATTTGAAAATTCTAAGTCTATTGATTCAATTGATTCTATTGATACTAACCCGACTAATGAAGTTGTTGAGGATGTGCCTAGTGATCAAGGTATTCCCAAGCGGCTTCATACCGTTTGTGACCATCCCCATGAGCAAGTCATTGGCAATATTCAAGATAGAGTCAAGACGAGATCGCAAGTCCACCACTTCGCCAATTGTGCCTTTGCCTCATCGATAGAGCCAAAGAATATAGTTGAAGCGTGCGAAGATAGTGCTTGGATACTTGCCATGGAGGAGGAACTCATTCAATTTGAGAGGAATGAGGTATGGGAGCTTGTTCCGTTGCCATCGAAGAACCACACCGTCATAGGGACAAAATGGATCTTCAAGAACAAAACCGACGAAAACCAAGTCGTCGTCCGGAACAAAGCTCGGTTAGTAGCTCAAGGCTATCGACAAGAGGAAGGTATCGATTTCGAAGAGTCCTTCGCTCCGGTAGCTAGATTAGAATCAATTAGACTACTATTGTCTTATGCATGCCATAAAAATTTTAAATTATTTCAAATGGATGTTAAAAGTGCATTTTTGAACGGAGATGTCGTTGAGGAAGTATACGTTTCTCAACCTCCGGGCTTCATAAATGAAAATTTTCCAAATCATGTTTTTAAACTAAAGAAAGCTCTTTATGGTTTGAGACAAGCTCCTCGAGCTTGGTATGATCGCCTAAAGAATTTTCTTTTGGATTTGAATTTTAAAATGGGCGAAGCCGATTCTACACTTTTTATTAAGCATGCGAATAATGATATTTTATTAGTTCAAATTTATGTTGATGATATCATTTTCGGTGCTACTAACTTTACTCTTTGCGAAGAGTTTTCTAATGTTATGAAGGAACAATTTGAGATGAGCCACATGGGCGAACTCAAATATTTCTTAGGACTCCAAATTCGCCAATTGAACGATGCAATCTTCATCCACCAAACGAAATACACGGTGGAGTTGCTAAAGCGATTTGGAATGGAGAATGCCTCCGGGAAAAAGACTCCTATGAGCACTACAACGCATCTTGATAAAGATACGGACGGAAAAGATGTAGACATTCGTCTATATCGAGGTATGATAGGTAGTTTACTTTATCTTACCGCAAGTAGGCCCGATATTATGTTTGTCGTTTGTATTTGTGCTCGTTATCAGTCTCAACCTAAGGATTCTCACTTAGTAGCGGTTAAACGTATTTTTCGCTATCTAAGTTACACTTTAGATTTTGGATTACTTTATCCGAAATCTAGCACATATGAGTTAGTCTCATATAGTGACGCTGATTATGCGGGATGCAAATCCGACAGGAAGAGTACTAGTGGCACTTGCCATTTTCTAGGAAATTCCCTTGTCTCTTGGTTTTCCAAGAAGCAAAATTCGGTATCACTTTCAACCACCGAGGCGGAATACATTGCCGCCGGTGCCGCTTGTGCCCAGGTTCTTTGGATGAGACACACACTGAAGGATTTTGGTATTCATTGTGATACTAGCCCTATCATGGTGGATAACCAAAGTGCTATTTGTCTTTCAAAGAATCCGGTGCACCATTCCCGATCTAAACACATAGATGTCCGACACCATTTCTTAGATGATCATGTTGCTAAAAAGGACATCATATTAGTGTACGTTGAAACCCAAAAGCAAATCGCCGATATTTTCACGAAACCCCTAAAGGAGGACTCCTTTGTGCGGTTGCGTCGAGAATTGGGGATTATGGGTGAATCCGAGATATAGGATTCATATTTCATTCAATTATCTTGCATGCTATTATATTTTGCGATATTTCGTTCATGCTAGATTTATTGAATTTTTGGGGATTTTATGTGATATGTTTGAATTTTTGCTCGAATTCTTATTTGAATGTCGTATTTAAGATTTCGACGTTTAATGGGGTAGTTTAGATGACTTATGAGAGAATTAAGATGTTTCATCCAAGTGTTTTTATGAAGAGAACTCATTTATCAACTTTTGGACTCTTCTAGTCGGTTTCAGTTCATCAGCCAACCGACTAGATGCTCATCTAGTCGGTCAGCTAGTGAACTCAGACCGACTAGTTCAAGCTTTAACTTTCTCCTGTCTTTGACTTCTTTTAGTCGGTCTCAGTACTCTTACCGACCAACTAGATTGAAAACTAGTCGGTCAGTGATTATACTGTGACCGACTAACTCTAGCCCTAGATTTTTCTGTTTGCCTCTGTTTCGTCTTAGTCAGTTTAAGCTCATTGACCGACCGACTAGATCGTAATCTAGTCGGTCAGTGCTTGAACTGTGACCGACTAAGTGCTCTAGGGCAATCGCGTCTTTTCGCATTCCCGACCGACTTATATCCAATCTATCCGATTGTTTTGCTTTTTAGTCGGTCTATTTCGTTCCCCAGCTCAAAAAACTCCCTCTCCCCGATCGAAACCCCTTCGACTTCCGTCGATTTCCGGCCACTTTTCCGGCCATCTCCGCCGCCCGTCGCCGTCGACCACTCCCTTAGGTATATCTCCCTTCCTAGATCTTATTTTGCATCCCTAGGGTTTGATTTAGATCTTGTTTTCACTTCTAGGTACTAGGGTTTCGGATTTTCTCTTAGGGCTAGATTGTCTTAGGTTCTAAGGTTTGAAGTTAGGGTCTTTGATCTTATCCCATCGCTTGTTTGTACTCGTTGTGCCGCGATCATGGCACGAACGAGAATCCCGATTACATCTTCTGGGGCATCCCCCATGACCGTTGATGCTCCAACCGCTTCGACCCCTCCTAAGCGTAGGGCCAAGACCACACGTCCCCCCTCTTCGTCTTCAACACCGTTGAAGAGGAAGAGGACTACCAAGCCCAAACCTACCGGCCAATCTTCCAAGCCCCGAGCTAAACCCAAAAAGTTTCGTGCTCCTACTCCTCCCGGTGAGAGTTCAAGTAGTGATTCCGAGGATGATTCCGAGGAAGAATACACTCCTGAACATCCTGAGAAGGCACCTACTCCACCCCCTCCTCCACCTCCTCCTAAGACCCGTAAGGCTAAGGGTAAAGCTCCTATGCCAGTCGGCGGTGTGGATATATCGTTGTGCCGCGACGACCCTCAGTGTCTCGCAGCGTACAACCGTATAGAGCACTGCCCACTGCTGTTGGAGCATTACGTTCAGTTTTCTGATTTTCTTGGCCTTGCCGATCTTTTATCGTATAGTGGCCTTTTGGACTACCTTCGCTACGACCCTAAGGCGAACCCTAGACCCTATCCTCGCCTGGTCAAATTATTCTATGCCAATCGTGTCCGAGGTCAGTACGATGAGTCTCACTCCATCGAGACTTCTGTTTTGGGGACTCCTATAGTCCTCACGACAGAGATCTTGTGGGAGCTGATAGGTTGCTCGTCGTGTGGCCTCCTCCCGTCTGACATTTTTGTTGTCGATGTCTCCACCCCTGCCCCGACGATCCCGTCTGTTGACACGCCTCTCCTCCCTACAAAGCCTGAGTCCACTCCTTCGACTGGACCCACGGAGACTGCAGATCCAGCCACTTCCTCGTGACCGTCTGTTTCGAGGCCTCTCCTATGATCTTTGGATGATGCATCTTATTGAGAGTATTTTGGGTTAGGATGGAGTGTTGGGGTTGTTTTGATGTATTTTGGTTATATGGATGTCGGTGTTGTATTTTGATGTTTTTGGGTGTTGATGATGATGTATTGATGTATGATGTATTGTCTTTTTTGATGTTGATATACATGGTCTGTTGCATTTGATATGATGTAGTCGATATTTTTTTGGATGTACTCATGATGTTTTTAATTATATACATCGATGTTCTCTTTGATTTACTTCGTCGTGCACATTTAATTTTCATTCAATGCATATGATATGTGAAATCATCGCTCGACGCTTGATAACTTGGTTAAATATATTATATTTCTATAATTGTATAGAATTGTTTTCCATGCACACATTTAACCAAGAATATTGAATATTGGAGAGTATGTTTCATTATTCAATAAATGAATAAATATTTGGTATTTTTGAAGATTTTAATTTACGCTTTTTTGATAATGGAGAATTTGACACACTTTGATTTGATTTCGTCTATTTTCCCTTGGTGTCAATTATGTCCATCGTCAATATCTACGACTCCCGATGTTTGGATTTTCCTTTTCCTAGTTGTTGTCGTTGTATGCCCCCCATTTTTGGGATAATGCCAAAGGGGGAGAGATAATGATAATAAATAGGGCAAATGAAAATTTAACTCAATTTTCAAGATTCTAATTTGATGTGTTAGATTCAGGGGGAGTTAAGATATATATAAGGATTTTCAAAATCCGATATTTCAAAAATCGATTCTCGTTATATATCTTACTCGTCTGATTGATGCAATTTATATATATTCATTTTGGAATTAACGTGTCATCAATGCAGGGGGAGTAAGTATTTTACATTTGAATCATTATTTTTTATTATTATTTATGTTGGTTTGTCATCACCAAAAAGGGGGAGAATGTTGAATATTGGACTCCCCGAATTTGGTTTTGGATGATGAGCAAACATAAATAATTCATGAACTAACAATTTGTGAGCGCAGTATTGGAGATCGTCGCCAAATTCATGAGAACAATCAAAGCGACATCTCAAGACTTCTCAAGGATCGTATTCATTGCCTAAAGCTTCGTTGAAGCTCTTGGACCGTTTTTGGAAGTCATGAAGAATTGATCGAAGCTCTCGAAGACCGTTCTTTAAGGTTTTATTTATAGTCTTTTCGATTCGATCTATAGAATGTTAAGCCTTGAGTATATCTTACGATTCTATCTTCATAACGCTCATATCGTAGCTCTAGGATCTTAGTACAAGTCCATTCTAACTTCCTCGAAGCATCGCGCTTCGATTTGGACTTGTTTGTGCATGTTAGTTGGTACAAGAAGAAGTACTGACCGACTAGATGGTGATCTAGTCGGTCAGCAAAGCTTCTTGGACCGACTAGTTTGTGTTAATCTTTTCTTGTTCAGTACTGTTTACAGTTAGTCGGTCTACGTTGACTCACCGACCGACTAGTTTGTGAACTAGTCGGTCAGTGATGCTTCTTTGACCGACTAGTTGTGATTTACTGTACATGCCAAATTTCTCCTAAGCTACTGTTTATCGTTAGTCGGTCTAAGAACGTTTGGTGACCGACTAGTTGACAATCTAGTCGGTCAACTTTTGTTCTTGGACCGACTAAATCAATTTATAGTCAGACTATTTGCTTTTGCCTCTTAGTCGGTCTACGTTCACTGACTGACCGACTAGTTGTGAAACTAGTCGGTCAGAAAGTCTTCTTGGACCGACTAGATTTCTAGGTCTGAATTTCTATTTCTTCTCAGTTCTTCACTTAGTCGGTCCATGTTGTTTGACTGACCGACTAGTTGATGAACTAGTCGGTCAGTGGTTGTTCTTTGACCGACTAGTTGCCTCAGATTTCTAACCGTTGGGATTTGACCTAACTCGTTTTTATGGGATCTTATAAATACGAACCTAGGTCATTTCTCTAGGGTTAAGAGCTGCCATTAAGAGATTCATTGAGATTGAAAGAGATAGCTATTCTCACTCATTTCTAAAGCTCTCTTCCTCACAAGAAATCCATTCTCTCACTTTCTAGATCTAGAATCCATCTTGAGAGAAGTTTGTTCTTGGTGAGCCCTTCAAGCTCTAGCTTGATTCAAGTCTCCAAATCACTCCTAGGCACCCATTGCTGGTCATTTCTTTGGTGCTAGGTCTTGGTGACTTCATCTTCCTCAAATCCCTCCTTGCACTTATTTGGTAAGAAAACTCAAGGTATATGATTTTGTGGTAAGATTGTTTATTTCATTATAAACTTGTTTATATTGCTTATTGATTCTCTCGGTTGTGAGAGAAGGTTGTGATCCCGGGTTGTGGGATTCACTATTGCCATTGCTTGTATGATTTGATCTTGTGAAGGTTTTTCACAAGATATCATAGTGGAAATCTTGGGTTAGGGTTTCTACCTAAGTATCCGGAGGGGATCCGGGTGGTTGGGACGTAGGATCACCGGGAACAAGTCGGAGAGACTTGGGTGGATTCGAACCCAGTAACATCTATTGTTAGCGTTGTTAATTTTGTTGTTGTCTTTCAATTTAAGCTTCCGCAAATTGATTTGGTAGTTGTTTGCACGATAATTAGGAATTATACTCCTCGTTATTTTTAAAGTACTATTCACCCCCCCTCTAGTACTTGTGCAGTAGCTTGTAGGGCATTACAGGCCCAACGGTCAAAGACGGTCTTTTTCCCGCCGATGACAATAAAACACCCCGCGTAACCGTTAGATTCCTAATCCATATCGATTTCCTAGACCTATGGACGCATCGGGGAGAGCCCACGAAGGGGTTTCCGCAAAAATCCCAGATTTGGGAACTACTCACACATATTTAGTAAAAAGCGATCTAAACAGAAATCGACCGAAAAAATCATGATCAGACAATAGAAATGCAATGGTAGTAAAGCAATTAAGATAATACTAAAGTTTGACAAAGATCTGAAAACATACAAAAACTGGGAAATTACAGCCGTCACAAAATGAAGAAAACAGTAAAAAAATAACCAACTCCCGTTTCTGGAAAACCTAGGGGTTCTATATATAGAAAATGATATCACCCGATCGTTTGACAAGTCAACCGATCGGGTGATCTGCCTCACTCATTTACAGCGCAATGCGGGACTTCACCCGGTCATCTTCACCCGGTCGGTTGACATATGAATATGACCGGTTGGATCTTGGTGCCGTCGGGTGAGGAGGCCAGTTGAGCTGACCGTGTCTTGGCTCTGGAGATTCGGCTACAGATGAACTGATCGGGTGAAGGTCACCCGATCGGTTGGCAATCACAATAAAAATCCAGAGACTTTGGGCTTTTGAACCGGCCTACGAACTGACCGGGTGACTTCTTGTGAGCTCCAAGCTGCGTCCGGGTGGTGCACGCGTGCATCACCCGATCGGTTGAAGATGACCAACCGATCGGGTGAGGGGCTGAAAGATGATATCATCGTCGTTTGACCCCCTGGATCACGCGTGACTCCTCCCATTGCTCCGGGGACTTGCGATATCGTCATTTTATGTCCCCTATGCCAGTAAACTCCTGCAAAATACGGAAAACACGGAAAAGTGAAAGAAAACAAGAAAACACGAGAAAACGAATATAAGACGGCGGTAAATAACGGAAAAACACGGAAGAAAACGTGCGCAAATATATGAAATATAAACGCACGTCACCATGTGCATATCATGAATGCATGTTTATCGTGAAACTGTGAAATCGTGAAATATTGTTTAGTAGCTTTTTGCTACGACGTGAAATGCATTGCAAAAATATCATGTTCATTTAAATTATTGCATTCATGAAATAACATGCCATGTCATCATATTTTAGAACTGCTAGTTGCATTCATCCTATAACTGCCATTACTTTTATGTTTCCTTGCACAAAAGTCTCCTTTTTTCTTTTGGAGATTTTTGCTGACATGTGCCATTTTCTCTTTGGGTGTCGCATGTCAGGCTTTGAGTCTAAGGTAGTTGCTGAGGACAACCAGGTTACTGACGTCACGCTTGAGGCTTTTGCTGACGTCCAGTTCGAGGATACCGGAGACCAGTCCTAGTCTCAGTTAGAGGTTTTTCTTAGTGGATGCTGTTAGTTTTTGGTGCATAGCACCTTTTCTATGTTTTAGTTTCGGCCATGCTTGGGGCCTCTCATTTTCAGACTCTTGTACTTTATTTTATGACTAAATCTGTGGATGTTTGGAATAATGAAATGGATGCTTTGAATGTTGGTAATTTTATTGCCTGCGTTCATATTTATTATTGTTGTTGTTTCATTGCAATGCAAGAATCTGCGAATGGATCAACACACAGACGCTTATCAGACTGTAGCTTCACAGCTTCAAGTCTGAGCGGACCTCTTCACGTCTCGCCTTCCATACTTGGGAAGCGGGGCATGACAGCTTGGGAGAAACGTGTGGGTTGTGTTGGACGGTGGATGCGGGGTTTGTTGAGATTAGATGGGATTTGGGTGCGTGAGTGTTGCGTTAGTTGTAGATGGGGATCCGCATGTGTTTGTTACGTTATGGTTTGTTAAGATTTAGATTTCATTAATTATTATTAGAAGAAAACTTTAATTAGCATGTTAGAAATTGTTAGGATATTAAGATTTGATTTAGTTAGAGAATATTTAAATATTAATAATCGGTTAGGATAATTAGATCTCTAAGATTTAGATTGATTTGGAAATTAGTATAGTTTTAAATATATTAGGATTTAGATCTGATTTAACTAATCAATTGAGTTAATATTAGATTAGGAGGATCGACTTGGATAGGATTTTTAGAGTTAGGATTTGGAGATAAGATAGAAACAGTTGTTAGGATTCGTTAGATCATTGGGTTAATATTTGATTAGGAAAAATCGATTTGGTTAAGACATTGATTAGGAAGAGATTGGTTTATTTAAGACGTTTTAGATTTGATCGAGATATTACTACTTATTAGGATTTGGATTAGATTAGGAAAATTGATGTAGTTAAGATAATCAAATTATTACTATTTCTCCCCTGCAATCAACATCCAAAAATATAAAAAAGATATCGTCGCGATCGTGAAGTCGTGAGGATCACAAATGTGGGGTCCGATCACACGTTCGAGTTCAGGAAAAAAATAATAATAAAATCCTAAGGCAATTGTTAAGGCCAAAATTGATCGAGACAGTTGTCAAGCTGACATATACTTGAAGTGCTGGGTTGGAGCCTCGTCAGCAGCTGGAGTGGGACCCTTGGTTGGAGGAACCAGGGTCCAATGATGGTAGTTGGAGGTGATGCGACCTTCGACCGACCTACGGGCGAGCGTTGCGTTGATCGTTCGAGGTTGGAGAGCTCGACATCGACCTTCGTTGTTGGATAGCGATCATCGATCTGCACCACTAGAAGTCATTAGGGGGGTCGAATCTAGGTTCCGACCCAAATCCCCTTCGATGCTTAAGTTAGTGTGGAACTTAAGGAAGAGAGGGAGATTGGTGCAGCTGAGATCGACCCACGGAGGTTTGTCTCAAGACTGACGACGCAAGCTCAAATATAAAAATGGTAAAAGTGAGAAGATAGTGTTCTATGTCTTAGAATTTGTCCCTTGAAGATGGGACCCTTTTCTATATTTATAGATGTTCAGGATCCCTTTGGATACGTTAGGGAGATAACGGCCACCCATAATGGGGCCACGATCTTCCCTTATTAATAGGAACAAATGTTGCCCATGTCCCCGAGATTCCCGAGCCTGCCTTTGATCCCACGTTCGAGTGATGCAGACCCAACGGTCGACTGGCCGTTTGGGCTTTGACTGAGTCGACATCGGGCTCCTTTGGTTGGCTGGGTGGGCCGGGTGGGCCTTAGTCAATTGCGACCGAGTTGTCTCGAGTGCCGGCCCAATGACTCAACAATGGCCACCTCGTCACACGACCTTGAAGGATCCATCCGCTGAAGTCAAGAGATGTTACATCACATTTAATGGGGCTCGACAGTCAAGAAAATAGCGCTTGATTTCTAGGCGCCAAAATGCCTGCCTCGTCGATTCAGATGATTTGTCGGTTTGAAATCCAAGACTTTCTGGGTCTTGGATCCTTGACATGTGTTTCATCTGTGATCGTTGCGTTGCACATACATGACAGTTCCAGCGATGGAGTGCGGGAATACCGTCTCCATTCTCTCGATTCAAATTTTCCTACTCTTGAAAGTTATGGCTTCGTCCTATGCCTCCAGAAGGAATGTGGTCACCACTATTCAGAAGAATCAAGAAGGGGTCATGGAGCCGGGCTTGCTGGCAAATGTGAGGTCAAAGTCAAGGCCGGCCAAATCGACGTGCTTCAGAGAAACTAAGTTCGTCTTGATTATCAAATCATACTACATGGGAGGGACGAGAGGGCTCACCGTCCTGGCGATTGGGAAGCGGGGGTCTATGCCAAAGCCTTCGAACGGGGCCTTTGATTTCACATGCATCCCTTCCTACAGTATTTCCTGTGTACCCTGAACATTTCCCTCTGCAAGATGATGCCGAACGCTATCGACATATTGATGGGCTTCATAGTTCTATGCGTGACGAAGGGGATCGACCATCCTTGTGCATGTTCAATCACTTCTTCTCAATCTCTCCCCTTAAGACCCTGGGGTGGTACACGATAATGGCCCATCGAGGCAGGAAGCTGTTGAATGATCTTCCCATTTCCAATCCCAAGTGCCAAGACGAGTTTGTGTTTGTGAACTTCCAGGACAGACAAGCTTCTGCACCAGTTGGGGTGCCCCTGATTTGGGGCCCGTCGAGGATAAGCCGCTGACCATCGAGGAGAAGAGAGCCGCCAACACTTTGAAGAGCCTGTTAGAGGCATGAGGTTGATTGAGTGGCTATGGTCAGACGACGTGTTGCGTCGAACCATGTGGACGAAAGGGTGGTTCGACCGTGCTCGCTAACTGTTCAACCTTCATTACTCAAACTAACTTGTTCGTTGCTCTGGTAGGTATGACCAGTGTGGATTATCAGGTAGATCCTGCCTTGAAAGAAGCAGTCGAGGCTTCCATCAGAAAGGCAGCGACGAGAATGTTGTCACCCCGGGCGTCGACCACATCAAGATCAATGACCCAGCCGTCTGGAGATCGACCCATGATCGTTGAGGGGATTGCCTAGGTGGCGTGTCCTCAGCAGAAGAAGAGTAAAGGGTCCCCCTCCGAGTTTGAAGTGGTTGCACTGGAGGCGGGCAAGAAGAGGTGGAAGCTCGTCCTCAGCGACTCGAAACCGTCTGGGTCGAACGCAGCCACAGAGTAGGTCTCCCAACCAGGGAGTGATGCTTTCCATGAGGAAGATTCGAGGGAGGCTCAGGTTCTATCGGATCTTCACGTGCACCAGGACTCCTGGCCCTGGGGGGGGTCTGTTTCCCTCCGTAGGGTTGCCCGAAGACATCCCCGAGGAGTATAGGCCGATGTTGCTGGAGGGCCGATCTCCTCAGGCTCCCCTCGACTGTTCCAAGGAGAAGCTTGTCAAGGCAAGGTTTCCATTGAGGCGTAGGGATTCTTCTCTCCTCGACTGTGGGACCGCCTCCTGCATCGTCGAGTGTAACGGCCTGTTTTCATCAAGAAAAACTATTTACGAATTTGACCAATTTTTCAATTTTTAAACTATTTTATAATGATTTGTCAGGAGTTTTACTGATTTCAAAAATTTCTTATAAAAAATATTTTGATGTACCAAACTAGTTATGGAGTATTTTAGTAAGATCGGATTTCATCAAATACTCAAAACATTTCTGATAAAAAATTCATTTTCAAATATTACCGTTTTGGCTTTATGAATTTATTTTCTATACAAACATCATCAAAACAATTTCAAACTTTTACGGTAGCATTCTATGATCATTTAGTGCCTCTCACATTAATTTCGTAATTTTCTAAAGTCAAATCAATAGAGAACCCGCGAACCCGCTTCCTAAACGTTTTGGCCAAAAACTAGTATTTCCGTAGCTCAAACCCTGAAACGGACTTTGTATTCGCGATCCTCACGACGATACGATCCCGTAGATATGTTTTCGTAATTTTTCGGACACGTTTACCAGTAGGGGCAAAATCGTAATTTCGTACTTTTAAATATTTTACTAATTAAGTTTTAACGTTTTAATTAACCCTAATTAACCTACCATGAGAAACACGTTTTCCTTTTCCTAACGTGGTTCATTTCCCCTCCTCCAATTTGTCAAATTTCCTACGAAATTGCATTTATAACACACCTAATGCATTAAATAATTTTGACTAAAAAACTACTTAATTATAAGTTTAATCCCTATAAATACCCCTCCTAACCTATCTTCCCTCAGGCCGGCACCCTAAGCCCACTCACGCACCCAAAGGCCAACCTCTCCCTCTTGTTAAGCCCATACACACGCAGTTAACCCTCACCCCCTCTCCTCTACATTCTCTCTCGTTCTCTCTCAGTTTCTCTATCACTCTCTCTCTTTCCTCTCATTCGAACCCAATCCACAGCAGACACATGCGCACGTCACCCCGCTCGCTCTCTCGCTCGCTCTCTCTCTCTCTCTCTCTCTCTCTCTCTCTCTCTCTCTCTCTCTCTCTCTCTCTCTCTCTCCTCTTCCGGAGGAAATGTCGAACCCACGCTCGGAGCTTCCCTCTCCCCGCTCCGCCCTCGCTGCTCCGACGAAGCAGCAGCTGCAGCAGCGTCATCCGCCGTGAGCCACACCCCGGAGCTGAGCCTCACCCTCGCTTCATCGCCCGCAACCGTCGCGAGCGCCGCTTCCGCCATAGGCCTCGCCCACACAGCCCCCACGACGAAGCGCCACCACCCCTCCTCTTTCTCCCTCGTCAAAGCTCCGAGATCGCCGCTGCCGTATGCTGCTACCGCCCCCCCCCCCCCCCCCGCCTCACCTCGACTCCATGGCGCCCGCTTACCCAAGCCCCGCAGCATCGCCTTCCTCCCCTCCGACGTCCGCCTCATACCGCCACCGTGCCCGCCTTCGCTATGCTGCAACAGCCTCGCCAGAGATCCGAGCTTGCCTCCCCGCCGCCGTCTGCTCTTCCCTCACCGCCCAGCACGCCGCTCCCCTCGAGCTCACCTCACCGCTGAAGCCCCACGCCCCCGCTCTCGTCCAACGGCGCCTCCGTCCACGGCGAGCTCGTCGCAACAGACCCGAGTGCCGCCGTCGCTTCGCCGTCCGACCACCGGTTCACCGTCGATTGGTCGCCACCACCCTGCCACCGCCGCTGACTCCGATGCCTCAGCCCCATGCAGTCGAGCGTGAGAGAAAACGAAGAAGGAACGAGCGGAGGTTTGTATTAATAAACGTATAAAAATCAGTATTTTCGTATAAATATACGTATAAACGTATTTTCGCGTATTTTAATAAACAGATAATATGGGTTTGTTGGTTTAAAATTCATAACTAATTATATAAGCCACAGAAAAATATGAGACCAGCTCCAGAAAATCAGAAATAACGTTCTGGACTCAATGACACTAGTTTCGTCTCAATCCGACACTTAGACTTTCCAGAATTAATTTTTAAGCCTAAAAGTTAAATAGGTTATTTTCATTCAAAAATCAGTAACTCGCTATTTTCACGTAAACTAATATGCGATAAGAATATATGTTAAAGTACTCTTCGATACGGTCATTTTGACAGTTCATTCGCAACTTTCCGATACAGATTGCATCCAGGAGAAATTATTGAATAAATACGTTACTTAATTAAAAATAGTTTTTAAATTGTTTTTGAGCTTTCAAAAATTATAAAAAATTACTATGAGCTTCCGAAAAATATTTCATCTTATAGTAAAATTATTTTCCTTACATCTAGGCTATATAAAAATTTAGAACACTTTTCGACGACATTTCAGTCAGTTATAAAATCAAAACGACCGATTAGATAGGTAGAAATATGGTAGCATGTAACTGATGAGTTTTTATATTTGCAGGTACCAATTCTCGTACACCAGCATCTAGCTCTAGCTCCAATCTCGTCTTACCACATCAATCTCTAAAAGAGTAAGTCACTCTAATTCTAACTTTGGAAATCTGGATAGTGTACTCGTATGAACTTAGGACATGTCATCTAGTCACAGAACAGCTATTGACTTGAACCAAGGATTAGAGACCTAATTAACTAGCAAACTAATCAATAGTGGAATGACCAAAGAATTAAATTGAGATAGTACACTTTCATGGAATTTGATATCATAGTTGTTGGACTTCAAATCATTGCTCGGACTAAATTGAGATAGTAAACTTTTATGAAATTTGATATCATAGTTGTTGGACTTCAAATTATTGCTCGGACTAAATTGAGATAGTAAACTTTTATGAAATTTGATATCATAGTTGTTGGACTTCAAATCATTGCTCGGACTAAATTGAGATAGTAAACTTTTATGAAATTTGATATCATAGTTGTTGGACTTCAAATCATTGCTCAGGACTGATATTCTCTGTTGAGGCTTCTGCCTTGACTTTTCAGCAAGTAACTACCATATAAATGTATTTGATGTACTCATTGATGGATGTATTGTTACACACATTGTGGGATGTACGAAATGATGGGCCTATGAGGCCATACGGATACGGATATGGATACGGACACGGATACTGATACGGTTATAAATGTGAAATGTGATACAACATGGGTTATGGGGTAGTCTTGAGCTACGTAGTGTGCGGGAGTGACTGGGTCCACCCGTATTTGGTAAGCTGTACCATCACCCTAAAGGGGATGGTAGGTAGATATCTCACGAGTTGCTCCGTGGGATGGGTGCACTTCTGGTTGCATATCATACACTCGAGTTAAGACTGTTGCACTAGCTGATTGATACAGGGCCCGTGAGGCCATATTGATACAAACACTGATATGAACATTGGACTATGATAATACACGGGATACGGGGTAGTCTTGAGCTACGAAGTGTGCGGGAGTGACCGGGTCCACCCTTATTAGTTAAGCTGTACCATCACCCTGCAGGAATGGTAGGTAGATATTCCACGAGTTGCTCCGTGGGATGGGTGCACTTCTAGTTGCATATCGTACACTCGAGCCAAGGCTGATGCACTAGTTTGATTGCTGTATTCTACTCATGGTTGTTTGTATTGTCGGAACACACTATTGGACCTTCGGGCATTTACGGAGCACATTACGAAAAACACTATTGGGCCTTCGGGCATTTACGGAGCACATTTACGGACCACATTACGGAAAACACTATTGGGCCTTCGAGCATTTATGGAGCACATTTACGGAGCACACTATTGGGCCCTTGCGGCATTTAAGACTGATGCACTAGTTTGATTGATGTTGCACTAATTGATAATTGATTGATACCATTGCTTCAGTCACGACTACTACTATTCTACGGACTAATTCGAGACTACTCGAACGTGATAGAACGGTTTAATAATGAGCGGTCTTGAATTACGACTGAATCAGTGTCTAGAAAGGAATGGGAAGGGGGTTGGTCAACCAAGGGACTTGTTCCTGCGGTCTTTGAAGTGACCTGTGCCTTCAAGCCCTGACTGACTGGCTGATTTGGAAGTTAAGTTAGACTTCTTATTATTAGGCCCGCCTACACTATTAGATAGCCAAACGACGCACATCTTTTCTTAAGTATTACTACGACTACCTATTGTCATCCCATTACCGATTGGTCAAAACATCGTTTACCTGGTTGTCTTACTATTGCCATCCCATTGGTCAAAACATTGTCGCTACCATTTGTCATGCCACAGTTGTTAGTCTTGTACGTTACTTCTGCACTTGCACAGTCACCTTTACTTTACATGATCTGAATAGATATCAGTACTTTACTTATTACTCTTACATACCTGTCTGCCCATTCTTTACTTCTTGCACCTGCATGACCACCTTTTGTTTACTATAGTTTGTTCCATACTTTTGCACACCTTTATTTCTATTGCTAGAATTGTTGTGACTTACCTACGGTTCCATCTCTGTGGCACCGTAGGCGACGTACATATGGAGGCAGATGCTCTAGAGTTAATAGCGCCAGAATTTGACCATGAGTCCGCAGCTTTCAAAGTTGTTTTCAGTTGTATTTTCTTTTCTTCATGTACGTCTGTTGGAACATTTCTGTACAGTATGGATGTAATAATTGGACACTATTTGGGTATTTTTGTACATCTCTGCATCGTGGCTATTTTGTTTTCATTGGTTAACTGCAGGACCTGCGCAAATACCAAAAAATAACGGGCCCGGGAATCGGGTCGTTACATCGAGAATGCGACCCTTCCACGGTACATGGCTGTCGTGGAAAGGGTCGATTATGAGTGGCTTGCGTCAATAGTTGTCTATGCCAGTGTCCAGGTGATTATCGTTTGGGCTTCTATCGATGCTGATATCAGCGTATAAGCTGACCATCGAATGTTATATACAGGCTTTAGTGGCGACCGCGGCACTGCGTTATCGAGATTCGGTGGTGGTCGATCATGGTGTCACCCTGGAGACCGTCAGGTCGAGAGTGGAGAAGTCCCAGGCTAAGCTATAATGAATCAGCCCCCTCTTCGAGACGAGGTTGTTAGTCATTCAGAAACTCTAGCACAAGCTAAGCAAGTCTCGTAGGAGGGATTCTGAGCAAATCGCCTCCAGAGAGCGAGCAGAAGATGTTTTGCTGGAGGAGAGAGTCGAAGCCGATGTCATTACAGAGAATGCGATTCAGGATTTCATGGATTCATTTCCCGACTTTGACGAGCTATATAAGCAAGGTTACGAGCGATGCCGGCTGTAGATGAAGAACCGATTACCTAACCTCTCTGCAGAGATCGACGAGATCCCGGTGATATTTTCGGACCTCGGTGAGGATGAGTCTAACCAAGGCAATGATGAGTCGAGCCGTGGCATAGAGGAGTCGGCTCCCGTAGACGAGGCTACCACCATGGCTGGCGATGAAGCAAGAGCGGGTGCTACGGGGGAGCCAGAGCCTACAGCCACGTTGGATGGAGATCAAGGGCCTGAATGACCGCTGTAAGATCTAGCCTGCCAGATAGAAATTTTTGAATGTAAAGGGGGGCACTGTAAGTGAAAACAATGTTTTGCAATGGAAAGTGACAGGAGAATTGGCATGTGTATCCTCATATGCCATTGCCTCTTTTTGATTGTTGTCGCTCACGCCCTGTGGTGGTCTCAATGCCTGATGGTCCCTTTCGATGGGTTAGGTGCTGCTTTGGGGTGATCAAGGATAAACCATTGAACCACATTTAGAATTCGAACACCATGTTCCATGGAGAGGGAGAGATCTACCCAAATCGTGGTTGACGATATGGGATTTGGGTCGTTCCATAGTGAAGGGGTGGCCCCTTCGATTCACGTGTCACGGCCCGCTTCCCAGGATACCCGATAAGTACGAATGCGTATCAGATATTCCCAAAACTACGGGTGTGAAGAAAAATGAGGAGAGAGAAAAGAAGTACTGCTCGAAACAGAAAAGTCTACAGGCCACTGCGCACATGCTGGGAAGTACAAATAAAGCTCCATTACAGAAATAACATAGAGCACTAAACAAAAGCACATTCATTTTATTAATACAACGATAAATATTTTACATACACCATCTGTACAAGGGGGTACAAAAGTGGGGATACAATAAAAGAGAAACCCCAACCCATGAAGTACAAAAGGCGTCCATACCCAGTACAACACACCCACTAATCTACCCCAGGAAAGTCCAACTGGGCGAAGTTGCCCACAGGCTCTACCTCTGAAATGGGAACAACCTCTGGTGTCGGAACCTGCACAGGCTGCTCTGGTCTTACTCCTGAAAACCACAAGGTGGGACACGTCAACGCGTGACCCAGTAGAAACTCCTAGCGCTCTAGTAGGACCCAGTTTAGAACTGGTCTACCTATCTAGGGAGGGTGGTCTAACAAGTAATGGTCTCAGGGCATAAAAGTAATCACAACACAATGTGTAAGCATCAAAGAAGCACTTGTAAACATGCATAAGTAACCATGTTATAACATGCAAGTACTGGAGGTAAGTAGGAGAACATATTAACATGCAAGTACTGGACATTTATAATAAACAATGGAATGGATCAACATGAGTTAACAACATTAACTTAACAGAGAAACAAGTAAGCATGGGATAAAAATATTTATAATTAAAAGACAATTACTTTAAGTTATTGATTCTCATGTTTGGAAACCCGTGTCAACCGTAGGACGCTAAGGAGTCGGACTTCACCCAAGGTGGGTGAAAAATGGTACCACCACCAGCAACACAGGCACTGGAGGGGCCTCTTATAACTCCGTACCCAAACGGGGCAAGGCAATAGAGCGAGACTCATCTCGGTTTTTCTGTGGAAAAATGGAGAAAACCATCAATTACCAGACATGGTGTGACACGAACACACCACCGGCCTCTCCAACTCTAGTCAACTCCCCCTTTCGGGACTGACATGGCGAGTGAGAAAAATTATAGTACGGTCTGCTCCTTAACACCTAAAGTTTACCCATTTTTCCCCAAACCCACATCTAGATCTCATCCATTTTTAGAATGGATCGAGCACCCTTGATGTCATCACTCTGCCTCACTCTCAGCTTATGGAATAGTTCATTATTTATTCATTTCAGCGGTCTCAAAACCGCATTCATATATTTCCATTTCTTTCATAATTTCACCGATGTCATGATTCAACAACGACCATCGTCTTTGCATTCACACTAAGAGCTTCGACATGCTCCATTCGATATAACAAATTCATGAACCATAAACTTAATCCTCTAGTATATAACAAAACATATCAACATTTAACATTGAACTAACTTACTTATTAACATGAAGCTTCATCACATCATTATTATCACATGGGACATAACATATGATAAACTTGAATACATAATTTAAACAAAACTTAAGACAAAACATAATATTAGCATGATGTATGAATCTGTCTAAACTGTTACAGCAGAAAGAACATCACTTTTAGCCTATCTACAGTCAGAATTGGTCTCTGGTCCCTTCACGAAGGTTGTAGATATGGGTGTTTTCGTTTTACTGACCAAATTTCATAAACACAGTTGACATATGTGATTTATGGTGGATTTTCTCCTGACATGTATAATTTCAGAATTCTGAACCAGAAACTAAGTTCCGTTCAAGTCCATTTTTCTATCAGTTACAAGCAGATATAGGATTTCAAAAAATTACGAAAGGAAAATTACAAGTTGAAGATCTTGAAGCCATCTTTTCAACGGCACCAAGATTACAATATTCCATTAAGTGTGCTGGGATTTCTACTCATTTTACTGAAAGGTGTCCAGGCTGTCTAAAAACAGACCAGTTTCAAAAATTGAGTTTTTACCCTAGTTTTAGTTCGAATTTGCAAAACTTGTAAACGTGAAAGTTATTAAGGACTTCAATATGAGCAACATATATTTTTTTCATGCACTTACTTATAGCCAATTAAGTGCAGCAAGCTATTAAAGTTTCAGCCAATTCTGTGTAAATTTCAGAATGTTGTTCATCTAGCTAATTCCACATAACATATTAACATAAATGGAATTCCTAGTCCTAAAACTAAATCATACTATTAGTGATAGGAATTTCTACCTTAGATGTCCTTCCTCTAAAATCCTTAAGCTTTGGCCCCTCTCTCCTAGGCTTCCTTCAATCCATTAGCTTCTTTTCCTTCAAGCTCCAAACACCAAGAGCAAGAGGTGGTTGGTTTGGCCATGGTTGGAGAGGAGGATGAAGAAAAAAGTTTTTAGTTTTCTTTCTCATTTTTCTTTTTTCTTTCTTTTCTCTTTTTTTTCTCCTTTAAATTTTCATCTAAAGCCTAATCATCATGGTAAGAATTAGGGTGGTGCCAAGTGGGGGGTTAGGTGGCATGATTAGGTTGCAAATGACTAAGAGGGAGACACCTAAGGGCTAAGGTGGCATGCTCACAAAATTAGGGCTTTCTAATTTTTTGATAAAAAGGAAATACACTCTTTAACACCTAACCCACATACATATACCATGTATTTCACTTCAATACTTCATTCTTTTTAATACCAAAGATGTTTAAAATTATTTGAAAATAATATTGGCTTTATAAAAATTAAAGAAAATTATTGAAAATACCCACTATATTAATACACATGAAAATAATTTTGGCTTTATAAAATTAAAGAAAATTATTGAAAATACCCACTATATTAATACACATGAAAATAATTTTGGCTTTATAAAATTAAAGAAAATTATTGAAAATACCCACAATATTAATACACTTGAATACGTCCAATAATACGTATATCATACTCATATTTATGAACACAGGATATTACATTCTACCCACCTTCAAACAAAGTCCGTCATCGGACTTTTTAAAACTAAGAGTCTAATCGGAGGTTGATTAGGTCTAAGGGTATCCCTATCCATGAAATACAAACAATGATATATGTATACACTACACATCCATGTATACATGCCATATACCATAGATCATACACATATATGTACAGATTCCTATCCATAGGTATACATACAGACAAATCATCACAATACGTACATAGTACTATACATTTCACGTTTATCCATAAACATACATGTACTCACACACATATTAATATGGACATGAGAACTCACATATATATACACACTAATATTTACACACATGCTAGTACACCTATACATATGGACACATGTATCAATGACATACATAGCCAGTAGAAATATGTAGATACACGCAAGGCATCAATATACACACCAATATCTATACACTTACTTTACCCAATATGTATACACCTACATATAGATACACACAAGTATATGCTCAAGGATACATGTTACTACATGGTCACACATATAAGTATACCTAGATACATACATCAACCTATGTAATCTCACGCACTCCTTATAATTCTAAATTACATGCTCACATGATATTTAAACATAAAGTAATCATAAGTCATAGGGCTAGTGTACTTATACATATACACACAATATACCTAGATACATCCAAGTATAAACCAAGTATACATCCATTTATAGATACACATACTACTATATTCATCATATCTAATATACATACAACCTTGCTAACATACATATGTAAATAGGTACATCCAAATATTGATACACTTATAGCAGATAGTCATACACCAATACTTATACACACTGACATGATGCACAACATATCCAGTGGGTAATCATACGCAAATATATCACTTAACCACATAAGTATAAACACTTATAACTATGGAGACAATTATATATGATCATTCACACACAAATATATACACAGTATATACCACTATAGTAAATAGTCCTGATAGTATACATGTATAGTATATCAACACTCTATTATACACTCACATTACATATGCAAGGGTACATATGTATTCACATCCAATATTTCTTACATAGTTCCATATTTAACTACATATATATCTGCACAAGTATGCTTACATACAAGCAGTCAACTATCCTTATATATATCACGTATAATATATTCAATTCAGTATATGTATACATACAACACCATATATGTATACTATAGCACAAGATTTATATCAATACAGTACACACACATATGTATACACAAGACATATCCATATATAGATTTTATTCACATTTTTTATTCACATATATTTACCCGATATATATGCACATTTAAATACATACCAGTATTGTATAATTTGGCATTCCTACTTATGTACATCTATACACACAATTTAGTAAGCCAATATATTTTACACATTACTTATGATCCATATCTAAATGTAGTTATACATATATATACATATCTTACTACATCAACGCATACAACCACATTTATAGTATGCATACACATATAATTATTCTTATGTATACAATCATACACTATTATACATTCAAATATACTTCCAGTTAGACTTACCAACAAACATCCATATACTAACACATATAACATAAATTTATTTACACACCAATACATATTCACACAGATACTCCACATATCTATACACTCATCCATTAGGCACCCATATACAAATATATCTTCTAACCTCACTTAAACGCATCATACTTTAGTATTTATACATACAGCTCTATATACATCCATATAGTCATACATATACACCTCCAAATATAATCGAAGTTTAGATTACCATATAGATAATACATAACACTCTATTGCACAAATAATATGTCTTACACATAATTTCACTCATCAAATACTACATTCACCTCAATCCATACAAACAAAATTACTATATACACACACATACTATGAATTACAAGAATATACTTAAGTAGTCATACACGTATCTATAGTGTATCTTATTTACAGATATAGCTATAGACATATATATATATATATAGAAATACATGCGAATACACTACAATACTTTTATATCCATGCAAACACAAACACACCCGTACATATATGTATATATACAAACAACTACCCATGCTTAACCTCAGGGAGCTCTGTACATTGGGTTTCCTAATACCAGGGTTTTACCCTAAGGCGGATCACCTACCCATCTTAGGATACATCTACCCATATGAAGCATTACCCGTACTATCCTTACGCACACCGCAGTGCAGAGACCTGCATGGGCCACCACCTATCACGACCCGCTTCCCAGGATACCCGATAAGTACGAATCCGTATCAGATATTCCTGAAACTATGGGTGTTAAGAAAAATGAGGAGAGAGAAGAGAAGTACTGCTCGAAACAGAAAAGTCTGCATGCCACTGCGCACATGCTGGGAAGTACAAATAAAGCTCCATTACAGAAATAACACAGAGCACTAAACAAAAGTACATTCATTTTATTAATACAATGATAAATCTTTTACATACACCATCTGTACAAGGGGGTACAAAAGTGGGAATACAATAAAAGAGAAACCCCAACCCATGAAGTACAAAAGGCGTCCATACCCAGTACAACACACCCACTAATCTACCCCAGGAAAGTCCAACTGGGCGAAGTTGCCCACAGGCTCTACCTCTGAAATGGGAACAACCTCTAGTGTCGGAACCCGCACAGGCTGCTCTGGTCTTACTCCTGAAAACCACAAGGTGGGACACATCAACGCGTGACCCAGTAGAAACTCCTAGCACTCTGGTAGGACCCAGTTTAGAACTGGTCTACCTATCTAGGGAGGGTGGTCTAACAAGTAATGGTTTCAGGGCATAAAAGCAATCACAACACAATGTGTAAGCATCAAAGAAGCACGTGTAAACATGCATAAGTAACCATGTTATAACATGCAAGTACTGGAGGTAAGTAGGAGAACATATTAACATGCAAGTACTGGACATTTATAATAAACAATGGAATGGATCAGCATGAGTTAACAACATCAACTTAACAGAGAAACAAGTAAGCATGGGATAAAAATATTTATAATTAAAAGACAATTACTTTAAGTTATTGATTCTCATGTTTGGGAACCCGTGTAAACCGTAGGACGCTAAGGAGTCGGACTTCACCCAAGGTGGGTGAAAAATGGTACCACCACCAACGACACGGGCACTGGATGTGCCTCTTGTAACTCCGTACCCAAACGGGGCAAGGCAATAGATCGAGACTCATCTCGGTTTTTCTGTGGAAAACGGAGAAAACCATCAATTACCAGACATGGTGCGACACGAGCACACCACCGGCCTCTTCAACTCTAGTCAACTCCCCCTTTCGGGACTGACATGGCGAGTGAGAAAAATTGAAGTACGGTCTGCTCCTTAACACCTAAAGTTTACCCGTTTTCCCCCAAACCCACATCTAGAGTCTCACCCATTTTTAGAATGGATCGAGCACCCTTGATGTCATCACTCTGCCTCACTTTCAGCTTATGGAATAGTTCATCATTTATTCATTTCAGCGTTCTCAAAACCGCATTCATATATTTCCATTTCTTTCATAATTTCACCGATGTCGTGATTCAACAACGACCATCGTCTTTGCATTCATACTAAGAGCTTCGACATGCTCCATTCGATATAACAAATTCATGAACCATAAACTTAATCCTCTAGTATATAACAAAACATATCAACATTTAACATTGAACTAACTTACTTATTAACATGAAGCTTGATCACATCATTATTATCACATGGGACATAACATATGATAAACTTGAATACATAATTTAAACAAAACTTAAGACAAAACATAATATTAGCATGATGTATGAATCTATCTAAACTGTTACAGCAGAAAGAACATCACATTTAGCCTATCTACAGTCAGAATTGGTCTCTGGCCCCTTCACGAAGGTTGTAGATATGGGTGTTTTTGTTTTACTGGCCAAATTTCATAAACGCAGTTGACATATGTGATTTATGGTGGATTTTCTCCTGACATGTATAATTTCAGAATTCTGAAGCAGAAACTATATTCCATTCAAGTCCATTTTTCTATCAGTTACTAGCAGATATAGGATTTCGAAAAATTACAACGGGAAAATTACAAGTTGAAGATCTTGAAGCCAGCTTTTCAACGGCACCAAAATTACAATATTCCATTAAGTGTGCTGGGATTTCTACTCATTTTACTGAAAGGTGTCCAAGCTGTCTAAAAACTGACCAGTTTCAGAAATTGAATTTTTACCCCAGTTTTTAGTTTGAATTTGCAAAACTTGTAAACGTGAAAGTTATTAAGGACTTCAATATGAGTAACATATATTTTTTTCATGCATTTCCATGTAGCCAATTAAGTGCAGCAAGCTATTAAAATTTCAGCCAATTCTGTGTAAATTTCAGAATGTTGTTCATCTAGCTAATTCCACATAACATATTAACATAAATGGAATTCCTAGTCCTAAAACTAAATCCTACAATTAGTGATAGGAATTTCTACCTTAGATGTCCTTCCTCTAAAATCCTTAAGCTTTAGCCCCAATTCTCCTAGGCTTCCTTCAATCCGTTAGCTTCTTTTCCTTCAAGCTCCAAACACAAGAGCAAGAGGTGGTTGGTTTGACCATGGTTGGAGAGGAGGATGATGAAAAAAGTTTTTAGTTTTCTTTCTCATTTTTCATTTTTCTTTCTTTTCTCTTTTTTTCTCCTTTAAATTTTCATCTAAAGCCTAATCGTCATGGTAAGAATTAGGGTGGTGCCAAGTGGGGGGTTAGGTGGCATGATTAGGTTGCAAATGACTAAGAGGGAGACACCTAAGGGCTAAGGTGGCATGCTCACAAAATTAGGGTTTTCTAATTTTTTGATAAAAAGGAAATACACGCTTTAACACCTAACCCACATACATATACCATGTATTTCATTTCAATACTTCATTCTTTTTAATACCAAAGATGTTTAAAATTATTTGAAAATAATTTTGGCTTTATAAAAATTAAAGAAAATTATTGAAAATACCCACAATATTAATACACATGAATACGTCCAATAATACGTATATCATACTCATATTTATGAACACTGTATATTACATTACGGCTGACGCTCGTTTAGGAAAGTTGTTCAGTAGCGAAGGGGGGGCCCTTCGACTTACGGCTGACGCTTGTTTAGGGGAGTCGTTCAGTAGCAAAGTGGTGGCCCCTTCGACTTACGGCTGACGACCGCTTAGGAGAGTCGTTCAGTGGCGAAGGGGTGGCCCTTCGACTTCTGATGCTCGTTTGAGAAGGTCGTTTAGGAGCAAAGGAGTGGCCCCTTCGACTTACGGTTGATGACTGCTTAGGAGAGTCGTTTAGTGGTGAAGGGGTGGCCCCTTTGACTTACGGCTGACGCTCGCTTAGGAGAGTCGTTTAGTGGAGAAGGGGTGGCCCTTTGAATTACAACTGATGCTCGTTTGAGAGGGTCATTCAGGAGCGAAGGGGTGGCCCCTTCGAATTACGGCTGACGACCGCTTAGGGGAGTTGTTCAGTGGCGAAGGGTGGCCCCTTTGACTTACAGCTGATGCTCGCTTAGGAGAGTTGTTCAGTGGAGAAGGGGTGGCCCCTTCAACTTACAGCTGACGAGCATTTGAGAGGGTCTTTCAGTGGCTAAGGGGTGGCCCCTTCGACTTACGGCTAATGACTACTTAGGAGAGTCGTTCAGTGGCGAAGGGAGGCCCTTCAACTTACGGCTGACGCTCGTTTGAGAGGGTCATTTAGGAGCAAAGGGGTGGCCCCTTCGACTTACGGCTGATGACTGCTTGAGAGGGTTATTCAGTAGCGAAGGGGTGGCCCCTTTGACTTACGGCTGACGACCGCTTAGGCGAGTCATTCAATGGCAAAGGGGTGGCCCCTTTGACTTATGGCTGACTTTCGTTTGAGTGGGTCGTTCAAGAGCGAAGAGGTTGCCCCTTTGACTTACGGATGACGACCTCTTAGAAGAGTCGTTTAGTGGCAAAGGGATGACCCCTTCAACTTACGACTGATGCTCGCTTAGGAGAGTCGTTCAGTGGCGAAGGGGTGGCCTCTTTGACTTACGGCTGACAACCATTTGAGAGGGTCATTTAGTAGCGAAAGGGTGGCCCCTTTGACTTACGGCTGACGACCGCTTAGGAGGGTCGTTCAGTGGCAAAGGGGTGGCCCCTTCGACTTACAGCATCAGCTGACGCTTGTTTAAGAGGGTCGTTCAAGAGTAAATGGGTGGCCCCTTCGACTTACAGCTGACGACTGCTTAGGAGAGTCGTTCAGTGGCGAAGTGATAGCCCCTTCGACTTATGACCGACGACCGTCTGAGTGGGTCATTCAGTAGCAAAAGAGTGGCGCCTTCGACTTACGACTGACGACCACTTAGGAGAGTCATTCAGTGGAAAATGGGTGGCCCCTTCGACTTACGGATGACGACCGTTTGAGAGGGTCGTTCAGTAGCGAAGGGGTGGCCCCTTTGATTTACGGCTGACGACCACTTAGGAGTCATTTTCGTCAATGTAAGTTCAGTTTTCCCAATGCCTCTTGAGGATCGGGTCCTTTTTCAAGGGGGGTTTTGATTAGGTAGTTTCTACAGGCTTTACAAAGGCTCAAAGAAGTGAAATTTCATTTTATAAAGGAAACATGCTTTATTGACGGAAGTAAAAAAAACAGAATAGGCGTATAGGTGTTTTACGATCGACGTCGAAGCTGTTGCCGTTTTATTCTTCTCGGGTTTTAGATGGCTCATCAATCGACCACCTTAGTGATGGGTGATCCCGTCATCTTGCCCTTCTGTTTTGAGGATCCTTCCTTGACGGGTGGATCATTGGCCAGGCCTTTGGGGTGTCCTCGCATGACTAGGGAATCGATCTCTTTTTTAGAGTCCAACAGTCGTTTGTATCATGCCCGTAATCGTTGTGATATTTGTAGAACTTGAGGTCATTCCTCTTCTCATATTTGCCCTTCTTTGCAGCCTCTTGGATCAGCTCATCTCGTGGGGCGTAGGCAAGGACTTCTGTCTTAGGGACGACCGGCTTAGTGTAGGTAGGACGTTCCTTACTTCGAGGGCTTCTCTCCTTAGGCATCTTGTCTCGGGACTCCTGACGGGGGGTTTCTGAGTTTGGTTTCTCTCGTCTCGTGTCTCCGCGGTGGGAGGGGGTGCTCTTCGTATTAGCTCCAGGTGGTTCTTCTACCTCCTCGGAGGAGGTGAACTAATCTGTTATATTGAGCATCTCTGCGACAGTGTTAGGTGGAACTGGTGAAGGGCCCTCCTTAGGTGTTTGTTCCTGACTGCCTGAGGAGTGCCGCTATGACGGTTATGTCTGGTGTCTATTCTTCATCGAGCCTCTTGTCGTTGAATCTCTGGACGAAAGCTCGAATCGTATCATTCTCGTTTTGTTTGAGCGAGAAGAGGTGTGACGACTTCTTCTTGGGTCATCATCCTGTGGCAAATTGCTTGCAGAATATCTCTGCCAATTCATCGAATAAGCCGATGCAGCCGTGGGGTAGCCCTTCGTATTAGCTTTTTGCCCTCTTGATCAGGGTGGTGTGGAAAGATCTGCAAAGGTATGGCTCATCGGCCCCGTGAAGTAGCATGACATTCAAATACTTATGAATGGGCGACCATGAGTCGCTCCTTCCATCATAAGCTGGTAGCGCAGTGAGCTTCAATTTTGGAAGAAAAGGAGCAGAGAGTTTATTCTCCTTCAGGGGGGTCTTTCGAATCGCAGACTGGACCAGTACGGATCCTCCTACTCCTAGTTGCGAGAAGTTGGCTCCAGAGGATCGATTAAGGATCTCTTCTCTCCTCGCAAGCCCACCTACAGTGTTTAGTTGGTTATAACCTAGAGGTGCCCCGTACATTACATGATCTAGGATCTTGCGCGTTATCGCCCAGTATTTGGAGTGGTGGGTTTCCCTTGGAGCATGAAAGCTCGATTATTGACTCCCACTCCATTGTATTGGTGGGCCGGGGGGTCGAATCATGGAGGTTAATCTCTGCCCTTGGGTCCCCCATATCTTGGAGGAATGCTGAGCCCCTCGTTGGCGTCAGATACGGGTTTGGAGGCAACGATGGCTCATTTACTAGCGGTGGTCTCCCCATGTTTTGGCGTATCAAAGTCGACAAGGCGCCTAAGATCCTATCGATCTGCTCGGTGAACTAGGTGAACTCTTTTCGGGTCACCCCGGGCTCCTTTGTTTCCTTCGTTGGTCAAGGTGGTGGTGTCGTGGAGTCTGTGACATCCTCCACCAGGACGCTGTTTGCTCTTGGCCTCTCATTCGGACCTTCGACCGGTCTGGCGTTATTGGGTCTAGCTGTCATAGCTTTTGGATTGCTTTTGGATGTCAAGTTGGTTAACGTTTCACACAGGCGGTACCAAACTGTTAAGGCCAAAATTGACCGAGACAGTTGTCAAGCTGACGTAGACTTGAAGTGCTGAGTTGGACCCTCATCAGCAGCTAGAGTGGGACCCTTGGTTGGAGGAACTAAGGTCTAATGATGTTAGTTGGAGGTGATACGACCTTTGACCGACCTACGGGCGACTGTTGCGTCGATCGTTCGAGGTTGGAGAGCACGACATCGACCTTCGATGTTGGATAGCGATCATTGATCTGCACCACAGAAAGTTGTTGGGGGGTCGGATCTGGGTTCCGACCCAAATCCCCTCCGATGCTTACGTTAGTGTGGAACTTAACGAAGAGATGGAGCTTGGTGCAGCTGAGATCGACCCACGGAGGTTCGTCTCAAGACTGACGACGCAAGCTCAAATAAAAAAAATGGTAAAAGTGAGAAGATATAGTTCTATGTCTTAGACCTCGTCCCTTAAATATGGGACCCTTTTCTATATTTATAGACGTTCAGGGTCCCTTTGGATACGTTGGGGAGATAACGGCCACCCATAATGGGGCCACGATCTTCCCTCATTAATTGGAATAAATGGTGCCCACGTCCTCGAGATTCCCAAGCCCGCCTTTAATCCCATGTTCGAGTGATGCAGACCCAATGGTCGACTGGCCATTTGGGATTTGACTGAGACGACATCGGGCTCCTTTGGTAGGCCGGGTGGGCCTTAATTCAACTGTCGACCGAGTTGTCTCGAGTGCCAGCCCAATGACTCAACAAAAATTATTCAAATAAATCAACAAATGGAAATATGTACGAAATACATACGTACACAAACCGGCTTTTACATACTACCCACCTTATAAAAATTCCATCCTCGGAATTCCTTAAGTTAGGTAACGATCGAGGAACTGCCAGATAGACGAAATATCAATAGTAAAAGCAAAAGAAATATCGAAGATGTGAAAAATTAAAGGTAAGCACATTCATGATATGAATTATTAAATGCGATGACAGTACAGGGTTTAGACGTCATCATTCGTCACTGGCTCATTGTCCCTAACTTCCTTGGCGACCATAGAGTAAGTTTGGCATCGATTGTGTTAGAGCTTGGCCTGTTGGGAAACTTTGATGCTGAGAAGCTAGAGGTGGTCCATGTTGGCTTGATCCTGGCGATACCATAGTTTGGGTCGATGTATCGTTAGTGTGACGGGGGCAGTTCCTTACATATGGTCAGGTACCCCGCACACTAAGCACTGGTTTAACAACATAAGACAATCCTTCTTGACATGCACTGATCGGTTACAGTGGTGACACGCTATTGTAGATCTGTAGTTGACCAGGGTTGTATGCCTCTTGAAATTGGTGGTCTGAGTTGGTTGGAGCTTATTTTGGGTTGGTGCCAATGGGTGCTAACTTCTTCCAGTTTGAAGTGCCTTCTTACGCTTCATGATGAGCTCATGCTTCCTAGCAGCATCCAAAACTTCTTGGTGGGTGGTCGGATTTGTTGAAGACATCGAAGCTTGGATGTTGAGATCCAGACCCTGGAGAAACTGATACGCACGATCTTCGAGATCTTCCACTAGGTGAGGAGCGAACTGACTAAGCATCGAAAATTCCGCTTTGTATTCATCAACAGTCCGATTGCCTTGCTCTAGGTTGACAAAACGTTGCTGGAGCTCTCTCTTTGCCGATCTGGGGAAATACTGAGCATCGAATCTCTCTCGAAAGATGGTCCAGTTAATAGGCTTAACCAAACGTGCTTCCTCGGTATCCCACCAATTTCGAGAATTACCAGTCAGCTGTTTCTTGGAAACTTCTACCTAGCCTGCCTGCTCGATGCGGGAAAGGCTCAAGTCATCTTCAGTGCTTCATGCCCATTCTTCAGCTTCCAGTTGGCCTTCCTTTCCAGATAAACTCTTCGGGTTTAGCTCCCGAAATTTATTGGCTCCAGGTGCAGCTCGAGGAGGAGGCGGTGCTGGTTGCACAGGCTGTCATCCTTGCTGAATCAGTTGGTGTTGAATGTCCAACATCCCTCTCATGACACCCATGAGTTCGTTGATGTTGGGGACACCATTTTCGTTCGTTCCATTCCCGTTGTGAGTGTTCGGTCTTCCTGCCATGCTGAAAAGAAATATAGTAAACATTTGTGTACAAGATTTATCTAGACGGTCTAACTAATAACGACATCCATATTATTTCGAGTATTTCACAGAATGTAAACCTGCATGAGCCACCACTAAAACCTGTCACGCCCTGCTTTCTATTATACTTGGGAGCGAGAACGTGAGCGGGTCCACATGTGCTTAAAGTAAAGAAGTAATTTTTTGCTTTCTTCTTTGACTTAAGCACAATAAGCGTCTGTATATTAAGCTTGGCAGGTTCTTTCTTGTGAACATCAGAACAACATAGAATATCATCACTACACTTCAACATCTAGATTACAAGTACACAAATAAGGTCTAGCATGGCCATTACAACAGTTATGCAAAGGAATTATACCTGAATAAGATACACCACAAATATTAAAATTATGTTGGCGTTGCGGAGCACGTCGTTCCTCAGCAATGGATCTCGACGTCCTGGTACTCCTGGTAAGCTAGCTCAGCCTAAAAGCACACTCCTCTATAACATCTGTCTTAGAACCTGACATTTATTTCATAAGATAACAAACAGGGAAATATATGTTAGCGAGGGTCGCTCGGTAAGTTAAAATGTTAGAAAATAGACCATCAGCAAGATAGTAATATAGTTGCAAAGATTTTAAAGGCAACGGAAACATAACAGGGCACAATTAAGAAAAGTATGGTAGCGTAAGAAAACGTGCGAGCATAGGAAAGTGTAGTGTACAAAGTAGTGAGCATGGCAAATGTAGTTTGCAAAGTAGTGAGAATGGCAATTGTGGTGTATAGAGTAGTGAGTATGGCAAATGGTGCACAGAGTAGTGAGCATGGCAGCTGTATATGAGCATGGTAAGAGAAGCTAGCATGTTACACAATTCTCAATAGCAACAGTAGAAGTAAAATAGTGCGTCATTCAATCTCTGAATCTAGTGACAAGCCCAATATCTGAGGGCAAAAGAAACTACAATTACACCTAAACCAACGAGAGCTACTCATGGCTCTGTACTTACGGACCCCATCCGGGAGATGGACAAATTTACCGGTGGGGTGAAATCCAGCATTCTGCACTCTACTACAATGGAATACCCCACCCAAAGTGTCATTGTGTGTGTTCTGTATAGTTCACAGTATGCCTCATGGCCAATATTCCGCAAACTCCCCAAGGGCCCAATAGTCTGTATATGCCCCGAAGGCCCAATAGTCACAATTTATTAGGGTGAACAAACCAAAGATAAGGTGACACAAATAATGAGCAACATGCAATAAGAGCATTCTATGTATATGTTTAAAATGGCCAAAACATTTGATAATTCTCATTATACTATGAACATTGTAGTTAACAACATTATGGTGAAAGCGAATCAAACATTTAATTGAAACACATCACAAAGTATTGAATTGTTTCACTTGTTATTTTTATCAAGATGATCATGGTTATAAGATGTTGGCAGTAACAACTTGGTAGTTTCAATATATTTAAAAGTTATAGGTGATAAATACTTGCCTGAACGGAGTAATTTTTGGTGCCCACGCGATCGTACGGAAGGCGTGAATTTATTTGTGTCATGTATTCGCGATATCAAGCCAATATAATTAATCATAAAATCTATTTATTATGCACATAATATTATCTCATACTGTTACATAAACATACGTGTAATTCTTATATATATATATACACATTACTACTGTCTATAACTAACACACATTTTTATACATATACTTACTTATAAATACACACACACACACACACACACACACACACACACACACACACACACACACACACACACACATAGTAGTCATAACACGTGCCCGCGGGCACAGTTCATTTAAGATTTTTCCCTCGCGAAATCTTTGTTTTTCAAAAAATTATTTTCACAGCCAAATATTTAAAAGAACAACAAATTTACGTAAAAATATTTAACGGCATGGGTGCCTTCGGTGTGGAACAACAAATTCGGCGCAGGTGCCTTCGACACAGAACAACAAATTCGGTATGGGGCGCCTTCGGAGCAGAACAACAAATGCTCAATTTTTAATGTACATGTCCTTTAATTTGCAATTTTCCAGTTTCAAGTGCTCAATTTTAAAGATTCTCACATTCTCACATGTTTTCAGGTTGCACTGGAAGTTTGAATGCTGGAGTTCTCCATCTTTCCCAAGCCAGAGAGCTATTTCCAACCCGTAAACTAATCTGTGGCGACTTTATGGATGAGAAAAGATTACAAAATTTGAATTATTGATGCAGAGTCATGATGGATTAACCATATTGATGGATTAACTATGGTTTCAGCTACATCAGACATCACTATCCACTATTGGAAGATGTTCGAGCCATCTTCAACAATGGGAACATGTGATTAGGATATATAGCGTGTGATGTTGTTAAGGAATGCACATAAGATGATAGTCTAGCATATTGTAATCCTATTTTATTGCATGCTAGAAATAAAGAGGAAGTCACACTTTTCTTACTGGCAAGAAAAATTGTATAGTTCTAAAATTTTAGGTGCATTCTATTGTATACATCTAAAGGTTCATTTTGCATGATATTTTTTACATTAAAGTAATTGTATGCTTTCACGGTTATTTAAATTTATGTTGTGTTTTGGCTTGTTTTGAGCACATGAATCAAGTTATCTCTGATTTGGTGAGATCTCTTGTTGCTCCATTTTCAAGTATAGAGATACATCATGTAGATAATCACGGATGATAATTGGCGTAAATGTTATTACATCCTATATTAATAGTTATGTTTTGTGTTCTGTAAATAATCAATGCATACAATGTAGACTTGTGTTGCATTTGTACATTGCAATATAATCATGTGTTTACCTAAAGCATCCCATTTTTCCAAATGAAGACTTGTGTTTTTTTCCTCTACCATGTATTTACATATAGCAACCCATTTTTCATCAAAATAAAATAAATGGCCAGTGAACATAAACAAGAAGGACATGAAATCGCTATAGAAATATTCATTGCTTGGAAAAAAATACACGCATAACACAAAGTTTCGTTCATGCTTTATTCAGACGCTCATCACATACACTGATTCCATCCGAAATCCGAAATGAAAAAACTTAAAAGATATAATAACTACTACACTGATACACTGATCAGAATTCTAAGTCCTCCAGCTTTCAATCAGATCTCGGGTTAGGTCTTTAGTGTCAATACAACCATGCTTGGCAAAAAATACACTGATAACAGTCTAGTAGTTCCTTTCCAATTATCACGACACAATATGTCCTCTCTTGGCAAAAAAACTATATAAGTTAGTTAAAATTTCATGGTCATGCCACAGCAGACTGCTTGTCCGCATGTTCATCGAGCTTCAATGCATGCAATAGCTTTGGACAGGATCCTTGGATACCTTCGGGAAGCTCCAAGGATTGGGTAAAGGTCTACAACGATTGGGTAGAGGTCTGCAAGCTGTTAGATGTGATCCCCATATATCCGTTATCAAAGGGCTATCTCGAAATTAATCTTGATACTTCACAAATTTCTGCAAATACCATAACTTATACCATGTTTCCTAATCCTGCAATGTATATGTGCTGCTGAGGAGCTAGAGCCTATGTGCATGGATACCCCAGATGTTAAGATTTTCAGGTCATCAGCTGTAAATACATGTTCATCATGGTTAAGAATGTTGGTAGAGCAGGAACTGACCAAAAAGTATACTTTCTTGAAAGAATATTGGGAGAGCACTGATGAGATCATACCACTTCTTGCTCGTGCGGGCTTGACTATTGATAGATATAACATTACTGTCCTGCACAAATCATATATGAATTCATGTGATCTGGCTGTTTTAGACCAAGCAAGGAAGCCTGACAAAGATGCTGGAGAAGCATTACATAAGCTAGTTGTACGATATTATGCACAATATAACTTGCCAAATCTACTGGACCTTTATCTTGACCATTGCAATCTGGTTCTAAATGATGATTCTCTTTCTTCTCTCATGGTTGCTGCTGTAAGTCACCCCTAATTTAGTAATGGTTAATAATATTTATCCATGATGTTTGTTTACTTCAAAGATGTTACTAATACAATTATCTTTTCTATTTGTATTATAACAAACTATACATATAATTTGCCAGTTCTAGAACATGACCCGCTTCTTTTGCTAGCTTGCCAGTAAATCGACCAATACCAGCCCCAAGCTCAATAGTATATTTTCCTTTGTATGGTGGTAGCAGAGAAAGGACCTACAGAAAGGATATTCATTACGGTTTCGGTTTCAATAGACACGTTGTTCAATTAAGCTCTAGCTAAAGGGTTAGAATATTAGATTTGTCCAATTTTAAATTTGTAGTCCCATGAAAGAAACATGTCAAATGAAGAGATAAAGCCATATATGATCATACTAGAAAATGGTGAATAGAATTCATTTTTTGTTCTAAATTTATACTTGTGCAAAGCATCAGGATGGGATTTGTCTAATGTGTTGAGAGATACTGCAAGCATTTTCTGTGAACCCAATCCGTCCAACTGCTATCTTAACCTCGTTAGTAGAGCTCGGGTGTCAAATTAGATACTTTTAAATACATCCAGGTCACAAATCACGCTTCATTTAGCCTGGACTCTCAAGGAACCGCAAAACACACTGACATCTTATTGAAGTCACCATAAGGTTATTTGATCTGAATACATATCCTCACCGCTCAGTTTACATTTATTTATTATCAAAAAGGAGTTTTGTTAAAGGCCAGATATTTACAGTATATTTCCCACCGTATCATCGATGCAAATTTTGCTCTTGGAAAAAAATCACTTTTTGGTCAAAATGCTAGCTTTGAGAACTTGACAACTGCAAGATTCAAGAATTTCAAACAAAGATCAAGGCATTACCTCAAGCCTCCCCTCTTTACCAAGATCCTTTAAATTCAGATCTAGGTCCAAAAACCCCAGATAGTCGAAACATGATCAGAAATTAGTGGTATGGCATGTCAAACATGAACCATACTCATCATAAAACCCAATCTACTGGGAGAGAAGTATAATATCCAAACACATATGCATATTAACCTTCTGTATTCAATGTTGTTTTAAGGACAGCGTTACATGAAAAGGGGGCATATGTGTCAAATTTTCCAAGTGACATGTAATGTCCAACAACGGAATATTCTGAACATCGAATATGGGATCACCTCTATATTTTGTGATGTGCATTAAAATATGTACATGAAAAAACTATAATGATTAGTAACTAACCTACTGTAAACATTGGTCAGTGTTTCCACAAAATAAATTAGATGTTTATGTGACATAACATAGAGTGAACATATTGTGTACAAAACATCCAAGAGTGCAACAGAATTGTGATGCATTCATACTTAAAGCATCCTTGGAGTATCTAAGTATCCTAGTGTCTGAAAAATACAGCAAAATAAGGTAAGAACTAAACTGTCGGTATCAGTTTTTCATGGTAGAATAACAGGCAACAGCCAACATTGGAGTATGGGCCTTCTAGCAAAAGAAAGAAAACATGCTTTTGGATTGTGTTACATATGTAAAGCCTGCAAAATTCATTTTTGCAAGAAGGGATAATACTATATAATATTGTGTCTGAACTTGTTTAGATGAAAAGATCTGCCACATGCTACTTGTTTTTCTTATATGTGCATAGTTAACGATAAGATCATGATATATGAAATAGCATGGATGGGAATTGAGTGTTTAGTCGAAGTTTAGATTAGGTTCCATGTTCCATGTGATTAATTATCTTTCATTTAGGTGTCAAATGCATTAAGTATCCATATGATAAGCATACCACACAATCTACCTCCATTATTCTGGTTTGTGACTAACAACAAAAACACAACCAGAATAAAAACATATGTTTGAAGGTAGAAATAAATAAGCAAACAAATAGTTACAAATATAAGCAAAGTTAAGCATTTGAAAATGACCGCAACTTGTGTCTACAAGGAAACTACATGATTGTCATTATGCTATGGGTATCACCTTCATCTCTTCAACTTCTGCAACCTCTTTCTCCAATTTTCCTGACTCTTTCAAAGATTGCTGCTCAGTTTCTTTCAGCTCCACCAACTACAAATCAGAACCAATGTCAAGCCGTGGACTGTTAAAGTGTCATGAACTGGAGTATAAATGGTGTTTCGGAGTGTTTTCTCACTACAGAGCGTTGACCGTGGACAACCCGGTCAACGTGGTCAAGGGGCCCGCTTGGGTCCCTCGGGGGCTTCGAATCGGTGCAGATGGGGCGAGGGGAAGCCTCGGCCCAGGTTGAGACGCTCGGCCTCGGACAGACGAGCACGGCCTCGGAGGAAGGACGACGAGGGGTAGCCTCAGTCGTCCAGGTAGATGCGTGTTCGGCGGATGGCGAGGGGAAGCCTCGGCCCGGGTCGAGACGCTCGGCCTCGGTAGGATGTGCTCGGCCTCGGCGGGCGGACGGTGAGGGGAAGCCTCACTGTCCGGTTGATTGTGTGGTTGGAGAGGGGCGAGGGGAAGCCTCGGCCCGTTGATCAGCTGTCCACCTGCGTAGACGAGAACGCACGTCAGGGGGCCGGACCTTGGTTCCGGCCAAATCCCCTCCGATGCCTAAGTCAGACAAGATCTGAAAGAGGAGGCCCGGCGGAGACGGTTCGACTCGTGAGGAGATCGTAACGGCGTCTCTCGGCGCGAGCGGGGGAGGAAGGAGATGAAATGGGGGAACGAGGTCGTTGATGGAGTACCTTAGGTTTTGTTACCTGAGATGCGGTCCCCTTGGATGATGCCCACCCTCCCCTCATATAGGTGACTCGTCCTGATAATGTGCCATGATGTGACATCATGGCCATCATTCATGGGGACGTGCAAATGTGGGAAGTTTTGACCTCCACTAATTGCGCCCATCTTGATGAGGAGATGAATGTCCTAAAGGTGGCCATGATGGCTGGAGTGATGGACTCGGGCGGTTGCCATATCTGGCGGGCCTTGATGGCTGGAGAGTGATGGCCATTTAAGTCGGGCCATTAAGCTGAGCCATTAAGCCAAGCCATGATGGCTATAGAGTGAAGGCCATTTAAGTCGGGCCATTAAGCTGAGCCATTAAGCCGAGCCATGATGGCTAGAGAGTGATGGCCTTGGACGGTTGCCATATTTGGCGAATGTTTCCTTGACTTGGGCCCCGATTTCCTCCACTGTGGAAGTGGGCCTTCGTCATGTGTGGAGAAGCGCGGCCCGCCCGTGAGATCCTTGGGCCGAGGCCCCAAGGTCGTAGTAGTCTGGTTGACCAGTCGTAGTTGACTTGGCTCTTCCGGGCCCGGCCAAACTAGTCCCGTTAACATGCCCCCATCTTCTGAGCTCTACCATTGTTGAGGTGGAGGTCGGGAGATGTAGTATAATGTGGAAGAAGTTGTACTCTCTGCAAAACTTTGGCCCGTCTTGCGGAGTTTGGCCAGGGACGATAGATCGTCAGCCCGAGATTCGTTCGGTCGTGGGGGAGTCGCCCATCGACTTACTGCCGACGAATGAGATTCGTTCGGTGGCGAGGGGAGTTGCCCCTCGACTTACGGCCGACGAAGGAGATTCGTTCGGTGGCGAGGGGAGTTGCCCCTCGACTTACGGCCGACGAAGGAGATTCGTTCGGTGGTGAGGGGAGTTGCCCATCGTCTTACTGCCGACGAAGGAGATTCGTTCGGTGGCGAGGGGAGTTGCCCCTCGACTTACTGCCGACGAAGGAGATTCGTTCGGTGGCGAGGGGAGTTGCCCCTCGACTTACTGCCGACGAAGGAGATTCGTTCGGTGGCGAGGGGAGTTGCCCCTCGACTTACGGCCGACGAAGGAGATTCGTTCGGTCGGCTAACCGGGGGAGTTGCCCCGGTCGTTCGTCCGACCCGTTCGTTCGGTGGCGAAGGGAGTTGCCCCTCGACTTACGGCCGACGAAGAAGTGAGGACCTTGTAAATACTTTCAAAGATTCCATGGTGGCGCTCTGCCACTACTTTGTCCAGCTTGGTGGATGCAGGAGCACTTCAGCAAGCGAGGACCCAGCACCACGGTCGGTGGTGCTTCGGCCAGATCGGCTCGGCCACGGTCGGGGAGCGGTCTGGATGCTCGAACTCGGACGGTGGTGCTTCGGCCAGATCGGCTCAGCCACAGTCGGATGAGCGTTCTGGATGCTCGAACTCGGACGGTGGTGCTTCAGCCAGATCGGCTCGGCCATGGTCGGAGGAGCTGCTTGGTTGCTCGACTGGTTCAACAGCTCCGTCGCTGTGGGGATAACTTTGTAAGCTTGACAAGGTGGCTTGGCGTTGAGACTCCGATATTTGGCAAGGCGGTCGGACTCGTCTGGCCGGCCTCCTTCTGGGTCGGGTAAACTGGTGTGGTCGGCCTCCTCCTGGATGGGTCGGCCTCGTCTAGGCACAGCTCCAGCTCCAGCTCCATTTCCAACTTCAGCTCCAGCTCCAGCTCCATTTCCAACTTCAGCTCCAGCTTTCGTCTGGATCCTAGCTCCGGCTCCAGCTTTTGTCTAGATCCTTGATCGAGAGGCTCTTTGCCTTTGCTGGCCAGTTGAAATCTTCTGGGTACTGAAGAGAGTTCTTCATAGGGTTGGTCGGCAACCTGTGAAGAGAGTTAGGTTCGTTCAGCCAAGAGTATGGTAAGTCCAATAGCTCAGCATGGCCTGCAACTCGTTATGGTTAGACGACGTAGCCTCGCTAGCTCGGCAGGCTTGGTCATGGCTGGCGGGTGCTGCTGGGTTGCTCGGCTCGGCCATCCTCGTCCTCCCAGCATTGAGCGGCCCAGGATACATCGCTAGTGATGAATTGGGATCCCTGTCCCCCCAGATCAGACAGAGGGAAATCGATGGAGGATTAATTCCTCAGTAGTCTGGGGCTGGGGCTCTCGGAATCCAAGGCCGGTGCTTCGTGGCCGCTGGTGGTCTGCTTCTGCCACTCCCGGATGGGTCTTCGTTGTTCCCCTTCTGATCGAAGGGCGGTCCTGTTGGACCTGATTGAAACCTCGTGAGCCGTAGGGGGCGTATCATCAAGCTTTGGACAACTCAGATCGGTTGCCCCCCTCGGCACCTTGGCGTGCCTAGTTGACGCCTCAACGCCCCCGCATCTCCACCATGGTCCGCTAGCACGCTCGGCATGGATCCTTGGGTTGTCTCCCCTTTTGTTTAGTGGCAGAGCATTGGGAAAGGACGGTCATTGTAATTGATGGAGAACACATCAACCATAGTGCAGTTGAATATGTTGGGGGTCTGATCTCCATTCGCGGCAAATTCCACGATCAAGCCCCACCCACCAATGTCTCCAGCGTCAAAGATCGCGAGCTTCCTCAACCCTCTCTTCACCTCGACAGCCGGTCACGGTCGGGAGAATATGCGTGCTCCTCGTCCTCTTCATTCCTGCGATCGATTGGGGATCTAGGAGACGGCGATGCAGAGCTTGCAGGTGATGGAGGGAGCCCACAGCCAGATGGCCTCGTGGTTTGGGTGTCGGATCTGCCACGCAAGGAAGATGCCGGGCGCCGCCAGGTTGATCGAAATCCGCAGGCTCCTTCTTCTCGTGACCCCTCAGCACCGGTCACCGGAGGGTCGTGCGACGGCCAGCGAACGTGCCCTCCACGCGGCGCGAGGTGGCGGTCCCGTTACGTTGGGATGGGGACTCGAGCTTATGCTGCATCAGGCGGAGGACGGGCGAGCTCAATCGAGTCTGGATCAACCCATGGCGAGTTTCATTGTGCCGATGCCGCTTCGATCAACACCTGGGGGCACAATCGTTCTCCGGCGAGATTTGGTAGCTGAGGAAGCTTTGATCGACGCCACCGGGGTCAGATCGACACTTTGTGAGCTTCATCATGTCGAGGCTGATCCATTCAATCCTAGAGAGCTCGGATCGAGATCTGTCGGAAGGAGACCCTGTGGAAGCCGCCTTCTTTTGCTTTCGAAGTCGGAGGTGGGGTCGATGCTATGGATCTGGGGTCGACGGTGCAGATCAGAAATGCACCTCTCGTCCTGTTCGCTCTCCTTGAGCCATTTCTTGATTCTGCCCACGAGGTCAAGGATCCATGGCTCGTCCTTCTGCCTACTGGCCATTTCGATCTCGGTCAAGACGTCGGCACCTTGTGTCAGGTTTGTGAGGGCTTGGCCCATGCTCAGATCACGGATGTGATCTAGACGCCAGTGGCGGGACGGAGGACCGAGGAAGGGGAGATGAGAGGAGGCGGGTCCAATAGCTTCGCCAAAGGGGCCTCGACGTGGGATGCCTCGATCGGGGTCTCGGAGAAGCCGATCGATCGTCACCCTTCCGAAAGGATTGCGGCCGCATTTTGAGTTGATGCGATCCTCGACCATTCCTCGACGACGAGGCGGGAGTTCTTACAGGGCCTCGACGAGTATCGAGCTCCGACGAGTGTCGAACTCCGACGAGTGGTTGGCTTCGATCTCGACTCTAGGGAGTTAGTTTGCCACCTTCCTCTGGGACATCATCCAGCCAGCCTCATCGGGGAGGTTGGTTGAGCTCGGGACATAAGCAAAAGCAATGGGAAGAGGATGGTCAGAAGAGGGATAAGGATAAGATGCAAGACGCTTCATTTCTAAATCTCAAGTGATGAGGATACCTGAGAATGACAATGGATTCTGGAATCCGACCGCCAGGTCATCGTTTCGGGAGGCAAGATCAGCTGAGGTAGGGAGGCTCCGATCGGGCTCCGGCGGTGTATGGCGGTCTTATGAAAGGCTCTCGTAGCTCGAACTCCGAGCTCGGAGTTTAGGCGGAGCTTTAAGTACTCAGCAACGAATGTTCCTACGAGCTAACTTCAGAATGAAAGTGACCCCCTGAGCGCCATGGCGGTCTTGTTCAATAGCAGGCTGGTGGGTTTAAGGCCCAAATTAGCGATCGTCCAATTCTGGGGTCAATTGAATGTCGGATTCTTCCGGCCCCGCACAACACGTGAAAAATGCTCTCCACATGTTTTTGGCCAGGCTAATGGCCTTCGTAGAGATTGTTGAACATGAAGATGTCAATGGTCGATACGACTCGCCTCGGGATCGAAGGCGATGGCGACGATCCGACTCGGTGGGAAGCCAGATCCACGGGATCGGATTGACCTTCATCGCCCGGGGATTGGCATCTCAAGATTTTAGTAAGCGGAACGAATCATTCCCGATGTGGTTGACGTCGTGGATGTCGACTCGTTCCCACAGACGGCGCCAGATGTTTCGGAGTGTTTTCTCACTACAGAGCGTTGACCGTGGACAACCCGGTCAACGTGGTCAAGGGGCCCGCTTGGGTCCCTCGGGGGCTTCGAATCGGTGCAGATGGGGCGAGGGGAAGCCTCGGCCCATGTTGAGACGCTCGGCCTCGGACAGACGAGCACGGCCTCGGAGGAAGGACGACGAGGGGTAGCCTCAGTCGTCCAGGTAGATGTGTGTTCGGCGGATGGCGAGGGGAAGCCTCGGCCCGGGTCGAGACGCTCGGCCTCGGTAGGATGTGCTCGGCCTCGGCGGGCGGACGGTGAGGGGAAGCCTCACTGTCCGGTTGATTGTGTGGTTGGAGAGGGGCGAGGGGAAGCCTCGGCCCGTTGATCAGCTGTCCACCTGCGTAGACGAGAACGCACGTCAGGGGGCCGGACCTTGGTTCCGGCCAAATCCCCTCCGATGCCTAAGTCGGACAAGATCTGAAAGAGGAGGCCCGGCGGAGACGGTTCGACTCGTGAGGAGATCGTAACGGCGTCTCTCGGCGCGAGCGGGGGAGGAAGGAGATGAAATGGGGGAACGAGGTCGTTGATGGAGTACCTTAGGTTTTGTTACCTGAGATGCGGTCCCCTTGGATGATGCCCACCCTCCCCTCATATAGGTGACTCGTCCTGATAATGTGCCATGATGTGACATCATGGCCATCATTCATGGGGACGTGCAAATGTGGGAAGTTTTGACCTCCACTAATTGCGCCCATCTTGATGAGGAGATGAATGTCCTAAAGGTGGCCATGATGGCTGGAGTGATGGACTCTGGCGGTTGCCATATCTGGCGGGCCTTGATGGCTGGAGAGTGATGGCCATTTAAGTCGGGCCATTAAGCTGAGCCATTAAGCCAAGCCATGATGGCTATAGAGTGAAGGCCATTTAAGTCGGGCCATTAAACTGAGCCATTAAGCCGAGCCATGATGGCTAGAGAGTGATGGCCTTGGACGGTTGCCATATTTGGCGAATGTTTCCTTGACTTGGGCCCCGATTTCCTCCACTGTGGAAGTGGGCCTTCGTCATGTGTGGAGAAGCGCGGCCCGCCTGTGAGATCCTTGGGCCGAGGCCCCAAGGTCGTAGTAGTCTGGTTGACCAGTCGTAGTTGACTTGGCTCTTCCGGGCCCGGCCAAACTAGTCCCGTTAACAAATGGAAACCCAAAAATCTCACCAGGGCATCAAACTTGGGTTTGTATTTAGGAATAACAGTGTCGACATACTTGGGGATCTGGATGCATGCAAAAAAATGATTCATATTTAGGTCAGCACTTACAATAGCAGTTGAGACTGATTGTCGGCTGGAGTTCCTTGGCTAGGAATGGGAGAGAAATTTCATTACTAACTCATATAAGAGCAGATTCAAACCGTCGTCATTTGAAGAATACATCATCCTTAGTGAGTCCAGTATATATCCTTGATCCCATAAAAACCTCAAAAATCACTCACAAAGTCCATTATTATTGAACATTACACAATTAAAAAATTTAAACATTTCAAATTTACCAGTATACACTCGGCGATCAGAGCCCATGATAGCCACCCCCACCTCTACCATTGTAACACACACCTCAAAGTAAACATGGTCATAAACAATTCTATATACCAAAACAGATACTCCAAGATTTTGTTATAAGTACAAATGTGTGTCCAATGAATTAGTGCACAAAACATACAATTTGTTTTCTCTGCTTAAAGTGAATTACCCTTATTATTCCATGATTTTGTATAGATAGATCACAAAATAAAACTCAAGTGCACAAAACAAAAATTTTCCTTCTTTCTACAATGGAGATAGTCGTACTCAGTGATTTTTTGATTGGGGGTTTTCCCCAAATCATATTTTCCACCAAAATAGTACTTAAAACAACAACAATAGCATAAATCCAACAATACATATTTCCCACCAAAATAGTACTTAAAACAACAACATTTTTTACATCGACTTATAATATCAAACAACAAAAATATACGCTAAAAGAAGAAACCCTTAACAAATATACACAAAAATATCAGTTGGAATGAACGACTATGCATTCCAATTGCAGCAACACGATCTCTCTCACATGCATTTAAAACAAACAAAATTTACATATGAAGCTAGGGCCGTGTGTCCTGAAAAGAAAAAATAAAATCATAGATTATAATAAAAAATTAGAAACGGATATATATCAAATTACTTTGTACAACTCAGTTTTATTACCTTCCTCATGTTTAAGCGGAAAACATATTACTCATCACATTATAAAAAGAAGACGTGTTAATCTCAATCCAAACTGGAGCATTAATAGGATGAGCAATAACCTATATAATTTAAGAACATAAATTTCTTAGAAAAATTAATATATATGTGATAATATGAAAAAATTTAAAGTTATACATTTATTTACCTTTTTCTGTTGGAGCAATGGATGTTGTGCTTTGTGGAACCAAGTAAGCTCGGTAAGAAGCATCTTCCAATTTTATAACAAAAATAGTATTTGGATTGTCAATGAAAAAGATATTTTGAAAACAAAAGATTTTTATATTACCTCGGAAAAGTAGTTTGCTTTGTCATCAATGTTACTCGTCGCCGTTGCTTGTAATGTTCTTTTTGCAAATTGCTAAATAATAATAATAATAAACAGTAACTAAATTTTAATGTCAAAATGGTAACGTTTGTAACGGTGTGCATACCTTATCAAACCAAAATCCGATATAACCACATAGCTTGACATTTATGTGATTATTATTTAAGTAACATAACCTATGAGAACAAAAATGTTTAAGCAACCATAGTAAATAAAATATATAATTTAGAATTATGATTAAAGACTTACAGCTTTAGTCAAATCTTCATCATCATCCATCAATATAAAAATACAATCAAATATTTTATCAAACTATGCATATTGAAAACTATAAACTCATGCAATGAAATGTAGTAACGGTAAAAATTTCTTACATTGCCATATCTAGTAATGTGTGTCCACATTTTAAATCTTGGTATCGTATGACAATGTATGATGGATCAAGTTCAAGGATATTACAAGATATTTTTAACAATATAAGAACACCACGTAGAGCTACAAAATGAGAACGCACACATTTTCAGAAATTGATACATATTGTTAAAATTCATACATTTTGTCAACTAATTGATACATATTTCACAGTTGTGATAAACCCAATAACAAAGCATGTAACTGACCCAATCATATACCTCACTTTAAAGCAAACATGTAATTGACCCAATCATATACGTGCATAAATATGTTCATCAAGCATAGCAAGCATGTAATATGTTCATAAACAAATGTGCATGTAACCAAATAACAACGGTTGCGAAGTTGGTAAAAATTTCTCAACACTTCCATTGAAATTATTTTGAAATTTGAAATTATTTTGAAATTATATTGAAATCATGTAGTTGCAAAGTTGCATTTTTGGCCACACTTGTAGTGAAATTATATTGAAATTATATTGAAATCATGTAAGTTACAAAGTTGCATTTTTTCCACACTTCCAGTGAAATTATTTCGAAATTTGATGTTAATTTGATTCTGTCATATAATTTTGAAACTTGATATGATTTGCTACATCAAATTTAACAATTAATTTAAAAGTATGGGTAGAGCCTTACCATTTTATCCAAATCTTCATCATCATCCATCTATATAAAAATACAAACCAATATTTTATCAAACTATGCATATTGAAAACTATAAGCATACAATAAAATGTACTAATGGTAAAAATTTCTAAACATGCCATATATAGTAATACTTGTCCACATTATAAAAGCTCGGTATCGTATGATAATGATATACCTGTATGTTAGACAACAATCGATAAATAATTTTTAAAATATCATCTAAACGAATAATATAAATAAACAATGTAAAGAAAGAATTTTAAAAAACTTACATACAATATTTATCATACATTGGAAATTATAGCAGAACTTCTGGGTAAACGATGTTTACTATGTTATTTATGTTGGGGTGAAGAAGGACACATACACGATCAAAATATGTGCACCTTGAAAGTGCCACATAAAGATGTCCATGACTGAAAACTGGGGTCCGCAAATCAACTCCAACGAACTTTATAGATTGTCCTTGAGCTTTATTAATTGTCATGGCATATGTTACACGGACATGAAACTGCCGACTTGTCATATGAAAAGGTAATTCTATAGCCGATGGTGACAAAGATATTCTTGGAATAAACACAAAACTACCAGCTTTGTCCCTATTTAAAATTTGAACTTCAATGACACGTGATGCACATCTGGCAGCCATCAATTGAGTGCCATTGCAGAGCCCATCTTTAGGTGCAATATTTCGTAATAAAATGTCACGCCCCTCTTCCCAAAATGGGTGCGAGGACGAGATGAAGGTCCGCATGGGCCGGGGCTGTAAGGCCCGGGCCCAATAAGCGTCTGTAGGGATACCATGAAGTTACGGGTTCTTGCATATAAAAGTTCTGATCAATGAAATAAAAGTACAAGTAAGGAAACTGCATTTATTAATATAAAGAGATAATATCCAGCGATACATCAAGTCTAAAAAAAGCCCAAGCATGGCTACAACTACAGAAAAGGAAACTAATGGTGCTACGCACCCAACCTAAAACAGAAAGTAAAGAGGTGCTACGCACCCAACCTAAAGACAACGGAAACTCCAAGGTCAGCAACTGAGATACCCCTAAGACTGGTCCTCGCCCGGGTCGTACTCCTGATAAGCAGCGTACTCCTGCTCCAAGTCCTCTAGTACCGGCTCCTGGTCTACTAACTCTGTCTCGGTACCTGACGTACAAACACCAAGAAAAAGTGGTTATACGTCAGGCGAAGTCTGCAAGTAAATGTGAGAAGACTCCACTGCAAGGTGTATAACAATTTAAAGTTGACATTTTAAATGTTGTTTACATGATGATGATGCAACAGCATGTCAGACATGTATATGTGCAAGAAAGTAAAGACAACACACAAAAGTAAACGTGACAGGAAATAGCCGTATCGTGTGCTACTGGCTACAAGACTAGACTAGAATAGACTAGACTAGACAAGAAGTATCGTGTGACACCAAGAGGGTTCACGCCTTTCAGATAGAGGGTGATCAACCCCACTAAACTGAGGGCACGCTCAACCCTACCCCACCCAATGTGTACAAGACAATCATTACAAGGGAGCACTCACTCACTCGGTGAGTGCCATATTCGCCCGCGGGCATGTGTATCATGACAAGAGTTCACTCTCTAACTTGGAGAGTACCCTATTCGACTGCAGGCTTATCCATTACAAGGGATCACCCTCTTTAACTTAGAGAGTACCCTATTCGCCCATAGGCTTATGCAACACATGAAATGACATGACAAGATGAAATTGGATGGAAGTTGTTCATTCTAGGGGGCCACACGCATGCACACACAGATAAAACCTATGATGTCAGTTATTGTTGTTGTGCCCAGACTTCGTCATCAAGTCCAGGCTGTCGTGGGGTCCCAGGCGCTATCATTTCACGTCTAGTGCTCTTGTTTGTACTTTTTACAGTTTAATGGAGACAATGGCCTAAACATGGCCGAAACTGCACAAGTGAGCACACTTACCTGCGGTGGTGAGCAGTACGTCCGTTGGGAGCATCTCGTCGAGGTGGAGCATCGGTACGGGGTCGTCTGCAACGAGTCAAGTGACGGTGTCAGGTCACGCTTATCAGTAATCCTATTAAGGTTAATTTCTAGTTTAAGCATGGCTACCCTAACAATTCCATGTCAAAATGTCCGTTCAGCCTATCCGACGATTCTATCCTATGAGCACAGTCAAATCAGTCTGATCGTCGATCTACGATTCCACATCGTTTTAAAGGAGCAGAAGTAAATTTAGTTACTTTAGTTGACGATTTTTAGTTTGGTTTTGATGACTTAATGTTTGGGTTGCTGCAAGTGAGAGGGCTAACCTGGTGCGACGAACGCGCACGAGTCTGACGTCGAGTCTGGAAACGATGGCGGTGCTCGTGTCCTCGACTACGGGCAGCGCAGTAAGGGTCATCTCGTGATCGTCTCCTGATCGTCTCGGCACGGGTAGCGTAGTGAGATGACACGGCAACGGGTACGGTGTTGGGATCTCTTCGGTTGCGAGTAGCGCAACGGAACGTCACGGCGACGGCTATGACGTCGGGAAAAACGCGTGAGATCTGCGACGAGCGTTAACTTCTAGATGCATGGGTGCTGCGGGGGATAGGTGGAGGTCGAAGGGGGTCATGTGGCCTGAGAGCTGGCCGAAGCAACGACCGGTGGCGATGAGGCCGGTAGTTTTTATGTGAAAAAGGACAGTTCTGCATAGACCCCGGGCTGTTTTGGATCCGTAGCGAGATTTCTGTGGCCTGAGGGGGTAGCAAGGGCTGCAGTATGTAGAGGGGGTCGGGGGGAGGTCGTTAACAGCGGAGTGGGTCATCGACGGCGGCCGGAAAGCGGTGGCCGTGGGTTTTCAGGCTAGCTGGGCGGCAGATTTCGGCAAAGGACAGTTTTGGTGAGGTTTCTTGCGGGTTTGAGGGCGAGAGAGAAAGGAGGAAGGGGAGGAGAGGTAGGAGGAGAGGCCGGAGATCGTCGGAGGCGGCCGTTGGGCGATGGGGTGGCCGGTGCGTCGGTTTTGGAATAGGGTGGCTGCTATTTTTGCGTGACCTAGGTGCTTGCATGAGGGTGAGATTGTAACATGTTAAGTTCGCTAAATGGGGTATAAAAGGGGTAGATTCTATGGTGATTGAAGAGAGGGTATGTGATAGCGGGAGGGTAGAAATAGGGTGAGAATAGCCAAAGAATCATATGTTGATACGTAAGCAATCCTATTAGATTTAGGTTAAATTTGAATTTCAAAATTAGATTAGGGCTAAGCGGGTTTGAAAGTAATTATTGTGATAGGTTGGGCTAACGGTGTCCAAAAATTATGAGAAAAATATCGGGACGACTGTGACGACGAGAGGATGAGGATAGGGGGTCCGGTCACGAGCTAAGCCTATCGAGAACGATAATAAAAATAAAAACTAAGCGTTGAAGTCTAGAGGCTAAAACACTCCTTCATTTAAAGCTAGTCTGTGGGAGACCGACCCTTGAAATGACGTTCACTAAAAATCCCACAAATAACTACTCTTCCATACGGTCACAACGATATATAACATCGCATATTTCAGATAGAAGAAAGGACAAAGAAAAATACGCGTACCAAAAGAGAAAGTACGCGCGAAATACGAACGGTCGGAAAGCGGCCGTTACGTAAAATAATAGGACAACCAACCTTAAGATCAAGTTTAAATTGTGGCAACCCAGGAGGATCCAAAGAGTTTATGTACTCAGTTGGATATCGATTTATAATGATTGGATCGGTTTCTTCATTTTCAGATAGTTTTTCTGCATCTAGATACGTAACCTTTTGTCCCGGAAAAATGTGTAATGCAGTAGCATTTATAAAAGTAACATCATCATTCCGTGCAGAAAGAATTATTCATTCAGTGAGGTATGCCGGATTCACTGCACCCTCAATATCAAGCTGTGGATAAATTCGAAGTAGTAACTCGTGTAAATCCTTGCACTTGAATATGTGATAAGGAAGTTCTACCACTTCTGTAGGATTTGTCCCAACCCAATACATACATACATACATACATACATACATACATACGTACATACATACATATATATAATTTAAGTTAAGGAATGGCTAAGATAAAAAATAGTAAGTAAAATTGAATTAGGCTTGAAATAAAATACCTCCAAAATAAATTTTGCAAAATTTGTATTCTCAACAGATGAGTTATTTAACTGCATATTCTGATCCACGATCAAAACTTGTACAGAGCTCCATAATACAGATCGTCTTAATAAGGCTTCAACAATTTTTTCTCGAACCCCCTTTGGTATGACAGGCAAGATTTGTCAGAAGTCCCCACCAAGAACAATAGTAATACCACCAAATGCTCTGTTATTATCACAAATATCTTTTAACGATCGATCCACTGCCTCAACACAGTGCCGATATTACATAGGTACTTCATCCCATATTATAAGTTTTGCTTTTCTGAATAATTGTGCTTGCATGGATTGCTTGCTAAAATTACAAATTAAATTATCTTGCACATCTAACGGGATATGAAATGTTGAATGTGTAGTCCGGCCTCTGCTAAGTAGCAATGATGCAATACCGGATGACGTGACGGTGATAACTATATTTCCAAGACTACGCAACATTGTTGCTATTGCATTGTACAAAAAAGTCTTTCCAATTCCAGCACCTCTGCTCAAGAAGAATGTAGTACCTTTATTTTCAAATATAGATGAAGTAATTACTGAATAAGCATTGTGTTGTGCATCATTGAGACAATCAATGTCTTCCATTTGTTTCGCTTTATTTATAAGTTTCTGATGTTCATGCAACAATCTATTGCCAACAATTGCATTCCAATCTCCAGTAGGAAGTGGCATTGGTGGAAAGTCAAATAGACACTTACCGTACTCTTCAAGCAATTCTTTGATAAGGAATAATCCATAATCTTCAAGTTGGCATTGAGTTGGGATAGAAATTGCAAATAACGTATGTATTTTATGTGGAAGATCACCGCAAATATGCATTGAAAATTCATTCCATAATGCAAGGGAGTCGATCGGTAAACATTCGATAAGAATAATACAAAACAGTCTTCGTAATTGATATCCTGTTTTCATAATTGAAGCCTCGGAAAGACATTGTCTCCACTCGGAATCATCTTCAAGAAGACCTCTTGTAATACATGTTGCTTTGAATGTAGTGTACTCGATAGTATTGAATGTGCATAAATTTTCCCACGATGTTGACCCTTTAACAACTGTTAGTAGCAACCGTAGATAAAATCACTCACCAGAATTAGGGGATGCAAAATACATTCTGCCAATTGCTTATCCAAATTGTCTTGGATTCCAGACCTTTGTTGACGAATGCCAAACAAAATTTTGTGGAAATTCTTGATATGTGAGAACATGTGCAAACTCATATAAAGCGCAACATGTAAAAAATTCAGTCAAAGTTGTCTTCTCATTTTCAACCCTAGACCTTATTGCATCTACATCTACATCTGGATCAAAAATAACATGGTGTTGCCCTGGTAAACGAAGTATCAATCTTTGAACTGACGGAGTATCTTGATATAAAGGATGCTCAAATATTCACCAAGCTACCTCAGGTGGTCCAATATATCTTGCATCAAGGTCTTGTTGGATCTCATTTACTGTACCCAACACCATTATGGTCCAATCATGACCTTTATAAATATACTTATGAATGAACTTCACACATCTTACCCCAGCACAAACTTCAACATTATTATGGCAGTTAAAGCGTCTTGAGATATACATGTTGTACGGAACAACATATCGGTTTTCAACCTGATGCCCCCTAACAGTATATAGATGTTCATTACTATGACGACGATAAATAGGATATCCATCACGATCCATGGTTGTTGCATCTGCATAATTTCGAGGGTATTTCTTAGTACATTTACCATTTTCCATACAAAAAGCATTTGGATTTCGAGCACCACATGGTCCATGTACCATACATTTTGACACAGTATCGAATAATGCAGGATCTTGAGCATGATCAGGAAATTCAGCACAAACAATTCTATCCACTTGATCACATGTATGAATCTTATCTGGACCACGAAGAAAGAAAAGAGCATGCATATGTGGAAGACCTCGTTTCTGAAATTCAATTGTAAAGAGATGTGCTACTTTCTTTCCAAATACATTATTAATATCAATCTCCTTCATCAAAGCCTTTATTTTTAACTCAAATACACGTACAACTAAATCTGGATGGTCGGTAGCCTTTAAATTGGGTAGTAGAGCTTCAGTAATTTCTGGCCACTTTGGATTTGCAGTCGTGGTAAGAAAAATATCTGGTTGCTGGTTATAACGTGTGATAGCCATTGAGTCTTGAATGATTTCAAACATGTGACGTGCACTGCCAGTGAAAGATGATGGAAGTATCATGCGATGTCTAATTTAGTCACATCTAACATATGCATCGATTTCTGCAAGACCATGATATAGCTCTAAGCAAAGTTTTCGTTGATTAAGTTTGATGAATGTCAGACGATTTTGCTCAGTTGCTGCCCAAGCATCAACTGTCATGCCCCGTTCCCCAGAATACCCAGCATTTAAATTTTTTTCAATTATCCTGAAGAGTGAGGGTGATGAGAGAGGAAAAGAGAGAGAAAGAAGAAACAGAATAAGCAGGCCACTGCGCACATGCTGGGATAGTACACGTGTAGCTTCATTAAAATATCAAACAACTCATAAGTAACATAGAACAACAACAACAACAAATTTATATAACAACTTTCATTTACATACATATGCACCACTACACATACACCGCCACTCTCCACCTCCCATGACAACCATGTCACAACCCCTGAAACCCAACTCCAAGCCGCCACCAACCATGCTGTCCCTGCTACCTGAAAAGTGGGGAAGAGCACGTCAATGCGTGCCCTAGTAGGAACCAACTTGGATTTGAAACACCGTGCTAAGGTTATCAATACACAAGGCAAGGCAAGAGACATAAGACATGTAAACTAAGTAAATAGCCAAGAAAAGGATCATACCTGCGTTCCAATGTCGAGCTAATGTAAGGAAAAAGGTTAGCACTAATAATGATGCAAATGTTCACACAAACATAGGCTAAAAGGAAACTACGAGTGCCAGGTGTACAACTCAGTGTCACATGCAAGATAGGTAAAGGGAAGGGGAAAGTGCTGCCAGCAGAAGGAGTAACATGCAAAAATTCTAATTTTATTTTTTTATAATTGAATTAATTAAAACTTGGGTAAACTGTGTGATACCAGGACCTGGACTTCACCCCAAATTTGGGGTGAATATAGCACATGGCGCAGTGGACACAGGCACTGTACGACACCAGGCCTCACAGCTCCCCCATCCTTGGCAGGAGTGAGGATCTCCATATAATAACACAACCTCCTTATGTCCCCTCCACTCCCGGTAAAGGCGAGTGTGTATAAATATCCCCTCCACTCTCGGTAAAGGTGAGTGGGTATAAATATCACATATCACATACTCATTTCCCCCAACTTCTCAGTCCAGGCCTCATATCCACAATTTACTCAAATCCCACCAAAACCCGGGTTTTGCCAACTCACCCTCATTAAAGAGGACAGAGACATTCAAGAGTTTCAGTTTATCATTTTAGCAACAAAGGAGTCATGTTGCATGGCATCACATTCCATATTCATATCAACATGGGTCATGCACCGAAGTGCCATGCCCTCCATTGTAATTCAAATCACATATTAAATGGGTCATTGGAGTACATTTCTCAGGTTTCTCAATTTCTAATTCATTGAGTCATTTTCACAAACACGTGATGGGCGTGTCATGCATGTCCATAAGCACATTAGAAAATCCATTAGGAACACATACCAAGAATCTATCTTCCATGTAACAACAATAATCATACACTATAGAGAGTGAAATAGCAATAATGCACAATTTATAACACCACTTTAATGTTTCAACTATCAGGAATTTGCAGAAGGAGACAATACATGGCAAATAACATCAGTTCTTATTGAGAATTTGACAAAATGTCCTAAATGAAAGTTATAGATATTTAGTTCTAGATTTACAAATAAAACTTCATGCAAAAATATCAAGTGGGTGATTTATGGTGAATTATTTGGTGACGTCTGTCAAATCTGTTTTTCATACAGATTTCAGGGTCTGTAAAGATTGCTGTTTTTGGGTATGTTTTAGCCAGAATTTCGAAATATAAACACTGTGATGAAATTATAGATAAACTTTTTAAATTTTCAACGTGATCAAGAACATAAATTTCCATTGTGTGTGTGCAGGTATTTAGGTCTATTTTGCTGAAATGTGTCAAGACTGAAGATCAAACAGACATGTTGTAAAGATGGAATTTTTGCTCCTAATTTCTGAATTGAACATATATCAAAATTTATATGATTTTGGCTAGAACTTCAAGATCTACAAGGATATATTTTTTTCGAAACAAATTCGAGCTGCAGTAACCAGAATTAAAGCCACAACAGACATCAGGATTTCAGGATTTCAAAAGGGGTGGTTTTGCTTGGAATTTCAAGGGGTTTTACATGAAATTGAATTATGGCACATTAATTTGATTACTCCTAATCCATATTGACTAAACATGATGTGAAAACATGATAGAGATAAACCCTAATTAAATTTCCAAAACCAAGTTGGATCCTACTTCAAATCTTGATTCTTCTTCTCTCCTTCTCTTTCTTTTCCTTCCACCTTCTTTCTCCTTGAAGCAACCTAGGTTTTCTTGATTTTAGGGGGTTAAATTAGGGTTTGGATTGAAGGAGGAGGAGATTAGGGGGAGGGTGTGGCCGGCCATGGCATGGGAAGGAGAGGGGAAAAGGAGAAAATGAGAGCAAAATAGAGAAATCTCTAGATTTCCCTTTCTTTTTCTTCTCTCTTCTTATTCCTTTCTTCTCTTCCAAGAAAGAAATATTCCAAGGGAATATTCCATGAGAAAAATGACCAAGATACCCCCCCCCATCTTCCAAGTATTTACAAGTTTGCCATTACTTTCTGCACACCACACTTTAGTATGTACGCACAGCACATTTGGTCCAAATGACCATTTTGCCCTTCACCTTTCTAAAAATTTACGGGGGTTGCCATTGACCTCTAACCCTTTTCACACTTGCATGGCTTCCCTACACATACCCATGCATGCCTACACATGCATACATTCACCACGCACACACGTCCAACACATTCCTGTTATTTGGCACTCACGACGTCTTTCACACTTCTCCCGCACTCAATCTCGCTTTCTCCTCTCTTAGTCACGCATTACGGCCCAATCCCACTTGCACTATGTTACATACATCGATATCCACATTTATTTCATGCCTACGTATGCACCGTATGTAGAAATACCACGTGTGTTCAGTAGAATACACGTATTGTGCTAAATAGGGCATGACATCCTACCCACCTTAAAATATAATCCGTCCTCAGACTTCCTAGGGTGTGAACTCTGCCCAAGGTCAGCTCGGTATGATGGTCTTACTACCCATGAAGTACAAACAAGAATAAGTACCTACACCACACGTATATACACTATATGCTTCACTATCATCCATACGCATCCGCATCGCACACATATCACAGATACTTCCTATTATTCATCTAGTAGCACATCCACATCACTATATGCATTCACTACATATATATACACACATATGCATCCTTCACATGAATATCTAAGCACATTTATACACACTAACAGATACAACACACACACATACCACAAATAGATCTCTATACGTATCATTATACGTATCCAGACCACTACCCATACCTATGTGATATGACATCACATCATATCTATTTACATATACGTCTATATCCATGCACAGACACACAACAATACACACCGATCTACATACGTAATTTGACAAACAGGGTCACCATCATGGTGTCACACCATATGTACACCAGATCCCTATACACCCAATAATTAGTCATATGGGTTCACTCACATTTATAGGTACATAAATATCTATATACACACATTATTTAGTCACATCTATACACAAACCTACGGGCACGTATTAACACATGCATGATCAAATCCTATATGGTCCACAATCATAATTATAGTTAAATACACACACAATTTCACATTCATAGCGATGCACTTACTGCCTCACACAGATAGGCACATATACCCCACTTAATACTCACAAGGTTGCACCATCATAATATATTTTCCGCATATTTAACTAGTTTTACATATCCTACACATATACAGTCACAATAGTCCAATAGATTTAAATATCCATTTATACATCACACACGCGTACAAATATACACAACAAACACACACATCTCAATACCCACATATCAAACAGTTTCAAACACTTATATTCATCAGACATGTGTGTGTATATATATACACTTATATTTCATATCTATCACATTTACATCCATGTTGCATATTTATATACATACACACATGCTCTAGTACAGACAGTATATACACACATACAAATAAGAATACATTTATCCAAGGCACACCGGGATACACCTGGATAGACAACCATATAGGAACATCATCAGGTAAACAAACAAAGATATGTTCCAGTATGTATGTATGTATATATATATATACTCATTCACCCAATATACACATCATTACATATTCTCCTACTGCACACTACACATACATGAACATATCCCTACCCGCCATTGTGACATGTATAATAGACATACATACAACTATGATACATATTCACGTATACGCAACAAGCAATACCCCACATAAATACTCTCATGCACATATTCATTATACACCCACAGATGTATAAGTATCAATACCTTACATAGATTTTTGAATCCACATATAACCAAATACATGTACACACATACACACAAGATTATTATACTAATAGTAGATATGCACACAAACATGCTTATATATACGTACTAGGGCCCATGCACCATGCACATACATTACCATGTACGGGCACACACACACACATTCACACATATCGTACATATCCTGTTATTACATGCCTATACAGTCAAGCTACTCAAACTATACTAGCAGGTAGTCAGTAGCTACCCATACCATTATATACTTAACATCTAATATATCCACACTTTTACTAGCATACTAGTACATACACAAATAAGTGTATTTCAATATTCATACACATTCAGTAGATAGTCACACCCCATACACATACACATTCATATACTGATACATGCATATCAGAATAGGGATCATTCACATACATATACATATAACCACTCATGAGACATACACCAATACATATTCAATAACAACATCACATATACACAATCACACCACGCTTGCCACAACACACCTACATACATACAAGTATCTCATATACCAATACACAATCCTCCCTCATGTCACTATATACGGAAAGGTACATGCACTACATATACATCCAAATGGTCCTATAGATACCATTCTATGGGTAAGCGTATACACACATATATACATATACCATAACTCCACTTAACCGTGCAAACCCATAACCATCCCATCTATACATGCACTGTATGATCTCAAATCCTTTATCCATCACATCCTACCTATGTTACACGTCACACTTATATCCATATCTTATACTAGGCACGGTATAAGGCTAAGAGTCTAAACCTAGGGTGGGCTGGTCTACATCACCCATGCCCACCTTAGGATATATCTACTCCAAACACCTTGAATCATTACTCATACTACCAGTACGCCCATTACTTAGCTATATCGCTACATACATACCATATATAGACATAGCACAACACCTATCTTCACACAATAATACAACCCATAACCATAAACCAAATTAAGACAATACACCGGTTTATATAAGCACATAAGCAGCACATACACATACTCACAGTTATTTAAATTTTAACACAATAGGAATTCATACCCTAGCAATGCAACACTAGCGATATATATACACTACCTTCCCATACATATATCTACACCTTCTACCCATACAAGCTCACATATATTCACACATATCCACTCCCCTCATGTCCAAAGACAATTTATACATTCCACTACTCTATCCATACATAGATAGATGTACACACATTGGTGCTTTTCCCACACGGGGACACAACCATAATGTAATAGATAGGAAAACGCCTACATGCACTCATATCTCACACGTACATATCTTCACTCACACCCCTACAAGGTATATGTCTCCACTAGCTTATATGTACCCACCAATATACATCCACGAATAAACACGTATATATAACATATGTCTTAGAACCACACAAGTATACCACATACCTGCCTCACATAAACGTATCATGTACTTTTATAGAGGCGTAATATACATACACTCAAGTCCTCACCCACCTAGTATATATTCCCACATCTATCCATACATGCAACTTTCATGCTATTCAAATACAAATATGTATATATACTAAACATGTGACGCATATAATTCAAATATCCAAGTACAACAACTGCATTTATATACACGAATTCTCATTTTTATATCTGTATACAATGATACCAACTAATATACATCTACAGTATACTACATTGTAGGAAGTTCATCCCCTGACTTCCTAAGTTAGGGGTTCAAGGGTGGACCACTTAAGGATCTAAGGTCAGTACCCACCTTAGGGCTAACCTATCCCAATCAAATACTGAAGCACTACATGTACTATCCTTACGCACACCGCAATGCGATGACCTGCATGGGCCACCAAAAACTGTCACGCCCAGTTCTCCAGAATGCCCGGTATATACATATTTTTTTCAAGTATCATGAAGAGTGAAGGTGATGAAAGAGGAAGAGAGAGAGAAAGAAGAAACTGAATAAGCAGGCCACTGTGCACATGCTGGGATAGTACAAGTGCAGCTTCATTAAAATATCAAACAACTCATAAATAACATAGAACAACAACAACAAATTTATATAACAACTTTCATTTACATACATAGTCCAAATGCACCACTACACATACACCGCCACTCTCCACCTCCCATGACAACCATGTCACACTACACAGTTACATCTCACACCAAGACTACCCCTGAAACCCAACTCCAAGCCACCACCAACCATGCTGTCCCTGCTACCTGAACAGTGGGGAGGAGCACGTCAATGCGTGCCCTAGTAGGAACCAAATTGGATTTGAAACACCGTGTTAAGGTTATCAATACACAAGGTACGACAAGAGACATAAGACATGTAAACTAAGTAAATAGCCAAGAAAAAGGATCATACCTGCGGTCCAATGTCGAGCTACTGTAAGGAAAAGGGTTAGCACTAATAATGATGCAAATGTTCACACAAACATAGGCTAAAAGGAAACTACGAGTGCCAGGTGAATAACTCAGTGTCACACGCAAGATAGGTAAATGGAAGGGGGAAGTGCTACCAGCAGAAGGAGTAGCATGCAAAAATTCTTATTTTATTATTTTATAATTGAATTAATTGGAACTTGGGTAAACAGTGTGATACCAGGACCTGGACTTCACCCCAAATGTGGGGTGAATATAGCACACGTCGCAGTGGACACGGGCACTATACGACACCGGGCCTCTCAGCTCCGCCGTTCCTGGCCGGAGTGAGGATCTCCATATAATAACACAACCTCCGTATGTCTCTTCCACTCCCGGTAAAGGAGAGTGAGTATAAATATCACATATCACATAATCATTTCCCTTAACTTCTCAGTCCAGGCCTCATATCCACAATTTACTCAAATCCCACCAAAACCCGGGTTTGCCAACTCACCCTCATTAAAGAGGACAGAGACATTCAAGAGTTTCAGTTTATCATTTTAGCAACAAAGGAGTCATGTTGCATGGCATCACATTCCATATTCATATCAACATGGGTCATGCACCGAAGTGACATGCCCTCCATTGTAATTCAACTCACATATCAAATGGGTCATTGGAGTACATTTCTCAGGTTTCTCAATTTCTAATTCATTGAGGCATTTTCACAAACAAGTGATGGGTGTGTCATGCATGTCCATAAGCGCATTAGCAAATCCATTAGGAACACATACCAAGAATCTATCTTCCATGTAACAACAATAATCATACACTATATAAAGTGAAATAGCAATAATGCACAATTTATAACACCACTTTGATGTTTCAGCTATCAGGAATTTGCAGAAGGTGATAATACATTGCAAATAACATCAGTTCTTATTGAGAATTTGACAAAATGTCCTAAATGAAAGTCATAGATATTTAGTTCTAGATTGACAAAAAAAACTTCATGCAAAAATATCAAGTGGGTGATTTATGGTGAATTATTTGGTGACGTCTGTCAAATCTGTTTTTCAGACAGATTTTAGGGTCTGTAAAGATTGCTGTTTTTGGGTATGTTTTAGCCAGAATTTTGAAATATAAACACTGTGATGACATTATAGATAAACTTGTTAAATTTCCAACGAGATCAAGAACATAAATTTCCATTGTGTGTGCAAGTATTTAGGTCAATTTTGCTGAACTGTGTCAAGACTGAAGATCAAACAGACATGTTGTAAAGATGGAATTTTTGCTCCTAATTTCTGAATTGAACATATATCAAAATTTATATGATTTTGGGTAGCACTTCAAGATCTACAAGGATATATTTATTTCGAAACCAAATTCGAGCTACAGTAACCAGAATTAAAGCCACAACAGACATCAGGATTTCAGGATTTCAAAAGGGGTGGTTTTGTTTGGAATTTCAAAGGGGTTTTACATGAAATTGAATTATGGCACATTAATTTGACTAATCCTAATCCATATTGATTAAACATGATGTGAAAACATGATAGAGATAAACCCTATTTAAATTTCCAAAACCAAGTTGGATCCTACCTCAAATCTTGATTCTTCTTCTCTCCTTCTCTTTCTTTTCCTTCCACCTTTTTTCTCCTCGAAGCAACCTAGGTTTTCTTGATTTTAGGGGTTAAATTAGGCTTTGGATTGAAGGAGGAGGGGATTAGGGGGATGGTATGGCCGGCCATGGCATGGGAAGGAGAGGGGAAAAGGAGAAAATGTGAGAACGAGAGAGAAATCTCTAGATTTCCCTTTCTTTTTCTTCTCTTCTAAGAAAGGAATATTCGGAATATTCCAAGGGAATATTCCATGAGGAAAATGACCAAGATACCCCCATCTTCCAAGTATTTACAAGTTTGCCATTACTTTATGCATACCCCAATTTAGTATGTACGCACAGCACATTTGGTCCAAATGACCATTTTGCCCTTCACCTTTCTAAAAATTTACGGGGGTTGCCATTGACCCCTAACCCTTTTCACACTTGCATGGCTTCCATACACATACCCATGCATGCCTACACATGCATACATGCACCACGCACACACTCCAACACATTCCTGTTGTTTGGCACCCACGACGTCTTTCACACTTCTCCCGCACTCAATCTCGCTTTCTCGTCTCTTAGCCACGCATTACGTCCCAATTCCCCTTGCACTACATTACATACATCGATATCCATATTTATTTCATGCCTACGTATGTACCGTAGGTAGAAATACCACGTGTGTTCAGTAGAATACACGTGTTGTGCTAAATAGGGCATGCCATCAACTATGAACTCTTGGAATAATTTTTCAGCTCTCAAAATTGAAGAATACTCATTATGTCTTTCAAATAGACGGTAGCTATAAAACTCACAAAGGGTAAGGCGTCTACTTGAGGATTTATTTTGAACTGGATCTCACTGCTTCAACTCAGGTTTCCATCCAAGCTGACCATGAGGAATAGTGTAATGGTAAGTATGCAGCATGAACGTCATTGATTTGCATTAATTGATTATTTCCTTGTATACGTAAAACAATATCTCGCATCCCAGAAGGACGATAGCCATCTCCAGGTAAAATAACCGCGATCTCATCTACGGTTGGGAGGTTATAACGATGACGATCCTTATTTGAATTGTAATGTAGATATACAGGAAGATCATGACCACATAAATATGCTTGAGCTAAAATAGAATAAGCCTGACAATATAGTTGGATGAATGGGTTTATGTCCGATTGACAATTTTGAATAATTTGTAAGACATCCTTTCTCAAATGTGGATTTCTATCACTTCGTAACTCTATAGCAGAATCCGGATCATATATGTAAAGTTGACAATAACTTGATGTTTGATCCAGTTGTGGCAGAAGTGATCATGTTCGATGGCGTAATTCTCCATGAATAGTAAATATGTTCGGGCCGCTGCCAGCAATCAATCGTTGATCCAGTGTTGCATCAAGGCTGGTAAATGCATTAGCTGCATTATACTCCCGAGTATACTTTCGAAATGATTTTGTTTGCTCACTATCACCATCATATAATTCTCGAAGTGCTGGAGGGATTCATTAAGTTTCACTAATTTTACTTTTCCTTGCAAACAACATGTTCCAAAAAGATGTGTTGTCAAAGTTGACCTCGACAACTGTTCATTCAACCAGTGTAAGGCCGAACAATGAGGGCATGGAATGTTTATTAAACCAAGATAGTGCCGACCATAATCAACCTGAGTTGGTGGACCAGATCTATGTTGAGTTGCCCGACATCGTAACATCGAGGATGAGCCATCGTCTTCTTGTTCAGCTTGAGAAGCTATTAATGCAGGTGTTATTTGAGGTATACTGATAGGAGTCATATATCGAGATATGTTTTGTTGTTCTCGTTCTCGTTCTCTCCTTTGACGTTGAGCTAAACACCTATCCAAAATAAAACCAAAATTAAATAAAATTACATTACATTAAAGTAGATTAGATTTTATGGATAATAACCTGGTAAATGGTTGAGCATCTTGGGCAGATATCGTATCGTTGTCCGAGGCTGAGACCTCATCTTCATGTTTAACAGGAGAAGTTGGTAATGCATGTGTGCTTTGAGGTATATCAAGTATACTGTTAAGATTCATATATCGAGATATGTTTCCTTGTTTTTGTTCTCGATCTCTCCTTTTGCGTTGAGCTAAAGACCTATCCAAATTAAACCCAAAACTAAATACAATTAAAATACAAGAGAGTAGAATAAATTTTATGTACAGTCAGGTGGATAATAACCTAACAGATGGTCTAGGTACTTTTCCAGTAATCATATCATTACGTGAGGCTGAGACATCATCTTCTTGTTCAATCGGGGAAGTTGTCATTGCTGGTGTTATTTGAGGTATATCAAGGACACTGTCAGAAGTCAGAGCGTGAAATATGTTTTGTTGTTCTTGTTCACGTTCTCGATCTCTCCTTTTGCGTTGAGCTAAAGTCCTATCCAAATTAATCCCAAAACTAAATACAATTAAAATACATGAGAGTAGAATAGATTTTTATGTACTGTCAGGTGGATAATAACCTGACAAATGGTCTAGGTACTTGTCCAGAAATCATATCGTTACGCGAGCCTGAGACAACATCTTCTTGTTCAACCGGAGAAGTTGTCATTGCTGGTGTTATTTGAGGTATATCAAGGACACTGTCAGAAGTCAGAGCGTGAGATATGTTTCGTTGTTCTTGTTCACGTTCTCGATCTCTCCTTTTGCGTTGAGCTAAAACCCTATCCAAATTAAACCCAAAACTAAATACAAATAAAATACATGAGAGTAGTATAGATTTTATGTACAGTCAGGTGGATAATAACCTGACAAATGGTCCAGGTACTTGTCGAGAAATCATATCGTTACGCGAGGCTAAGACTTCTTCTTGTTCAACCGGAGAAGTTATCATTGCTAGTGTTATTTGAGGTTTATCAAGGACACGGTCAGAATTCAGAGCGTGAGATATGTTTCGTTGTTCTTGTTCACATTCTCGATCTCTCTTTTTGCATTGAGCTAAAACCCTATGCAAATTAAAATCAAAACTAAATAAATTAAAATACATGAGAGTAGTATAGATTTTATGTACAGTTAGGTGGATATTATCCACCTGGCAGATGGTTTTGCGTCGTGTTCAAAAATTGTATCATTATAATTCCTTTTATGTTGACATTGTCACAAGGGTCAAATGCAGCAAACACTTGGTAGTGAAGAACTAATCATAGGCTCATTAAGAGTGCTATATTGTTCTTGTCCTTTCCGTGAGGCTGATATGTCATTATCAACAGATGCCAAAATTGAGTACATAGTATAAGCTTGATTAATGATGGTAAATCAAGCATGTACTATAGTATTTTATACTAACAAATTCCCTACCGTTTTCATGTTGGTGTGAAGCAAATGGGAATGATAAAATCTTTAGGCTGGTCAAAGAATGCCAACGTACAACTGAATCATTTAAACTTAGTGTTAAAACAATAGTACATTCCAAATGGTAACCAATAATGGTAAACAAATATAAATGCAAGACATCCCTTGCAACAACCATTTTAAATAATTAAATAAAAAAATTACTCCAACTACGTACATGGTCTTCTAACTCGTTTAGCAACTGTGATATTACTGGTGAATATGTGAGTGGTATCCATATGGTAACCAAAAATTCTGTTGTAATATTGATATGACATCCTAATTATTAAGTTTTAACATTGATTCATGATTATACATATCCAAATTTTGTTGTAACATTGATATGACATCCAATCCTGATTCATTATACACCATAATATCCTAATTATTATACTACATCAAAATATCCTAATTATTATTCAACTTCTGATTCTGATTCATGATGCAATCAGTTGTAGTAAATGGACAACAAAATTCACTATGCATGCCTCCCACCCAAATTCAAGCATCCCCACATGACTGTCTTTTATTTCCATAGCGAAATGTTTCTAGTCAAATTCCAGAACATACCAATGATACATGATACAAACTGATTTAAGAAAATTTTAGCACAATGATACAATGATATAATGCACAATGATACAAACTGATTTAAGAAAACTGAATTAAGAAAACTTTAACCCAATTTACTCATATGTTTTGGAATGAATGGGAAATTTACTCAGATGTTCAAATACAATGTATCATGTTATTTAGCCCCAAAACTTTCATCGTATCATACCAGAACATATCAATGATACAATACAAATTTTTACACACATTATTTACACCAATTTACTCATATTGTATCATCCATATCCATTTTTACACCCATTATTTGAGAGCCATTTTTGAGAATTCAAGGGTTTGAAATATGTTGAGTTTGCTATTCAAATTGAAATATGAACACAAAATTCAAATTTAAAAATGTGCTTTTTTGGTAGTTCATATGTCCAAATTTCACTCATATGTCCAAATTTCACACATTGCTATTCAAATTGACATATGAGTGAATTTGACATATGAGTGAAATTAGGTGACAAATTTGACATATGAGCTGCTATGCATTTCATTTAAGTTCAAATTCAAGTGACAAATTGACATATAAGTGACAAATTCAAATGGATAAACACAATTTAATTGACAGGATATGATCCCATTGTTGACTAAAATTTTAGCATCATGATCATATCCTGTAAAATTCCAGAACATATGAACACAATTAAATTTCATTCAACATATGCAAAATTAAATTTGAATTTGAACTCAATTTTGAACTGGAATGAATTTAGGATCATATCATGTCATATTCCTATATGGAACTGGAATGATACAATACAATTTTAGCATCAGGATCCTGTTGATTGAAATTGTATCAACATTTGAAATCAATTTAATTTGTATTAGATTATTACATACTCCTAATCAACATGATATGATCCAGTAATTGTTATATCATTACAAGATATACTCCTAATCAATAGAAATTGGGTTAAAATAATGGGGTTCAAGGATTTGAAATATGTTGAGTTTGCTATTCAAATTGGTGTTCAAATACATTGGATATTGTTTCAGAGTGTTTTCTCACTACAGAGCGTTGACCGTGGAGAACCCGGTCAACGTGGTCAAGGGGCCCGCTTTGGGTCCCTTGGGGGGCTTCGAATTGGTGCAGAAGGGGCGAGGGGAAGCCTCGGCCCTGGTTGAGACGCTCGGCCTCGGACAGACGTGCTCGGCCTCGGCTGGAAGGGGGACGAGGGGTAGCCTCAGTCGCCCGGGTAGACACACGGCCGACGGGCGGTGAGGGGGAGTCTCGGACCCGACTATGACGCTCGGCCTCGGCGGGGCGTGCTCGGCCTCGGCAGGCTGACGGTGAGGGGAAGCCTCACTATCCAGTCGATCGAGTGGTCGGAGAGGGGCGAGGGGTAGCCTCGGCCCGTTGATCAGCTGTCCACCTGCGTAGATGAGAACGCTCGTCAGGGGGCCGGACCTTGGTTCCGGCCAAATCCCCTCCGATGCCTAAGTCAGATAGTGATCTGAGAAAGGAGGCCCGGCGGAGACGGTTCGACTCGTGAGGAGATCGTAACGGCGTCTCTCGGTGCGAGCGGGGGAGGAAGGAGATGAATTGGGGGAACGAGGTCGTTGATGGAGTACCTTAGGTTTTGTTACCTGAGATGCGGTCCCTTTCTTCGTCATCCTCCGAGCCCTTTTGTAGAGTTCCCTGCGTGATTGCCTCTGGCCCACGTCCCACGCCCGCCCTCGATCGTGCCCCATCAATCCGCCCCCTCGCCGCCGCTCTCTTCGCCATTCCAGCACCTCCCCATTACCGCCATTTAGTGGTCGCGCATTCGGGGGAGTGATTTTCGCAGGAGTGGGCGAGTGACCAGCGGGTTATTGGGGCCGGGTCGGATCGACGTTCGAGAAGGTCCCTTATATGGCCTTTGCAGAATGGGCTTTTGAGGATGCAGATGGGATCTTAACCTGTGGTCGGGCTCCTGGGCTCGTGTCTTTTGGGTCTCGGTCAAATAGGCGTAACAATTGCCCCCATTGGTCGGGTTGATCGGCCTCGGCCGGTTCAACTCGGCCAATGTGACTTCTGCCGATTTTGACAAGCTCTCCAGTCGATGCCGACTCATTTATTAGTCGTCATCATGAGTTGGCCCGTTCGATGTTTTTAAGGCGCGGGTTCCGAAGCGCCGTCGGCCTTCGGATGTTGCCACGTGTAGCGGCAAGCTTATCCCTGCCGCTCGCGGAGTCGTCTTAAGTGGAAAAGCCGAGGGATTCGTGAGCCGCCATCCCGTCGCCTTTCTTCTTTGCGCTGATCCCCCTTCTGTCTGAGCTCTGCCCCATGTCGTCTTCCTCTGCTACGGGTTCGGTTCGGTCGGAGCGCGATGCGGCTCCAGGTCTGGCGGGTGGCACTCCTTCGGCGATTAGTCAGCATGGGGATGATCCTTCAGGGGGTTCCTTCTGAGGTCTTGGCGTGGCCTTCGTCGATCTGTGCCACCGCCATCGGGAGCATGCGCTCCTCCTACCTGCTTCCGCCCTACTCGGCTCGTGCCCCTGGGGCTGACGAGCGGATCTGCTCTCCTGGTCCCAATGAGGTCGGAATATATGAGAAGTGCTTTCACTTCGGGCTCTGTTTCCCGCTTCATCCTTTTATCGTGGAGTTCCTTCAGGCCCACAATGTGTGCTTGTGTCAATTCTGTCCCAACGCCGTCGGGATCCTCGTCGGGTTCGTTGTCGTCTGCATGCTGAAGGGTGTGGTGCCCTCTCTCCGCCTCTTTGCCCAGTTCTACCGCCTGAGCCTCCACCAATCGGGGGCGTGGATTTACATCAGCGCCCGCCCGAAGATGTCCCTGGTGCTGGGGTTGCCGAGCTCTCTGAAACGCTGGAAGGGGGAATACGTGTTCGTCACATTCCCCTCGAGCGTACACTTCCCGGCTCGGTGGGTGGCGGCCGGTGCCGTTGTTCTTAATCTGGGTGAGCCGACGGTCGCTGAGCAGCAGACGGCGAGGGACATGTTGGCAATTCCTCTGAGGGAGCGCTCGATCGACTTCCTCTTTAGTGACCTCAATTTGCGTAAGACGGTGTGGCCCCTAGGTAAGCTGCTCCGAGCGTTCGCCCCTCGAGGTCGCCCAGGTTCTGCTCTGTCTCTCATTTATTCTTTGAGTGCAGGTGGGTTCCCTCTCGGTCCATCTCCTGCCAGCGCTCTCGTGCAGGCCCCAAACCCGGATCCGCGTAGAAGGGACCATGTGTTGGCGGTCCGGAAGAAGCAGCGGGTTGTGACCGCATCCGGAGGCTCGAAGCGAAAGAAGATGTCATCTCCCTCTCTCCCCTTGCAGGGATCTCCCAAGAGGCTCCGTGAGGGGGTCGAGGGGGTCGACGTTCAGCCGACTGCTGACCGACATCATCCTGCTCCCGTTGAGGTTGCTTGGCCGTGGGCCGGCCCTTCACCTCTTCCGGACGGCTCTCTCCCTGATGCTTACAGTCGGTATCTTGGGGCGTTCCGCTCTGCTCCTGGCGAGTTCCCTTCGTCAGGGGAGGGTCTTCTTTGTCCACGCTTTCCAGTGGGTGAGAAGGAGTCGGTGTTCTCGAGCCGTGGAGCCGCCGCTCGGGTGGCCGAGAACTGTTGTCTCCCTCCCGACCAGGCGGTGTTGGACGGAGTCAGAGGTGATTGCTTGGCTACCTTCGTGATCCAGGCTGGTCAACAGGTAGTGTGTCTCTGCTTGTCCCCCCGCTCTCCAGCTGTTTTTTGCCATCTTACCTTCGTGGCTTTGGCACAGTTGTCCTCGGTGGGCCTCTCGATGAGGCGCCAATTCGCGGCTCTTCCCAAAGCCAAATCCGTGGCTGGGCTAGGCCCTGAGGTCCCTGGCGAGGAGGAGGAGGAAGCTGGTCAGCTGGAGGAAGCACGGGTCCAATCCCTGAACTCCCGCATAACTGAGCTGTCCTCTGCCCTGGAGGCGGCGGATCGTGAGAGAGCCGTGGCTCTGGCCGCGAAGTCCGAGGCCGAGACACGGCTCGCCTCTCTTTTAAAAGACGTCGACGCGTCTGGAGGGGTCAAGCAGATCCCCGGCCCGGCTGCTGCCTCCGAAGCCTCGGAGCTCTCCGATCGTCTGGATGCGGCGGAGGAGCAGGCGAGGGCCCTTGCTGCCCAACTAGGAGAGAAATCCCGGGAGATCGAGAAGGAGAGGGCGGAGCACCAACGCCAGGTAGAGACCCTAGAGGCTCGGCTGCGTGGGCTCGAGGAGGTGGATCATGCCCGGATCGCTCAGGATGCCGTGGCGGAGTATGCCACCTCCTTTGTGGAGACCGCCTTATCGGAGGCGTACGAGAAGGGCTTCGCCCGGTGCCAGTCCGAGATCCAAGAGAAGTTCCCGCTCTCGGGGATCAACTTCGAGAAACTTCGGATGTACTCTGACGCCGAACGGAGTAAGGGGGGAGACCCTAGTGAGCCTCCAGCCTGTGGCTCCCCTGGCGCCCCCGGAGAAAAATGAGGGAGGGGAATGCCCCTCGACCTCTTCGTGTATCCTTCTGCATACCTTTTTGCTTTATCTGGAAGGGAATGAATTTAAAACAAATTTATTTCATAGGAAACGATACATCTATTGAAAGTACTTGCGTAAATATTCCGCATTCCAAGTGTGAGTGAGAACTCTCCCTTCCATGTCGGCTAGTCGGTAGGCTACGGGTCCGAGGACCTCGACGACTCTGTAGGGTCCCTCCCATCTAGCCGCGAGCTTCCCTTTGCGAGTGGTATCGGTGGTGAAGCCCGCTTTCCGGAGGACCAGGTCCCCGAGGTGGAAGCTTCTCCCCCGCACCCGAGCGTTGTAGTATCGGGCCACCTTCTGCTTTTGGCGGACGATGGTGGCCAGTGACTGCTCCCATCGCTCGTCGAGGAGCTCCAGGCTGAGCCCTAGGCCCTGCGAGTTCCGGTCTTCGTCAAAGTATTTGAGGCGAAGAGATTCTTCACCCAATTCGACCGGTACCACCGCCTCGGCCCCGTAGGTGAGCATGAAGGGAGTCTCGCCAGTAGCCTCCTTGTGGGTCGTCCGGTATGACCAGAGTATCCCGGGGAGCTCTTCCGGCCAGTTCCCTTCGGCGTCCTTCACTTTCTTCCGGAGGGGCTCTATGATACACTTGTTGGCCGCTTCTGCCATCCCGTTGGTTTGGGGGTGTGCTACCGAGGCAAAGAGGAGCTTGATTCCCCATTCCTCGCAAAAATCTTTAAACCCTGCTGAATCGAACTGCTTCCCGTTGTCTGTGACGATGGCCCGTGGTACTCCGAATCGGGAGATAATGGAATTCCACACGAAGCTTTTCGCTTTCTTCCACGTGATGGTTGCCAACGGCTCGGCCTCGATCCACTTGGTGAAGTAGTCCACTGCCACGATCAGGTGCTTCCGCTGCCCTCGTCCTGGCTTGAACGGTCCGAGGATGTCGAGCCCCCATTTCGCAAAGGGGAGGGGGCTCACGATGGGGATGAGCTCTGACGGAGGAGTCGAGATGTGGTGGGCGTACCTCTGGCATTCTTGGCATTTCTGCACGTAGCTTGTAGCATCTTTGGCCAAGGTCAGCCAGTAGTACCCCTGCCTTAAGATCTTCTGCGCGACTATCTTGCCCCCGTGGTGATTCCCGCAGATCCCGTCGTGAACCTCCCGTAGGACGTAGTCAGCTTCTTGCGGTCCGATGCACTTCAGGTATGGGAGGACGTCCGTCTTGGTCCAGCGTCTCTGGTAGAGCGTCCCCTCATGGATCACGTATCGGAGTGCTGTTCTCTCCAGGGTTCGGCGCTCATCCCCATCGGCCGGCACCTCTCCGTGGGTGAGGTATCGGATGATCGGGTCCATCCAGGTGGGCTCTTGGTCGATCGCCATCACCTCGTGCTCCATCGTGCTGGGGGACGGCAGGTTCTCTACGTAGATGGTGCGGCCCAGCTCCTTTGGCGAGGACGAGGCCAGTTTTGACAACGCATCGGCCCGCGCATTCTCTGATCGTGGGAGGTGTAAGACCTCCACGTCCTTGAATTTGGACATCGCCGCTCTGGCGACTGGGAGATATCTCTGCATCGCCTCCTCCCGTGCCTCGTAACTCCCTAAGAGTTGGTTGACAATGAGCTTCGAGTCACTGAGGAGGCGGACGGACTCGGCCCCGAGCTCCAGGGCCAGCCTCAGGCCGTTGATCACAGCTTCGTATTCCGCCACGTTGTTCGTGGCCGGGAACTCGAACCGCAACGCGTATTCCGCGATGTTCCCCTCCGGAGATCGGATCGCAATCCCGGCCCCTCCTCCTGACTGCGTGGCCGACCCGTCCACATGAACTATCCACGCTCCTGGATCCTCTGGCTGAAAGTGGTCAGCCGAAAGAAAGGACAAGGGTTGGGCAGTTACCTTCGCTGGGCCTTCTCCCTCTGGGGGGCCATTTCCTTCAGTCGTGCATTCGGCGATGAAGTCGGCTAGGGCCTGTCCCTTGATGGCCGTGTGCGGTTTGAATCGGAGGTCGAACTCGCTCAGTTCCACTCCCCAGTTTAGCATCCTTCCCATTCGATCGAATCTCTTGAGGTTCTGTTCCAGCTGTGAGTCGGTCAGGATCAGTATGGTGTGGGCCTGGAAATAGGGTCGGAGCCTTCGCGCTGAGAGGACGAGGGCGTACGCCAGTTTCTCCATGGGCGAGTATCGCACCTCCGCCCCCTTCAAGATCCGGCTCGTGTAATATACCGGCCATTGCACCCCGCCGTCCTCCCGGATCAGCACCGAACTCACAGCTTCCTCCGCGCACGCCAGGTAAAGGCTCAGCGACTCCCCTTCCCGGGGTTTGGACAGGAGAGGGGGGCTGCGGAGATACTCTTTGAGGTCCCCGAACGCCCGGGAGCAGTCTTCGTCCCAGAGTATCGTCTTCCTATTGTTCGGAGGTTCCGCGATTGCTTTCCTCAGGACCTTGAAGAAGGGAAGCGATCTTTCCGCCGATTTGGAAAGGAATCACCCCAGCGCTGCGATGCGCCCGTTCAGCCTCTGTAGCTCCTTGATCGTCGTCGGCTCGCGCATGTTAACCAACGCCTCGATCTTGTCGGGATTAGCTTCAATACCGCGATTAGTTATCATAAATCCCAAGAATTTGCCAGATCTTACCCCGAACGTGCATTTCGCGGGGTTGAGCCGAATGTGGTGTCGCCGCAACCGCTCGAAGGTCTCCCGCAAGTCGGCGATGTGGTCTTCCGGTCGCCTTGACTTGACAAGCATGTCGTCGACGTAGACTTCTAGGTTCCTTCCGATCTGGGAGCTGAACACCTTGTTGACCATTCTCTGGTAGGTGGCCCCCGCGTTCTTCAAGCCAAAGGGCATCTTCTTGTAGCAGTAGGTTCCCCGGTCCGTCGTGAAGGCTGTTATCTCTTCGTCCCGGGGGTCCATCTGGACTTGATTGTACCCGGAGTAAGCGTCCATGAAGCTTAGCATCTCGTATCCCGAGGCGTTGTCCACCAGGTGGTCGATGCGCGGCAGGGGGTAGCTATCCTTGGGGCAGGCCTTGTTGAGGTCACTGAAGTCCACGCACATTCGCCACTTCCCGTTGGGTTTTTTGACCATCACCACGTTCGACAGCCACTCCGGGTACCAGACTTCTCGTATGAAGCCGGCATCGAGGAGACGCTCCACTTCCTCGGAGGCTGCCTTCATCTTCTCGCCACCCAGGTTACGCTTCTTCTGCCTAACCGGTTTGAAGTTGGGGTCGGCGTTGATCTGGTGGACGATCACCTGGGGGTCCACGCCGGGCATGTCTTCAGGCGACCAGGCGAAGATGTCCAGGTTCGCCTCCAGGCATTCGATCAGCTGATCCCTTAGGTCCGGGCTCAGCCCTCTCCTGATCGAGACGAACCGGCCCTCGATGTCCGTGACCGAGATTTGCTCCTGCTCCTCCGCAGGGGTGGGCCTAGGCCCACTCCTTAAGTCGAGCGCGGCCATCCGGTCAGCTAGACGATCCTCGGGACCTTCCTCCGCCAGTTGATAGCAGGTATTCGGTCTCCCCGCGTCGCCTTCGACTTGCCCCATCCCCCCCGGCGTTCGGAACTTAATGGTCCGATGGAGGGTCGAGACCACCGCGCCGACGGCGTTGAGTAGGGGTCGGCCGATGATCCCATTGTATTCCGACCCGATCCCCAATACGATGAATTCCACCGCTAGGGTCACAGAGTCTGGTGTGTTTCCGAGCGTTACCGGGAGATGGATAGTGCCGATGATGGGGGTGGAGTGACCCGTGAATCCGACCACGGGACCCGAACAAGGTCGCAAGTCTTCTTTCTGCCGGCCCATCTTCTCCAGGGTTGACATAAATAGGACGTCACAGGAGTTGCCGGTGTCGACAAGCAGCCGTCGCACTAAGGTAGTGTCTATGACCACTGATACCACCAAAGCCACGTCCGAGCTGCGCGCCGTTACGGGCGCACTCGGTCTCCCGACCGGTGGGGAAGGGGAGGGCATCCCGGCCCTTTCCTCGCGACTCTCCTCGCGTCGGTCCCGTGCCCATTCTTGGCAACGATGGCGGGCCCTGTCGCCCCGCGTCGGGGCCTCGCCCTTCTTCCACCGAGAAGAGGGGGGCGCGTCATCGCAGATGTGGTTTGTTTCTTCGTGGGACAGTTTTCTTTCCCACAGACGGCGCCAGATGTTTCAGAGTGTTTTCTCACTACAGAGCGTTGACCGTGGAGAACCCGGTCAACGTGGTCAAGGGGCCCGCTTTGGGTCCCTTGGGGGGCTTCGAATTGGTGCAGAAGGGGCGAGGGGAAGCCTCGGCCCTGGTTGAGATGCTCGGCCTCGGACAGACGTGCTCGGCCTCGGCTGGAAGGGGGACGAGGGGTAGCCTCAGTCGCCCGGGTAGACACACGGCCGACGGGCGGTGAGGGGGAGTCTCGGACCCGACTATGACGCTCGGCCTCGGCGGGGCGTGCTCGGCCTCGGCAGGCTGACGGTGAGGGGAAGCCTCACTATCCAGTCGATCGAGTGGTCAGAGAGGGGCGAGGGGTAGCCTCGGCCCGTTGATCAGCTGTCCACCTGCGTAGATGAGAACGCTCGTCATGGGGCCGGACCTTGGTTCCGGCCAAATCCCCTCCGATGCCTAAGTCAGATAGTGATCTGAGAAAGGAGGCCCGGCGGAGACGGTTCGACTCGTGAGGAGATCGTAACGGCGTCTCTCGGCGCGAGCGGGGGAGGAAGGAGATGAATTGGGGGAACGAGGTCGTTGATGGAGTACCTTAGGTTTTGTTACCTGAGATGCGGTCCCTTTCTTCGTCATCCTCCGAGCCCTTTTGTAGAGTTCCCTGCGTGATTGCCTCTGGCCCACGTCCCACGCCCGCCCTCGATCGTGCCCCATCAATCCACCCCCTCGCTGCCGCTCTCTTCGCCATTCCAGCACCTCCCCATTACCGCCATTTAGTGGTCGCGCATTCGGGGGAGTGGTTTTCGCAGGAGTGGGCGAGTGACCAGCGGGTTATTGGGGCCGGGTCGGATCGACGTTCGAGAAGGTCCCTTATAGGGCCTTTGCAGAATGGGCTTTTGAGGATGCAGATGGGCTCTTGACCTGTGGTCGGGCTCCTGGGCTCGTGTCTTTTAGGTCTCGGTCAAATAGGCGTAACAGATATGGAATGTAACAATGGATTTTTGAGAATTCAAGGGTTTGAAATATGTTAAGTTTGCTATTCAAATTGAAATATGAACTCAAAATTCAAATTGAATAATGTGCAGTTTTTTGTAGTTTATATGTCCAAATTTCACTCATATGTCCAAATTTCACACAATGCTATTCAAACTGCTATTCAAATTGACATATGAGTGAATTTGACATATGAGGGAAATTGGGTGACAAATTTGACATATGAGCTGCTATGCATTTCATTTAAGTTCAAATTCAAGTGATAAATTGACATACGAGTGACAAATTCAAATGGATAAACACATTGCTATTCAAATTGACATATGAGTGAAATTGGGTTAAAATAATGGGTGTTCAAGTGAGTTTGTACACCAAAAATCCAGAACATCAAACTGTTTTAACAATTCTAAGAATGAAGTGCTAAGAACTCCCGTAATCCTGTCATACATAAACATATTCTAAATGATACTATATACTGTCACAATACAATTTTGAACCCAATGAGAATATGCTAAAATTTTCTTAAATGCTACATATCTGGTCACAACACAATTGTAACATTGGCTTATGAGTGAAGTTGACATCAATTTGAATTTTGAAATTAATTTGAATTTTGAAATCAATTTGAATTTTGAAATCAATTTTGAACTCAATTTGAATTTGAACTCAATTTTGAAATGAACATCCTTTTGAATTTGAATCTGACATTTGCATTTGAATTGGTGTTCTAACAGTTGAATTTGAACTCTATTGAATTGGTGTTATGAACATTCATTTGCACACAATTGGTGTTATAACACAGGCAAGTTTATATATTCTATGCAAATGAATTGGTGTTACAACATTGGCAAATGAACTCAATTGAATTGGTGTTATAACATTTGAATTTTGAACTTAATTCATATTCTGTGTAAATGAAATGGTGTTATAACATTGGGAAGTTTAATATTCTGTGCAAATGAACATCCTTTTGAATGTTAGAGATTTCATTGTGCTCCCCAGAAGAAATTTTATTCTCACTAAGCATGCTTACTAAGGCGAAAATTGCAAGATGTTGACTGTTGTATGTTGCGAAAATATGGAGAGGATATGGATCAATCTAACATTTTTCCTACAGTCCTGCTATTGGAACAATTTTTCACAAAATACACCTCACTTTGCATCGACCTACTGAGTATATTTAGGCTAGTTTGGAGCATACTACTTGTGATGTGCTGGGTATATGATGGGAAAGAATAGATTGAAGCAGTAGAATCAATTAGTGTCCTTTGGCAACAATTCATATCCTGTCAATTTGAAATTTCATATCCTGTCAATTTCATATGCTAAAATGAATCATATGCTAAATTTGAAATTTGAAATTTCCCTCATATGCTAAATTTCAAATTGACAAAAACAATATGAGTGATGCTTTCAAATTGCTAAAATTTCAAATTGACAGGATATTTCAAATTGAATTTGACATATGAGTGATGCTAAAATTTCAAATTAACAAATTTGACAGGATATGATACTGAACTCCAAAGTTTCTTAAAATATCTTGAACAAATATGATCCTGAACATGGGCAATTAGAAAGCATCAAAGTGTGGTGTCCTGAGCATCAAAGTGTGTTGTCAAATTTTATCCAACAATTTTCCTAATATGCTAAATTTCAAATTGACAAAAACAATATGAGTGATGCTTTCAAATTGCTAACATTTCAAATTGACAAAAACAATATGAGTGATGCTTTCAAATTGCTAACATTTCAAATTGACAGGATATTTCAAATTGAATTTGGCATATGAGTGATGCTAAAATTTCAAATTAACAAATTTGACTGGATATGATCTTGAACTCCAAATTTCTTAAAATATCTTGAACAGATATGATCTTAAACATGGGCAATTTGAAAGCATCAAGTATGTTGTCCTGAGCATCAAAGTGTATTGTAAAATTTTATCATGAACAAATATCTTGAACAAATATCTTGAACAATTTGAAAGACTCATGTAAAGCGCACACAATTTGAAAGCATCCTGAACAAATATCTTGAACAAAATTTTGTCCTGAGCATCAAAGTGTGTAGTCAAATTTTATCATGTCATAGATATTTGTTCAAAATAATCATTTTACAAAGAACAACAATAAAAAATTATGATGCTCTCATCGAGTTGAGATTCAAGCTCTAAACAACACACTTTGATGCTCTCACCGAGTTGAGGCTGCAAGTTCAAGCTCCAACGATGTTGCTCTGCAAGTTAAAGCAGATGGGAGGGTTTAATGCAACATTGCAATAAAACCCCAGGGTTCAATGCAATATTCAATGCAACATAGTAACTCACCTCCAGAAATACCCTCCAGCAATACGGGTGAGGAATCGAGAAGATGAGGGTGAGGAGCGAGGTTGATGATGATGGCTCCAGCAATGATCTGAGTTTGAGGCCAACAATTTGTTTCTTTGCGTGGAGGTTGATGCTGGTTTCTTTGTGTGAAGGTTGATGCTGGGTTCTTTGCGTGGAGGTGATTGAGAAACCAAGTAGATAAACCCAGCTATAAGCATTTCTCCTTAATTATTTCTCTGATGTGATCAACTGATTTGATTAAATTTCTAGTTTCCCTCTCACTAATTCCCTCCAAAACTTCCCTCCAATAATCCCAACATGAGGAAAACTAATGTGATGAATTTGATTCAAATTTCATTCCAACATTCAAGGTTGAGGGAAAATTTCATTAAAACTTCAGTTTGCATTTCGTTTCATCAAGGTTAAGGGAAAATTTCATTCAAATTTCAGTTTCATTTACCATCTCTTATACCAGAATATATGATTTCCAAATTTCATTCAAATTTCATTTACAATTTCAAATGAGCTCAAATACAAAACCAAATTGGGTTCAAAGTTCAAAATTCAAATCGATTTCATATTTCACACAAACCACAAACAAAATCCTAGTCGTCAACCTCTTGTCCAAGTCATTAACCCATTGTCCTAGTCATCTTGTCCTAGTGGGACAAAGATTCAAAATCTTCATCAAATGTATAATGGATATTCTCCCACTATTTTAGCGATCATCTCAAACCATAGAGATTGAACGAATAGTCATATTTAGTGGGAGAGGGACCCAACCACCCAGAGTTTCACAACATTGAGTTTGTCTAACAAGTTGCTCGACTCTGCAATCAGTAGATGACTCTTCATCAATCACATCATATGTGATTCCTTATATGATTTTACCACTAATCACTTATGATCTTGAGCGTGCCTAATAAATCATAATGACTAGTTTAATCAGACCCTTGCTTTCTTGTCTAGTCCTAACTTACACTGTTGCTCGGTTGTGTTCACGACATGATGGTTAGAGTTAGGCTGAACTACATCATATGTATAATGGAATCGGTTCCCAAAATATAACCATGATATAGCTTGAGTTTACCCAACAACCATAACAAATATCCTCAATTGCCCATTCCAAAAGCAAGAGGGCTACGGCTGTAACGATCGATTTTCATCTATACGTAATTTGTATGTTTAGTTAGTATAGAGAGTTATTAGTGGTTTTACTATATATGTTTTTATTATTATCATTATAGCTCAAGCACGCGATTTAACGATCATGTTTTTTATCTCCTCTAACTTGTGGTTGATGTTGGATGCAGGGGCAAAATCGTATTAATCAAATCACACCTCAACAAAATCGATCATTTGATCAAAATATCTTAACCGGATAAATTATCCTATCTTCAAATAGTAATACAAATCCTAATATCTTGGCTAGATTATTTCCCTAAAACCAAATCTTTACCGAATTGATTATCCAGTCTGATACTGATCTAAAACCGATTATACCATCCAAATCAACTCTCGGGCCACTAAATCTCGATATCGATTTACTAATCAAAAATCTTGACCAAGTCAAATGAAATTATCCTAACCTGATCAAATTGTATCCGATATTTTCTAACTAAATTGATCTCGTCAAATCGTATAATATCATAATTAACCTAATTAATTCATTCCCTAATAATAACAAACTAAATCTGATATCTTAATTTGCTAAATCTAATTGTTATCTTTTAACCCAACTAATCTGCATTGCCAAAGAACTGTAGTCTAGCGGCATTTACTTCCGCTTCCTAGTGAGACCACCAGGGTTCGATCCCTAGTGGATGCAGAGCGCGCGCGCGCCTTTAACCAGCTTTCTGATGTATCAAAAAAAAACTAATCTGCATTAAATCCTAACCGAACCAGGTTACTAAATCACGTCTTGCCGTAACGATCTCGACTCTCCAAATATTAATTAAACCGATTTACATATCCAATGTCCAAGCCTAAATGATTTTTCCAAATCATATCCTAATTAACTTAGTTACCTAAACTAATCAAAATATTAAGAAACTGATTCTCTAATATCATAACAGCTCTTCCCCACGTCCTCAGCTTTCCTCCTCAATCGCACCACTTTGTACAGGCGAGATGTTCTCAACGTCACCTTGATGTTTCCCTTAACTGTCCCATTCAAACCCCATGCACACGACTTTTTCCCCACGATCCTCTCAATCTGCGGATCAGAAGGGATCCACGCAACCAACCCTCGTTTCCACGTAGCAACCCTCAACTGCAAACGTATCACGTCTTTCGCCAACTTCTCCTTCTGTTCATTCTTCTTCTTAAATCCCACGAATCCATCGAGCCGCCACTCATCAAACCTCAACCCTGAGCTACCCTGCTGATCTCGAAGCCCCATCGCATGGCCACCTCCGACAGCACACTCCCACCGTCCTCCTCCCATCAACGCGTGCATCACCATCGACACAACATCTCTTCTCCCTTCCATCTACCCCCAACATTGGAGAGCCCTGTTTCAGCAGCGGATAGAAGGGCAGACCCCTGTTTCGACCAGCAGCAGCCGCCCACCTAGTAGGCCGCTTGCCCACGACTCCACTCAGCCCATCGCCTTCCCGTCGATCCGCCGCCACAGTCGAAGCACCCGCGGCCCTGTTCCCTTTCTGATATTTCCAGTCATCGCCATCACTTCGCCTTCTGCACTTGGCCCACCTGCATCGCCACTCCGACCAGTCCAGCCACCTCAACCCCAAGTGCCCCTCTCTTTCGCCGGTCTTCAGCAGCCCCCTCAAAATCCCGACACCGACCAACCCTGTATCACACAGCTCCGACCTCTCCTCGAGCCACCTTCACGCTAGATCCTCCTTCCTCAGCCATGCTAAGCCCAAGGCCACACCGCGAGCTCCTCCACTACCTTCGATCATCTCGCCACCCTTGCACCACCTTCAGCAGCACACAACCCCAACTCTGGCAGTAAACTCTCCCACATCTTCGCCGCCAATCACCTACGTCCCTCGCTACGCCGTTCACCCGACCTCTCTCACATGCTTCTTCCTTGTCGCAAACACCGCTGAGTCCCTCTCAACATCTCCGTCGACAACCACGGGCCACAAAACCACCTCCATATATCTCCTCCTCGCCATGGCGTCCTCCGGAGACCACCACCTCACATCTTCGGTGCCCACTGACCTTCCCTCCAACCTTAACACTGCCCAACCACCTTCCTCCAACACCCATCCACGGCTAGCTCACCGGCAATCCTAACCTCCCGCCTCCCTCCGTCAAAGCCTCTCGCAAACCTCCTTCCCCACTTCGATCTTCACTTTCCGACAGCGCCCAACGCCTCCTACCCGTTCCCTTCGAGAGGCCCACAACCCCGGTGACGTTCTTAGCCAGCTCGCCATGACCCAGCCCCACATCGCCGCCGACCTCCCCTATCTCCGATCTGCAAAACCCACCATCGCGAGTTTCCGGCGGCCTTCAACACCGACGCCGCACCAACCTTGAATCGTCCGCCCTTATTCGTAGCACCCACCTGTCGTCCATGCCGATCTGCCCTCTGTCGTCGGATCCGTGGCCGCCTTAATTCCCTGCCCTGCGAAAGGAAGAAGAGGAGAAAGATAAGAAGAAGGGGAAATTGACAGTAGGTTAGTTTTGAGTTTTAATTAATTTTTATATTATAATATTAGTTATTATTATAGGTTGAATAGAGTTTGAATTATTAGAGGATAGTTGTTTTGGTACTGATATCTTAAGTCATAGGGAACCGTAAATCTCATTGTACCCTGTAGATATTGGCAGCTAGTTTATACGTATATACATATAGTTTATATTAATTGATATGTGACAGAAAGAGCAGGTCGATAGTAAATTGCTTAGGTTACTTATTATATTACTTTACTTAGTTATAACTTTTAACTTGTTATTATGGATCCAACCTCACAGAAAGGATACGCCTTTCATCGCGACCTCCGAACACCCGATATCGACTATATCAGGCAAGTGTGCATTCTTCCCACATGTTTTAAGTGTTGTTACATTATTTGTTAAACCAAGAATCACTATTATTGTGTCCTACCATAATGCATGCTGATAACTTAATATGCTCGTACACACATAATTGAATGGATGTTGATGGAATATATTGATGGAATGTATTTGATGGAATATCTTGACAGTGAAGGAGCATATTGACGGAACATAATATCTTGAAATTGTGAATTCGTGCGCCCGAGTGGCGAAATCGTGAACTCGTGTGTTATAACTAGGCTGGCTCGTGCTCCAGCACAAATCGTGGTTTTTTTCGTGATGTCATGTGAGTTCACAAACTCGTGCTTGTAATATGGATTAGGCTGGCTCGTGTTCCAGCAGAACACTTGGGTGGGGTAGACAAATGTAGTAGAGGCTGGAATGCTAGATTGCACTCTATTGGTGAACTTGACCGACACCTGGCCGGGTTGGTGAGTATAGAGCCACGGGTAGCTCCCGTTGCTTTGGGTGTAATGCTTGTCACTTCTCCCTCAGACATTGGGCTTGTCACGAGGCACACTTGATCGATTGTCACACTCTTTACTCCTGTTGTTACTATTTGAGAATTTTCGTACTCTTGATAGTTACTCCTACCTTGTTCGTGAACTAATGCCATGCTTATTGCTGTACACACATACTTTCCATGCTTATTGCTGTACACACACACTTGCCATGCTTATTGCTGTACACACACTTGCCATGCTATTTGCTGTACACACCACACTTGCCATGTTTATTGTTGTACACACACACTTGCCATGCTTATTGCTGTACACATTTCACCTTGCCATGTTTGCCACTTTGTGCACTACACTTCGCCTGCTCACTACTTTGCACACTACGCTTGCCATGCCACTACCTGTGTACTATGCTTGACGTGCTCATATGTTTCTTACGCTGCCATGCTTTAATTATTGTAAATTCTATTTTTGTTACGCTTATTGCCATGAAATTGTTTTTGAAAACCTTGTCGAGGGTCAATTATCTTAACTTTCAAAATCTTGTCGAGCGACCCTCGCTGACGTATATTTCTTATCTTGTGAAATGTACGTCAGGTATTAGACAGGTTCACAGAGGAGTTTTGCTTAGTGACTGAGCAGGTTGATCAGGAGTGCCTTGCCGCTGAGTTCCCCGCCGAGAAGCTTCGTACCCTCGCAGCATCTTTGTACCATTCACTCTTTCAATAATTTGTATGGGCGTTAGACCCTCCTCTTTATAATTCATACATTATTGTAACTATTCTGAGACTTGAGATTGTAATTAATTAAATTATCTGTGTTGTTTGAGTTGTATGCAAGAACCTGCAAGTTGTTACCACAGACGCTTAATGTGCTTAAACCAAGGAGGACGAAAAGAAAAAGTACCTCCTTGTTTTAAGCACATGCGAGCCCGCTCGCGTCCTCGTTCCCAAGTATAATGGGAAGCGGGACGTGACATGTTTTAGTGGTGGCCCATGCAAGTCGTGCTTATGCAAAATACTTCAAACAACATAGGTAAGACTACAATCTTGATTCTCATGATCACCTTCCTTGAACTCTATCCCAGCCATGCTCCTAGGTTCTTAAAACATTAGTTAACCAGTATGGGTCCATCCCCCGATCTCGTAGATATCTTCGACATTATATTCATATGTCGACGACCATAAGCCCAACATTTTGATTCACTGACCAAATTTTCCCTCGTCATATTCACATTCTGACTTTTCTTGTTTTTGATTCGCGATACCTTCCACCAAAATGACCATGTCTCCAAGTTTCATTTTCTGAACCCTCCCCGTCACTGCTTCGTTTTTCTTGCGATCATTACACCTATCCAATATCCTTACTGAATTTCGAGGACGGAATTCTAATAAGGTGGGTAGGATGTAACGGCATGTTTCCATCTATACGTAATTCGTATGTTTAGTTAGTATAGAGAGTTATTAGTGGTTTTACTATATATGTTTTTATTATTATCATTATAGCTCAAGCACGCGATTTAACGATCGCGTTATTTATCTCCTCTGACTTGTGGTTGATGTTGGATGCAGGGGCGAAATCGTATTAATCAAATCACACCTCAACAAAATCGATCATTTGATCAAAATATCTTAACCGGATAAATTATCCTATCTTCAAATCGTAATACAAATCCTAATATCTTGGCTAGTTTATTTCCCTAAAACCAAATTTATACCGAATCGATTATCCAATCTGATCCTGATCTAAAACCGATTATACCATCCAAATCAACTCTCGGGCCATTAAATCTCGATATCGATTTACTAATCAAAAATCTTGACCAAGTCAAATGAAATTATCCTAACCTGATCAAATTGTATCCGATATTTTCTAACTAAATTGATCTCGTCAAATCGTATAATATCCCAATTAACCTAATTAATTCATTCCCTAATAATAACAAACTAAATCTGATATCTTAATTTGCTAAATCTAATCGTTATCTTTTACCCAACTAATCTGCATTAAATCCTAACCGAACCAGGTTACTAAATCACATCTTGCCGTAACGATCTCGACTCTCCAAATATTAATTAAACCGATTTACATATCCAATGTCCAAGCCTAAATGATTTTTCCAAATCATATCCTAATTAACTTAGTTACCTAAACTAATCAAAATATTAAGAAACTGATTCTTTAATATCATAACAGCTCTTCCCCACTTCCTCTGCTTGCCTCCTCAACCGCACCACTTCGTGCAGGCGAGATGTTCTCAACGTCACCCTTCACGTTTCCCTTAACTGTCCCATTCAAAACCCATGCATGCGACTTTTTCCCCATGATCCTCTTACTCTGCAGATCCGAAGGGATCCATGCAACTAACCCCCGTTTCCACATAGCAACCCTCAACTGCAAACATATCACGTCCTTCGCCAACTTCTCCTTCTTTCATTCTTCTTCTTAAATCCCACGAATCCATCGAGTCGCCACTCATCAAACCTCAACCCCAAGCTACCCTGCTGATCTCGAAGCCACATCGCACGGCCACCTCTGACAGCACACTCCCACCGTCCTCCTCCCATCAACGCATGCATCACCATCGACACAACGTCTCTTCTCCCTTCCATCTACCCCCAACGTTGGAGAGCCTTGTTTCGGTAGCAGACAGAGGGGCAGACCCCCTGTTTTGACGTGGCCGCCCACTTAGCAGGCCACTCGCCCATGACTCCACTCAGCCCATCGCCTTCCCGTCGATCTGCCTCCCCAGTCGAAGCACCCGCGGCCCTGTTCCCTTTCCGATATTCCCAGTCGTCGCCATCACTTCGCCTTCTGCACTTGGCCCGCCAGCATCGCCACTCTGACCAGTCCAGCCACCTCAACCCCAAGTGCCCCCTCTCTTTCGCCGGCCTTCAGCAGCCCCCTCAAAATCCCGACACCGACCAACCCTGTATCCCACAGCTCCGACCTCTCCGCGAGCCACCTTCATGCCGGATCCTCCTTCCTCTGCCATGCTAAGCCCAAGGCCCCACAGCGAGCGCCTCCCTACCTCCGACCATCTTGCCACCCCTGCACCACCTTCAGCAGCACACAACCCAAACTCCGACAGTAAACTATCCGACATCTTCGCTGCCAAGCACCCACTACCCCTACTACGCCGCTAACCTGACCTCTCTCCCATGCTTCTTCCTCGCCGCAAACACCGCTGAGTCCCTCTCGACATCTCTGGCGACAACCACAGGCCACAAAACCAGAGCCACCTATCTCCTCCCTGCCACGGAGTCCTCCGAAGACCACCACCTCACATCTCCGGCACCCACCGACCTTCCCTCCGACCTTAACATCAGCTTCCTCTAACACCCATCCACGGCTAGCTCACCGGCAAGCCTAACCTCCCGCCTCCCTCCGTTAGAACCTCTCGCAAACCTCATTCCCCACTTCGATCTTCACTTTTCGACAGGGCCCAGCGCCTCTTACCCGTTCCCTTCGAGAGGCCCACAACCCCGGTGACGTTCTTAGCCAGCTCGCCGTGACCTAGCCCCACATCGCTGCTGACCTCCCCTATATCCGATCAGCAGAACCCACCATCGCGATTTTTCGACGGCCTTCAACATCGACGCTACACCAACCTTGAATCGTCCGCCCTTACTCGCAGCACCCTCCTCCATCATCCATGCCGATCTGCCCTCTGTCGTCGGATCCGTGGCCGCCTTAATTCCCTGCCCTGCGAAAGGAAGAAGAGGAGAAAGATAAGAAGAAGGGGAAATTGACAGTAGGTTAGTTTTGAGTTTTAATTAATTTTTATATTATAATATTAGTTATTATTATAGGTTGAATAGAGTTTGAATTATTAGAGGATAGTTGTTTTGGTACTGATATCTTAAGTCATAGGGAACCGTAAATCTCATTGTACCCTGTAGATATTGGCAGCTAGTTTATACGTATATACATATAGTTTATATTAATTGATATGTGACAGAAAGAGCAGGTCGATAGTAAATTGCTTAGGTTACTTATTATATTACTTTACTTAGTTATAACTTTTAACTTGTTATTATGGATCCAACCTCACAGAAAGGATACGCCTTTCATCGCGACCTCCGAACACCCGATATCGACTATATCAGGCAAGTGTGCATTCTTCCCACATGTTTTAAGTGTTGTTACATTATTTGTTAAACCAAGAATCACTATTATTGTGTCCTACCATAATGCATGCTGATAACTTAATATGCTCGTACACACATAATTGAATGGATGTTGATGGAATATATTGATGGAATGTATTTGATGGAATATCTTGACAGTGAAGGAGCATATTGACGGAACATAATATCTTGAAATTGTGAATTCGTGCGCCCGAGTGGCGAAATCGTGAACTCGTGTGTTATAACTAGGCTGGCTCGTGCTCCAGCACAAATCGTGGTTTTTTTCGTGATGTCATGTGAGTTCACAAACTCGTGCTTGTAATATGGATTAGGCTGGCTCGTGTTCCAGCAGAACACTTGGGTGGGGTAGACAAATGTAGTAGAGGCTGGAATGCTAGATTGCACTCTATTGGTGAACTTGACCGACACCTGGCCGGGTTGGTGAGTATAGAGCCACGGGTAGCTCCCGTTGCTTTGGGTGTAATGCTTGTCACTTCTCCCTCAGACATTGGGCTTGTCACGAGGCACACTTGATCGATTGTCACACTCTTTACTCCTGTTGTTACTATTTGAGAATTTTCGTACTCTTGATAGTTACTCCTACCTTGTTCGTGAACTAATGCCATGCTTATTGCTGTACACACATACTTTCCATGCTTATTGCTGTACACACACACTTGCCATGCTTATTGCTGTACACACACTTGCCATGCTATTTGCTGTACACACCACACTTGCCATGTTTATTGTTGTACACACACACTTGCCATGCTTATTGCTGTACACATTTCACCTTGCCATGTTTGCCACTTTGTGCACTACACTTCGCCTGCTCACTACTTTGCACACTACGCTTGCCATGCCACTACCTGTGTACTATGCTTGACGTGCTCATATGTTTCTTACGCTGCCATGCTTTAATTATTGTAAATTCTATTTTTGTTACGCTTATTGCCATGAAATTGTTTTTGAAAACCTTGCCGAGGGTCAATTATCTTAACTTTCAAAATCTTGTCGAGCGACCCTCGCTGACGTATATTTCTTATCTTTTGAAATGTACGTCAGGTATTAGACAGGTTCACAGAGGAGTTTTGCTTAGTGACTGAGCAGGTTGATCAGGAGTGCCTTGCCGCTGAGTTCCCCGCCGAGAAGCTTCGTACCCTCGCAGCATCTTTGTACCATTCACTCTTTCAATAATTTGTATGGGCGTTAGACCCTCCTCTTTATAATTCATACATTATTGTAACTATTCTGAGACTTGAGATTGTAATTAATTAAATTATCTGTGTTGTTTGAGTTGTATGCAAGAACCTGCAAGTTGTTACCACAGACGCTTAATGTGCTTAATCCAACGAGGACGAAAAGAAAAAGTACCTCCTTCTTGTTTTAAGCACAGGCGGGCCCGCTCACGTCTTCGTTCCCAAGTATAATGGGAAGCGTGGCGTGACAACGGCTAATCCTGAAAAGGATCATTAATGTAATTGACTAGAATATAATTAATGTCTGCATTATTAATAATTCAAATTCTATATTGATCCAAGTGAACACATCCAGTCAGTTTTGGCCAGGTAGGATCAATATCCCTAGCTAGGACGAGCCCTACCTGGGTGATCAGGCCTAGACACCAAATGATCCTAGACATCGGCTCGAGAATGCCTTAAGAATGTCTATTATCAAAATTATGCACAGTTAATATGTTATGGGTTCATCAAATTAGTTAATCCTAATTAACTAGGTGATTCCTAAAACTAACATTTAACAATCTATCACATATCATAGCACATGCATCCCACGTAGTTATCATATAACAGAAAAGAAGCCTAGTTTTCAAAAATAATTTTCGAAAACTCAAAAAGCACATATAATTATTGTGAAAGGCCACGTGAACACGTCATCACCATAGGTTAGATAATTATGGCAGTGTGGTGGTAGGACCCTTGCAATATAAAATTATATATCATGTTGTGAAAACCAAAATCAAATCGTTACTCATCCATCACATGAAAAATTACAATCAACACAGTTCATGCAAGCTCTCTAGTAATACCCTAATTAACTAAGGCAACTCCATGGATCGAGCAGGAAGGCCACCACCTTGCAATACCTTGCAAAGCACCTCTTTGGCCCATCTAAACTCCATGTATCTCCCGCTAGTAGCAATTTCAAGTAGCACCGCCTCCTAAATTTACTATACAATGTAAAAGGCCATTCCCTTTCAAAGAATAATAAATTGCATAAAGAATGCAAAGCCAATTAAAATTAATTACATAAAATCTAGTGCACGCAGGCACTATCAAATTACATAATTAAAAAATAAAACCTAGAGAGCTTAGCATTAAACAACAATACAATAATTGTTTACCCAAAGATATATTAATAGCAGAAAAAACAGATCAAGGTAAACCCTACTCTAATATACTGAAGGTTTTTGAGGAGGCTTCCATTTGGCTTTTTCCCATCTCTAGCCCAAGGCTTAACAAACGTAGGAAGCAAAAGAAGAAGAAAAATTATAAAAATCGAATTTTTACGAAAAACCCTACGGAAAAAGAAAACCCTTTGTAGGATTTATACTATCTAAGGAGAAGGACGAACTGATCTTGTGAAGATAGATCTAAAATAACTGCTATTAAATAAAAGACATACCTTATGTTTTTATCGTAACGAAAACAATTCCTTAGGGCGAAGTCCCTAAGCGATGCAATGCCGCGTCTCGGAGTGACCACTTGCTCTCAAAGATTTCACCTTAGCTAGAACCCCCGCCTCAAGTTTCGGATCAGATCCAAACTCCTTTCAAGTTTTGCTAGAACATGAAAGAGGGAATAAAGAGGAAAAAGAGGAACTAAAATTTAGTCGCATTTAGATCTAGGTTTGCTCACTTAATTAGGATGAGCTCCCCTAGTCAAGGCTTAGTAATAGGGCTAAAAAGGATGTGTCCTATTTATAGGATGAGTAGAGCCTACAATCAGTAACACATCTAATGTGTTACAAAAAAAAGAGAGCCCACTTTTATTCAAGTTTTTCCCCTTTAACGGCTTAACTTTGAGTAATTGTTTATCCCTCTTCGATAAACCTTAGAAACCAAATGATATATCATTTCGAAGACCTTCATACAGAGATCTCATGAACACTGGCGTCACTCAATTCTGAGATCATTTCACCCTCGAAATCAGATGTCAAAGTTGTCCCAAAACCATGCCCCAAAAGGGGTTGAACCCCTCTTTGGGTTTGCACCCAAGTCCATGCTAGGGTTGCACCCGAACTTGAGCTCGGGTGAGTATAAATCTTGGCTCGGCTACAGCCTGAGCTAAGCAACAGCCCAGGTTGCATTTGGACATGCCCAAGCCACAGCAGCTCGATGCACCCGAGTCAATTGGGCTTACCCCAACCGATGCTCAGGCTAGCCCGTGCCATAAGCACAAGCTAGCCCGAGTCCGTGCTCGGGGTAATGCAGCTGGGTCTGGGACATTCCTGGACCCTGGTTTAGGTTTTCTTTGCTCTTTAGAGTGGCTCGTCATTCGCATCACATCCTATGTGACCAAAATCTCATTCGCAACCAATTGCGACCATTTTAGTTCCCATGCATCATATGCATATACCTCTTATTACCTAGACAATGATCTCAGCCTGTGTGAGACCCTACAACATGATCCTACTACAGGTGGGACTCATAGCCCCTGACGATAGTGACCACAGGCAGTAGTTATCGTCTCGGGTTCGATATCATCATTATTTGGTCTGCCCCTAGACAAAAGTATTATCATGACACCCCTGGTAATGTCAGTGATTAATTCTATAGTTTTAATCCCTTCATCATCATTATGCTGATACAAGCCTATGGTATGATTGACTGTCAACCCCTAATCACTTTACGATCGGATCAGTATTGATCGTCCTAGATAGTAACTCCGAAAACAATGTAGTTTTACCGCAAGGGCACGGTAAAGTGGTGAGCGGGTATCGAATCACGGGGAGGAACTATTGGTATCTATAAGGATTACTTAGCTATTGTGAAATGGTGGCGAAGAAGTTGGTGTCACAATCGTTCAAAATGTTGGTTGTAAATTCAATTTAGAAGAATGTCTAGGGCTTGGGAATCCCCACTATAGATTTCAAGCAATCAATGTGAAACACGAATTTCTATATTGCTACTCTTGATTTAGGGTGAACTTGTCGCAACTAAATTGGGAACCAACACACACTCTCGCGCTACGCAAGTCTATATTAATTTAAACTAAAGCCTCGCTCTCGTGCAACCCTAGTTCAAACTACTAGCATTAAGATCGACAATAATATCCAATTCCAACTCAAGCTCGCTCTTGCGCAAATTAAGTTTGAATCTAGATTGTGATAGTTTGTATCTGTTTTATCGTCATACAAACGAATATAATTATAGAAATATAATAAATATGCTAGCTTTGGTCGCTCTCTCACATCAATTCTAAGGAATCTCAATTATAGATCTAATCTATTGTCTAGGGCTTCCCTTAGATCAAGATCCTCTCTCGAGCTCTCAAGATCCAATAGAAATCCCTAGCTATCCGTAGTAAATCAATCACAACCTAACCCTTAACAAGCTTTGCGACATAGAAATTCAATTGATTTCACAAACCATACTTTAGATCCATAGTGTTCATCCATTTGCCCTAGAGCAAAGAGACTACTCACAATTCATCATAAAATCACAATAGAAACCAGATGTGCAATAGAATTCATCACAAAACTCAGATCTAGAAAGAAATATAGCATAAAATTATCAACTTGCATGAGTTTAGACAAACCAATTTTGAATACAAGCTTCAAGAATAAGATATTTAGATCCTTCTCTCCAATCCTTTCGCCAAAAGAAAACTAGAACTCAGATTAAAACTAAGAAAATTATTCTAAAGAGTCTCCTTAGGCTGTCCACAAAACTGGGTATTTATAGCCGCCCAAAAAATACAAAAAATCCTGACAGATTTTCCCCTGAACAGCTGCAAACCTAGATTTCGAAAGCTGGTCGACGGCGCACTCGGTCGAGTGAACTGCTCACTCAGTCGAGTGAGAAATCTGCAGTAAATAGGGATTTTTAGCGTTCTGGAAGTTCAGACCACTCGGTCGAGTAGTTTTCTCACTCGGTCGAGTAAAATTCTTGCTCAGTCGAGTGGGACCTACTGCAGATCCTCTCTAAAAACAGAGAATCATCAAAGAGTTTCTTCACATTTTTTCTCTCCACTCGGTCGAGTGGGATTCTCACTCGGTTGAGTGGAGATTTCCACTCGGCTGAGTACATTACGGCTCTTCTTCAGGCTGAATTGGGCGTGTCAGCTTCACTCGGTCGAGTGAGCTTCTTCACTCGGCCAAGTAGCCTATTTTAGTACTCTTTTCTCATTCTTCTCGCTTCCTTGGTGTTTCTTTCGCCTTCCTTCTTCTTCTACTCATCCTCCAGTGCCATTAGCTCTCCGATATTATTGTCAATGACACTCTGGCATGTGTAAGCGCTCGTAGCTCCAAATTGCTCCTTATTGCTCCATATTTCCTGAAATCAGACAAAACAAAGAAATAGTGAAATATACGTAAAAACGTCGTTTAATCGTTAAAATCACGATATGAGCAATCATTATGAGATGGAAAAATGCAGAAATAACGTGTAAAATATGAGCCTATCAAAATCCCACAAGCTTACCTCTTACTCATACTCGAGGAAGATAAGTAAAAAAGCGAACTTGGCGAATAAAATAAAGAAAAATCAAATAGATGAAAAAGAAGATGAAGAAGTGAAGTGCTAGATCATTCTCTTAGAACTCAGGTTTGCTTACTCAAGTACCACGAGTAATGAATACAAAACATCACTAAAGGTTTTATTTCGATATCATTTCATATGGGTACACTTGATAGAAAAACTAAGAACAACGTGAATCATATGAAATATGAAATCATTTTAAAATCAAACATCGTCTAAGGCATAGAAAACGATATACATAATTATAGACAACACACTTTTTAATTGATTGCTTCTTTTTTGGAGTATAAGAGATATCACGCAATTCAAATCAATAAGAATAGAAAAAGATGGTTTTCATGAATTTCATGCCAATTTTTCAATTCATAGATGTCGTTATACTCAAAGTCATCTCCGTGAGTATCAGAAATTATCTAGCTTAGGTCGTCATGCACATATAAGTAGTCACTCTCTCACACAGAATTGGATCTCCTCTCCCAAGCTTATCTATAAGCGTGGTGGCATCAAGTATGAACTTTTTCCCAAATTTTTGTAGCTTCATATATAAAAAGGAAAATAAGAGAGAAGTAAAGAAGGGGATTGTGTATATACAATGAAACTCTTTGTTTTTCTCCCTTTTTTTCTTTTTTTCTTTTTTTATACACAAGAACAATCCCAAAGAAAGATGCAAAGATATAAATTTTTCTTTTCTTTTGAGTTTTTGGGATTATGGAACTTATTTCTTTTTAGCATGGGGAAGATGCAATAATGAGATTCACTTAAGGGGAGATTCATCAATGATTATATGTTTAGAAATATTTTTCAAGATATGTGGAGAAAGAAAATACGATAACGCTCGGTTCACTCTTTTTGTATGTGCACAACAACTTCAGCAGGATAATGTCATCTACTCAGTTTGATTTCTAAAAGTAAACTACTCTATTCATATCAAATGACAATCAATTCATTCAACCTGGAAGTTCAATACACATTTCATGCAATAAGAAGTGATATTAAGATACAAAGCAGTACTCCAAGTAATAGGCGGTCAATGCATGAATCTTAGTGTGTTTTCTATAAAAAGTATACAATAATGTAATTCTCAGACGAGTCAACGCTAAAATTCATTCATGGAAAAATAATAAACATGTTGGAAGTTATTTTTCTCAAGTGCACGACAAATACATCGCAGATGATATCAGAAATAAAAACAATAGCATGGCAAGAGATACGTGCATAAGAGTAAAGCGAAATCCAAGCTATATTCATCAAAGGAAATTCATCTCTAGCAAAGAAAGTAAAAGAAGTAAGGATAAATTAAAATCTAACTATACACATGTAAGCACTCCAAAAATGAAGAAAACATGATGCATGGTAAAGAAAATGAAAAAGTGCGTGAAAATAATAGGAAAATAAGAAAAAGTGAAAAATAAAGATAAAAGTAAGGAAAATAAAAAGGTGTGAGAGCACACTCACTCCCCCGAGCTAAACATCACATTGTCCTCAATGTGCAAAGTGTGGCACTAGCACATATAAGATATGGGTGTGTGGGTGTGGATGCAATATGATGTGAAATAAAGGAAAATAAGGAAAATAAAATATGATATGATGGTATATGCAAAGGATATATGCAAAGCGAGCATGTAAAATGATATGTGGATGGATGCAAGATGGTGGCCCAAAAATACATACTCTCCCCCAGGCTGAAATATATAGTGCCCTGCAAAAAGGTGAAGACAGATGTGCATACAAAATAGTGGAGTGACATGTGAAGAAAAAAAAATATAACAGGCATCAATAAGTTATGCCTATGCCGGTACATCGCCATCACCTCCCTGCTGTGGGGATGGTGGTGGCAGAGGTGCTGGCTGTTGAGGGGCTGACTGTTGAGGGGTCGGCTGCTGCTGCTGCAGGCTGTGAAGAATCTGGTTCAACGTAAGCTGAATACCAGGAATCATGGAAATATGGGCCTGCTGAGCAGTGGCAGTCGTTGTGAGAGCCCTAAGGTCAACTCTAAGTCCAGTCACTGCCGACTCGACAGCTTTAAGGTGTTTCTCTCTGTCATCAGTAGCGAAGGTAGAAGGATGTGGAAGTGTACGAGCAGGGGGTGTCACACGGCCTCCAAAAACTAGTATGGCCACTATCGGATGTGTTCGGGGAGCAGAGATCATAACAAGATGCTCAGCCTTCAGGGGATGCTGAGACACAGGAATGCTCTCAGAAAAATGTGCAATGGATGAGGAGGTCGGGATATCAACAGAGGACGATGTAGGCTGAGAGGTCGTGGCAACAACTATGGTGACAGACACCATGCCACTCATGGTATATATGATGACGGTAGAGACTGAAGCATTGACATGTGGGGTGGTCGTGAAATCAGGAGATAGTGACACCCCAGGAGTCGAGAAGTCAGGTGTGTCGAGGGTCTCTGCGGTCGCGGAGGAATAAGGGTCGCCTCTCACAAAAGTGGTGGGGACATCACTCTCAAAACTCATATATGAACTTTTGTCAACTCTCAGTGGTGCGATGGTGGTGGAATTAGACACATCAGCAGAAGTTGAGATCTCGACACGAGCAGGAGTGAAGACAGATGTACAGAGCTCGGGGATCAGATCAGAGGCAGGCTAGGAAAACGGGATCTCAGGGGTGAGGGGCTCGACATGGGGCTCCTGCTGCTCGTCATCGGGGTCTAGTACATATACAGGTGGGATGAGGAGGTCCATCGGGAACCTCCACTCTATGCCTGCTAGTCCAATATGGGTCCGAACAGGGTTCGAAAGCACTATATAATCAGCTGAGAAGGGACCATGTAACCAACCCAATGACGTTGTCCGTGAGGACAGATCATGGGCCAAAACATATGAGATACAGAGATGGGGCCCGTAGTACGGCGCAGGCCAACGGGAAGTTGGATGTCGAAAATAGGTGCTAAGAGGGTGATTAGACCGCCACAACATATCGCCTTAGTGGAGGCGACGTCAAAATACCATCTAGCTATATCAATAGAAATAGCGGGGACTAAGACGTCCCCACCGCCCTCTAAGGCTCTCTACCTAGTCATCACATAGAGCATGAAAAGCTCTGGCATGGACATAGTCCCAACCTCTGGCCTGGCTAGTATGGTGGTCGCTAAAAGTTGTTTTGCAACCCGCAGGTAGGGGTGGACTATAGAAGAGGCATTCGCCCTGCTAGGGTCGAAGTGGTGCGTGCCAGTGATCATGTCCCAGAAAGCAGCAGCTGAAAAGACAAATGGGGTGTGGTGTGTGGGACCATAAGCTCGGTCGGGTTCTGGGACATGGGGCCAATGAAAGTATGCTCGGACCATGTCATGCGAGATCTTGCACTCCTGGTCCATGAGCCTGAAAGAGTAGCCCCTAGGAGTCCTACGAATAGAACTCAAGACCTCTAGTGTCAGGCGGACGAAGGTGACCACTGATACCGACAAAAAGTTGCCCCGCCCCCACGTTGTCATACAACTGGTGCAGGCCTTGAAATACCCTTAGGCACTCAAGTGTGTCTGTGTGGGCTAACCTAGTGGGTACGATCTGGCGTTGCGAGATCCTCTCAAATTTGACGCGATGTGCATCATCTTTGAAAGAGATCCGTTTGTCTCGATCAGAGGGACAGGCTGTGCTGGTGGTGGTACTGGTGGGGGTACAGGTGGTGCAAAGGATGCTGGAAGTGCAGTTATGGGTGGCAGGGGCTCTGTCCTAGAGGAAGAAGGAACAGGGTTACTAGTCTTCTTCCGCTTGGAAGCGGGCTGCCTGCCACCAGAACGGGTGCGTGGAGGCATCGGTGAATGCCGTAAGATGCATGCTAATCAAGTGCTATTAAAATTATCTAAATAAATATGGAACGAGTGTACCGAGTACGATGCGACTCCAAGCTAGCGGATGAGTATGATGCATCTCCCCTAAGCTCCATATCAGCAGTAGATCTCCTTAAGCTTTCATGTTGCACAAAAATAATTAATTAGCGTTAAGAATTCATAATATATGAGGTAGATCAATAGAAATCGGTGAAAAATAGGGTTGAATAGGGTTGGGGGTTGGATTTGGGCTTACGAAATGTATAAGGGAAGATATAAGGAAAAATAGGGCGCAATGGGGGTAAGATCGCCGGACTCGACCGGGGGGAACATCGCACAAGGTGGCTGGAGTTGGCACCTCCATTGATCGGGTCGACGTGCTCGGGCGAGTTGGGCACGGCCTCAAACGAGTGGAGGGTGAGGTGCGGGCGAGTTGAGGGGTTTGGGAGGAAGTCGATTGATTTGGGGATTTGGCTGTGGGCGAGTGAGTTGGGGATTTTATATGGGTAGCCCGACTTAAGTCACTCAGCCGAGTGACAGTCGTCACTCGGTCGAATAGCCCATTGTTAAGGTTTTTGAAGTTTTGGCTGAGTCAAGCAACTTGGCCGAGTGGTTCGAGTCACTTAGGCGAGCGACAAGTTCCACTCGGTCGAGTGAGAAATAAAGACAGAGTGTGAATTTTTTGATGATTCTGCTGTAGTCTCCTACTTGGTCAAGTAGAATTAATCACTCGGTCGAGTGAACTAATGATTTGGCCGAGTAGATGGCCTTACAGAGCATGATATATGAGCTTTTTGCTACATGGTGCACTCGGTCGAGTGACAAGTCACTTGGCCGAGTGTTATAAAATTTACAGAGTATGGTTTTTGAGACTTCCATGTTCAGTGCATCACTCGGTCGAGTGACTTCTTCACTCGGTCGAGTGAGAATCTCACTTAACCGAGTAGACTACCTGTTTCAGCTCTCTACTCTATGTTTTCTTCATTTTCTGTTTCTCCTTCTCCCATTAGTTTCTTCCTTCCTTTATCGTTTAAGCACGTCCTCATAGCTGCTCTCCATCGCCATGGCTATCCTCCATTCGAATGGATTCCTCATATCTTCTTCATGCGATAAAAACGTTGCCCAGTGTCAGATCTTTTCTAGACTCTTGAATCACTAAACTACTAATAATCTAAAGCTAAAATAACAACTAAATAATAACTAAAAGAACTAAGATATGAACATCGGGTTGCCTCCCGACAAGCGCTCGTTTAAGGTCTTGAGCTCGACCCCTTATGATTTTACGTTGAGCACGTGATGTTTGGTGACCGGCGCCCCGTTTACGGTTTGGGCGCGGTGTCATTTTACCGCAAGTGCACGGTTAGTGTAGGGTGCGGGTTTATCGAACTCAGGGAGGTGGATGGCTTGAATGGCTACTAGCTTCGCCTAGGTTGTGTGCTAGCTACGCGGATAATGTGGGTGGAAGTGTAGAAATAAAGAGAAGAAATAAAAAGACACGAAATGAATCACCGCTAACACGGGGTAGAGCACTCATGACACTTGGCATTTGACTTGACCTAGGGTGAGACATTGCCCCAAAAGGTGGTACCTAGCGTCCATGGCCCGATATTCCGGTCGATGCCTAGTACGCTAGGTCTACCCGGTTTCAGATGGTGGGCATTCCCATGTCCATTAACACCTTTCGCAACCGGGAGCATTAAGGCCACAATGATAACTCCCAACATTTCGTCCAAGCCGTTCCCACGCGCGAGGACTCGATGTCTACGCTAGGGGCGTGAGCTATGGCTAGGGAGTCAACCGCCAAGTTTATTCCCCCTTGGCCCGACGGTCAGAGGCGGTCTTTCTCCTGTCAATGACAATGAAACACCCCCGCGTAACCCTAATGGCCAAATAGGTCGAATGTGATTTCTAGCAATACATCGAAGCGGATCTTGACTGAACAAGACACCGGACCCCAATCCCCAACACAACTAGTGTGTTGCCATATGAATTGGACTCAGATTGCTAGAAATCCACATTGACACATTTCATCGAACACATACCATGCAATCAAGTCAAATGTAAATCCCAAGCATCAATCCTACCCTAACCCGTATTAGGGTTCATCAATACTACTCAATGGTGAAGAACATTAAAAAAAGCAACAGAAATGGCATACAAATGTTCACCATCAAGCAAAATAAACACAATACAAAACAATGGAAAACAAGAGAAAGTGCCCCAAAACTCTTATAAATAACCCCTCACAAAACCCCATGGTTCGGGTCCAGAAAACCCATTAAAATTGTCAAAACCGGCCCACCCGATCGGGTGGAAGTTCACCCGATCGGGTGGAATGAAACAGAGACTCAAAACGGCAAAAAATGAGCGCACCCGGTCGGGTGGATAGCTCACCCGATCGGGTGAAGTTCAATTCCAGACAGCACCCAATTTCAGCACACAGCTGCGCTCAGAAAATTCCAGAAAAATGTATAAAAATCGGATTTGGGCATACGACCTATCGTTGGAAAGCTAACGACGATGCCGACACTAGAAAAATAAGAGATCACCCAAATTCCCTCTGGAATGATAGCAGATCTTCAATGAATGAGCAGCGGTGCGTGAAAGGGGAAGAAAAGGCCACCCGATCGGTTGAAATGTCAACCGATCGGGTGAGCTACTTGTTGCTTTGGCCATCGGGCTTCGGAAGCTTCAACCAGGCACTGAGGAGAGCAGGTGGAGCCGTCGGTTCGATATTTGGGGCGATGCGGCTACAGATGAACCGATCGGGTGATAAGTCACCTGATCGGTTGGAAATCAGCTCCAAATGGCCGAGAGTTCTGTTTGATTCAACCGATTGACGACCTGATCGGTTGAGCTGCTTCTTCACTTCAGCCTATATTCGGGTTGGATACGCGTGCATCAACCGATCGGGTGGCTGTGTCCACCCGATCGGTTGAGGGCTGAAATATAGCAATCTTCATCGTTTGACCCTCTAGATCACGCGTGACTCCTCCCGTTGCTCCGGGGGCTCATGATATCTTCTTTAAATGTCCCCAACACTGGCAATCTCCTGCATTTGCACAAAAACATGGAGAAAGTGAAAAGATACAAAAAACACGAAAGAACGGATATGAAACGATGGAAATCAACGGAAAATCACAAAGAAGACGTGCGTAAACACACGTCAAAATCCCCCAAGCTGAACCCTTCCTCGTCCTCGAGGAAGACGAGTGAGAGTAGGAGCTCGGAGGGGAGGACCCACGAAGGGGTTTCAACCACAATCCCAGATTTAGAAACTACTCACACATATTTACTAAAAAGCAATCTAAATCAAAATCGACCGTTAGAAACATGATCAGGCGATTGAAAAGTAGTAAGAGTAATGCAATTAACACTATATTAAAGTTTAACAAAGATCAGACAACTTACTAATATCTGAAAAATTACAGCCGTCAAGAGAGAGAAAAAACAGCAAAAAATAACAACTCTCGTTTCTGGAAAACCTAGGGGTCATATATATAGAATACGATATCACCCGATCGGTGGAAAAGTCAACTGATCGGGTGACCTGCTTCGTTTCTTTGGCAGTTCAGCACAGGACTTCACCTGGTCATGTGGCATGGTCAGTTGAGGGTTGAAGCTGATCGGTTGGATCTTCGTGCCGTCGGGTGAACCGGTCGGTTGAGCTCTCCGTGTCTTGGCTTCGGGGAATTGGCTACAGGTGAACCGATCGGGTGAAGGTCACCCGATCGGTTGGCATTGAGCATCAAAATCCAGAGAGTTCGGGTGTTTGAACCGGCCTCTGAACCGACCGGTTAACTTTCCGCCCGCTTCAGCTTGTGTCCGGGTGGTGCACGTGTGCATCACCCGATCGGTTGGAAGTGACCAACCGGTCGGGTGAGGGGCTGAAAGATGCGATCTCTGTCGTTTGACCCCTTGGATCACGTGTGACTCCTCCCGTTGCTCTGGGGACTCATGATATCATCGTTATATGTCCCCTACGCCGGTAAACTCCTGCAAAATACAAAAAAACACGGAAAAGTGAAAGAAAACAAGAAAACACGGGAAAACGAATACAAGAGGGCGGAAAACAACGGAAAAACACAAAAGAAAACATGCGTGAATATATGAAATATAAACGCACGTCATTTGGCGCATAGGAAATGCACGTGTCAAACTTTGTGAGAAGGATTCAGATGTTGCACTTATTCTTGCTTGGCCTCCTTTAAGCATGCTTCCACTCTAAAGATGGTTAGGGATGACTTCCCTAAGCTTTAATTCTTGGCTCCTTTATTCTTTCCCAGCGGTGGTGAAGTGTTCGTCGGTGGCGCATTCTTTCCTTGCTTCACCAAAGAAAGCTAGTAGAGCTCTCTAATCCTCATGACATCAGCGTCGTTCTCCTCTTCCTCGGTGAGAGGATCCGGAGTATCTCCATTTGGAGTGCCATTTTCATAAATTGGCACTTCGTCAATACTATCCACGTGCAAATCTCCAATGGCATATGGCATGGCTTCATCGATGACCTCATCAAGTAGGTCTACATAGTCGCTTTCCTCCAGCGAGGATCTATTCTTCATGACACACGGGAGATAGAACTCGACTTCGATATTTCCTACGTTGAGTAACAATGTTCCCTCTCTCATGTACACGATGACTCCGACAGTAGCTAAGAAGGGGCACCTAAGTATAAGGATGTGTCTCCATCTTTTTTTTCGTCCATGACGACAAACTCACATGGAACGCAAAGTCCTCCCGGTATTTGAAGCGGTACATTTTCAGCGATTCCCACCGGCCTAGTGATACGCCCATCGGCGAGTTGAATCTTCATGTCGGTGGCCTTAAGGTCGGTCCTCATATTGAGCTTCTTGAACATGGTGAGAGGCATGAAACTTACACTCGCACCCAAATCTACCAAAGCCTTTTGTAGCGGGACTCCGCCAACTGTGCATGGAATTCTAAAGCTTTCGGGATCCTTTAATTTCTTCAGCAGCGTGTCTTCGTTAACGAACCAAGTACCTTGTTTAGCAAGCATGATCTTCTCCGTTCGTTTCCTTTCCGTAATCAAATCTTTGAGAAACTTCTCATACGTAGGGATTTCAATAATTGCTTCTAGGAACGGGATGTTCAAGCTTATACCTCTCAAGTACTCTAGAAATCGAGCAAAATTTTTCTCCAATTTGCTCTTTACCAATCGTTATGGGAATGGTACCGGTGGCACATATATCCTCTCTTTTTGGGGCTCATCAACTTCAGAATTTTCGTCATTGGTTGTCGCTGTCGTGGGGCTCTCCTCTTCATTTCTTCCCTCTTTCTCAACTGGAACTTCATCCATTGGGCTTCTAGTTTGAACCATGGCAGGAGTAGTATCCTTCATGCCTCTAGTAGTTACCACCACTACCGCATTAATGTGGCCAATGTTGCTCCTTGGGTTTGGCTCCAGTTGAGTTGGCAATTTATTTTGGGCCTTGTTGAGCAATTTGATTTGTTCCGCCAATTGCACCACGATGGTGTTGAGTCTATCTTGGCCCATCGATAATTTAGCATTGATCTTCTTCTGCTCGACCATAAACTCCTCAACTCTAGTCTCATGCTCGGATCTTTGCGGCACTGATGGTGGATTTTGTGGCCTCCATCCTTGATTAAATCCCAGGGGTCTATAAGGCCCCGCTTGTTGCCTTTGTTGAAATTATTGTTGGTATTGTGGCCTTTGTTGGTAGGATTGTTGTTGAGGTGGCGGGCGAGCTTGTTGTTGTTGTTATTGTGGTTGTTGAGGAGGGGTTAAGGCTCCACTATTGTTTGCATATGAAAATTCGGGGTGAGACTCCCAAGCCGGATTCACCCAAGACCCATATTTGCTCCATCTGGCTTGTAATCAGAAACATACTGAACCTACTCAACGTTCCTCATGTGCCTCGTCGCCAACGTACATGACTTGTCCTTGCCAATCATTTATGTGCCCATTTGATGTCAATGTGTCAGGCACAATATATGGCTCAGTCATCTTCTTCTCAAGTCTCTCCACCACTCTAGATAGAGAGTCAAACTTTGTCGCCAATTCTGACACTGCCTTGGCTTCATATATACTCGTCGGCTTCATAGATGATGATGTTTAGCCCCTCTCATCAGCCCACTACTGATTGTTAGAGGCAATCTCCTCTAGTAACGTCGTAGCATCTTCTTGTGTCTTTGATAATATCGCCCCATTAGCAGTGGCGTCAATAATCATCTTCGTATCTGCTTTCAAACCATTGTCGAAGATATGCACGAGCTCTCAATCGTCTATGTTGTGGTGGGGGCATTGATGTTGTAGATCTTTGAAGCACTCGCACGCCTCATATAACGATTCTTGGGGGCCCTTCCTGAAAGACATCAAAGAATTCTGTATCTTTACGGTCTTCGAATGCAGGTAGAACTTGTTGATGAAGGTGGTTGCTAGATCGTCCGAAGTAGTAAATGTGCCATGTGCTTGCATCCTCAACCAATATTGAGCTTTATCTCGAAGAGTGAAGGGAAAAAGCTACAGGTGGATGGCATCCTCTGGTACATTAGGGATCTAAAAGGTGGCGCACTTTGCCAAGAACATCTGGATATGGTAATGCAGATTTTTATGCACATTCCCATGGAATGGATCTTGTTGCATCAACACAACAAGTCCCGTTTTCAGCTAAAAATTCTTCTCTGGCAGCAACTCTGGCATAAGTATGGATGAAGTAGCCGAGTTGTTTGGAGTAAGACTATCCATCCGTGCAGTGTGCCATTTGATTTACCTATGAGGTTTGCCTCTTTTCTGCTCTTAACTTCCGTGCAGTGTGCTCGATCTCAGGATCAAATAATATAGCTTCCTTGGTTACCCTCGATCGTGTGTTCATGCATAGGAAAAGAGAATCTGCAAAGAAGTGTTAGCACAATAGATGATTAAAAGGAAATAAAAAATAAAAAAAGAATAGCTAAGTAAAATATAGAATACCGTTATCTCCCCGACAACGGCGCCAAAAACTTGATCATCCCAGATAGTAACTCCGGAACAATGTATTTTTACCGCAAGCACACGGTTAAGTGGTGAGCAGGCATCGAATCATGGGGAGGAACTATTGGTATCTAAATAGATTACTTAGCTATTTTGAAATGGTGGCGAAGAAAAGTTGATGTCAAGATCGTTCAAAGTGTTGGTTGTAAATTCAATTTAGAAGAATGTCTAGGGCTTGGGAGTCTCCATTATAGATTACAAGCAATCAATGTGAAACACGAATTTCTATTTTACCACTCTTGATTTAGGGTGAACTTGTTGCAACTAAGTTGGGAACCAACGCATGCTCTCGTGCTATGCAAGTCTATATTAATCTAAACTCGAGCCTCGCTCTCACGTAGGCCTATTTCAAACCACTAGCATTAAGATCGACAATAATATTCAATTCCAATTCAAGCTCACTCTCGCATAACTTAAGTTCAAATCTAGATCGTGATAGTTCGTATCTGTTTTATCGTCGTACAAATGAATATAATTATAAATATATAGTAAAGATGATAGCTTTGGTCGCTCTCTCGCACCAATTCTAGGGAATCTCAATAATAGATCTAAATAGAATGTCTATGGCTTCCCTTAGATCAAGATCCTCTCTCGACCTCTCAAGATCCAATAGAAATCCCTAGCTATCTATAAAAAATCAATCACAACCTAACCCTTAACAAGCTTAGTGACATAAAAATTCAATAGATCTCACAAATCATACTTTAGATCCATATGGTTCATCCCTTTGCTTTAGAGAAAAGAGAGTACTCACAATTCATCATTAAATTCACAATAGAAACAAGATGTGCAATAGAATTCATCACAAAACTCAGATCTAGAAAGAAATATAGCATAAAAATATCAACTTGCAAGAGTTTAGACAAACCAATTTTGAATACAAGCTTCAAGAATAAGAAATTTAGATCCTTCTCTCTAATCCTTTCGCTAAAAGAAAACTAGAAATCGGATTAAAACTAAGAAAATTATTCTAAAGAGTCTCATTGGGCTACCCACAAAACTAGGTATTTATAGCCGCCCAAAAAATGCACAAAATCCTGATAGATTTTCCCCTGGACAGCTGCAAACCCTTTATTTCGAAAGCTGACCGACGGTGCACTCGGCCGAGTGAACTGCTCACTCGGTCGAGTGAGAAATTTGCAGGAAATAGGTGAAGTTTAAACCACTCGGTCAAGTAGTTTTCTCACTCGGTCGAGTGAAATTCTTGCTCGGTCGAGTGGGACCTACTGCAGATCCTCTCTAAAAACAGAGAAGCATCAAAGATTTTCTTAACATTTTTTATCTCCACTCGGTCAAGTGGAGATTTCCACTCGGTCGAGTATATTACGGCTCTTCTTCAGGCTGGATTGGGCATGTCAGCTTCACTCGATCGAGTGCGCTGCTTCACTCAGCCAGGTAGCCTGTCTTAGTACTCTTTTCTCCTTCTTCTTGCTTCCTCGTCATTTCTTTCGCCTTCCTTCTTCTTCTCCTCATCCTCCAGCTCTGTTAGCTCTCCGATATCATTGTCAATAATGCTCTAGCACATGTGTAAGCACTCGTGACTCCAAATTGCTTCCGATTGCTCCATAGTTCCTGAAATCAGACGAAACAAAGAAATAGTGAAATATATCGTAAAATTGTCGGTTAATCGTTAAAATCACGATTTGAGCCATCGTTATGGGAAGGAAAAATGCAGAAATAAATTGTAAAATATGAGCCTATCAAGTATCGTTCACTCTTAGCTTGTCTTTGTTAAATCATATCCAACACACCTTGGCCAAGGATTTATGCTAATGATTGTACTGACTCTGTGACAATAACTCCCCATAACGGGAGAGACGAATCCTATCTTGGCCACTACTCCCCTTGTATGCTTCAAGTGCTACCTAACCTAAGACCTTTCGACAGGCCTTGCCTCAAATCTATGTCAGAGATCAAGACACCGTTCATACACAGGCTCGTACAATGATCTCAAGTCAAAGGACCGGCTTGCATATCAGCACTTAGACCTACCATTGACAGTTCGATATGTGCATCCATGTAGCAGCTCGCTTTGGATCGTTCAGTGAACTCATTCTCTAATGAGCGCCTGTGTCTAGTCTCCGATTTAGCCAAATCAAACGATCATGAGATCATCGCCACCAACACTTGGTGAAGACAAAGAACACAATAGTCTATCTGATGCATCGATGTCCTTTCTCGATGTATCTACGACTACAAATAGTTTTAGACTTATGATACAAACGGTCAAAACACTTCTGCATGATCGTGATCCGCATCTCGATATATGTTTGACCTCACATTAAGTCTTATGTCTTTATCTAAGTATTAATGCAAACAAAACATTTATAAACATACTCAAATAAAAGGTACCAAATAGCATACAATTATTTTGAAAAAGATGAATTACAAATAATTGGCCTCGAAGGCATACATTTCCCAACACTTCTCAAGTACTTGAGTATGTTCTATATGGCAGTCAAATGCTTTTCTCCAGGATTTGATGAAAATCGACTAACTAAGCCAACTACGTATGCGACATCAAGTCTAGTACATAACATGGAATACATGATAGATCTTATGACCGAGTCGTAAGGAATCCTACTCATACTAGTTTTCTCCTCATCTGTCTTAGGACACATAGTCTTGGAGAGAGTTATTCCATGACAATCTGGTATCATACCACACATAGAGTTTCCATGTTAAACCTCTTTAACATGGTGTCTATGTACCTAGACTGGGACAATTACATCATCATATTTGATCTATCCCTATAGATCTTTATACCAAGTATATATAATGCTTCTCCTAAATCCTTCATGGAGAAGTCTGGTAACAACCATACTTTGACTGATTCCAACATATTTATGTTGTTACCAATCAATAGTATATCATCCACATACAATACGAGGAATGTGATAGCGCTCTAACTGACCGTTTGCTAAATGTATGGATCGTCTGATCTTAACGAAACCAAACCAAACCTTTTAACTATCTCATCAAATCAGATGTTCCAGCTCCTTGATCCCTCCTTTAGTCCCTAAATGGATTTTAACAATCTGCAACCTTTTCCATTGCTCCCACTGACTTCGAATCCCTCTGACTATGTCATGTAAATGCACTCTTCTAAATCTCCATTTGAAAAAGCTGTCTTTACATCCATTTTCCAGATCTCGTAGTCATCGTAGGCCACTATAGCAAGTAGAATCCGAATGGATTTGTGCATGGCTACTGGTGAAAAGGTTTCATCATAGTCTATGTCAATAATTTAATGATATCCTTTAGCATCTAAGCTTGCCTTGACGGTCTTTACCTTCACATCTGCATAGATCTTCTTCTTGGAGATCAATCTCTTCCATATGGATTTGAACTCTTTGGGAACATCCTCCAAAATCCATACTTTATTTGTGTGCATAAAATACATTTCAGACTACTTCGCGTCAAGCCATATTGCAGAGTCTCCAATCCTCATGGCTTCTTGGAAACTGGTAGGTTCATCATCAACCATGATGATACCATCTATTCCACCATCGATGAGAAAACTGTTGTATCTCTCTGTGAATGGGAATGTATATCAGATCTCTTGATTGGCTGAGTTTCATCAATGGAAGTATTGATGTCTGGCCATGTCCCTTGGTCCATTAAATTTTTTGTTTCTGGAACCTCTTACAGATCTATCAATTTTCCTAGTGTCTCTTCGCCAAGAGACTCCTTCTTTAAGAAGGTGGCAAGTCGGGCAACAAACACATTTTGCTCTTCAATGTGATAGAATAGATATCCTTGAGAATTCTTAGGATATCCTCATAAACTTACACCTAATGGATCTAGCCTCCAGTTTATCTGGATTGTGTCGTTTTACTTATGTAGTACAACTCCATATCTTAACAAATTTAAGAATGGGTCTTTTCCCAGTCAATATCTCATATGGAGTGGTAGGCACGGCTTTGGACAGGACCAAGTTCAATATGCGCCGAGCGATCTCTAAGGCAAAGCCTCAGAAAGAAATATGTAACGCAGTGCTACTCATGTATGGAGGAGTAACCAGAGAGAGAATCACATTCTCTTTAAGATATACATGGAATTCCAGACTTAAGTATTCTCTTCCTTGATCTAAGGATTTTAATACTCTTCCTATTCTGTTTCTCTAATTCATGTTGGATCCTGTAGCTAGCAATCTAAACACTAGAGGGGTGTGATTAGTGTTTCTAAAATTCAATGTATAAATATAATTTACACCCTCTAATTTAGCCTAGGTTGCTTGAGAGAATTACCTCTTCAAGAACTTAATCAACACTAAATAATACTTGGAATGAAAATAGAGTAAGTTTGCACAGCGGAATATTAAACACAATGCAAGTAATAGAGAAGAGACAATCACAATGAAAACACACAAGAATTTATCCTGGTTCACCCACCCTGGGATACTCCATTCCCCAACCTCTTGTTGGGATTTTCCACTAACCAACTCTCTTAATCAAGAGAGCAAATGCCTCATAAAAGAGGGCTTCCAACTACAATTGCCTAGATCCACTTACTAAGGCTTCCAATACAACAACTCAACTCAACCTCTCTCTCCAAGAGGATTTTACAAAAATCCAAACCAACCAAACAATCACCAACTTACCACCACTCTTCTGGTATTACAAACCTTTCTTGAAGATGAATTTGCTCTTACACTTCCCTATAGCCAATTGACGAAGCTTTTATGTAGAGTGAAGATGGCTATCGAAAAGAATTTTGATCTCAAAAGAAATGAAGATTAAAACTTTAAGAGATCAATTAAAACTTGATTAGAATCTTAAAATGCAAGATGAAGCTTGATGAGATTTTTAATTAAAAGCCCAAAGTGCTTAAAAGCTTTGAAATCAAAATCAAATTTTTAGGGCTTGGAAATTATTGAGAGCTTGAAGAAGAAATTAAAGCTTATAGAACTCAAAATATTAAGCAATTAAGTGTCAAAATTTCTCAGCCAAATCCCCTTAAATAGCCCTCAAAATACAATTAAAAATCATGGACGAAAAAGCCCGTGTAATGGAAAAATCGACAGCTCTCTGCAAAAGTCGGGGCTATGTTTTTTACAGCGGTAGTCGACTCATGTATTATCGGTACGCGACTCCCTACAAAGCTACGGTCGACTCGTAGTTGTACTGTGGTCGACTCCTTTGGAATCCGGAGAGTAAAGCTCTTCTCACATTCAAAACAGTCAACTCTCATCAAGAGATAGTCGATTCTAATACTAATACTAGGGCTTTAGCTATGAAAACTTCATGAAATCGATTCAAAATTATTTTAAATCTTTTCTAAATCATTTGTGAAGTTTAAAATATCATTTGGTGTGTGTGTGCGCGTGCACGCGCAATCTCCATCTAATGACTTTAACATTCTAAGATAAGATTAAAGATAAAATACATCACTCACTTAAACTAGTGATCTTGATGCATTCCTTAGGCTTTGATCTTCTTACCTTGAAGTCTTGCACTTCCTCATAAGTCTTTGGATTGGGCTATTTGTCTCCGATGTGAGCTCCAAGTCCAATAGCTCTTCATCATCAATCTTTGGCTTTAATCCTCTCATAATCCTTAGGTTTGACCATTGTTGACTTTAGAACCTACACTCATGAATCATCTCAAAACATAATTAGTTACACTAATTATTTGTTTAATCATCAAAACCAACTTATGGGTGTTGCAATAACCAACAATCTCCCCCTTTCCATGATGGAAAACAATTTGATAAAAATTATGAAATTACAAAAGTTAAGACACTTACTCCCCCTACACAAATGCATGATTGATATGGAGATGTTACTACCGCTGCATTAGTATTAGTTAGAGATAAGTACAACAAAGCATATGTACCATAATTTTTTAATCAAAATGCCACAATGTGAGTGTGCAAGAATGTATCATACAGAAAGAGAATAAATCATACCTCATTTTCCCTTTTGACATATATATCACCAAAAATGGATTACCTTACATTGTTCTCTAACATTCATCTCCCCATACTTTTCCTTGATCACACTTGCATTCCTTTCCCCCTTTTAACATAATCAAAATACTTACAAAGAGGGTTAGCAATTACTAATATAAAGATATAAACAATATAATTTATTGGGAAATGATATGACATGAATGAAATTAACTAAGCTCCTTCTCACTAATGATATCAAGGTCTCTTCTCAAATTAATGAAAGAATCAATCTTGAGAGCCTTAGTGAGAATGTCAGATAATTGGTAATCAGTGGGAATATATTTTAGTTCAATATCTTTCTTTGTGCAATAATCATCAATGAATCTATGCCTAATGTCAATGTGCTTGGTCCTAAAGTGCAATATGGAATTCCTAGTGAGATTAATTGCACTCTTGTTATCACAATAAATCACACTAGTATGACACTTAACACCATAGTCAGCTAGGGCTTGTTTCATCCAAAGAACTTGAACATAAGCAAGCCTAGCAGCAATGTATTTTGCCTCGGTGGTAGAAACTGAAACATAATTTTGCTTCTTTCTAAACCACGAAACTGGGGAGTGTCCAAGGAAGTGACATGTTCCACTAGTGTTTTTTTTGGTGGTGTTGCAACCAGCATAATCAGAATCACTATAAGAAATTAAATTTAATGTGCTAATTTTTGGATAAAATAGTCCGAAATCTGAGGTGGTCTTAAGATACCTAAGAATGTGTTTTACTGCCTTAAGATGAGATTACAGTTGGTCTGCATGGAATCTAACACATAAGCATACAATAAACATAATATCATGTCTATTAGAAGTTAAATAAAGTAAAGACTCAATCATACCTCGATATGTTCTTTGATCAACTTTCATACCACTTTCATCCTTATCCAAGGAGATGGACGAAGTCATTGGTGTGTCCTTCCTGGAAGCACTTTCCATTCCAAATCTTGTGAGCAAATCCTTGGCGTACTTTGTTTGGTGGATAAAAGTTCCTTTGCTTGCCTTATTTGCTAACCTAAAAAGAACGTGAGCTCATACATGTGGCTCATTTCAAACTCTTCCTGCATAAGCTTTGCAAATTCTTAACATAACACTTCGTTAATAGAACCAAAAATGATGTCATCCATGTATATTTGAATCAAGATAATGTCATTATCAATTCTTTTAATAAACAATGTTGTATATATTCTACCAACATTATAACCCGAATAGATTAAGAATTTCCTTAATCTTTCATACCAAGATATTTGAGGTTTTTTCAATCTATATAGAGCCTTCTTAAGTCTATAAACATAGTCATAATGTTTCTCATGAACAAACCCATGTGGTTATTCAACATATACATCTTCCTTAATATATCCATTAAGGAAGGCACTCCTCGCATCCATTTGAAATAAAGTAAACTACATATAACATGTAAATGCAGGTAACATTCTAATAGATTCAAGTCTAGCTACGGGTGCAAAGGTTTCATCGAAATCAATACCTTCTTCTTGGTAATAGCCTTGAGCTACAAGCCTTACCTTTTTCCTTACCACATTGTCATCCTCATCCATTTTGTTTTGGCACACACTTGGTGCTAATGACATAGTGGTCATCGGGACCAGGGACTAGCTCCCATACTTGGTTCCTTTCAAATTGCATTAATTCTTCTTGCTTGGCTTCTATCCACACCTCATCTACAAAAGCTTCTTCAACTTTATTGGGTTCAATGTTAGAAACAAAAGCAACATAAAGCATATGTTGTATTTGAGATCTAGTTCTAACACCATCACTAATACTACCAATCACTTGTGGCTGTATGCAATCACTTGTGGCTGTGGGTGATGTGTAGCTTGTGAGAAAGCTCTAGGACGTGAACTAGAAGGGTGATCATCAATAGGTGGTTGTGTAACAATATCATCATCATCATTATCATGAATAATATGTGAGGTGCTACTAAAAGATTCATCAAAAGTAACATGTTGAGTTTCATCAACACTAAGAGTTCTTTTATTGTAAACCTTATATGCCTTAGAATGCAAAGAATATCCAATAAAAATGCCTTCATCCACTTTGGAGTCAAATTTATGAATATTATCTTTGGTATTAAGGATATAACATTTATAACCAACGACACGAAAGTAAGATACTACCGGAACTTTGGGTACAACAATTCATAAGGAGACTTTTGAAAATGTGTTTTAATCAAAACCATTATTTATATATAACACGCGGTGGAGATTGCTTCTGTCCAAAAATACTTTGGAATGTTGCTCTCACACAACATTGTACGTGCACACTCTTGGAGTGTTCGATTTTTCCTTTTAACTACCACCTTTTGTTGAGGAGCTATTGGAAAAGCAAATATGTGTGTAACTTCGTGCTTTTCACAAAATCTTTGGAAATGCTCATTTCCAAATTCACATCAGTGATCCAATCTAATAGAAACAATTTTAGTTGAAAATGATCTTTGAACACGTTTGAAAAATATTTTGAAATCATTAAATGCATCATTTTTATTTTCCAAAAACAAAACCCACGTAAAACGTGAAAAATCATCAACTATAACAAAATCATATTTGCTACCATTAAGAGAGGAAACTCTTGAGTGGCCAATTAAATCCATATGTAGGATTTCTAATGGTCTTCTACAGTTGAGTGCTCCTATATTCTTAAAGTGCTTTTATGCAATTTGCCATGTTGACACGACTCACAAATCTTTTCTAAATGAAAACGCATTTTAGGCAATCCATGTAACAAAACCTGCCTACATATCTTATTCATGTTCTTAATGTTCACATGTCCAAATCTTCTATGCCAAAGAAGATGGTCACATGAAGATGCAACTAAACATACTTTTGAATCATAATCGCATAAACATAAAGTAAAAATATCATCTCTACGTTACCTCTAACTAATACATGTTGCATGGCATCATCATAAATCAAGCAAGCATCAATTGTAAAGACTACTTTATAACCTCTATCGAACAATTGACTAATACTAAGTAAGTTATGCTTACGACCATAAACTAAATTGACATCTTATATTAAGAGTTTAGATTTATCACCACATTTCCTATGCCAATTATCTTTCCCTTTTTATTATCTCCAAATGTGACGGTGCCACCATCCATCTTTTGGATTAAGCTAAGCAACCTTGGGTTTCAGTCATGTGCTTGGAGCATCCGCTATCCAATACACAAACAACCTGAAATAAAATCCTTAAGCATTTTGGTAATCACAATTAAGTTGTGTCCACATAATTAGCCCAACGAGTCCTTCACTAAAGAAGAGACTCACTAAGAATCAATCAAATAATCAAATATGCATCAAAATTTAATTTTTTAGACATTTAACAGAATCATCATTATCAAGCAAGAATGTCCTGAAAGCATGAATTTCATCATGCCTAGGTTCTCACTAATTTTATAAAATAAATGATTCTATTTAATCTCCATGCGAACATCAACAAAATGAGATTATAGACATGAATACTCAAGTGTGACAGATTTAACAAAAGTCATGAAGAAATCAACATGTGCAAAAATAATAATGTGTTCAGAAAAACATAGCAGGAGTCGACTATTTTGTAGCAGAATGGTAAAATGATCTAAACGACATTTAGAATCGATTTTAAATAATCAATCATTATTCAAAAATTATTCTAGCATATATTTTATCATTCTACACAAGGGTATCATCAATATAATCATGTAAGCACATGGATACCCTAAAATCATGGGTTTAAACATAAGTACCCATTAAGAACCCAAATACGATATGGATTTGCTTTCCTATGCATATATGAAAAACCATCAAAATTATCTCTAAATACGGTATGGATATAGGCATATCTATCATCCAAGCTCAAATGCATGGCACCTAAATCACATCACTATGGTTTCTAGCATGCTTCCTATTATGGTGCATTGGGGGTTTGTGTGGAGCATGATCAATATTGTGATCCATATGAGTGTGTGTAGCATGTTGTGCATTATCAACATGAGTTATAGCATATTTTTCATGCATGAATGCATGATGGTTTCTAATATGGTTAACATAATTATGTGGGGTGCTAACATTCTTAACATTTGTTGAATTGTGTGAACATGCTTTTGTGAGGGAGTGACTTGAGCAATTGGAGTTTTTTTAAACATCTCAAGCTTAAGAACTAACTCCTTATGCTCAAGTTTACTCGTGCATAAATCACCAGTGATCATTTCTAACTTATCATTAAAGCATGAAACACACCTGGCATGCTCATTTTTCAAGGAATTGTGATCACACAATAATACATCATATTTAAGCTTAATACTAGCAAGATCGTGAGATGAGGTACTACTACTACTATCATACTTCAATACATCAAAATGATGCAACAACCATCAAGTTTAACTTTAAGTTTATTATAATCCTCATTCAATAATTTAAAACTTTTATCGAACTTTTTATTTTTCTTATTCAACTTATCAAATTCATGATATACTTTTTCATAAGCATCTTCTAAATTAATATCTTCATTATCTAAGTCCAAATCATTTACCTCGTTGTTCTCATCTTGATGAGCCATCAAGCATATTTCGTTTGTGAAGCTCTCTTCTTCCCATCTCTTTGTTGGTGTTCTTCCCATGGGTTGTTCTCCGAATTTGTCCTCCAATATTCTCAAAATCTCTTGGGTTGTGCTAACTCCTGAAATTTCACTAAAAATATTGTCAGTTAAACAAGAGTAAATAATACGCATTACATTGATGTTCATTGAATATGTCTCCTTTTGCTCCTTGGTCCATTAAGCTTTTGGAGTGGTTGGAACCATTATGAGTCTTAGAGAAATAGTCCAAACACAAAGACTTTGTCTTCCAAATGAATCTCCATTTTTCTTCTCCAAATAGAAAGTTTGTTCCATCAAAAATGGGTGGAGAGATGAAACTTTGCACGGGTGCCATCTTGGTGGATACTATCTTTCAAATCTAGCTCTGATACCACGTGTTGGATCCTGTAGATAGCAAGCTAAACACTTGAGGGATGTGATTAAGGTTTCTAAGGAGGTGATTAGTGTTTCTAAGGAGGTGATTAGCGTTTTAAAATTCAATGCACAAATATAAATTACACCCTCTAATTTAGCCTAAGTCGCTTGAGAGAATTATCTCTTCAAGAACTTAATCAACACTAAGTAATACTTGCAATGAAAATAGCGTAAGTTTGCATATTCGGAATATTAAACAGAATGCAAGTAATAGAGAAGAGACAATCACAACACAAACACACAAGAATTTATCTGGTTCACCCACCCGAGGTTACTCCAGTCCCCAACCTCTTGTTGGGATTTTCCACCTGCTAACTCTATTAATCAAGAGATCAAATGCCTCACAAAAGAGGGCTTCCAACTACAATTGCCTAGCTCCACCTACTAGGGCTTCTAATACAACAACTCAACGCAACCTCTCTCTAAGAGGGATTATAACAGCCCAAACCAACCAAAGAATCACCAACTTACCACCACTCTTGTGGTATTACAAACCTTTCTTGAAGATGAATTTGCTTTTACACTTCCTTATAGCCAATTGATGAAGCTTTTATGTGGAGTGAAAATGGCTATGGAAAAGAATTTTGATCTCAAAAGAAATGAAGATTAAAACTTTGATAGATCAATTAAAACTTAATTAGAATCTCATAAATTCAAGATGAAACTTGAGGAGATTCTTAATCAAAAGCCCAAAGAGCTTAAAAGCTTTGAAATCAAAATCAATTTTTTAGTGCTTGGAAATTCTTGAGAACTTGAAGAAGAAATTAAAGCTTATAAAACTCAGAATATTAAGCAATTAAGGTGTCAAAATTTCTTAGTGAAATCCCCTTAAATACCCCTTAAAGTCCCATTGAAAATCGTGGATGAAAAAGCCTTTGTAACGGAAAAATCGACAGCTCTTTACAAAAGTCGAGGCTGTGTTTTTCATAGCGGTAGTCGACTCCTGTATTTTTGGTAGTCGACTCCCCACAAACCTGTGTCGACTCCCAGTTGTACTGCAGTCGACTCCTTTGGGGTCCAAAGAGTAAAGCTCTTCTCCCATTCAAAAAAATCGTCTCTCATCAAGAGATACTTGAATTTAGTACTAATACTATGGGTTTAACTAGGAAAACTTGATGAAATAGATTCAAAACTATTTTAAATATTTTCTAAAACATTTGTGAAATTTAAAACAACATTGTGTGTGTGTGTGTGTGCAAGCTTTATCTAATGACTTCAACATTCTAAGATAAGATTTAAGATAAAATACATCACTCACTCAAACTAGTGATCTTGATGCATTCCTTAGGATTTGAGCTTCTTGTCTTGAAGTCTTTCACTTCCTCATGAGTCTTTCTCTTGGAGTATTTGTATCTAATGTGAGCTCTAAGTCTAATAGTTCTTCTTCATCATTCTTTGGCTTTAATCCTGTCATAATCCTTTGGTTTAACCCTTGTTGACTTTAAAACCTACACTTGTTGAGTATTGGTGTTTCTTACCAATATTATTTTGATGATGATCACAACATTATGTTGTTGCTAATGACTCTCATGTTTTAGTCTCTCAGTTTTATTTCAAGAATATCTTTCTTGGAGACTAATCACTTGGTGCAAGGATGGACATCAAGTGAAGAAGGACCTTTGCTTGGACTCAAGGAGTGCCAAAGCTTGAGATGATGGAGAGTAATCAAGGCATCAAGATTGAAGACTTAAACTCTAAGGAAAGCATTGTAATCCATGTAATTTACTTTATTGCTTGCTCTCTCTTTTAAGTCTAGGATTAATGTAATGCCTTGTTAGATGGTTTACTCATTCATGCATATGCATTTAACCATCTTAGTGAGCCTTAGGATTATCATAGAATCCAACCCAATAGGTTCACTTTGTCCAAAGACTCATTTGGAGTCTCTGGCTTTCCATCAGTCGCCTGCTGAAGGAATAACAGTCGACTGGGTGATTTCCAGTCGCCTGTAGATCCTTTTACAGTCGCCTGATATGCACAGCTCAAGTCAACATTTCAATTGACTCAAACTTGAGCTTTACGCACAGTCGACTACTGGTCAGTTTACAGTCGCATGTATATTTACAGTCGCCTGTAGATTGGTCACCAGTCGCCTGAGTAGCGTAAGTGCAATCTCTGCATCTCTTTATCGTTTCTCCATTTTATACAGCAGACGACTGATTAAGGTTTTACAGTCGCCTGACTAATAGACAATCGACTGTATTATTGACATCAGTCGCCTGTGTGCTTAACTGGAGAAAGAGTGCAGCTCTCTGTTTTATTCCATCCCCTGCAGCAGTCGCTTGCTGAAGGATTTACAGGCGCATGTCCTGTTCTTAGTTGACTGTACTGTCTTCATAAGTCGACTGTCCTGGCTCAGATTATAGTTGTTGGATTTTTTCTAGCCGTTGATCAGTCGACTGTCTTTTGATCATCAGTCGACTGTTCCTGTCGTTTTCGCCCAGTTTCTAGCCGTTGTAGAATCGATTCTTTGGCTGTTTTCTTGGGTTTTAGGGTTTGATATAGGGCTTCTATATATATGAGTGTGCTGCCATCTCTTATACTTCTTGATGCTATTGAATATCTCAAGAGATCTGTAAGCAACTCACAAACTCCCTCAATTCCCTCTCAAGAGCTCTCATTCATCTTCATGCATTGAAGTCCAACTCAAGGGAATTCATTCAAGTGCTCTCAAGCATATCTCAACACTTGGAGATCCTCTTCCATGCCTTGCATCCATTTATGAGTAAGCATCTCAAGGCATAGGTAAGAGTATTTACTTTACTTGGTGATTTTGTGTCTCTAATTCTATTTGTGGGAATTAGCTCTTTCTCTCTTTGTGGGAGTTTATCTCTTTGTGGGATTAGGATATTCTCTTTGTGGGAATAACTCATTTTGTGGGAGTAACTCTCTTTGTGGGAGTTTAGTGTCCTAGTGTAGGGCTAACACTAATTCTCTGAGTGGGAGTTAGTGATTCTCTGTGTGGGAGTCTTGATCCTCGTGTAGGATTGGTTGGGTCCTTGTGTGGGGCATAAATCCTCTTTGTGGGGTATCTCCTTGTGAGATTTGTATTCACTTCTCTGTGTGGGACTATAATGAATATTGGTGTGGCTGGATGTACCCAAGTTTGGGGAACCAGAGTAAAACTTTGTGTTTGTGTTTGGTTTGATTGTGCCTTTTAATTCCTCTTGCATTTATAATTCTGCATTTGCAAGTTTAATTTTAATTGGAAAATTTTATTGCCATTACACTATTCACCCCCCAGTATGTATTGTTAGTATTGCAAGGGTAAGGCGATCCTTACAACACTAATTCTTTTCTTAATCATCAAAACCAACTTAGGAGTGTTGAAATAACCAATGCTTCACACTTATACTCTTTGAACTTTTCAAAGGCCTCGGATTTGTTTTTTATCAAGAACACGAATCTATATCTTGAGAGGTCATCATTAAAAGTGATGAAGTAAGAATATCCTCCTTTCCCTTGAATATATATTGGGCCACATACATCAGTATGTATGAGTCCCAAGAATTCACCAACTCTTTCCCCTTGTCCTACAAAGGGAGTTTTAGCCATTTTGCCTTTGAGATAAGGCTTACAAGTTACAAACGATTCATAATCGAAAGGATTAAGATATCATTCTTTATGCAATTTCAGAAGTCTTTTCTTACTGATATAGCCTAGTTTATAATGCCAAAGATAAGATTCATTAATACTAGGAATTTTTCTTTTGCTAACATTTAACATGGTGCTCATACTCAAAATATATACACCATTGCATATAGTACCAAAGCCATAAAATATGTCATTATTGAAAATGTTCCTAACATTATGCTTTCCTATGAAATTGTACCCTTCCTTATTTAATCAGGATCTGGATACAATATTACATATCATGCTTGATACATAGTAGCAATGACGTAAAATCAAAATTTTCCCTTTTGATGAGCTGAGGTGGAATTACCTACGGCGATGACAGCAACGCTTGTTCCAGTCCCCACTTGTTGAGTCATTTCACCTTCCTTCGGTTTCTTACTTTTTCTTAGCCCCTGTGTAATGAATTACAGATGTGAGAACTAGCTCTTGTATCCAAACCCAAGTAGTAGGAGAAATGGAAACTGTGTTTTGAATAACATACGCACCTTAAGATGAGGCATCACCATGCACAGACTCCAAGTATTCCTTGTACTTCCTCTTCCAATAGCATGGCTTATGACAGTAATGGCAATTGTATGATAAATCTTCCCCTTCTTCCATTTCACCTTTCTGACACCACACTTAGGCTTGGTAAGCTTCTTCTTTTTCACCTCGACAAATGCCTTGGGTGGAGAAGAAGTCTTAGCAAGCATAACCGTGTTGGATATTGGCTAATTAGCCCAATTTTTTTTTGATGATGATCACCTAATTATATAGTTACTAATGACTCTACATGTTTTAGTCTCAATTTACTAATTGATTATCATGATGAGGAGACAAAGCATTGGTGATGGGATGATGGTTTCAAGGCTATGGAGCAAAAGCTTTACATGAAGACAAAAGAATTCAAGTGTAATTTTTTGATTTCTTCATGTATTTTGCTTTTCTTTATAGAATATCTTTTAAGCCTTGAATAGATGCTCTCTCTCTCTCTCTCTAATGCATCATTTCCATCATATGGTATCTTAGGATTCATCTAGAACCCATCCCATTTGATCATATACTCAAAACACTCTTTATAGTGCTTTTGGAGCAGGATCAAACGTCTAGTATAGATTCACCGGACATCTATTGTGTCAGCTTTTTAGTTGCTAGACACAGCCTCATGTCAGTCGTATGAAGGTCATTGACCAGAAGTCTGAACAGTGGCTCAGATGTCTGGCTGGAGAACTCCAAACGACGAGCAAACAGGTTAAGTTTTTGTGAACTTGCTGTTTTTAACCCACATTTTTGCAGCCGTCCGATGAAGGATGTTCAGACGGCTGATCAGTTGATCAGCCATCTAATAATCCTCTGATAATCCTTCTTTAAACGTCTGGTTGCTGGAAGATTTTGGACAAAAACTCCATTGTCAGCCGTCCAATATTATGTTTCCAGACGTCTGAATAATTTATCAGCCGTCTCGGAACACTACACCAGACGTCTGACTACTCAACAAATCTGTCCATTTATAGCTGTTGGCTGCGATTTTTCTGGGTTGCTTCTTTTCATTTCAGTGCTGTTTTGATGGGCTATTCAAGCCAGTTTGAGATGGATTTTTTGGCATCATCCACACATATAGAATTCATTTAAGAGAGCCAAATAGCTTGGGAAAATCATTCTCTCTCTCTCTCTCTCTCTCTCTCTCTCTCTCTCTCTCTCTCTCTCTCTCTCTCTCTCTCTCTCTCTCTCTCTCTTCTCCTACATTAAATGCATTGACCTAGAGGTGTGAAACCCTAGCTTAAGGAGAAGCTTCTAGGTGCATTCAAGTTCATCATCAAGCAATTGGTTTCCAATCTTTCATGACTTCATCTTCACATAGGTAATATATATTCAAGGCATAGGTTAGATTGTATTTCATTTTGTTTCTTTGTAAAACCTAGTACTCGGGTTGTGAGTACATATTGGAGGGTTACTCCATCTTAGGAGGGTTACTCCTTTGCTGCCTAGGAGGGTTACTCCTTTTGGAATTTTTACTCATGTAGTTGGAGAATTGCAACCAAGCACCGAGTTGTGGTGTTGGTTGATTGTGCCCAGGTAGGGCTAGTGAAATTCACGAAGTGCAATTGCAATGTGGGATTGGAGTAGGATTGCCGGGTAGGGATCCGAACCAGGATAAATATTGTGTTTACATTTGCATTGGCATCATTTCTTTTAGTAGTTGTTGTTATTGAGCGTATAATTTTTATCTCCACTACGTATTGCATTTAATTATTAGTAAATTTTTAATTACACATATTTTCTTGCCGATACACTATTTACGCCCCGTTTGGTCCCAACAAACCGGTGTCTCTTCTCCAAGCATGGAGCTCTCAGCCTGCATCAACATATTAAGGAGCTCTAAAAGTGTGTAATCCAGTTTGTTCATATGAAAATTCATAATGAATTGATAGTAGGTTTTTGGAAGGGACTGAAGAATTATATCAATATATAATTCATTATCCATAAAGCACCCCAACGCTGCAAGTTCCTCGATGTAACTGATCATCTTAAGGACATGATCTTGAACTGGTGATCTAGCATGTAACCTTGCATGAAACAATTTCTTCGAGGCCTCGAATCTAGTTATTCAAGATTGCTCTCCATATAACTCTTTTACATGGAGAAATATGGATTGTACGTTAATATTCTCATGATCTATATTATAAAACAGGGATGTTATCAAGAGAAATTGGATAAGAGTTAGATAAGAGAATTTGGATAAGAGATGAGAAGTTGGGTAAAAGAATTATTGGTTAATATAATTTGGATAAGAGAATTTGGTTAAGACAAGAGAAATTTAATAAGAGAAATTGGGAGAAGAGAAATTGAATGATAAAGTGTTGTGTAATTTGGAGGGAAGGGTTGGGGGATGTTTTTGAATTTGAAAATACATGAGAGGAATAGTTTTGAGGGGGAAATCTTGAATTTTAGGTCAGCACCTCCTGATGTCTCCTGCTGCCCTGAGCTGACAGCTTCTCTCCATCATCAAAAAGCATTGCTGCCTTGGTAAAAGTTCGCATCTCCTCTAAAATCGTAACACCAAACATTGCTCCCAACCCCCAAAGCTCAGGGCAGCACCTCTAAAATCTCAGCTCCACTAAAATCTCCCTCCTTCTTTCCTCCCTCCCTCATCTCCCCTAAAACCTCAGCTAAGCTCCCCTTCCCAAAACGTGCTAATCATCTCGACACCCCCTCCCCACGCCGGATCTGCCACCAAATGAGTAAGCCACATCGGATCTGCCACCGGAGGAGGAGCCACGCTGGATCTGCCACCTGAGGAGGAAGCCACGCTGGATCTGCCACCTGAGGAGGAAGCCACGCTGGATCTGCCATCGGAGGAGGAAGCCACGCTGGATCTGCCATCGGAGGAGGAGCCACGCTGGATCTGCCACCTGAGGAGGAAGCCACGCCAAATTTGCCACCTGAGGAGGTAGCCACGACGGATCTCCCAAAACGAAGGAAGAAGCATGCTCGATTATTATTTATTCTTTTCAAACATTTTTTGTTCTTAAATTCTTAAAGTTTTATAAAGATTGTAGCTTTGTTTTGATTTGGTTGTGTTTTAATGCGTTTTAATGTTTGGGTGTGTTTTAATGTTTTGATTTTAATGTAATGTTTTGATTCGGTTGTGTTTTAATGTTTTTATCATGGTTTTGTGAGGGATTAAGATCTGAGAAAAACAGAAGAGATTTATTTGGGATTCCAGAGAGTGGTAGGTTTTAACGTAAGAATTTTCTCAGATATCTCAACCCAGGGCATGGCCATTTCAATACAGATAATTATGGATCTTTTTTCTAATTGTAGGAGAGATTGAGCTTGTGTGAAGGGGAGACATTTTGCGACTGGAATAGAGGTTATGCACTGCTCTCTTAAAGTTATTTTGCCTCATTAGATTGTCTTCATCTTAGTTATTGGTTAATTGTCTTCATCTTAGTTATGAGTTATTTAACCAACCAAACTCCTTTGCACAGGAAGCTCCAGCATGCTTACTTCATTAAGAAAAGCATTGTGCACATGCTTGCATGAAGTCAGTCTGATTAAGTCCAGTCCTCATGTTGCCAGGTTGTAAATATATGATAACTCTATCTCATCCCTAACTCTACTAATGAGACTTAATAAGCGCTTTAAACGCCATTTTGTATGCAGTATTAACCTTTTGCAGGGTTGCATTTGTTTGTACCTATGAAATCCATAATTAATTCCACTAATAATTGGTGCAAATCAATAATTTCACACCTATTTTGCAGGGTTGCATTTCTTTGCCACATGAAGTTTTGTTGGAATGTGATTCTGTTAATATGGCATTGCATTCATTCATTTTATTTGCGTATGCCACTGATTCGTCTGTGTTTTAAGTAATTTCGGATTGAATAATTTGTGTTGCATTCTCTTTTTTTATCTTCCTTCTGTTACCTTGGCAAGGGTATTGTCAAGGACAATAATTGTACACAATATATTCTCACACATTCACATTTTAGTTCGCACAAGGTTTCTTACACAGTTTTTTACAAAAACATATCTTAGATTGTCCTTTTTAGAACCATGAACTTTACAATATATCCTCTTCTTCATGTTAGAGATGATCTGGATGCCAAATATTTCATGTAACAAAATACAAATCGGAAGAGGATGTTAAAGAGCTTGCCAATCTAACATTTGATACAAAAGCCTGAATGGTTGCAAATATTGCCATATTTTTTTAACATTATTGCTTGGTGCATTAATGTTTATTCATTGACTGGATACTTGAGATTCATTTGAGTAAACTCACAATAATTTGTTACTTCCTGTATCGTCAACGTCATCGTGGACTCTAATTGAACCGAGTACTTTAAGCACCCTGGTTGGTTGCATAATACCAATATGATAATAATTTTTTAAACATAATAGCCATTATTTTATCTTGCAATCTAGAGATCAGAAGCTCACCCACCTCGAATGATTGGCTATCAATCTGATTTTTCAATCCAGTTTCTGCACACAGACTGGTGACATTTTTCAGGCATTATGTATTCTCTTCTATGTAGTGTGTTTCATTGGATGACTTCAAAACTATTGTAGCAACCTCAAGACTTCTTAGTTCAATGTTTGAAGTTTTAGGGTTTTAAAATTTAGTTCAGAATGTAGATGTGTTTGATTTTGCTTGGAAAGTTCTATCTGTTGTAGTTAGTTCCAGGCAATAACTGATGCTTTTGGGCTCGGGTTTATTAATTATCTAAGCATGTGATAGCTGTTTAGTTGATTTTATGTCATAACTACATGTTTTGGTTTAGACCTTGCTTAAGATTTAAGTGGTGATCCTTCATCACTATTCTGTTTTGTCGGTATTCTTTATGAATGCTCATGCATATATAGTTCAAAACAGGATTTGAGCCACCTTTAAAAAGTGCATGTTGACTTGATGAAGTTCAATTTTCTGTTGTCGAAGAATAGGGGAATCTGAATTTATTGTTTAAAAATCATCAATTAGATGGCATTACAAGATAGCATAGAAAGTAGCATAACCTTTAATTTCTTTTAGTTCTCGCAAATTAATAGATTTAGCTACTACAAATAGAAGGATATTAGTATATAGTCATTATATCAAATGTAAATTACTGAACATTGGAAACTTGAAAGTCGAGAGTAAAATAACTCCAGGTTCACCAATTCAATTGAAAGACATAACTTTTCAAGACTTCAATCTAATAACAAAGCGCATATATCCAGAAATAGTTAGGCGAATTGACTTAGAATTTGTTGCATTTTATTGAGATTTGGATAGAAAAACGTCGACCCTTTATTTGTTGGGTGTAGTTTTTCATAAGTGGCATGTCCATACAACCTCCGCTGGTTTTTATTTCTTTGTTTTGTAAAATTAGGATGCTAATTGACGTAAACTTGGATTAATTTGCTATAGATTTGTTCAATTATTTGCTCTAGATTTGTTCATAAATTTGATGAAAGATTGGGATGAAAGATTGGGATGAAAAATATTGAGGGAAACTTGAGCAATGGATTTGTTTTGTAAAACTATAGACTACTAGCTAGAAATCCTGCATGCCATTAGATTTAACATTACAATGCAATCAAAGGAGTGGGAAAGGTACACGAGAGAGTGCCATAACACTTTGTTATCAGCTTTTTGGTTATTAATTCCAGTCATATGATTGCTTGCTTCTGTTTGAAAGTGAAACTAATGAAATTCATGGAGTGTATTTCTCAGGAAAGATGACAAGTTTTGCGAGCTGATGCCGATAGGAAAAAAGGGGGTGCTCCAGTCATCAAGATAGTAGGTGAGAGTGTTTCCTTGACTTTACGATCGATTGCTCGGTTTCTGGTGAGTAGTTTACTCATTAAAACTTTACTCATTAAAACTTTTGGGTTGGGGACCAAAATGCTACAGGTCTTGCTGACACTGCTAGCATTGCGTGTATCATGTTGAAAAATGCCAGGTTTGTGCTCTTCACGTTTGGGCGGTGCCCACCTCCCCCCTTTTTTGGCTGTTTGGTTAAAAGCTTTGGTTGTCACATACTCTTTTGAAGCATGATAAAGATAATGCTTCAGAATATGCTAATCAGTTTCAGAATATGCCTGATAGACATAATCATCCAGCCTTCCAGGGGCTGAATACTGAAACTTATAATATTATCGTTAATTGGAAATTTGATCTGGGAAAGTTCGATGAGGCGATCGAGGTTTTTAATAGGACAGGTAGGAAATCCATGCAAATGTGGTTTGTATTTATTTAATGGGGATCATGTTGGTTGTGCCCATTGTCAATCTACTGTAATGCAGCCTAAATTGATTCTTAATTTTTTTCTTCCAATTTTTTCCTTAATCAGTCTTAATAATCGTAGGACTTCATCTCATGCTGCTTTTATAAAATCTAAATCACATTTTATGACTCATCCCGATGATGCTGGAAGTTCTGGATTATTATTAGCACACAACATACAACGGAAACTTAAGCTCTTGGTGTAGTGATTTGATACACATTGAATTCATGAAGTAATCATCTGAAAATAAATTGTTGTTATTATAATCATGGCACTACATCAGAATGCTCCTGGGAATTAGGTAATGAAGTGCTGCCTGTGTAATCATATAGTCCTACTTTCATGTATTCGCTACATAGGCCAAGTGATATGAAGTATGAACATGTTTATATAGAGCTACTATAAAGATAGGTAGTTCTCTAGCATGAATTATGTGGTGTCCAAAGCAAATTTTTGTATACTGTAATGAGAACTCAGGCATATTGACTGCAAATGATGGGACTTTCTGGTCGCGAAGTCATTATTCTTCAGTATCTCTTCATCTTCACTATTTTTTATTTTTTTATTCCAATTGTAGTATCATATTAATAACATTTTCTGATCTTTGCTAATGTATTTTGCATTTCCTCCCCTTTAATTTCAGCTCTTTACAGAATGATTTCTAATTTGAAGGCAGCCAATGCTGCAAAAATGAAGAGGATGGTTTCTAGAAAAACGCATTCTTGGTGGTGGTGGGATAGTCATATCAGCCCCAAGAATTCCAAATGGCTTGCAAAAAATCTGGAAGGTAATAATCATGGTTTCCATGTGGCAGTTGTTATTTGTGTTCTGTATCCGTTTTTCATCTTATTCTGTAAACATTTTTATTCATTTTTGCTAACAAATAATCTTTTCGAGTGAATATACCACATAACTTGGCTTTCAAAATGAATGCATTAAATGTCTTAAAAATATTGGACAATATTCTCGAGGTTGAGGAAAACAAAAATATTCGATTATAAATAGATGAAGTTATTGAATTAAAGATTAGCATTAGGGTGCCTTCTGATTAAGTTAGTATATATATGTGGACTGTCTTTTTTACATGAAAATATTATAATATGATATCAAAATATTCAAAGGATAATGATTGCTTGGTCCTCATTGTCTGTTTGGTATGACTGTCTTTTTGCAAGCGTCTCTCTCCCTTAATTTTACTATCCAAAATAAATTTTTGGCAGCTAACATAAAAAATTTTGGCAGCTAACATAAAAATTTTTGCAATCGTCTCTATCTCTTTTTATGTTATTTTTGTGATCTATTTTTATTGTAAATAGGATTCTTGAGCTAGGTTTTGTAAAAGCTATAGAGGAAATATTGGATTTTCTGGATTCTAGGAAAAATGATTCTATTAACAAATAGAAAGAAACTTTGACGAAAAGGTGAATCATTTAGCTAATATCAGCTTGAACTCACTCATCAATGATTTAATGGTGGGCCTTTGGGCTGCTAACTAGGTGCATGTTCCAGCCTAGGCTAGGAAGTGAGCATGGGGGGCCTCATGTGTAACAAATTCACTCAAACATTGGCTCATTTAAAGAGAGCCTTGATGAGGACCAAGCTGGATACATATGAGAGAGAGAAGGTGAATGCAGGGCTTAGTCATGAGATACCACCCGGCCCATGTGATTTGAAGCCCAAATACAGACCTTGAATAGGCCCAAAAGTAACCAGAAAATTATTGTTGATACTCATGAATGATCCTAAGAGTTATTACTTGACCTTATAAAAACTATATTAATTGTTTCATTATCAATTAGAGAGCTCACATACTCCTTTTTCCAGACTAATATGTCTAGACTTTCCATTATATATTAACTATAAATAAATATAGAAGGCATTGGCTTAGCCTAAATACATACATCAGATAATAACTCTTACCAATCTCTGCTTCTTTTCTTTCCCCAGCAAAGGTTATAAATTCAAATTCTATGGTTGAACATGATATACCAGTCTGATGCAAAAGAAATTGTTCCATTGCTAAGTGTTGCCCACATGTTAGTCAATCAGGTTACAATTGGTTTGGATGACAAGAAGCTTTCTTCCGACCAATCAAATCCATCAATCAGAAGATATTCAGCGGCAGAATTTGATGGAGATGAAGTACCACAGGGTATCAATGAGTTACCAAGACATTCAACTGAAAACTATAACCTTCCAACTCAGTTTCTCCAGAGATATGCTAAAGGTAAACCTTTTATCCTGGTAACATTTTGGATTTATTTTGTGGTTATTGTAGAATGTTATGTGTTTCTATTTACTGCTTTGTGACGACCCAAAATGTCTGATGTTCTAATTTACAGTACCATGTGGTTCTCGGCTGGTGGTGCTTTTTTCAACTCTTAAAAATTTATTTGAAAATGAAGTTTCTCAGAAGGTATTGCTAATCTCTTCTGTGTTCCATGCTTAGTTGATATTCAGAACTTTGTGATCAGACTATTGCCAACTTTTAGCAGTTTTGAGATGAAAGTACTGGCAAATTCTTTGTACGAAATTGTTGCAAAATCCATATCATTGTATATAAATGTGTTATCTACTTTGCTTAATTAGATTGGTTTGTATGTAATGTGTATCATATTTGAGATCACTCTGATGAAAAAAGAGTATTGTTATGAGAATTGTACAGATAATATTAGTGATTAGTCTCCAATTTCTTTGCATGACCAACGTGTCATTTTATGAAAAGTTCATATTTTATGCATCAACCTATCATCACAATGCCACAACGTATAAACTCCATTGAAGCTTTAAATCCTTACTAATTTGTTGTTGTTGTATCTAAGGATACAATGCACGTATTCTAATTGCACTTATGTCCATATACAATGCTCTTATGTCCATATAAAGATAAATCTGGATGCATCAAAACAGAATGCATTCTGCATAAGTGTATGATATCAAAACAATTTGAAAACACTGTAGCATTACGTTTTGTTCCCTCTCTTTTCCCCAAAAACAGAGTAAAGTCAGTTTTGCTTTGATCTCAACCTGTAATTTTTTTGGGTGCTCAACATAATTTTTGTCGAGATAAATCCATTTCCCATCTTGATTCATTTTCATTTTTGTACTCAACAGTTACATTACACAAGCCACCAAAATATAATTTAGATACTACAAACAAATCTAAACATGTAGGATTTTGGTTTCATGAAGCTCTCCTAAACATTGCTGCGTGCTATCTACTTTCATGGCAATCGCTAATGAGAACTGATGATAGTAAGGACTTTGTTTGGCAGGCCGAAGGTTTTGATGACTCCCCTAATTTGAAACTAAGGGAGCTCCGTGAGCAAGTTATGTATGTAGCTTTTGCATAATTTACTTTTGTTTTTTCTTAAATTCTGCTCAAAAATACAATGATCGTTGGGCAACATATTAATTATAATATCATGCTTTGTAGGATTTTCCTTTGAAATTCTTCACAGGTATACTTCTCATTAAAACTTTTCATTGATGATTTCTTATAGTTAATTCTTTTGATGCTATCACAGGTGGCGTTCTGTCTCTCACGATCTCTTATAGTGTTGATGAGAAACTTGGCATGTCACTTAAGGTGGGTTTGAAGCACTTTAACAATGTCTAAGTAGAAGTGGTGGGCAAACATATAGAGAGAAGAAGACACTGTGATGAAGATTGTAATCCACCACTTTTATGAACAAACAAAAAATTTTCTGTTTTTTATTTATTTCAGTCCTGAACATTAAAAGCTAGGTTTGTTTCTCTGTTTTTTATTTATTTCATTTTAGTGCTCAGATAGTATTGGAAGTCCTTAGTTTTGTGGCAACTTGATTTCTAATTGATAATAATCGAGCGACTGTTTTATAGGAACCATCATAAGAATTGTGTTATTGAGAACTTTGGGCCACTGTTGCCAAATATTATGTTCCCATGGAATTTCTGAACATAGAGTTGCCATATTTCAAATTGGCAACATCTTACACACCTGCTCCTTCCTTGGGAGTACCTGTTTGGTTCTCCCAACAACCATTTGTCAGTATCTAGGTTGCACATTATGGGTACCGGGTATTCAGAGATGACCAAAGTGTAAGATACAATATATTGTGTGTACAAAAATGATAAACTTATCGGGGTGGTTGGGTTAATGTTACTTATTATAACACAAATTTGTAATAGTGCAATGGTTAGAGAAAAACATAATAACTAGAACGATTGTAAGGTTTTGTAAATTCAAAAAATACCGAACTAATTATATTCCTCATAAAAATGTGGAGAAAAATTGATCAAGCAGATACGGGTTAAACTAAACTATGAATATTTTGTCATCCCTTGACTTTTTTACTTTCATTCCTATGATATGTCGTGTATGTCTTTGATATGTCCACGAGACGCTATAAAGTTCTGGATATGTCATAAGAGTACAGAGTATTGAAGACCTATCGAATCGTGGAATGGTCTCCTTTGTTGAACTATTTTCAACATAGGTCAATTTAATGCCAATCCTTTATGTTGATGTCCATTCCTTCCAAACTCTAGGGTGCTCTATTTATGCCTAATTCTATGAACAACTATACATGCGAGAATGTACAGTTGAGTGACTTGGCATAGAACCAAGCATGTAGTTTATACTCATGTAATGGATTTTCAAATATTAACATTGTAGAAACGTGGCACTCTTCTACATATAATGATAACAACTATACACAAGAGTATGTACAGTTGAGTGACTTGGCATAGAACCTAGCATTGAGTTTATTCTCATGTAATGGATTTTCAAAGAGTACCATTGTAGAAGCAGGGCACTCTTCTATACAGAATGATTCAAGCCAAACGGGCTAAAATAAGATGTGTCCCCAAAACTATTCGTATTGGGTTTCCCCTTGGTATGAGTTGTTAATCAATGCACATCACTATGTCAACAGTTCATAGTGTTTCTGTTAATCAAGCTTTTAAGGTCATTCTCAACTCTTATGTAGACTTTGATGGGTAGAGGTAAAGAGCATAACCAAAATAAATCACACACCTGTTTTTATGCTTTAGGGTTGAGTTTAGCTATTGTTTAAAATGGCATTAGTAAGAGTTAATTTTGTCACGATTTTTTATTCATGTAAAAATGGTTCCATGTTAATATAACGATGACATTCAAAGTCAGAAGGTTCCTAAATTGTAAGTTTTGAATAGGTAGTATTTAAGTCCAAGTAAGTACAAAATGAAGTTGCTAAGATAAGTACAAAATGAAGAACTACAAAATTGTAAACTGCAAAAGCTTTTGAATAAGTAGTATTTAAGTCCAAGTAAACAATATTTTTAAGTTGCAGACGTTGCTATGGTAAATATAAAATTGTAAACTGCAAATTGTAAGTTGATTTTTTTTTGTAGTTCTTTATTTTTTTGTGTCATCCTACAGGTGTTTGACAATTTGTTACATTTAATTTTTGATGCTATGAATAGTTATCTGAATTTTGTCACCCTCATCAGGATACAAACATTGTTTCTTTCTCGCTTTCCATGTTAATTGTAATTGCTGGGGTAGTTTTGGTTAAGTAAACAAGAACACATGTACAATTATTATAATTGTTGGGGTAGTTTTGATAGTTTGGTTGAAGTTCAGGTAATAGATGAAAATCTTTATAAATTAGTTCTTTGTGCAGCAGATGTTTATAGAACTGTATCTGTTTGTTTAGGAAACTTCTTCCATTTCTGATACAATTATAGAAACTAAAGATAACCAAATAGAACCTGATCAAACACAACCACAATATTCACCAAGAAAAAATTGTCAGAAATGGAGACTGCCCATGTCCCTAAAGAAGATGATGAATCATGCGTTCAAGGAGATGGTTAGAAAATTGAGGAGGGTGCAGAAATAATTGAGCATTCTTTTGTACAATCGAGCACAGATGCTGCTCTGCTAGCAAATCCAATCGAAGAAAAGAATTCACAGTCAGCCGAGACATGCGAGAAAGTGCAACAATTAGATGATGCAGGTGAATAAAATATGCAGCTGTAATCATATACTCCCAAAATGTTTCTTATTTTACTATCTATTTGTGAAGCATGACAGTTGTTACAGTCGTATCTATTTGCAACAAAGGGCTGGTCTTTGTTGATAGTTCAGAGGAAAATCATGTTACTTTTTTAGAACTAATCATTAGACCTGGTGTCTGTCAACCTTTATATAATTGTTGATTATGTTAGGAGAATGCATCCAATAATTTCAAGGACTATGAGGTGATTATGGAAACAACAGAGAGCCAGGTTGAGGGTAATGCCAATGATTTTAATATCATCGTTGAGGAACCAGATGTTACCTATGTAGGAGGAGAAGAGGAAGTGGGTGAAATAGAGTTCCAAGCTGAGAATGCTTGCAAGAGAGAAGAGGAGGAATCAAAAGGATCCATAAATTCTTAGCAGAGTCCCGTCGCCTCAGGTTCATTGCATTTAAATTCTTTCCATATATTCTGTTCAATTGATGTTCATCATTCTAAGACCTGATAAATCATCATCTCTCTTTTGCAGATTCATCTCACACATGGCATTCTAAGCTAATGATTCCATGGACATACATAGTCATCCTGGGCGACTAGGGTTAATTTATTGGAACATATGTATTTAAGCAGATGCCCTATGTTGGAGTTGCTCATGAAATTGGATTTGCAATTGCTGGTGTGTAAATAATTTTAATCGAATGGAAATGTAACTTAAGCCTGTAAGTGTGATTTGGAGAGCTTTTTGTATAGTATTATTTCTATGATTTTTTTTGTTTTCAAATAAGAGAATTTTGATAATTTTATGGCTTCTACTCTTGGTGATGTTTCGCAAGTTGTAAACTCCTTGATTTTTGGTGATGTTTTCCAATCTCTCTGTAGATGTTGGCGATATTTGGGTGTACTCTATTGTAGGAACTATGCAAAAAGGATTTAGATCATTATTGGCACGAAATTTCTGGTATCCCTTTCATACGAATCGCTCAGGACATCAGAATATGAGCAGAAGCAAGCTGGATAACACTTGCTAATTTGTTTGTATTAATTGGTGTAAAAAAGGAATGGCTGAAGGATTGACATGTGTTTTTTTTGAATTTGTAATGGAAATAGATATCTTTCTTTTTGAAATAAGGGGAATGATTATTTAATCTTACCGTCAAACCCACGGTTGGGATTTAATCCCGATGTCAACCAAGATTAAACAACACTGGAATAACCAAATGGATTTAATCTCGAAGGCACCCGCGCCGAAGGCGGTAAATTTTTTACGCTAATTTGTTGTTCCGCGTCGAAGGCGTCCGCTAAATTTTTTTACGTTAATTTGTTATTTCGTGCCGAAGGCGCCAGGTAAATTTTTTAACGCTAACTTGTTGTTCTGCACCGAAGGCATGTGCCAAATTAGTTGTCTCGTGTCGAAAGCGCCTGCTAAAAATTTTTACGCTAAGTTGTTTCGCGCCAAAGGTGCCCACCCCAGCAGAGAGAACAGTAAGGATAACCGAATTTGTTGTTTTACACGAATTTGTTGTTCTGAACCGAAGGTGCCCGCGCCGAATTTGATGTTCTGTGCCGAAGGCACATGCACCGAATTTGTTGTTCCGCACGAATGTGCTTGCACGTTGTTTCGTGCCAATAAACACCATCCGTGCGATCTACGCTAATTTATTGTTCCGTGTCAAAGGCGCCCACGTCGAATTTGTTGTTCCGCGCCAATGGTGCCCGCGTCGAATTTGTTGTTCCGCACCGAATGCGCTAGCACATTATTCCGCGTCGAATTTATTGTTCCGGTATATTTTTTACGCTAATTTGTTGTTCTGTGCCGAAGGCTCCCACGCTGAATTTGTTATTCTGCGTCGAAGGCGTCCGCGCCGAATTTGTTGTTCTGCACCGAAGGCGCTCGCGCGTTGTTCCGTACTGAAGGAGCCAGTGACGAATTTGTTGTTTCGCGCTGAATTTGTTTTTCGCATCAAAGGCATCCGCGCCGAAGTTGTTGTTCCACGTCGAAGGCACCCACGCCGTATTTGTTGTTCCACACTAAAGGCGCCCACGCCGAAGGTGCCCGTGTCGCTAAATATCTTTACGCTAATTTGTTGGTCTTTTAACTTTTGGCCGTGGAAATAATTTGTTGGGAAATAGAGATTTCGCCATGGAAAATCTTAAATGAATCGTGCCCGCGGGCACGGGTTATGACTAGTATATCTATAACTCATAAGTCATGGATGCAAGCACGAGGCATTTGGCTAAATCACAGTCATGAGTCCAGATTTTGAAAAGTTCTTTTTCTTCATCAGAGGACTTGTCAGTTGGGGTCTTAGGAGGTGATTCATCCAGCACATATGTGATTTTGGCATAAGTCAATGAAACATTTATGTTTATCAGCCAATCTTTATAATTAGGTCCAGTGAGTTTGTTTTTGTCAAGGATTAATTTCAAGCCAGTCATGATGCTGTAAAAGAATTTTAAAAGAGTTATGATAATGAAGCAGATGTTCTTGAAATAATTTGATTGGTTTTCATCTAACTATTTCTCCCACTAATTTTTGCGAATATCATAAACCGAAAAGATAGATGAAAATTATCATATAATCTTTTAGTGTGAATAGAGATCCAACTATCTTGAGTTTGATAACATTGACCTTCGCCTATAAGTTATCACATTACATAGTTTGTAGACAATATCTTTTTCAATTGCAATACTTTGCAACTCCCAATTATGGTTTTTACCCCTAGCCCTTTATGACCTTGACCGTCACCTGATCAGCCCGGAATACAACTCCATAAACAATTTAGTTTTACCACAAGCGCATAGTTAAGTGGTGAGAAAGTATCGAATCATGGGGAGGAACTATTGGTATCTATATATATTACTAGGCAGAGGTGAAATAATAGTCAAGAAATGTCGGTGTCACAATCGCGTAAGGTGTTGTTTGTAAATTCAATTAATAAGAATGTCAAGGGCTTGAGAATCCCCACTATAGATCTCAAGTATCAATGTGAAATATGAATCTCAATATTACTACTCTTGGTTTAGGGTGAACTTGTCGTAACCATGTAATGGACCAACGCATGCTCTCGCTCTATGCAAGTTTATAGTAATCTAAATTAGAGCCTTGCTCTCTCGTAAGCCTAATTCAAACTACTAGCATTAAGATCGGCGATATTATCCAATTCTAATTCAAGTTTGCTCTCGCGCAACATAAATTCGAATCTAGATCGTGATAGTTCGTATCCGTTTTACCGTCGTACAAACGAATATAATTATAAGAATATAATAAAGATGCTAGCTTTAGTCGCTCTCGCGCACCAATTCTAGGGAATCTCGATTATAGATCTAAAACGAATATCTAGGACTTTCCATAGATTAAGATACTCTCTCGAGCTCTCAAGATCCAATAGAAATCCCTAGCTATCCGTAGTAAATCAATCACAACCTAACCCTTAACAAGTTTAGCAACATGGCAATTCAATAGATCTCATATATCATACTTTAAATCCATCGTGTTCATCCCTTTGTCCTAGAGCAAAGAGACTACTCACAATCCATCATAGAAAAAACAATAGAAATAAGATGTGCAAGAGAATTCATCACAAAACTCAGATCTAAGTAGAAATATATCATAAAATATGAACTTGCAAAAGTTTAAATAAACTAATTGAGTTCAAGCTCCAAAGAATAAGAAAATTGAGATCTTGCTCTCCAATTCTTTCACCAAAAGAAAACTAAAACTAAAATTGTTCCTAAGAAAATTAATCAAAAGAGTCTCTCCTTGGGATGCCCATAAAACTGGGTATTTATAGCCGCCCAAAAAGTCCAAAAAATCCTGACAGGTCTGTAGGGGTTTCTGGGGCCTTAGGGCCATAAATACGACGTCTGGCCTAAGTCAGTCGGACGAAGTTATTAATACAGCCGCAAAAAAATCAGACTTAAAACAATTTTAAATCAAAGCCCTAAATATTAACAACCCTAGCAAAGATCTCTACTATCCCGGGGTTGTGTCTGACCAGCCCCTAAGGATAGATCTATTTAACATTCGCAATTTATAAACATATGTTTAATTTAAACTACATACCTTTCACTTCATTTCTACAGAATATGAAGCGTCGTTTTCAGCAACATTTCTTTGGCCCCGCGCCGCTTCTCCCGAGCCGAACCGCATCCTGAGCAGCACCTTATCCCGAGCCAAACCGCTTCCCAAACAGCACCGCATCCCGAAGCGAGCAACACCCTTGTCACTGAGCCAACCACGCACCGAAGAAGATTTCACCTTGAGTGAATCCTCTGTCAAGTCTTCGGATCCGATCCGAGCTCCTTCGTAGCCTTGCTAGAGCCCAAACAAGAGCAAGGAAGAAATTTAGGGAGAAAGAGAATATTTAATTTAAGCTCAGATCTGAGCTTGGTCACGTTTAATGGAGCTACTCAGATCTGATCTTGGGACGAGTTTCAAGGAGAGGGGTAGACCCCTATTTATATAGGCGGCTGACCACTCCCCTTCACTCCATATGAGATGTGGGACTAAAAGTTTTGGAGAAAAAATTAATTAAAGTTTGCCTTTCACAAAGGCCACACTTTAGCAAATTTTTCCTCCCTCACCGTTGAGCTTCACAAGTGATACAACCTATCAAATCGAAGAGGATTGAACGGTGAACGTGTAGGAAGAAATCGCACGTCATTCCGAGTTCGTTTGACCCCTCAAACGAGTGTCCAAACATAGCCCAAAACTAATTTTTCGCAAAAACTACAGCCATCGCACAAAACTGGGTTAAAACCTCTACTATGGCCTCCAGGCGGGTCGGGCGCCCGCCTAGCAGGCGCCCGACCCACAATGCCAAATTTGGCTTTTTTCATTGTTTTGGCTCTATTTTGTGCGTTTGGTGTCCGTTTTTGATGCAGTTTGAACCTGCATTTAGAGCAGGATGATCTTGTCATCTAGGTAACCTTTTCCTTGCGTTTAGTATATTAAATATGTGCGTAAACATTTTACGATACATTTAATCCCCTTTGCATCATATGCAAAATTTCCACATCTTATATTAATATCCATTTGAATCAAATACAAATGAACTGAGGGCATACATCCCTCAACATCTCTCACTTGCACTCAGGATCATTTATCCTGAGTCCAGAAGCTAACTACAAACTCTTTGTAGTTTTCTGTCTCTTACATCAAATGCATTTTCTCCCTAATTTCTACTTATTACTTGATGAAGATCTCACTCTGTGTGAGACCCTACATCCTGACCCTACTACATGTGGGGCTCGAAACCCCAGACGGAAGTGACCACGAATAGCAGGTCTCATCCCTGTTTCGGTATCATACTTATGTGCTTAACTCATTGACATGAGTATTGTCGGGACCACCCTGACTGTGTCTGTGATAAATATCGCAGTTATAGTCTTTTCGTCAAAACTATTCCGCTTAGTCAAACCTAGGGTATGGTCAACTGTCAATCCTACTAGCTTGAACTTGGTTAGTCTCCATCGATCTTTAGTCAAATAATGTTGGACTTCTTCCAATATATTCTGGCCAGAGTTTTCACTAAAGATCGAACTAACACTGCGACACTAACTCCCCTTGACCGGGAGAGATGAATTCTATCTTTGTCATTACTCTCCTCGCATGCTTCAAGTGTCATCTAACCAAAGACCTTTCAACAGGGCTTGCCCCGAGACTAGATCAGTGATCTAAGTGACACCGTGCACGTACAGGTTCATACAATGACCTCAAGTCAAAAGACCAACTTGACTATCATCACTAAGAGTTATCATTGACAGATAGGTCAATATGAACCATATGATAACTCTTGTTGGGTCGTTCAGTGAACTCATTCTCCAATGAGCACCTGTGTCTCGTCTTCGACTTTGCCAAGTCAACCGACCATGAGATCATCGTCACCATTACATGGTGAAGACTAAGACACAATGATCTATTCGATGTTTCGATATCCTTTTCTCGAAACATTTATGACCACGAACGATTTCAGACTTATGCTACTAATGGTCAAACAATTCTTTATGATCGAGATCCTCATATCGATACTTGTTTAACCTCTCATTAAGGCTTAAGACTTTACCTTAGTTCTAATGTCGACTACATTATAATTTAACTTAGATAAATTCTTACCATACAGCTTACTGTAATTTTGAACAAGATGTTTTGTACACATACAAAGAGATAAACTACATCGAGTTCGAGGGCGTACATATCTCCCAACATCTTTCACTTCCACTCAGGCCCATTTATCCATGTATCTCATACCGCATTTATATATAAGTCTCTCTATACTTTATGTGGCAGAGCCTTCGTGAGTGAATATGCTAAACCGTCTTTTGTTATAGACTTAAGGAGTTTTCTATGTTCATGTTTGACCACACATTTGAATCTCATCCAAATAAATTCTTTGGTCTTTTGGAATCCATAATTTATTTCTTGCTTGGATCTCATCCGGCTCTTCTTACTTACGAGAAAAATCCAAATAAGTTACTGGTCATTTAGACGGTTCATAATCATTTCCGAAAAAGTGTCAAACTCTTTGACCACTTTGTCAAAACATATGTTCCGGCTCCTTGATGCCTCGCATGCTTTTTATTCGCTCCCACTGACCTTGAAAACTCTCTCGCCGATTCATATAAGTTCGTTCTTCTAAATCATATTTAGAAAACAAACTATACATGAATGCTCCAGTTTTCATGGTCATCACGAGCATTTACATCGAGTTTGGTCCAAGTAGATCTGCACACGTCTGCTGACGAGACAGTTTCATCATAATCCGTTTATAGGAGTTAGGATAATAAATATTCTCAACCAACATAAGTTATACTTCACTACTTTCTTTCTGCACCAATCTTCTGTTTTGAAGATTTACTTGCAGCCAATAAGAAACACTTTCTTTGGGCACGTAAATAAGGTCCATACTTTATTTACGTGCAAGGACCATTTCGGATTGCATTAAGTTATTAATCAGAGTCCCTACTCCGAATGGCATCCTGTAAGTTGACTAAGTCATCATCAACTATGATGGTGTACTCGATTCTTTGTCTCACGAGACTTGAGTAATCCTTTAACTTCCTAATGATTGATTTAATGAATATCTTATTGCTAAGGTCCTCATAGAACCTTATCAAGAACCTAGGTATTACTATCTGGGACTTAACCTAGAGGGAGGATTGTAACTCAGAGCCACTTGCCATACATTGCATCATGTATAACAAAGTGTGATTCATGCTCTCTAACGCACTGATGTGTTAAGATACTTGACCTCAGAGAAAATTACATTTTCTTTTAATTACGAAAGAGTTATATGGCTAAGTATTCGACTCTTCGATCTGATCAAAGCAGTTCACATACTTCTTTCAATGTGTTATCTATTTTATCAGACTTATGTTTCAGCAAGAACACATGTCGTAATAAAATAAGAACAACTTATTCTGGCTAACTTAGACTTGAGTCCGGGTACATCCCTATGTACTAGACTACGAGTTCACTAACTCATTCTCTCACTCTCTTACAAATGGAATTTCGGCCATCATAATTTTGAGACAAGATTCACAAGTGTCTAATGACTCATAATACGAGAGGTAAGGCCCCTCTTTATATGACTTGTGAAGCTTAGTCTCTTCGGTACGGCCTAGTCTATTTTGCCATATAAGTTTTGCTACTATCTTGCGTATTCATGTATTAACATTTATTACATTATCGTTATACAAATTTCTCATTGCTTCAGTAGCAAGGTGACGTCATTAGCCAAAAATGTTAGATTTCCTCTATGGTCCAAGAAACAACAATTGCTCCTTTTTCCAACATGTATGACAATCTATTCCCTTTTGTATAACGGTTATCATGAAGCCGTGACATCAAATATGTCACATTTTCAGTTCCTCCTACTTTTGCCTTTATTAATAATAGATAAAACTTTTTTTCTCAAATGACTTTCCTTATTGCCTTCTTCCTTTTCTAAATCTCATTTAGATATTACGCGTCTCAACAAATAATAGTCGTACAAACATCTCATGTATCCATGCTTGAGCTTTGCAACCTTGAGTGTGCTCAACAAGTTGCTCGTCTCAAGATCCGGTTGGGATACATAGTCTTGCACCGCTCATGCACTCGTCTTCGATTCAAACATTTTGATCGAAGTTTTGAACTTTGCGATTGAAACCGTTTTCTTTACAATCTTGAGTTGACTCAACAAATTGTATGGAGAAACATGCTTTGAACATCAGTATGTTCAAGCTGCCCCTTATAAAGGCGAGTGAGAGGTAGCGTGTATTTATTTTGTTGGACCTAGAGCTTAAGGAAATCAGTGTCATTAATCCTGTGCTAAGAAGGTCATTTTAATGTCAATGAGAACATAGTTTAGTCTATCAATTAGAATTTGAGTTGATATTCCATTAACCAACCATTTGGACCAGTTAACTTATTCTCTTAAGATATTATGATTTTGATTCCATTGGTAAACATAGAACTAGCCTAGTTTAGCATATGTTCAATTTTAAATGTAGATAGAATGGTTTTTATCTAACTATATCCTCCCACTATTTTTGCGATCATTTTTAGCCATAATAATGAACGATTTAATTAAATTTAATTTAATGGGAAAGAGATCCAACTACCCTGAGCCTCACAACCTAGAGTGTGCTCAACAAATTGCTTAACTCTGTGATTGGTAGATGACCTTTCATCAATAATATCATATATGATTCTCTTATTGTTTTTTACCCCTAGCCACGTATGATCATGAGTGTGCTCATCTAAATCAAAATGACAAGTCTAGTCAGACCCTTGTTTTCGTGTCTAGCCTAACTTAGCTGGCGCTCGGTGTATGGGCATGACGCGACGGTTTAGGTTAAGTCTAGACTACATCTCATGTAATGAGAAGTTGGTTTCCATAAAGTATCAATGACATAGCTTGAGTGTGCTCAACAACTATAACATAGAGCCTATAGTTGCCAACCTCTAAAACAAAGAGGGCTACGGCTAACCTTGAAGAAGATTTTTAACGTAATTGACTAGATATAATCGACGATGTCACGTAATTATAATTCGCATCCTTACGGTCCAGCGGAACACAACCAAGGATTTGGCTAGGCCAAGATCACTATCGCCAGTCGAGCTACGGTGATCCTCAACACTAGTCAAAAAAAACACTAGACCGAATCATGGTCCATTGAAGGAAACTTATTATTCATATATGTCTCGTCGATTAGAAATGGCTTCATTGAAACTAGTTAATCCTATCAACTAGTTAAATCCTAAAATTCGAAATTATTAGGATTGGTTAATAACTTTTATTAATGTCTTTATCAACTATAAGGATTTTTAAGTTGCTACCCTAATCATGTATTAGGCATTTAAAGTTCAAGTTGCAACAATTTAAATCATAGCCTTTTGTTCGAAATTATTATTAGAACAAATAAAATAATAATGTGGAGAGTGCTACCCTAAACAGGAATTTAATATGTTGCAACAATTTTAAATCATATCATGTCCAAAAATTATCTCATAATTTTCTGAAAGGTTTTAATGGCTATCCTAATAGTTTTTCTTGAATTATCACATAATCAAAATTAACTAATATAAATTAAAAATATTAACTAAACAATCTAGCATGGCATAACAAAGCAATTAAAATTTATCTCATAAAAATTTTCTTGCTAAACATGCAACTTAAATTTTATCGCATAAGTTTAAGTTACATCAAAAAATTATCACATAATTTTCAATATTTAATTTTAAAATAAAATTAAATCTCATTTCAAAAAAACAATTTTTCGAAAATAAAAACGTTGCTTTAAAACGACATTTTTAAAGTTTAAATAAAACCTCCATCTCATGGAGAAAACGTGTTGTATCATATACTTTTACAAATGCAAATTATAGATCAAGCAGACTGGCTCTGATACCACTGTAAGGTTTCTGGGTCCTTAGGGCCATAAATACGACGTCCGGCCTAAGTCGGTCAGACGAAGTTATCAAATCAGCATCAGAAAAATTAGACTTAAAACAATTTTAAATCAATGCCCTAAAGATTAACAACCCTAGCCAAAATCTCTACTATCCCAGGGTTGGGTCCGACCAATCCCTAAGGATATATCTATCGAATATTTGCAATTTATAAACACACTAGTCATAACACGTGCCCGCGGGCACGGTTCATTTAAGATTTTTTTCCTCGCAAAATCTTTATTTCCCAAAAAATTATTTTCACAGCCAAAATTTAAAAGAATAACAAATTAGTGTAAAAATATTTAGCGACGCGTGCGTCTTCGGCACGGATCAACAAATTCGATGCAGGCACATTCGGCGTGGAACAACTTCGACGTATGCGCCTTTGGCGTGGAACAATTTCGGCGTGGAACAATTTCGGTGCATGCGCTTTCGGTGCGGAACAACAAATTAGCGTAAAAAATTTAGCGGTAAAAATATTTAGCGGTGGCGTAAAAAAAATTATCGGGCGCCTTTGGATTTTTTTGGAAAATAATTAATTTAAGCCCACCAAATGAAATGATATATCAAATGAAGATATACCTCAAGATCACATGAGAGCTCAGATTCATTTTAAGATTGATCATTAATCAACTATTTTATTTTTGTAAGGATTAAATGCATTCTTTAGTTTTTGGCAGTCTTCCTCGGGGGATGGGAGGTCTTTCCGAATTGTGATGATGCTCATTCTCTCTCTCTCTCTCTCTACAATTTTTTTGGTGTATTATAATTGTACTATGTTTATTCTAGGGTGTACAAATTTTTTGCCATCTCAGTTAAATCGCGAAGGACAGCCCTATGTTTATTCTAGGGAAAACAAATTTTTGGTGTAGAAATTTTACAGAGTTTGTGGATTGGATTTTGGGATCGCGAATGACATCGCGAGGAGAGAGCAGGAGCCTGTAATCATTTTCTCCTTATTTTACAATTTTAGTTCCCTATGATCCATTAAATGAGGGATGGCATGAGTCCATTTCCTCTGCTGCATTTCCTCCCTCTACACGCGTGCCAGTGAGAGTGTCCAGGCATTAGCACTCATCTCGATTTGCCGTCTCAAAACTCAAAGCCTCCCCCCCAGTTCTACAACTACTCATCTCAACCTTCCATTCCCCAAGATTAAATCACGTGCACTCTTTATCTTGTCCTAGTCAGCCCTAGGATTCAAAAACAGTTGTCAAATGTAATTTAGATGTTTAATTTAAACTACATTCCTTTCACTTCGTTTCTGCAGAATATGAAGCATCATTTTTAGTAACATTTCTTTAGCCCCGCATCGCTTCTCCCGAGCCGAACCGCTTCCCGAGCCGAACCGCGTCCCGAGGCGAGCAACACCCTTGTCACTGAGCCAACCACACGCCGAAGAAGATTTCACCTTGAGTGGATGCTCTGTCAAGTCTTCGGATCTGATCCGAGCTCCTTTGTAGCCTTGCTAGAGCCCAAACAGGAGCAAGGAAGAAATTTAGGGAGAAAGAGAATATTTAATTTAAGCTCAGATCCGGGCTTGGTCACTTTTAATGGAGCTATTCAGATCTGATCTTGGGACAAGTTTCAAGGAGGGGGCTAGACCCCTATTTATATAGGCGGCTGACCACTCCCCTTCACTCCATATCAGATGTGGGACTAAAAGTTTGGAGAAAAAATTAATTAAAGTTTGCCTTTCACAAAGGCAAAACTTTAGCGAATTTTTCCTCCCTCGCCGTTGAGCTTCACAAGTGATACAACCTATCAAATCGAAGAGGGTTGAACGGTAAATGCGTAGGAAGAAACGGTACGTCATTCCGAGTTCGTTTGACTCCTCAAACGAGTGTCCAAACATAGCCCAAAACTAGTTTTTCACAAAAACTGCAGTCGTCGCACAAAACTGGGTTTAAAAAACCTTACAGTGGCCTTCAGGTGGGTCGGGCGCCCGACACGTAATGCCAAATTTGCCTTTTTTCACTGTTTTGGCTCTATTTTAAGCATTGGGTGTCCATTTTTTACGCGGTTTAAACCTGCGTTTAGAGCAGGACGATCCTGTCATCCAGTAACATTTTCCTCGCAATATTATATTAAATATGCACATAAACATTTTATGACACATTTAATTCCCTTTGCATCATATGCAAAATTCCCGCATCTTATATTAATATCCATTTGCATCAAATACAAATGAACTGAGGGCATATATCCCTCAACAAGATTTTCCCCTGGATCACTACAAAACCCTAGTTTCAAAACTGGTCCGACGGCGCACTTGCCGAGTGAACTGCTTACTCGGTCGAGTGACAACTCTGCTGAAAAACAAAGATTTTTGGCGTTCTGGAACGTTCAGACCACTCGACCGAGTGGTCTGCTCACTCGGTCGAGTGGGCTTCTCACTCGATCGAGTGGGCTGACTGTAGATTCTCCCAAAAACCAGAGATCTACCAATGAATTTCTTTGAATTTCCTATCTCCACTCGATCGAGTGGGATTCTCACTCAGTCGAGTGAAAATTCCACTTGGCCGAGTATGTTTCCGTTCTTCTTCAGGCTGGAATTGGACGTGTTAGCTTTACTCGGTCGACTGAGCTGCTTCACTAGGTCGAGTGAGCTGCGTCACTCGGCCGAGTAGACTGTGTCTCTTCTTAAACTCCTTCTTCTCGCTTCCTTCTCGATTCTCTTGCCTTTCTTCCTCTTCTCCTCATCATCCAGCGTCGATATCTCTCCGATATCATCGTGATTGCTGCTCCGGCATGCGTGTATGCGCTATTGCTCCAAATTGCTCCCGATTGCTCCATATTTACTGAAATCAGACGAAACAAAGAAATAGTGAAATATATCGAAAAATCGTCGTTTAAACGTTAAAATCGCGATATGAGCCATCGTTATGGCATGGAAAAATGCAAAAATAAAGTGTAAAATATGATCATATCAAAATCCCATAAGCTTACCTCTTACTCGTCCTCAAGGAAGATAAGTAAAAAGTGAACTTGGCAAATAAAAATAAAGAAAAATCAAATAGATGAGAAAGAAGATGAAGAGGGGAAATGCTAGATCATTCTCTCAGAACTCGGATTTGCTTATCAAATTGCACCAACGATGAATATAAAAATCACTAAAGCTTTTATTTCGATATCATTTCATATGGGTACACTTGATATAAAAACTAAGAACAACGTGGATCATATGAAATATGAAATCATTTTAGCATCAAACATCATCAAGGCATAGAAAACGATATACATAATCATAGAGAACACACTTTTCAATTGAATGCTTCTATTTAGAGTATAAGAGATATCACGCAATTCAAATAAATAAGAATAGAAAGATATGGTTTTCATGAATTTCATGTCAAATTTTCAAATCATAGATGTCGTTATACTCAAAGTCATCTCCCTAAGTATCAGAAATTACCTAGCTTAGGTCGTCATGCACGTATGAGTAGTCACTCTTTCTCACATCAATGGATCTCCTCCTCCAAGCTTATCTATAATCGTGGTGGCATCAAAATAGAGAATATAAACTTTTTCCCAAAATTTTGTAGCTCCATATATAAAAAGGAAAATAAGAAAGAAGTAAAGAAGTGGATTGTGTATATATAATGAAACTTTCTTTTGCTTTTTTCTTTCTCTCTTTTTTCAGCTCTTTTTCATATACACAAGAACAATCCCAAAGAAAGATGCAAAGATATATATTTTTCTTTTCTTTTGAGTTTTGGGATCATGGAGCTTATTTCTTTTTGGCATGGAGAAGATGCAATAATGAGATTCACTTTAGGGGAGAATCACCAATGATAATATGTATAGAAATATTTTTCAAGATATGTGGAGAAAGAATATATGATATCGTTCGGTTAACTCTTTGTATGTGCATAACTACTTCAGCAGGGTAATGTCATCTAGTCAGTTTGATTTTTAAAATTAAACTAGTCTATTCATATCAAACGACAATCAATTCATTCGACCATGGAAGAATTCATGCAATAAGAAGTGATATTGAGATACAAAGCAGTATTCCAATATAATATGGTCAATGCGTGAATCTTGGTGTGTTTTCTACAAAAAGTATACAATAAAGTAATTCTCAGACGAGTCAACGATAAAATTCATTCATAGACAAATAATAACACATTGGAAGTTCTTTTCTCAAGTGCACAGCAAATTCATCACAGATGATATCAGAAATAAAAAACAAATAGCATGGCAAGAGATATGTGCATAAGAGTAAAGTGAAATCCAAGATGTATTCATCATAGCGAATTCATTTCTAGTAAAGAAAGTAAAAGAAGTAAGGACAAAATAAAATCAAACTATACACATGCAAGCACTCCATAAGTAAGGAAAATATGATGCATGGAAAAATGAAAAAGCGTGAAAATAAGTGAAGAATAAAGAAAAGTGAAAAATAAAGATAAAAATAATAAAAAGTGTGTGAGTACACTCACTCTCCCAAGCTAAACATCGCATTGTCCTCAATGTGCAAAGTGTGGCACTAGGACATAGAAGATAGGGGTGGGTGGGTGTGGATGCTAGTATGATGCAAAGAAAATGAAAATAAAGGAAAAATAAAATATGATGGTATATGCAAAGAATATGTGCAAAGCAAGCATGCAAAATGATGGATGGATGCAAGGTGGTGGCCAAAAATACATACTCTATCCAAAGCTGAAATATATGGTGCCCTACAAAAAGGTGAAGATAGATGGGCATGCAAAATAATGGGGTGAGGTGTGAAGCAAAAACATGACATGCCTCAAGAGACATGCATACTCTGGTGCTTCGCCATCAACCCCCTGTGGTGGGGGCAGTGGTGGCTGAGGGGCTGGCTGTTGAGGGGCATGTTGGATGCAACGATCTAGGACTTCTTGTTTGATGATAACAAACGTGTGTGAACTTTCTAATGTGTGTGCTAAGTGTTTTCAGGAGTTGCAAGCTCGTAGTTCTTCATAGCGATGACTAAGTCAAAGTGATGGAGAAATTGATATACACATAGCAAAGTGGACTTGGTCAAAGATGGAGAGATGAGGAGAGATCTCATTCCAAATATATTAGAGATTGAGTCAAACCCTATTCAAAGGTGGATTCCTATTTCATATTCAAATAATATCAATTCAAATCCCATTACACCTCTAATTCAAATTTCAAAATATCCTAAAATCATGGGATTTGATGTTAGACATCTCTCCCCCTCCCCCCATCACCTATAAAAACCATTCTTCCAAGAGAGAGAAAGGCAATGCGGCCTACACCAAGCATTAAAGGAGAAGTATTTCGGACAACCTTAACATATAGTCGCAATCTACATAGCCAAGGCCAAAAGCTCATTGCTCAAACTTCTACATCCCATAATCTGCAAGCTACTAGCTCTTCATTGGACATCATCCATAACAAGTAACCAAGAAGGAGGAATTCTTTATTGCCGCAAAGATCAAGTGCCAAGCCATCATTGCCAACCCATTGGAGGAGTCGCACCCTTGCAATGCCGACCAAGGAGAGAGCCGCAACAAGCATCTGTTATTGACTCATCCAAGTGCCGCACACACAACTCCTTGCCGACTGCTGACTCCCCTTGTCGCAAGCTCTGCCGACCTTGCCAAGCGTTGCACCAACAAGCAGTCGTCGACTCACGAAACAACTTAGCCACCATCTTGCCGACCACTGGGGTTGACGCACCATCAAGCAAGCGACCCGTGCCATGCTTCCTCACCGACCTAGTCTGCAGAGCTGCCCAACCTGTTACCGACCCGCAGATCTGCAGTGGCCCTCTAGCTACCGACTACAATGACTCTATAGCCTGTAGACCGGACTCCAGACCGAGCCGCACTCCTTGCCGACCGACCTCTACAACAGCCAAACTCCATTGCCGACACGTGTGCCTGGTCTGCTTGCAGACCCGTAGAGCTCTCGTGCCAGCAGCCTAGACGACCCAGTGCAGCCGTGTGCCATCTTATTTGCTGACTCAACCAAGCTGCAGCCCAACATCTCTTGCCGACCTATAGAGGGGCTGAAACAAAAAGCTTGCCAACCATAGTCTCCAAGTGCCATCATACTAGCCACAACATCATCGGAGGAGCTAGCCGCAACTTGAGTTGCCTAGACGTGACGACGATGACTTGTCAGATTCAGATCTGACTCGTACTGATTGACAGAGACGACTACACCATCAATGAGCTATTCTAAACTCTATTTATTTTAACTTTGAATTTGTGTATAGATCTCTGTATGGGAAACAAATTTACCGTATTTGTGACTTTGGGGTCTTGTCTAGTGGGTGCTGGACAAGAGGGACTTGACTAGTTGGGACTAGTCAAGTGAGAGCTTATACTAGGATTAGTTTTGTTTAGCACCGGTGGTGTGCAGGTACGGAGAGCCAGGTGAGTGTAGAGTGGGTGCTTTAGCTACAGGTTGTACCAGTTGTAGGGATTTTCAAGGTCCCTTAGAGCTAATTTTAAAAGTATCCGTCCTAAGTCGGACGAAAAAAAATAAAATAAACATCGGAAAAACAATTTATTAAACTATTTAATAAATATAGCCCTAAGGAAAAATTCCCTAAGCAAGGAAATCTACTGACTCGAGTTGGGTCAGACCAACTCGAGAAAGTTCTAACTACTACTTAAAAGAAATGTATATTAAATTAACTCACCTGGAATCTTGCCCTGGAGCAGGCAAGATGTTCCGCACCGTCTTGTGCTCCATGATCTAAGCCGCCTCCCGAACCGTATTGTGTCGCTCCTAGTTGCGAACTGGATCAGCTCCCGAAGCGCACCTTGCCTCCAAGCCCATCACTAGCCGTAGAAAGTTTCTCTTGAGTAAACCTGCGTCGTAGACTTCCGAATCAGATTCGGACCTCCCCATTGCCTTGCTAGGACTCGGTTGGAGGACAGGAAAATTTATAGAGGAAGAGAATAAATTTAAGTCTTGATTAAGTTTGCTCAAATTTTCCGGAGCTCCTTAATCAGTGACTTGGTGCGAGGAACAAAGAAGGGAGCGCACACCTATTTATATAGGAGGCCGGCTCCGCTTCTTTTGTCACGAGCAATGTGGGACTAATAGTTTGGAAGAGGCTTTAAGATTTAATTCATTTTAGTTAGAATAGCTTTCACAAAGTCTAACTTCAATCAATTAATCCTCACTCACCATTGAGCTCCAGAGATGATACAAATTCTCATTTCGAAGGGCTAGTAATGGTGAACGTGTAGGAACAAACGGTGACGAAATCGGAGTTTGTTTGACCCCTCAAACAATTGCTCAAAGTTGAGCAAAAACCCATGTTTCGTAGCAGTCAAGGGTTTCACCAAAACCTTAATGAAACGACTTAAGTTGTGGGTGGCCCTCTAAGCTTAGCAGGCACACCCGCCTAAGGCAACTGGGTGCGCCCGCTAGGGAGCACCCGTGCGGGCGCACAGCCTGCTGTGACTAGCGGTTGTGCCCGTTGTGACCAGCGGGCTGTGCCTTCTGTATCCAGCGGGCTTGGCCTGCTGGAACAGCGGGCTGCGCCCGCTGCTCCCAGCGGGCAGGCCCACTGGGTCAGCGGGCCGCACCCGCTACTCCCAGTGGACTGCGCCCGTTGTGAGCAGCGGGCCGCGCCCGTTTTACCCAAGTGGGTTTACCCACTTCCTTTTGTGCCTTTTTACGTTTCTGGGCTCATCCGAGCTCTGTTTCCTACACAGTTTGATCCTCTAGATTCCACATGAAATCCCCTCCAATCCCAAATTCTCTAAACTCACAACCAACTTGTGAATTTATCATTCTCATTGCATCTTATGCATTCCTATATACTATCGCCTTGTTACTAAGACGTGAACATTACTCGGTGTGAGACCCTATAGCCTGACCCTACTACAGGTTGAGACTCGAAGTCTCTTGAAGACAGTGACCACAAGTAGCAGGTGTCGTCCCTGTTTCAGAATCATAGGTTACGTGATTGACTCGTTGGCAAGACTGCCGACGGGACCACTCTGACTGTGACTATGATGATTTCCGCAGTTTTAGTCCCTTCGTCATAACTATGTCACTTGACTAGCCTAGGGCATGGTAATCTATCAACCCCACTAGCTAGCAGTGGTCAGTATACATCGGTCTCTGGTACTATTATGTTGTACCTGTTACAACATACCTTGGCCAAGGTTTTATCGAGAACCGTACTGACCTGTGACACTAACTTCCCATTAACAGAAGAGACGAATCCTCTATTGATCACTACTCAGCTCGTATGCTTCGAGTGTCACCCAGCCTAAGATCTTACAGCAGGCCTTGCCTCGAAGCTAGATCTTTAGACCTAAGTGACACCGTTCACACACAGCTTCGCACATTGATCTCAAGTCCTAAGGACCAAATTACCTATCATCATTTAGAGTTATTAATGACAGGTAGTTAATATTGAACCATTTAATAACTCTTGTTTGGGTCGTTCAGTGAACTCATTCTCAAGTGAGCACCTATGTCTTGTCTTTGACTTCGCCAAGTCGCATGGTTATGAGACCAAATAGACTAAGACACAATGGTCTATCCGATGTGTCGATATCCCAATCTCGACTCATCTATGACCACGAACACTTTTAAGATTCAAGTTGTTATTGGTCAGACATTTCTCATAATCGTAATCTACATTGCAAAACATGTGTGACCTAACTTTGAATCCAAGGGAATAGTCCAAGTAATTAATAAATAACTCAGACAATATATTACCAGAAAGAATACTTTCATTTATTGAACAAGATGTTTATTCAGATAAATAGCACGAGGGCATACATCTCTCTACAGCTCCCGCTTGCACTCAGGCCTATTTATTTTGGTATCTCATACCATATTTACACGCTAGTTTCTCTAGACGATCACGTGCCAGCACCTTCGTGAATGGGTCTGCTAAGTTGTCTTCTGAAGAGACTCTAAGGAGTTCTATGTCCTGCCTCTGCTCAATCTCCCGTATCAGGCGATACTTGCGAAGATTGTGTCTGGATCTCTTATGGAATCTTGGTTCTTGAACCAGGCTGATGGTGGCATTGTTGTCGCAATACAACGGTATTGGACTTTCAACAGCAGGCACCATTCCAAGCTGGTTGATGAACTTCCTCATCCAGACTGCTTCCTTTACGGCATCGTTGGCTGCTATGTACTCAGCTTCCATTGTGGAGTCTGCAACCGTGACTTGTTTGGAACTCCTCCGACTGACTGTGCCTCCGTTGAGAGTGAAAATATATCCCGAGATCGATTTGATGTCATCCATATCACTCTGAAAGCTAGAATCTATGAAGCCTTCAACTTTTAGGTCTTCACTTCCATAAACCAAGATCAAGTCTTTAGTCCTTCTCAAGTACTTAAGTATTGCCTTGACCGCTTTCCAGTGTTCCACTCCAGGGTTAGACTGATATCGACTTACTACACCCAGTGCATAAGCGACATCGGGTCTGGTACAGATCATGGAGTATATGATAGATCCCATAGCAGAAGCATATGGGATCTTGGTCATCCGACTCCTTTCCAAGTCAGTCTGTGGAAACATCTTCTTAGAGAGGTTTATTTCATGATGGCCTGGTATGAAACCACCCTTAGTGTTTTCCATGCCAAAACGTTTTAGCACGGTGTCTATGTACCTAGTCTAGGAGAGTCCTAACATCTATGGATCTTCACACCTAGCATGTAGGATGCTTCTCCCAAGTCTTTCATGGAGAAATTGGTTGACAGCCATCCTCTAACAGACTTCAACATCTTTATGCTGTTGCCTATTATCAGAATGTCATCTACGTATAAAACGAGGATAACTAAAGAATTATTATCATTACTAGTTTGTTTGTAGATGCATGGATCATCCTCGTTTCTTACAAAACCAAACTCTTTGACAGTTTTGTCGAAGCGGATGTTCCAACTCCTTGAAGCTTGATTAAGCCCATAGATGGACTTATGCATCCTACACGCTTTTCCTTCACTCCCACTGACTTCGAAGCCTTCTGGTTGAGTCATGTAAATCTGCTCCTCTAAATGACCGTTTAGGAAAGCAGTCTTTACATCCATTTGCCAGATTTCGTAGTCGTAGTATGCAGCTATAGCGCTACGATCCGAATAGATTTATGCATGGCCACTGGTGAGAAGGTTTTGTCGTAATCTATTCCTAGAATCTGAAAATATCCTTTTGCTACCAGCCTAGCCTTGTACGTTTCTACTTTTCCATCTGCGCCAATCTTCTTCTTGAAGATCCATTTGCAGCCTATGGGAACATTTCCCTTGGGCACGTCTTCTAAGGTCCATACCTTATTCACGTGCATGGAATCTATTTCGGACTTCATTGCATTTAGCCATTTGTCGGAGTCTATACTCTTTATGGTTTCCTGGAAGCTAACAGGGTCATCATCTAATATGATGATATCCTCAATCCCACCGTCTACGAGGAAACCGTAGTACCTTTCGGGGACTCGAGGAACCGTATTTGACTTCCTATTGACTGGTGTGGAGATGTCAAGTTCTGACTCTCCCACTGGTTTTGACACTTATTTGTGTAAGTACTTCCTCTGAGCATTCATCTAGATCAATTACCTTGCCAGTGGATTCCTTCACAAGGAATTCCTTTTCCAGAAAAGTGGCATGCCTAGAGACAACAATCTTTTGTTGTTCTAGATGGTAAAAGAAAAAACCTAATGAATGTCTCGGGTACCCTATGAATTTACACAGTATAGATCTGTCTTCCAGTTTGTCTGGATTTTGCTTTTTGACATATGCAGGACAACCCCATACCTTAAGGTGATTAAGGCTGGGTTTCTTGCCAGTCCATATCTGATATGGTGTCATATGCACAGATCTTGACGGAACTTTATTTAGGATGTATATAGCAGTTTCCAGGGCATAGCCCTAGAGGGAAATGGTTAACTCAGCTTCACTTATCATGGACCACACCATGTCTAACAAGGTGCGGTTCCTCCTTTCTGATACACCGTTATGTTGAGGTGTGTAAGGAGGTGTGAACTGAGAGATAATTCCATTCTCTTTTATGTAAGCAAGGAATTCATGGCTTAAGTATTCTCCTCCTCGATCTGATCGAAGGATTTTAATACCTTTCACAGTCTGTTTTTCGACTTCGGCACGGTACTCTTTGAATCGCTTAAAGGTTTCGGACTTATGTTTCATCAAGAACACATGTACAAACCTTGAGTGATCGTCAGTAAACGTGACAAAGTATGAAAATCCACCTTTGGCTGTTATCGACATGGGTCCACATACATCGGAATGTACTAGGCCCAAGAGTTCGGTAACTCTTTCCCCTTGACTCGCAAAAGGAGTTTTGGCTATCTTACCTTTGAGGCAAGACTCGCAAGTATCGAATGACTCATAATTCAAGAGGCCCAAGAGCCCCTCTTTATGTAACTTTCTGAGTCTCTTCTCTCCAATATGGCCTAGTCTACAATGCCAAAGGTAGGTTTCATTAAAACTAGATTGCTTACGTTTTCTTGTATTAATACAACCTCATTGCTTAAAGTGTAGATTCCATTACTAAGTGTCCCAAAACCTAGCAACTTTCCATCAAAAGAAATGTTCATGACATTTCCGCTGATAGTAAAATTATAACCATCGCTAGCCAAAGCCGAGACAGATATAATATTGCATAGGAAGTTTGGGATGTAGTAACATTGCTTCAAAAGCAAGTTAGCTTCACCAGCTAATGTGTGTTCAAGATCTCCTACGGCTACAACATCAACATTTGATGTGTTTCCGACTTGGAGAATTATCTCAATCTTTTCGAGTTTTCTAATGATTCTCATTCCTTGTAACTAGTTATAGATGTGAGAACCTGCACCGGTGTCTAATACCCATGCATTAGAATTAACTGAAAGAACTACAATTTGCATTTTAGAAGTTAAGGCATAAACTTGCCCTTCCTTCATTTGTTCCCTTTCTGCTATGGATTTCTTTGACCAGTCATTATTTTTATTATAACCAGTTAATGAGTTCTTATCTGGGATATTATTTATCTTACTCGTCATGCTGCAAAGATTAGAACTCCTATTTAGCATGTGTTCAAAATATTTTTAAAAATATAATAAGAATGGTTTTCATCCAATTATACTCTCCCATTAATTTAAAGATCGTTTAAGCCAAAACATGATTAATATTAAATGGGAGCAGGAATCCAACAACCTTGAGTCGCCCGACCTTGAGTGTAGCTCAACAAGTCGTTCGACTCGGCTGTAGGTAGACGAACTCTTTGTCGATCATATCGAATATGACTCCCTATTTGATTTTTACCCCTAGTCGTTTGTGATCATGAGTGTGCTCATCCAAATTACAACGACTAGTCAAGTCAACCCCTTGTTTTCGTGTCTAGCTTGACTTTTCCCAGCACTCGGTGTATTCACGACGCGTCGGTTTGGGTCAAGACTTAGACAACTTTATGAAGAGATCGGTTTCTCTAGGGTTGCCGTGTTACAGCTTGAGTGTAGCTCAATAACTATAACACGGATCCTAAAGATTCCAATGTCTAAAACAAAGAGGACTACGAATTATCTTGTAAATATTTATTAACGTATTTGACTAGATATAGTTGACAGTGTTGCATAATAATGAGTCGTGTCCTTATGGTCCAGCGGACACGCCTAGGGAATTGACTAAGCCAGGACCACTCGGCCCCTAGACTAGCTAGGTTGGTCTAGCAAACTTAGCCAAGCACATTGACCAGTATCATGGTCCATTGAAGGTTGCTAGTCATTTATATGCAAACAATCAACTAAAAGCTTTTATTAACTCTAGTTAATCATTATCAACTAGTGATCCTTAAAATTCGAAATTTTATGGATTTGTTTGTAATGCCCTACAAGCTACTGCACAAGTACTAGAGGGGGGGTGAATAGTACTTTAAAAATAACAAGGAGTATAATTCCAAATTAAATTGCAAACAACTACCAAATCAATTTGCGGAAGCTTAAATTGAATGACAACAACAAAATTAACAATGCAAACAAATGATGTTAATGGGTTCGGATCCACCCAAGTCTCCCCGACTTGTTCCCGGTGATCCTACGTCCCAACCACCCGGATCCCCTCCGGATACTTACGTTAGAAACCCTAACCCAAGATTTCCACTATGAATATCTTGTGAAAAACCTTCACAAGAGCAAATCATACAACAATGGCAATAGTGAGTCCCACAACCCGGGATCACAACCTTCTCTCACAATCGAGAGAATCAACAAGCAATATAAAAGAGTTTATATTGAAATAAGCAAACTTACCACAAAATCCTATACCTTGAGTTTTTCTTACCAAATAGGTGAAAGGAAGGATTTGAGGAAGATGAAGTCACCAAGTCCTAGCACCAAGGAAATGACCAGCAATAGGTGCCTAGGAGAGATTTGGAGACTTGATTCAAGCTAGAGCTTGAAGGGCTCACCAAGAACAAACTTCTCTCAAGATGGATTCTAGATCTAGAATGTGAGAGAATGGGTTTCTTGTGAGGAAGAGAGCTTTAGAAATGAGTGAGAATGGCTATCTCTTTTGAACTCAATGAATCTCTGAATGGAAGCTCTAACCTAGATAGAAATGACCTAGGTTCGTATTTATAGGGTCCCATAAAAACAAGTTAGGTCAATTTCCAACGGATAGAAATCTGGGGCAAATTAGTCGGTCAAAGAACAATCACTGACCGACTAGTTCATCAACTAGTCGGTCAGTCAAACAACATGGACCGACTAAGTGAGGAACTGAGAAGAGATAGAATTTCAGACCTAGAAATCTAGTCGGTCCAAGAAGACTTTCTGACCGACTAGTTTCACAACTAGTCGGTCAGTCAGTGAACGTAGACCGACTAAGAGGCAAAATGAAATAGTCTGAATACAAATTGACTTAGTCGGTCCAAGAACAAAAGTTGACCGACTAGATTGTCAACTAGTCGGTCACCAAACGTTCTTAGACCGACTAACGATAAACAGTAGCTTAGGAGAAATTTAGTATGAACAGTAAGTCACAACTAGTCGGTCAAAGAAGCATCACTGACCGACTAGTTCACAAACTAGTCGGTCGGTGAGTCAACGTAGACCGACTAACTGTAAACAGTAAAGTCCAAGAAATTAAGGAATCAAACTAGTCGGTCCAAGAAGAGTTGCTGACCGACTAGATCACCATCTAGTCGGTCAGTACTTCTTCTTGTACCAACTAACATGCACAAACAAGTCCGAATCGAGGCGCGACGCTTCGAGGAAGTTAGAATGAACTTGTACTAAGATCCTAGAGCTACGATATGAGCGTTATGAAGTTAGAATCGTAAGATATACTCAAGGCTTAACATTCTATATATCGAAGCTAAAAAGACTATAAATAAAACCTTAAAGCATGGTCTTCGAGAGCTTCGATTGATTCTTCATAACTTCCAAAACGGCGCAAGAGCTTCAACGAAGCTTTAGGCATGAATACGAGCTTTGAGAAGTCTTGAGATGTCGCTTTGAATGTTCTCGTGAATTTGGCGACGATCTCCAATACTGCGCTCACAAATTGTTAGTTCATGGATTATTTATGTTTGCTCATCATCAAAACCAAATCCGGGGAGTCCAATATTCAACATTCTCCCCCTTTTTGGTGATGACAAACCAACATAAATAATAATCAAAAATAATGATTCAAATGTAAAATGCTTACTCCCCCTGCATTGATGACACGTTAATTCCAAAATGAATATATATGAATTGCATCAATCAGACGAGTAAGATAAATAAAGAGAATCGATTTTCGAAATATCGGATTTTGAAAATCCTTATATATATCTTAACTCCCCCTGAATCTAACATATCAAACTAGATTCTTGGAAATTGAGTTAAATTTTCATTTGCCCTATTTATTATCATTATCTCTCCTCCTTTGGCATTATCCCAAAAATGGGGGGCATACAACGACAACAACTAGGAAATGGAAAATCCAACATCGGGAGTCGTAAACAATGACGATGGACCTAATTGACACCAAGGGAAAAATGATGAAATCAAATCAAGGTGTGCCAAATTGTCCATTATCAAAAAGCGATAATCAAAATCATCAAAAATACCAAATAATTGTTCATTTCTTGAATAAAGAAACATACTCTTCAATATTCAATATTCTTGGTTAAATTTGTGCATGGAAAACAATTCTATACAATTAGAGAATTTCAATATATTTAACCAAGTTTTTTCAATCGTCGAGCGACGATTTTACATAGCATGGACATTGAATGAGAATTAATGTGCACGACGAAGTAAATATCACAACATGAACATCGATGTATATATAGATAGAAACATCATGAGTACATCCAAAAAGATATCGAATACAAGAAGTACATCATATCAAGTACGACACATCATCTATATAAACATCAAAAAGTACAACATCATCATCCACATCAAAATATAACACCAACATCAACATCATCCAAAGTACATCAAAATATCCAACACCGACATCCAGAAAACTCAAAAATACGTCAAAACAACCCTCAAACTCCATCCTAACCCAAAATACTCTCAATAAGATATATCATCCAAAGAGTAGTGGAGAGTCCTCGGAACAGACGATCACGAGGAAGTGGCTGGATCTGCAGTCTCCGTGGGTCCAGTCGACGGAGTGGACTCAGGCTCTGCAGGGAGGAGAGGCGTCTCAACAGACGGGATCGTCGGGGCAGGTGTGGAAACAACGGGCTCAACAGCAGGGGTCGCAACAGCAGGGGTCTCAACAGCAGGTAAGACAGGAGCAGGCTCGTAAACAGGGACAGCAGCAGCCTTAGAAGTCTGAACTACTGAAGCAGAAGTCTCTGGAGCACCGGAAGTGGTGCCAACTCCAGGTGCAGAAGTGGTAGCAGCAGCAGCAACAGTGGCCTCATTGCCACGAGCCAAGGAAGTGACAAGATCGTCAATCTCCTCATCGTCCATCTCCTCGGCCTCAGAAACGGAAGGAGGAAGATCAATGCACATCATCTGAGCCATACGGCAGACGACCTCCTCGGTACGAGCCAAACGCGACTCGTGCCGACGAAGAAGGCGTACGACATCATCTAATGTAGCAGGAGGAGTGGGGGCTGCAGCAGCTGAGGGAGTGGCCTGGGAAGCAGATGCGGTCGACCTCTGCACGTGATGAAGCGCCGCTAGAGATTTCTTAACGGCCGTCGCGTTCAGAGGGGGACCCAAGGGATGCTCATCGTCAGGAGGGAGAGGGACTCGGAAATGACGGAAAACCAGGGTCAACAGACACGGGTAAGGGATATGCGTAGATTTATTGGTCTTGCGTATACACTCGAAAGAGTCCATCTTATCGAGTATAACGCGAGCCCAATTAATCTCGCAACCCAAGAAAAGAGCTTAAATAAGCTTGAGAAACGGCTGGGATGGAAGTGAAGATGAGCCGTACTTGGGAAGCAAGCACGACTTCAGAATAAGATTCAGTACCCATGCATTTGGCTTGAACGACTTTGAAGGAACGCCAATGAGGGCAGGAGGGATCACATGGAAGATATCAGAAAGAACGGACTGATCCAAGGAGGCGATATCATCAACAGAAATATCCGACGGAAGGAGACCGGACGACGAACAACCAAGTATCTCCCCCAAGATTTCTACCGTGAGAACTATAGGAGTTCCCAAGATAGTAGTCTCGATGGAGTGACTCTCATCGTACAGCCCCCGAACACGATTGGCGTAGAATAATTTGACCAGGCGAGGATATGGTCTGGGAATCGCCTTAGGGTCATAGCGAAGATAATCAAGTAGGCCACTATAGGAGAGGAGATCAGCTAAGCCAAGGAAATCTGAAAACTGAACATAGTGCTCTAATAGCATCGGGCAGTGTTCAATACGGTTGTAGGCCGCTAGACACATAGGGTCGTCGCGACACAACGATATGTCAACACCACCCGCTGGCATTGGGCCCTTTCCCTTAGGCTGGCGAGTCCTAGGACGAAGTGGAGGAGTAGGTTCCCTATGGCCAGACTCATCCTCAGGGATAAACTCAGTATCGGAATCAGGAGGAGTCGAGGGAGAGTGGAGTATGGGATTTTTAGACTTAGATTTTCGGGGTTTGACCGTCGCCGTCCTCTGCTTCTTCAGAGGAGGTGAAGACGGAGAAGCTTGGGTAGATTTAGCACGACGCTTGGGCTTAGACGGATTCCTAGGGTTAGAAGGCTCTACACTCATTGGGGAAGCCCCAGATGAAGTGATAAGGATCCGCGTCTTTGCCATGATTGCGGCACGACGAGTACAAGCAAACGAAAGGATAGGTTCAAATACCCTAAGCACAAACCTAAAAATCAAGATCAAGCAAGCACCAAGCCCTAAGAGTGAAAAATCCGAAACTAACAAACCCTAGAACACCAAGATGATGAAATGAAGCCTAGAACAAACCCTAGAAAGATAAAAACACGATCTAGGAGAGGGGGTATACCTAGGAGAGAGGGCGATGGCGATCGGACGGCGGGGATGGCCGGAAATCTGGCCGGAAATCGATGGAAGACGAAGGGTCTCGAAGGGGTTTTGGGTTTTTGCGGTCTGGAGAGGAGAAGAAGACCGACTAAAAAGAGTTTTAGTCGGATGAAAAATGACTTAAGTCGGTCTGGAAGCAAAAAGACACGTTTGCCCTAACCCACTTAGTCGGTCACAGTTCAAGCACTGACCGACTAGATTACGATCTAGTCGGTCGGTCAATGAGCTTGAACCGACTAAGTCGAAACAGAGGCAAACAGGGATTTTTAGGGCTAGATTTAGTCGGTCGCAGTATACTCACTGACCGACTAGTTTTCATTCTAGTCGGTCGGTAAGTGTACTGTGACCGACTAAAGAAAGAAAATGATAAGAGATGGATGAAAGCTTGAACTAGTCGGTCTGAGTTCACTAGCTGACCGACTAGATGAGTATCTAGTCGGTTGACTAATGAACTGAAACCGACTAGAAGAGTCCAAAAATTGATAATTGATTTCTCTTCACAAACCACTTGGATGAAACATCTTAACACTCTCATTAGTCATCTAAATTACCCCATAAAACGTCGAAATCTTAAATACGACATTCAAAGTAGGATTCGAGCAAAAATTCAAACATATCACATAAAATTCCCAAAAATTCAATAAAGCTAGCATGAACGAAATATCGTGAAATCGAATAGCATGCAAGACAATCGAATGAAACATGAACCCTATATCTCGGATTCACCCATAATCCCCAATTCTCGACGCAACCGCACAAAGGAGTCCTCCTTTAGGGGTTTCGTGAAAATATCGGCGATTTGCTTTTGGGTTTCAACGTACACTAAAATGATGTCCTTTTTAGCAACATGATCATCTAAAAAGTGGTGTCGGACATCTATGTGTTTTGATCGGGAATGGTGCACCGGATTCTTCGAAAGACAAATAGCACTTTGGTTATCCACCATGATAGGGCTAGTATCACAATGAATACCAAAATCCTTCAGTGTGTGTCTCATCCAAAGAACCTGGGCACAAGCGGCACCGACGGCAATATATTCCGCCTCGGTGGTTGAAAGTGATACGGAATTTTGCTTCTTGGAAAACCAAGAGACAAGAGAATTTCCTAGAAAATGGCAAGTGCCACTAGTACTTTTCCTGTCGGATTTGCATCCCGCATAATCGGCATCACTGTATGAGACTAACTCATACGTGCTAGATTTTGGATAAAGTAATCCAAAATCAAGTGTATAACTTAGATAACGGAAAATACGTTTTACCGCTACTAAGTGAGACTCCTTAGGTTGAGACTGATAACGAGCACATATGCATACGGCAAACATAATATCGGGCCTACTTGCGGTAAGATAAAGTAAAATACCTATCATACCTCGATATAGACGAATGTCTACATCCTTACCGCCCGTATCCTTGTCAAGATGCGTAGTCGTGCTCATTGGAGTCTTTTTCCCGGAAGCACTCTCCATTCCAAATCGCTTAAGCAACTCCACCGTATACTTCGTTTGGTGGATGAAGATTGCATCGTTCAATTGGCGAATTTGGAGACCTAAGAAATATTTGAGTTCGCCCATGTGGCTCATCTCAAATTGTTCCTTCATAACATTAGAAAACTCTTCGCAAATTGTGAAGTTAGTAGCACCGAAAATGATATCATCAACATAAATTTGAACTAATAAAATATCATTATTCGCATTCTTAACAAAAAGTGTAGAATCGGCTTCGCCCATTTTAAAATTCAAATCCAAAAGAAAATTCTTTAAGCGATCATACCAAGCTCGAGGAGCTTGTCTCAAACCATAAAGAGCTTTCTTTAGTTTAAAAACGTGATATGGAAATTTTTCATTTATGAAGCCCGGAGGTTGAGAAACGTAAACTTCCTCAACAACATCTCCGTTTAAAAATGCACTTTTAACATCCATTTGAAATAACTTAAAATTTTTATGGCATGCATAAGACAATAAAAGTCTAATTGATTCTAATCTAGCTACCGGAGCGAAGGATTCTTCGAAATCGATACCTTCCTCTTGGCGATAGCCTTGAGCAACTAACCGATCTTTGTTCCGGACGACGACTTGGTTTTCGTCGGTTTTGTTCTTGAAGATCCACTTTGTCCCTATGACGGTGTGGTTCTTCGATGGCAAAGGAACAAGCTCCCATACCTCATTCCTCTCGAATTGAATGAGTTCCTCCTCCATGGCAAGGATCCAAGCACTATCTTCGCACGCTTCAACTATATTCTTTGGCTCTATCGATGAGGCAAAGGCACAATTGGCGAAGTGGTGGACTTGAGATCTCGTCTTGACACTATCATTAATATTGCCAATGACTTGCTCATGGGGATGGTCGCGAACGGTATGAAGCCGCTTGGGAATACCTTGATCACTAGGCACATTCTCAACAACTTCATTAGTCGGGTTAGTATCAATAGAATCAATTGAATCAATAGACTTAGAATTTTCAAACGAATCACATAAAACATCCATAGAATCATTATCATTTGAAATTCTAGAAGTAGTAAAATTCTCATTAAAAGAGACATGAAGTGATTCCTCGATCGTAGAGGATCTTTTGTTGTATATCCGGTAGGCTTTGCTACGTGAGGAATACCCAACAAATATTCCCTCATCCGATCTCGGATCAAACTTGTCCAAATTATCATATGTGTTTTTAATAAAACATTTTGCGCCGAAAACACGAAAATGTTTAACTTGAGGCAATCTACCAAACAACAATTCATAGCAAGTTTGTTTGGTGTCGGGCCTCAAAAGTATTCTATTAAACACATAACAAGCGGTGTGTACCGCTTCCACCCAAAATTGATAACCAAGTTGACTATCTTCGAGCATAGTGCGAGCACACTCCACAAGCGTTCTATTCTTCCTCTCAACAACACCATTTTGAGGAGGTGCGCGAGGGAAAGAAAACGTGTGAGTAATTCCAAGATCATCACAAAAATTTGAGAAAGACTCATTCTCAAATTCACCCCCATGATCACTACGAATAGTGACAATGGTGGTTCCGATGAGATTTTGTACTTTCTTCACAAATATTGTGAAATTTTCAAAAGCTTCATTTTTATTACATAAGAAAAATACCCATGTAAATCTTGAATAATCATCAACGATGACTAGTCCATATCTTGCATTTCCTAAGGAAGCAACTCTAGTTGGCCCAAATAAATCTAGATGTAATAGCTCTAGTGGCCGTTTCGTAGAAATGCTTTTCTTAGGTTTAAATGAAGATTTAGGAAGCTTGCCACATTGACAAGAATCACAAAAAATTTTCTTTTCAAAAACGAGTTTCGGAAAACCTTTAATGGAATTTAATTTTGAAAGCTTATAAAGTGTTCCAAAGTTCACATGTCCAAAGCGTCGATGCCATAAGTGTTGTTCACTTGTGTTGGCAACGAGACATTGTTCATATGACTTAGGAAGATCCAAAATATAGATATCTTTATGGCGTGTGCCGGAAAATAATAATTTATTATTATCATTTGAAATATGACACAATCCTTTCGCAAAGCTAACTTTGTAACCTTTGTCACAAAGTTGGCTTATTGAAATAAGATTATGATTTAAACCATTAACTAGATAAACATCACTAATTAAGGGTTTAGAAGGGTTACCCACTTTACCAACACCGACGATGGTTCCGCTCTCGTTGCCTCCAAATACGACGCGATTTCCATTTGCAATGGGAACCACTCCGGAGAGCAATTGAGCGTCACCCGTCATGTGTTTTGAACACCCGCTATCGAGTATACAATTCCCTTTGGAGCTAAATTTAAATTTGTTGATCCTCTTCTTTTTCTTTTCCTTGAGTACCTAAAGATAGAAACTTTCATATCATGGTACCCAAGGTCATTGGGTCCTCAAAAGTTAGACCTTTGGAAGCCAAGTCCAATTGGACTTTGACTTCCCCACATAATTTCTACTATGCACAACATCCGAAAAATAAGCATTCATATATACTTGTTTTTCATCCATGCTTGTGTCCTTTGGGCTCCAAATAGTGAAAATTTTGGGAGCCATCATCCTATTGGGTGCATGCATGCGACGTTGATTTCTACGTGATGCATGTTGTGGATAGGCATAAGGAACATGATGGAATGGTGCACGACGAGAATTATTCATATGATGAGGTGGGTGAACATATGCATGTGTGGGAACACGTGCGTGAGGGTGTCTCACATGGTGTGCACGTGCCCGTGAACGTGTAGCATAAAAATCATCATATGTGTGAGACGGTGGAGTAGGACGTGTGTTCCTACGTGGCATGGTATTTGTGTACATATAAGCATGCCCTTTCTTTGGAGGTCCACCCAAAGTGAGTTTCTTTCCAAAAGAGGGTGTGGACGATGTGGAAGCACCATTGGTAGATGAACTACCAATAGAGTGTTTGCTACCACTCGTAGAGTCACCGGAAGTTGGCCTAACAAAAGTAGTGGCCGCTTTGGATGGACATCCCATCGTATACCCCAAACCAATGTGGTGATTGGCCGGAAGTAAGTCACTTAGGATTTTATCCAAATGGTCCTTACCCTTATTGAATTTATTAATTCGGCCTAATGTGTTCTCATATTTCTCTTTGAGAGAACGCATAGAAGTATCCAAGTTGGATACTTGCGATGTGAGCACATAAACACGAGATTTAAGATTCTCGTTCTCAATACTCAAAGTCGAGTTTTGAGAAGTTAAATCCGCTATCCTATGTTCTTCCGGATCATCAATGCTAACATGTTCAAGTTTAGATTTGAGATTAACAATCTCATTTCTTAACTCTTCAACAACGGTGTCGTTGTTGGTGATGATAGTCTTAGGCGAGGTTTGAATGCTAGCTAGGTCATCTTTTACTTTAGTATATCTATTTACTAATTTAGTGTATTTAGACCATAAATGAGAGTTAGCATCCCTAAGATCATCCATAGTTACCTCATCGCCTTCATCGTCGCTATCATCGGAGGAGGAAGATCCTTGATCATGCTCCTCTCTTGCCATGAAGCACATGTGCGCTTGCTCCACTTTCTCATCGTCCGACTCTCCGCTTGAGGAATCCTCGGAGTCGGTGAATGTTGCTCCGACAAGTCCCTTTTTGTACCCCTTTTTGTACTTCTTTGACTTGTCGAACTTCGGCGCCTTCCACTTCTCCTTTTGCTTGTTTTGAGGACAATCCACTTTGATGTGTCCTGGCTTATTGCATTTAAAGCACAAAGGTGGAGAGGCGTTAGTAGAAGTAAATTTAGATTTTTGTTTGAAGTTACCCTTTCGGAAGAAGCGATTGAACTTCTTTGCCATGAGTGCAATGGATTCCATGTCCATTTCTTCTTCCGAGTCCTCATCATCGGTAGAGGTGGATGAAGCCGCCTTGAATGCAATTGCCTTTTTCTTAGGCACGTCTTGGTTCAAATAGGACTTCATCTTTTCTTGTAACTTCACCTTGCTATCTTTGCGTACCTCGTATGACATCAAAGTACCCATCAATTGAACTACGGTATACTTATTCATGTCATTACCTTCCTCGATGGCGAAGGTACGTTTCTCCCAAGAAGAAGGAAGTCATTCGATAAGCTTGGAGCACTTCTCCTTTTGAGTGTAGGACTTGCCGAGGGCCTCTAACTCGTTTATTATGTCAACAAAGCGAGCGTAATATTCCTTCATCTTCTCGCACTGTTGCATATGAAACATTTCGTAATCTTTGTTTACGACTACGAGTTTAGAGTCTCTTACCCTACTCGTCCCTTCATGAAGAATGAGGAAGGAGTTCCAAATTTTATATGCACTCTTACATGTGCATATCTTATTGAAGTCCTCGGGCTCCAATGCGCATTGCAAGGCGTTCATTGCCTTGGCATTGCTTACCTCCGCGGCGATCTCCGTGGTAGTCCATTTCTCAAAGTCTTCTTCTTCGGGCTCGATGTATTCCTTCATTGTAGTCCTCCATAAGGATGCACTCCGGAGGAAGGTTTCCATCCGGCATTTCCAGTACCCGTAGTTGGTACCGTTGAAGAATGGAGGCCTCGTAGAGTAATGTCCTTCCATCACCGAAGATGCTCCTTCTCGGTTCCTGAAGGTGTCATAGTTGGAAGGTGGACGCACGGTCTTGTTGTCGTTGGCAGACATAGCTAAGTATCTGGCTCTGATACCAAATGTAATGCCCTACAAGCTACTGCACAAGTACTAGAGGGGGGGTGAATAGTACTTTAAAAATAACAAGGAGTATAATTCCAAATTAAATTGCAAACAACTACCGAATCAATTTGCGGAAGCTTAAATTGAATGATAACAACAAAATTAACAATGCAAACAAATGATGTTAATGGGTTCGGATCCACCCAAGTCTCCCCGACTTGTTCCCGGTGATCCTACGTCCCAACCACCCGGATCCCCTCCGGATACTTAGGTTAGAAACCCTAACCCAAGATTTCCACTATGAATATCTTGTGAAAAACCTTCACAAGATCACATCATACTACAATGGCAATAGTGAGTCCCACAACCCGGGATCACAACCTTCTCTCACAACCGAGAGAATCAACAAGCAATATAAAAGAGTTTATATTGAAATAAGCAAACTTACCACAAAATCCTATACCTTGAGTTTTTCTTACCAAATATGTGAAAGGAAGGATTTGAGGAAGATGAAGTCACCAAGTCCTAGCACCAAGGAAATGACCAGCAATAGGTGCCTAGGAGAGATTTGGAGACTTGATTCAAGCTAGAGCTTGAAGGGCTCACCAAGAACAAACTTCTCTCAAGATGGATTCTAGATCTAGAATGCGAGAGAATGGGTTTCTTGTGAGGAAGAGAGCTTTAGAAATGAGTGAGAATGGCTATCTCTTTTGAACTCAATGAATCTCTGAATGGAAGCTCTAACCTAGATAGAAATGACCTAGGTTCGTATTTATAGGGTCCCATAAAAATAAGTTAGGTCAATTTCCAACGGATAGAAATATGGGGCAATTAGTCGGTCAAAGAACAATCACTGACCGACTAGTTCATCAACTAGTCGGTCAGTCAAACAACATGGACCGACTAAGTGAGGAACTGAGAAGAGATAGAATTTCAGACCTAGAAATCTAGTCGGTCCAAGAAGACTTTCTGACCGACTAGTTTCACAACTAGTCGGTCAGTCAGTGAACGTAGACCGACTAAGAGGCAAAATGAAATAGTCTGAATACAAATTGACTTAGTCGGTCCAAGAACAAAAGTTGACCGACTAGATTGTCAACTAGTCGGTCACCAAACGTTCTTAGACCGACTAACGATAAACAGTAGCTTAGGAGAAATTTAGTATGAACAGTAAGTCACAACTAGTCGGTCAAAGAAGCATCACTGACCGACTAGTTCACAAACTAGTCGGTCGGTGAGTCAACGTAGACCGACTAACTGTAAACAGTAAAGTCCAAGAAATTAAGGAATCAAACTAGTCGGTCCAAGAAGAGTTGCTGACCGACTAGATCACCATCTAGTCGGTCAGTACTTCTTCTTGTACCAACTAACATGCACAAACAAGTCCGAATCGAGGCGCGACGCTTCGAGAAAGTTAGAATGAACTTGTACTAAGATCCTAGAGCTACGATATGAGCGTTATGAAGTTAGAATCGTAAGATATACTCAAGGCTTAACATTCTATATATCGAAGCTAAAAAGACTATAAATAAAACCTTAAAGCATGGTCTTCGAGAGCTTCGATTGATTCTTCATAACTTCCAAAACGGCGCAAGAGATTCAACGAAGCTTTAGGCATGAATACGAGCTTTGAGAAGTCTTGAGATGTCGCTTTGAATGTTCTCGTGAATTTGGCGACGATCTCCAATACTGCGCTCACAAATTGTTAGTTCATGGATTATTTATGTTTGCTCATCATCAAAACCAAATCCGGGGAGTCCAATATTCAACATTGTTTTGACTATTTTTATTAAGTCCTTATCAACTATAAGGATTATAAAAAAATATGCTTCTACCTTAATCGTCCAAGAGGTATTTATAATCAATCAAAATTTGGCAGAGTCTCCAAAAATTATCACATAACAGTTTGAGGAATTTTGATGACTATCCTAATCGTCCATTAGGTAATTTTAAACCATTTAAAATTATGGCATGGTGTCAAAATTTATCTTATAAAAGTTGAGAATTCTTTAATGGCTAACCTAGCAAGTTCTTCTTGTGTCATCAAATAAAACAAGAAAATGCCATTAAACTAACTATCACATAATTAAATCATGCAGTTCAAATAAAAGTAGTATAAGAACAGAGTAGATCTTGCTTTGATACCACTGTAGGGATTTTCAAGGTCCCTTAGAGCTAATTTTAAAATTATTCGTCCTAAGTCGGACGAACAAAATAAAATAAACAGCGGAAAAACAATTTATTAAACTATTTAATAAATATAGCCCTAAGGAAAAATTCCCTAAGCCAGGAAATCTACTGACTCGAGTTGGGTCTGACCAACTTGAGAAAGTTCTAACTACTACTTAAAAGAAATGCATATTAAATTAACTCACCCGGAATCTTGCCCTGGAGCAGGCAAGATGTTCTGCACCGTCTTGTGCTCCATAATCTGAGCCGCCTCCCGAACCGCATTGCGTCGCTCCTCGTTGCGAACTAGATTAGCTCCCGAAGCGCACCTTGCCTCCAAGCCCATCACTAGCCGTAGAAAGTTTCACTTGAGTAAACCCGCGTTGTAGACTTTCGAATCAGATTCGGACCTCCCCGTTGCCATGCTAGGACTCGGTTGGAGGACAGGAAAATTTATAGCAGAAGAGAATAAATTTAAGTCTTGATTAAGTTTGCTCAAATTTTCCGGAGCTCCTTAATCAGTGACTTGGTGCGAGGAACAAAGAAGGGAGCGCACACCTATTTATATAGGAGGCCGGCTCCGCTTCTTTTTATCACGAGCAATGTGGGACTAATAGTTTGGAAGAGTCTTTAGGATTTAATTCATTTTAGTTAGAATAGCTTTCACAAAGTCTAACTTCAATTAATTAATCCTCACTCACCATTGAGCTCCAGAGATGATACAAATTATCATTTCGAAGGGCTAGTAATGGTGAACGTGTAGGAACAAACAGTGACGAAATCCGAGTTTGTTTGACCCCTCAAACAATTGCTCAAAGTTGAGCAAAAACCCATGTTTCGTAGCCGTCAAGGGTTTCACCAAAACCCTAATGAAACGACTTAAGTTGCGGGCAGCCCGCTAAGCTTAGCGGGCGCACGTGCCTAAGGCAACTGGGCGCGCCCGCTAGGGCGCACCCATGCGGGTGCACAGCCTGCTGTGACCAGCGGGCTTGGCCTGCGGGAACAGCGGGCGGGCCCGCTAGGTCAGCGGGCCGCGCCCGTTTTGCCCAAGTGGGTTTACCCACTTCCTTTTGTGCCTTTTTTGCATTTCTGGGCTCATTCGAGCTCCGTTTCCTACACAATTTGATCCTCTGGATTCCACACAAAATCCCCTCCAATCCCAAATGCTCCAAACTCACAACCAACTTGTGAATTTATCATTCTCATTGCATCATGCAATCCTATATACTATCTCCTTGTTACTAAGACATGAATATTACTCGGTGTGAGACCCTACAGCCTGACCCTACTATATGTTGAGACTCGAAGTCTCTTGACGACAGTGACCACTAGCAGCAGGTGTCGTCCCTGTTTCAGAATCATCGATTACGTGATTGACTCATTGGCAAGAGTGCCGACGGGACCACTCTGACTGTGACTATGATGATTTTCGCAGTTTTTGTCCCATCGTCATAACTATGTCACTTGACTAGCCTATGGCATGGTAATCTATCAACCCCACTAGCTAGCAATGGTCAGTATACATCAGTCTCTGGTACTGTTATGGTGTACCTGTTACAACATACCTTGGCCAAGGTTTTACCGAGAACCGTACTGACCTGTGACACTAACTTCCCATTAACGGAAGAGACGAATGCTCTATTGATCACTACTCAGCTCGTATGCTTTGAGTGTCACCCAGCCTAAGATCTTACAGCAGGCCTTGCCTCGAAGCTAGATCTTTAAACCTAAGTGACACCGTTCACACACAGCTTCGCACAATGATCTCAAGTCCTAAGGACCAACTTACCTATCATCATTTAGAGTTATTAATGACAGTTAGTTAATGTTGAACCATTTAATAACTCTTGTTTGGGTTGTTCAGTGAACTCATTCTCAAGTGAGCACCTGCGTCTTGTCTCCAACTTCGCCAAGTCGCATGGTTATGAGCCAACTAGACTAAGACACAATGGTCTATCCGATGTATCGATATCCCAATCTCGACTCATCTATGACCACGAACACTTTTAAGATTCAAGTTGTTATCGGTCAGACATTTCTCATAATCGTAATCTACATCGCGAAACATGTGTGACCTAACTTTGAATCCAAGGGAATAGTCCAAGTAATTAATAAATAACTCAGACAATATATTACCAGAAAGAATACTTTCATTTATTGAACAAGATGTTTATTCAGATAAATAGCACGATGGCATACATCTCTCTACCCCAGTAACATTATTAATCTAGTATTTGCTTTCGGGGCTGGACGTAGGTTGTGGGTGAGACCGAACCAGGGTAAATCTGCTGTGTACTCTGTGATTGATTGTATATACTCTGCATCTACTATATCTGCATGTGATTGCTCGTGGGTTGCACGAGAATTTTTATTAGCCTATTCACCTCACAGGCTTAGATCCAGATCGAACAGGGCAGGTTGCTGCTACTGCTAGCGCTGAAGAATCTGGTTCAGTGTGAGCTGAATACCAGCCATCATGTCTATATGGGCCTGATGGGCAGTGACGGCCACCGCGAGGGCTCTAAAGTCAACCATAAGTCCAGCCACTGCCAAATCGACTGCACGGAGGCACAACACTCCATCGTCAGGGGGCAGAGGTAGAGGGACGTGGAGGTGTACGAGCAGGTCTCACATGGCATCCAAAAACTAATGGGGCCAATATAGGGTGTGTGGGGAGCGGAGCTAATGATATGACGCTCAGCCTCCAGGCAAGGCTGAGACGCAGGAATGCTCACAGAAATGTATGCACCGGAGGAGGTGATCGGAATATCAACAGAGGATGAGGCAGGAGCAGAGGTCGCGACAGTAGATATGGTGACAAACACCTTTCCACTCTCAATATATACGGCGGCGGCAAAGACTGGAATGTCGACAGGTGGGGTGGTCGTGAAATCAGGAGATAAGGACACCCCAGGAGTCGAGCAATCAGGTGTGTCGAGGGTCTCTGCGGTCGCAAAGGAGGAAGAATAAGCTCTCTCAAAAATGGCAGGGACAGTGCTCTCAAAACTCATGTATGAAATAGGATCAACTCTCAGCAGGATGGTGTGGATGGGATCAGACACAGCTACGGTGCTCACCGGGACAGGTACAGACATGAAACACTCAGCACTGGTAGAAGTGGAGACAGAAGTGCTAGGTCCAGTAAGCGAAATGGTGGCAGGCTCAGAAATGGGGATCACAGGGTGAACAGGCTCGACTGGGTGCGCCTACTAGTCCTCGTCATCGGGCCATTAAACATCATAACATTAAACATAAACAACGCTAATCATTATCGCATAAAATTAGGGTTCATCTATTTAACATTTAAATAACATAACATGTTAAATCATTTATCAAATAAATAACATGCAATCCTTTTAAAATTTAACATTTAAATTAAAAGGATATGATTTTAAAACTTAAACATTTCATCTTATAAAATGATGGCTTCAAATTTTATCAAATAATTTTTAATACAAACCATTTTGTTTAAAATCACTACAACTTATTAGAAAGCTTCTAAGAAGATTTTATCACATAAAATAATCTTAAAAAAACTTCTAATCTTAAGAAACATTAATCTTAAGATCATCTCAAGAATTAAAATATTTCTTTAAAAAATCCATGTTTTTAAAAAAAATTAAAAACAATTTTAAAAGAAGTGGTTCATTCTAACGTTATCGCATAATGTTAAAAAATTTGTACAATCATTTAGTAAGCAATCAATAATTTTAAAACATCGCAGTCTAAGATCAACTTGCATACCTAGACGCTCTGATACCACTGAAGGGTTTTGGCGGACCCTTAGGGCTCAGATCTGTGCTCGTCCTACGTCGAACGGACAACAGAGGGATTAAAAATCGCAGCGGAAAAACAGATACTAAACATTTTAGCTAAGGCCCTAAGGCGAGCTAGAACCTAGCCAGGATCTATGCCGGCTTGGGGTGGATCTGACCAACCCAAGAGGGATCTATTCTACTGCGACATTATTAAAATTACACTAGAAAGCTACTAAATGACATACCCAGAATCTCGGCCTTGGAGCAGGCAAGATGTACCGCACCACCTTCTTTCGCTCCTCGAAATTGAGCTGCCTTGTGCCTTCGATCTGATCTACCCGAAGCGAGCCGATCACTTGCTGAAGAAAGTTTCACTAGAGAAGATCCACGTCAGAGACTTCTGGATATGATCCAAACCTCCTCGCCGTCTTGCTAGGACTCGATTGGAGGATATGAAGAAAGAGGAGGAATAATTAAGTCGTCGATTGAGCGTGCTCAAAAATCAGGAGCTTCTCGAATCGGAGACTTGGTACAAAAATTTCTAAGGGGTGTGCACCCTTATTTATATAGGGAGTCGTACCCCATGCTCGTCGCATAAGCAATGTGAGACTGATTGGTGAAAGAGGGATTTAATTAAGTTTGTAAGCCTTTCTTAATGGCCTAACTTCAACCAATTAAATCTCCCTCACCATTGAGCTTTATAGACGATACAAGCTATCATTTCAAAGAGCTTCAAATGGTGAACGTGTAGGAATAAATGGCGATGAATTCCGACTTCGTTTGACACCTCAAACAATTTTCCAAAGTAGGGCAAAAGTCGTAGCTCGTAGCCATCATAAAGGGGTTTCAAAAACCCTAAAAATCAGCACTTAATTCACGGGCAAGCCCGCTAAACCATGCAGGCGCGCCTGCACTCTTTGCGGGTAAGCACCCACACAGGGGCACAGCGGGCGCGCCTGCCCGCTTAACTGGAAGGCTCGATGCGCCCACAGCGTGCGCTTGGCCCGCTGGGCCGAGCGGGCTGGCCCCGCTGGCCGCAGTGGGTGCGCCAGCCTGTCGAGTAGGCTGGCTCTGCTTCTGAAGTAGGTGCGCCCTCCCCCCTTGCGGGTTTTGGCCTCCCCAAAGTGGGTCTGACCCACTTTGGCACTTCTGTGTTATTTTCATGTTTCTGGGCTCGTTTGAGCTCCGATTCCAAACGCGGTTTCTTCATGTGGATTCCTCAGAAACTCCTCTTCAGTCCCAAATGCTAAACGTCTTAGCTTTATGCTCACAAACCATTTGTGAGCTTAATTATTCCATTGCATCGAATGCATTCCTCTTATCGTTCTTTCTATTACTAAGACGTGAATACTACTCGGTGTGAGACCCTACAGCCTGACCCTACTACAGGTTGGGACTCGAAATCCCTAAACGATAGTAACCACGAGTAGCAAGTGTCGTCCCTGTTTCAGCATCATACTTATGTGATTGACCCATCGATAAAAGTGTCATCGGGATCACTCTGACTGTGTCAGCGATGAATACCGCAGTTTTAGTCCCTTCATCATAACTGTGTCGTTGCATGGCCTAGGGTATGGTTAACCGTCAACCCCACTAGCCAGCATTGGTCAGTATACAGCGGTCTTTGTTATATACACGTTGTACATCCTACAATGTACCCCGGCCGATGATTAACACAAAGATCGTACTGAGCCTGTGACACTAACTCCCCTTTAACGGAAGAGACGAATCCCATCTTAGTCGTTTACTTACCTCGTATGCTTCAGGTGTCACCCAACCTAAAACCTTTCGGTAGGCCTAGCCTCGAAGTTAGGTCATAGATCAAAGTGGCATGATTCACAAACAGGTTCGTACAAACGACTTCAGGTCTTAAGGACCAGCTTGCAAATCATCAATCTAGAGTTATTATTGACAGTTTAGTTAAATTTAACCTTTTAATAACTCTAAGTTGGTCGTTCAGTAAACTCATTCTCTAATGAGCACCTATGCCTTATCTTCGACTTCTCCAGGCCAAATGACTATGAGATCATCATTATCCTTAAGGTAAGTCAAAGACATAGTGGTCTATCCGATGTGTCGATTTCTTATTCTCGACACATCTATGACCACGAACCGTTTAAGACTCAAGTTCTTATCGGTCAATTACTTCCCACAATCTAGAACTTCATCTAGATACGTAATGAAATCACTTTGGATCACACCAGGTTGACCTTTCGAAATGTCTTTGGATCTCATCCAATGCTTTTCCTTCTTGTATAGCTAACGATTAACTCATACAACTTGATGTAGTGTTTATCATATCTACTAGTCAGTCATAGCATGTTTCAGTTATTTCTGTGTCAATTATGTCAAGTACATAAATGACACCTAAATTTCTATATCTTTGACATAATCAAAAATAAAAACTTTTGATTTGATGCCACATATAGAGTTTAATAACTGGGACTTATAACTTAGTCTGAAACGGAACTAAGTCTACATGCCAGCTCCCACTAACTTTGAGAACCTTCTGGTTAATAACTCTGACTTAAAAGGCTAAATCTCATTTAGAAAATTTATCAAGTCTAACCAGTTTATTAGTGCTTAATAGGAATGCACCGTGTCATGCTGTCTTGACGAATGAGTTATACCAAGATCCGTTTATAGGAATCTTGATGCTAACTAACTCAGTCAAAGTTTCCTGCACCGTTCTTTCCTCTAACTGCATCAATCTTCTAATTTGAAGTATTAATTGCAGTTCAATAAGAACTATTCTTATTGACCGTATATGTTAGATCACATCTATTATACGTTACTGGAACCTACATATTACTTTGATTAGCAATATATATATATATGTATGTATATGTACTGACAACTTCCAAATAATCACATTAACATAGAAGTTTTCATGACAGCTCAAGAAATTTTCCACACCAACTTTAACAGCCATATCTGCAGCAATCAGCCATTCTCAACAAATCACATTTGAAGACAAGGCATAAATACCAAGGAAATTAACCAACAACCAATTCATTCATAAGGAATCAAAATTTCTTCAACATCAAAATTAATATTGAGCGACAATCGCTCAATCATTGTTTTGAAACAAAATATAATCAACACATTTATTCAAATAATAAAAGAGTGTCAACTCCTTCTTCTCCTTGTTGTTATCTCCTAAAGTTCACATATGGCCCTAGCAGCAACGATTACTCCGATGCTGATCGTGAACTGAACTTCTTCCATCCCTTGCTTCGCCTTAAGCACCTGTAGACATTATATAGATGTCTTAGTAAATATATTGGTATCTCATACCATATATCAAAGCTTAATGGAAATTTTATGCTCTTAATTAATAATTAGTACCTGAGGTAGAGGCATCAGTATGCCCCTTCTTCTCTACAAGGTAAACCTTGCAGTTCCTCTTCCAATGGCCTGGCTTATGGCAGTGGAAGCAATCGGATTTCAACGGAGCCCCTTTCTTCTTCTTCCCCCTCTTCACCTTGGTTGGTTATGGGACCTGCCTCTTCTTACCTTTGCCTTTCGGCTGGTCAGAAGAAGCAGAGCCAACAACCAACACCTTCTTCTCGATCTCCTCGAACTTCCTAAGCATGTCAGGAGACCAGGAAGTTCCGTTTCAGTACTGTTCATAATGAAACCAGTAATGAATTATTTGAAGTCAGGGTTTAAAGACTTCAGGATAATGTCCACGCTCATTTCGTTTTCGAGGACAAAACCTAACTGGGCAGCATCTTCTATGTACCCGATCATCTTTATAACATGATCTTGCACAGGGCCTGTCTCCATCTTAGTTCCCAAAGGTTGCAGGTGGCTTCAAACCTGGTAGCTCTAGACCGCTTGCCATATAACTCCTCTGGGTTCAGAAGCATACTTTGAACATCCATATGTTCATGCTTCCTTTGCAGGTCATTGGTCATAGAAGCCAGAGTAAGGCAGCTGGCCTTCTCTACATCCCTCTGATGCTGCCTATAAGCCTCCTTCTCCTTGTTGGTGGCATCCGCATCAGGCTTCTCCGGAGCATCCTCGGTCAGTACGTAGCTAATCTCGGTCAGCGAGAGGACCAACTTAATGTTCCTTAGCCAATCCTTATAGTTGGTTCCATCTAGCACACTCCTCTCAATAATGAACTTCATTCCCGACTCCATACTGCATTTTAAAATAGATCGAATTAGTATATGTTCTTTGTATAGTTTTAAGCCGTTTTTATTAAAATTATATTCTCCCACTGATTTTATGAATTAAAGCCATTATAATAAACAATTTATTATAATAAAATATTTGTGGAAGAGGGATCTGACTACCCTGAGTCGGACAACCTTGAGTGTAGCTCAACAAGTTGTTAGACTCTGTGGTCGGCTCATGAACTCATCATGAATCATGTCAAATATGACTCCCTATCTATTTTACCCCTAGCCATTTACGATTATGAGTGTAGCTCATCCAAATCATAATGTCTAGCCTAGTCGGACCCTTATTTTCGCGTCTAGATCAACTTATGTCGGCGCTCAGTGTATTCACGACACGACGGTTTGGGTCAAGACTAGACTACATCATTAGATTAACTTACGCCGGTGCTCGGTGTATTCACGACACGAAGGTTTGGGTCAATCAAGATTACATCATATGTATTTAAGAAGTTGGTTTCTACAAGGTTGCCATGTCACAGCTTGAGTGTAGCTCAACAACTGGAACACTGGTCCTATAGTTGCCAACCCCTAAAACAAGGAGGGCAACGATTTATCGTGAACAAGATTATTATCATATTAGACTTAGGTATAGTTCAGGGTGTCATATAATCATGATTTGTGTTATTGCGGTCCAGCAGACACGGCCAGGGAATTGACTAAGCTAGGATAACTTATCCCCAGTCTAGCTAGGTTGACCCAACAAACTTAGCCAAGCACATTGACCGGTGTCATGATCCATTGAATGACACTTATCATTTATATATGTGTGCCGTAAATTAAAAGGCTTTTATTAACACTAATTAATCCTATCAACTAGTGGAATCCTTAAAATTCAAAATTTATTAGGATTCGTTAATAAATTTTATTAAGTCCGTATCAACTATAAGGTACATTTGTTCAACGTGCTACCCTAATCATCATTAGGATTTTAATAAATCAATTTCGACACTTTTAAAGTATAGTCATTTAATGAAAATTATTATTGAAACGATTAAAATAATAATCTTCATTAAAGAGGACTACCCTAATCAGGAATTAGCTTTAAAGGTTGTAAAGATTCATAAAACGTAGCATGTCACAATTATTAAAAATTCATCTTATAAATTTTTTAAAGAATTAATGGCTAACCTAAAAGGGTTCATGAATAATCAAATTATACATCATGCCATTAAACATAAACAACGCTAATCATTATCGCATAAAATTAGGGTTCATCTATTTAACATTTAAATAGCATAACATGTTAAATCATTTATCAAATAAATAACATGCAATCCTTTTAAAATTTAACATTTAAATTTAAAAAGATATGATTTTAAAACTTAAACATTTTATCTTATAAAATGATGGCTTCAAAATTTATCAAATAATTTTTAATACAAACCATTTTATTTAAAATCACCACAACTTATTAGAAAGCTTCTAAGAAGATTTTATCACATAAAATAATCTTTAAAAGACTTCTAATCATAAGAAACATTAATTTTAACATCATCTCATGAATTAAAATATTTCTTACAAAAAATCTAAGTTTTTAAAATAATTTTAAAAACAATTTTAAAAGAAGTGGTTCATTCTAACGTTATCGCATAATGTTAAAAACATTTGTACAATCATCTAGTAAGCAATCAATAATTTTAAAATGTCGTAATCCAAGATCAACTTGCATACATAGAAGCTCTGATACCACTGAAGGGTTTTGGCGGACCGTAAGGGCTCAGATCTGTGCCCGTCCTACGTCGGACGGACAAAAGAGGGATTAAAAATTGCAGCGGAAAAACATATAGCTAAACATTTTAGCTAAGGCCCTAAGGCGAGCCAGAACCTAGCCAGGATCTATGCCGACTTGGAGTGGATCTGACCATCCCAAGAGGGATCTATACTACTGCGACATTATTAAAATTACACTACAAAGCTATTAAATGACATACCCGGAATCTTGGCCTTGGAGCAGGCAAGATGTACCGCACCACCTTCTTTCGCTCCACGAAGTAGGGCGCCTTGTGCCTTCGAACTGGTCTACCCGAAGCGAGCTGATCACTTGCTGAAGAAAGTTTCACTTGAAAAGATCCACGTCAGAGACTTCTGGATCTGATCCAAACCTCCTCCTCGTCTTGCTAGGACTCGAATGGAGGATAAGAAGAAAGAGAAAGAATAATTACATCGTCGATCGAGCGTGCTCAAAAATCAAGAGCTTCTCGAATTGCAGACTTGGTACAAAAATTTCCAAGGGGTGTGCACCCCTATTGATATAGGGAGCCGTACCACATGCTCGTCGAATGAGCAATGTGGGACTAATTAGTGAAAGAGGGATTTAATTAAGTTAGTAAGCCTTTCTGAAAGGCCAAACTTCAACCAATTAAATCTTCCTCACCATTGAGCTTTAGAGACGATACAAGATATCATTTCCAAGAGCTTCAAATGGTGAACCCGTAGGAACAAACGACGACGAATTCCAACTTCGTTTGACCCCTCAAACAATTACCCAAAGTTAGGCAAAAGTCGTAGCTTGTAGTTGTCACAAAGGGGTTCCAAAACCCGAAAAATCAGCACTTAAGTCTCGGGCGCACCCGCTAATCCATGCATGCACGCCCGCACTCTTTGCAGGCGGGCGCCCGTAATGGGGCGCAACGGGCGCGCCTGCCCGCTTAGCGAGCAAGCCCGATGCACCCACATCGGGTGCCTGGCCTGCTGGCCACAGTGGGTGCGCCTGCTTCTGAAGTGGGCACGCCCACCCGCCTTAGTGGGCGGGCCCTGCTTCTGAAGCGGGTGCGCCCGCCCCCCTTTGCGGGGTTAGCCTCCCCAAAGTGGGTCTGACCCACTTTGGTACTTCTGTGCTGTTTTCGTGTTTCTGGGCTCGTTTGAGATCCGATTCCAACGTAGTTTCTTCCTGTGGATTCCTCAGGAAGCCCTCTTCAATCCCAAAGGCTAAACTCTTTAGCTTTATGCTCACAAACCATTTGTGAGCTTAATTATTCCATTGCATCGAATGCATTCATCTTATCGTTCTTTGTATTACTAAGATGTGAATACTACTCAGTGTGAGACCCTACAGCCTGACCCTCCTACAGGTTGGGACTCGAAATACCTAGACGATAGTAACCACGAGCAGCAGGTGTCGTACCTGTTTCAGCATCATACTTACGTGATTGACCCATCGACAAAAGTGTCGTCGGGATTACTCTGACTGTGTCAGCGATGAATACCGCAGTTTTAGTCCATTCGTCATAATTATGTCGCTGCACAGCCTAGGGTATGGTTAATCGTCAACCACACTAGCCAGCATTAGTCAGTATACAGCGGTCTTTGTTATATACACATTGTACATTCTACAACGTACCCCAGCCGAGGATTAACACAAAGATCGTACTGAGCCTGTGACACTAACTCCCCTTTAACAGAAGAGACAAATCCCATCTTAGTCGTTTACTGACCTCGTATGCTTCAGGTGTCACCCAACCTAAGACCTTTCGGTAGGCCTAGCCTCGAAGTTAGGTCATAGATCAATGTGGCACGATTCACGAACGGGTTCGTACAAACGACTTCAGGTCTTAAGGACAAGCTTGCCAATCATCAATCTAAAGTTATTATTGACAGTTTAGTTAAATTTAACCATTTAATAACTCTAAGTTGGTCGTTCAGTGAACTCATTCTCCAATGAGCACATATGCCTTATCTCCGACTTCGCCAGGCCGAATGACTATGAGATCATCATTATCCTTAAGGTAAGACAAAGACACAGTGGTCTATCCGATGTACCGATATCTTATTCTCGACACATCTATGACCACGAACCGTTTAAGACTCAAGTTCTTATCGGTCAATTACTTTCCACAATCTAGAACTTTATCTAGATACGTAATGACATCACTTTAAGTCTAAGAAAATTATCTAAGTATATACTACATGGAATTTATACTAGGACAATTTGTACCGTATCATCATTAGAACAAGATGTTTAACTCAGGATAAATGCCTCATGTGCATACATCTTCTTACACAGTGGATGCTGGGAGTGCTGCTATGGGGTCCCTATGCGGTGGGGGCACCGTCCCAGAGGAAGAAGGACCAGGATCGCCAGTCTTCTTCCACTTGGAAGCGGGCTGCCTGCCACCAGAACGGGTGCGTGAAGGCATCGATGGATGCCGTAAATGACGCATACTAAGAAATGTGCTAATAAAAGGCTCAAAATAGGATGTAGAATGAATGTACCAAGCACGATGCGACTTCAAGCAAGCGGATGAGTGTGAGATGGCTCCCATAAGCTTCAAATCAGCAAAAGATCTCCTCCAAGCTTTCTTGTTGCACAAAAATAGATAATTAGCGTTATGAATTCATAAAAATGGGGTTTATTAAGAGAATTTTGAGATTAATAGGGTTGAATAGGATTGGGGGTTGAATTTGGGCTTACGAGATGGATAGGGGAAGATAGAGGGTGAAATAGGGTTGGATGGGAGTGGAGACCGCCGGAGATGGCCGGAGAATCACCACCGGAGGTGGTCGGAGTTGGTCGAGGGCGGCGTCGCGGCCGAGTCGACGAGTTGCTCGGGCGAGTCAGAGAGAGGGAGCGGGTGAGTCGGGGGAATTTTGGGAGGGGGTGCTCGATTTGGGGGTTTGGGGATTCGGGCGAGTGAATTGATGCCCGACATATTTTTGCTTTACATCTCACCCCATTATTTTGCATGCACATCTGTCTTCACCTTTTTTAAGGGCACCATATATTTTAGCTTGGGGGAGAGTATGTATTTTTGGCCACCATCTTGCATCTATCCATCATTTTGCATGCTTGCTTTGCACATATCCTTTGCATAAGCCATCATATTTTATTTTTCCTTTATTTTCATTTTCTTTGCATTATACTAGCATCCACACCCACCTACCCCTATCTTATATGCCCTAGTGCCACACTTTACACATTGAGGACAATGCGATGTTTAGCTTAGGGGAGTGAGTGTACTCACACACTTTTTATTTTCTTTATTTTTCTCTTTATTTTTCACTTTTCTTTATTCTTCACTTATTTTCATGCTTTTTCATTTTTTCCCTGCATCATATTTTCCTTACTTTTGGAGTGCTTGCATGTGCATAGTTAGATTTTAATTTATCCTTACTTCTTTTACTTTCTTTGCTAGAAATAAATTCGCTATGATGAATACAGTTTGGATTTCACTTTACTCTTATGCACATATCTCTTACCATGCTATTGTTTTATATTTCTGATATCATTTGCGATGAATTTGCCGTGCACTTGAGAAAATGAACTTTCAATGTGTTATTATTTGTCTATGAATGATTTTTAGCGTTGACTCATCTGAGAATTACTTTATTGTATACTTTTTTTAGAAAACACACCAAGATTCATGCATTGACTGCATTATACTTGGAGAACTGATTTGTATCTCAATATCACTTCTTATTGCATGAATTGTGTATTAAACTTCCATGGTTGAATGAATTGATTGTCGTCTGATATGAATAGACTAGTTTACTTTTAAAAATCAAACTGAATAGATGACATTACCCTGCTTTGGTTGATTTTTGTGCGAGTGTGAGTCTCATGCCTCTTACAATGTTCAAAAAGCTGAATACGGTGACCGGTCTCAAGCCCACCGACATGAAGATTCAACTCACCGATGGGTGTATCACTAGGCCGGTGGGGATCGCTGAAAATGTGCTGCTTCAAATAACGAGAGGACTTTGCGTGCCATGTGACTTCGTCATCATGAACGTGAAAGAAGAAGGAGACATATCTCTTATACTTGGGCGCCCCTTCTTAGCCACCGCCGGAGTCATCGTGGACGTGAGAGATGGAACGTTGTCACTCAACGTTGGAAATATTGAGATCGAATTCCATCTCCTGTGTGCCATGAAGAATAGATCCTCGATGGAAGAGAACGACTATGTGGATCTACTTGAAGAGGTCATCGACGAAGCTATGCCAAACACCGTTGGAGCTTTGCACGTGGATAGCCTTGTCGGAGTACCAAATTCTGAAAGTGGCATTCAACATGGAGATACCCCGGATCCTCTCACCAAGGAAGAGGAGAACGACGTTGATGTTGTAAGGATTAAAGAGCTCTGCAAGCTCTCTTCGGTGAATCAAAGAAAGCACGCGCCACCGGCGAATACTTCATCACTGTCGAGAAAGAAGAAGGAAGCCAAGAGCCAAAGCTTAGGGGAATCATCCCTCGCCATCATTAGAGAGGAAGCACACATAAAGGAGGCCAAACAAGAAGAAGCACAACATCTGAATCCTATCGGCCTCCTCACAAAATTTGATACGTGTATCTCCTATGCACCGAACATCATGCGCTCAACATAAAATCATAAGGGGTCGAGCTCAAGACCTTAAAAGAGCGCTTATCCGGAGGAAACCTGACGTTTCTATCCTAGTTTTCAGTTGAATTTTAGTTTTCATTTTTGTTTTAGATTTTTATTAGTTTAGTGGGTCATGAGTCTAGAAAAATCTGACAATGTGCAACGTTTTTTATCGCATGAAGAATATTTGAGGATGCCATTCGAATGAAGGGTAGACATGGCGATGGAGAGCAGCCCAAGGGACGTGCTTAAACAATAAAGGAAGGAAGAAACTGAAGGGAGAGGTAGAAACAGACGACAGAGAAAAATAGAGAGCCGATAGCCGAAATAGACAGCCTACTCGGCCAAGTGATATTCTCACTCGACCGAGTGAAGAATTCACTCGACCGAGTGAAATACTGAACAAGGAAGTCTCAAAACTTTTTGTGAAATTTTTATGCCACTCGACCGAGTGACTATGTCACTTGACCGAGTGAACCTTGTAGCAGACAACTCAAATTTCATGCTCTGCAAGACCTCTTCACTCGGCCAAGTCATTAATTCACTCGAACGAGTAACTAATTCTACTAAATCGAGTGGGAGACTGTAGCAGAAACATCAAAATATCCTACTCTGTTTCGATTTCTCACTCGACCGAGTGGAACTTGTCACTCGCCTGAGTGACTTGAACCACTCAGCCGAGTCACTCGACTCGGCTAAGTGCCAAAATTTTAAAAATTATCAGCAGTCGGACCACTCGACCGAGTGATGAAAGTCACTCGACCGAGTGACGAAAGTCACTCGACCAAGTGACTTAAAGTCGGCAGCCTATATAAATTCCCAATTCACTGACCCGAATCCCCAAACCCCCAAATCGAGCGCCCCCCAAAAAAAATTCCCCCGACTTGCCTGCTCCTCTCTTCGACTCGCCCGAGCAACTCGTCGACTCAGCCGCGGTGCCGCCCTCGGCCACCTCCGACGGCGATTCTCCGGCCATCTCCGACGATCTCCACCCCCATCCAACCCTATTTCACCCTCTATCTTCCCCTATCCATCTCGTAGGCCCAAATTCAACCGCCAATTCTATTCAACCCTATTAATATCAAAATTCTCTTGATCAACCCCATTTTTTATGAATTCATAATGCTAATTATCTATTTTTGTGTAACAGGAAAGCTTGGGAAGATCTTTTGCTGATTTGAAGCTTAGGGGAGCCATCTCACACTCATCCTCTTTCTTGGAGTCGCATCGTGCTTGGCACATTTGTTCGATATCCTATTTTGAGCATTTTATTAGCACATTGCTGAGTGTGCATCATTTCACGGCATCCATCGATGCATCCACGCACCCGTTCTGGTGGCCGGTAGCCTGTTTCCAAGCGGAAGAATACTGGCGACCCCGGTCCTTCTTCCTCTGGGACGGTGCCCCCACCGCATAGCGACCCCATAGCAGCACTCACAGCATCCACTGCACCTCCTATACCACCACCAGCATAGCCTCCCCCACCGATCGAGACGTATGGGATGACTTTCAGAGATGACGCACATCGCATCAAATTTGAGAGGATCTCCAAACGTAAGATCATACCCACTAGGTTCGCCCACATCGATACACTTGAGTGCCTAGGGGTATTTCAGGGGTTGCACCAGTTGTATGACAACGTAGGGTGGAGTGACATCTTGTCTGTGTCGGTGGACACATTCGTTTGCCCAACACTCGAGGTCTTGAGTTCTATCAGTAGGACTCCTATGGGCTACTCATTCAGACTCAAGGACCAGGAGTGCGAGATCTCGCACGACATGGCCTGAGCATACTTCCATTGGCCCACTGTCCCAGACCCTGACCGAGCTTATGGTCCCACACACCACACCCCCTCTGTCTTTGCTACTGATGCATTTTGGGACACGATCACAAGCACACACCACTTCGACCCTAGCAGGGGCGAAGGCCTCTTCCATTGTCCACCCATGCATGTGGCTTGCACATCGCCTTTTGGCGACCACCATACTAGCCAGGCCAGAGGTTGGGACCATGTCCACGCACGAGTAGTTCATGTTATGGGCGATGACCAGGGAGAGAGCCCTTAAGGCTGGTGTGGACACCTCAGTCTTCGCCATTTATATTAATATCGCCATATGGTATTTTGACCGCATCTATTCCACGCTCGCCACCACCAAGGCAATTTTCTGCGACGGTCTGATTACCCTCTTGGCAACTATTTTCGACATCCAGCTTCCCGCTGGCCGGTGCTGTATTACAGGCCCCACCTCCTTATCTGCCGATATTTTGACCCGCATGCATATGATCTGTCCTTACGGACAGCGTCATTGGGTCTGGTTACATGGTCCATTCTCTGCAGACTATATAGTGCTTCCGAACCCCGTTCGGACCCATGTTGGACGAGCAGGGGCTGAGTGGAGGTTCCCCATGGACCTCCTCATTCTGCCTGTCTATGTACTAGAGCCTGATGACGAGGACCAACAGGCACACCCAATCGAGCATGTTCACCATGTGATCCCTATTTCTGAGCCTGCCACCGTTCCACCCACTGGACCTAGCACTTATGCCTCCACTTCTGCCAGTACTGAGTGTTCCATGTCTGTACCTGTCCCGGTGAGCGCCGTAGCTGTGTCTGATCTCATCCACACCACCCCGCTGAGAGTTGATCCTATTTCATACATGAGTTCTGAGAGCACTGTCCCTGTCATTTTTGAGAGAGCTGATCCTTCCTCCTTCGCGACTACAGAGACCCTTGACACACCTGATTTCTCGACTCCTGGGGTGTCCTTATGTCCTGATTTCACGACCACCCCACCTTTCAACATTCCAGTCTCTGCCACCGCTGTATATACCAAGAGTTTTGTGGCGTCTGTCACCATATTTGTTGCTGCGACCTCTGCTCATGCCTCATCCTCTGTTGATATTCTGATCACCTCCTCCGTTGCACACATTTCTGTGAGCATTCTTGCATCTCAGCCTCATATGGAGGCTGAGCATCATATCGTTAGCTCCGCTCCACACACACCCCCTCCTATAGTGGCCCCATTAATTTTTGGAGTCTGTGTGAGACCTGCTCGTACACATCTACGTCCATTTTTTCTCCACCCCTGATGACAGGGAGATGTGCCTTCGTGCAGTAAGTTGGCAGTGGCTGGACTTAGGGTTGACTTTAGAGCCCTCACGGCAGCCCTCACTGCCCAGCAGGCCCATATAGCAATGATTCCTGGTATTTAGCTCACGCTGAAACAGATTCTTCAGTGCCTGCAACAGCAGCAACCTGCCCCTCAGCAACCAGCCCCACAGCTGCCACCGCCCCCATCATAGGGAGGTGATGGCGATGCACCAGAGTAGGCATGTCACTTGATGCCTGTCGTATTTTGGCTTCACATCTCACCCCATTATTTTGCATGCACATCTATCTTCACCTTTTTGCAGGGCACCATATATTTCAGCTTGGGGAGAGTATGTTTTTTGGCCACCATTTTGCATCCATCCATCATTTTTCATGCTTTCTTTGCACATATTTGTTGCATATACCATCATATTTTATTTTTTCTTTATTTCCATTTTCTTTGCATCATACTAGCATCCACACCCACCCACCCCTATCTTATATGTCCTAGTGTCACACTTTGCATATTGAGGACAATGCCATGTTTAGCTTGGGGGAGTGAGTGTACTCACACACTTTTTATTTTCTTCATTTTTCACTTTTCTTTATTCTTCACTTATTTTCATGCTTTTCATTTTTCCATGCATCATATTTTCCTTACTTTTGGAGTGCTTGCATACGTATAGTTAGATTTTATTTTATCCTTACTTCTTTTACTTTCTTTGCTAGAAATGAATTCGCTATGATGAATACAGCTTGGATTTCACTTTACTCTTATGCACGTATCTCTTACCATGCTATTGTTTTTATTTCTGATATCATCTGTGATGTATTTGATGTGCACTTGAGAAAAAGAACTTCCAATGTGTTATTATTTGAGTATGAATGAATTCTAGCGTTGACTCGTCTAAGAATTACTTTATTGTATACTTTTTATAGAAAACACACCAAGATTCATGCATTGCATTATATTTGGAGCAGTGCTTTGTATCTCAATATCACTTCTTATTGCATGAATTGTGTATAAAAATTCCATGGTCGAATGAATTGATTGTCGTTTGATATGCATATACTAGTTTACTTTTAGAAATCAAACTGATAGATGACATTATCCTGCTGAAGTAGTTAAGCACATACAAAGAGTGAACCGAGCGATATCATATATTCTTTCTCCACATATCTTGAAAAATATTTCTATACATATTATCATTTGTGATTCTCCCCTAAAGTGAATCTCATTATTGCATCTTCCTCATGCCAAAAAGAAATAAGCTACATGATCCCAAAAACTCAAAAGAAAAGAAAATATATATATCTTTGCATGTAACGACCAGCTCTCGGGGACCCGTTACTTATTTGATTTATTTGCAGGTCTGCAGTTAACCCGTGAAATAAAAATAGCCACGATGCAGAGATGTACAAAAATACCCAAATAGTGTCCAATTATTACAATCCATACTGTACAAAATGTCCCAACAAAGGTACATGAAAGAAAGAAAGTACATGAATGAAAATAAAACTGAAAACTATAGTCTCATGGTCGAACTCTAGCTCTGCAACTTAGGAACTTTTACCTAAACATGTACGTCGTCTGCGGTGCCATGAAGATGGAAGCGTAGGTAAGTCACAACAATTCTAGCAATAGTAGTAAAAGCAGTGTAAAAGCATGGGAATGAACAGACTATGGAACTAACTACGTGTAATAAGTAAAGGAACAGCGGACATATATGCAAGTACGATAAGTAAAGTATGAGAGCAACAACGATGACATGGCATATATGACATAGTATTAAAAGCAGGTAAGGTAGCAACAATAGTAAAGTAAGCAGTCATGTGGAGTAACAACAATAAAATAACCAGGCAACAATGTAGTAAAGCAGGTTAAGCAGGGGAAGCATGCCACTGTTGTAGCTAAAAGTACAACAAGTAAAGTACTGGTGACTGCACAGGTGTGGTAGGTAAAGTGTGTGTAATGCGTAAAGTAGAGGTGATCTTGCAAGCTATACTAGAACTATGTGACTCAAGTCGGAGAGTACAATAAGTGACCATTGAGTTCATCTCTTGCCAGGGTACGCTTACCCAAACGAATGCCGAAAACACAGGCAGCTGGACAAGATGCTGACATGGCAGCATATTTATATTTGTCGAAACACATGCAGCTAGACATGATGCCGAAAACCCAGGCAGCTAGACATGTATATTGAACTCTAGTCACTCCCACACTCTTTCAAATTATGAATTACCCCAAACCCCAGTGATGTGTCATGTGAATCAAATACAAGTTTCTTACGAGATGTTCCACAAGATATTCCACAAGATAGTCCACAAATTGTTCAACAAGATGTTCCACACGTGATATTCCATTTGATAATTCATTTGCATTCACTGAGTAATAAATGGTATGCAGCGGGTGAGGTGTCTATGAGCAATCGTGCAACAAGTGTATACAAAATGTATGCGTAGTTTTCAAGTGATAAGCATCGAAACATGGTAGACAAGTGTGAATGAGAGTTATAAGTTTACGTGCAATGAAAGGTGTTGAAGAAACTCATTTGAAGTTATTTAGAATCAACGATTGTCTTGAGACTATTTATAAGCATCCCAAGTTCATGCTATTACACTGGATTAACTTCTAAAACCAGAATTAGAGTGACTTACGTTAGCGATATCATCGTAGAAATACGTTGTTAGAGCTAGAGCTTCCAAGGAAGCTGGTGCATGAGAATTGGTATCTGCAAACACAAGAAATGGCCTGGTTAAAGAATACACTATTTTCTATTTATTTAACTTGATCGTTTTGATTTTATAATCCTTCGAAACGTTGTCTCATTCTAAATTTTTATATAGGCTAAATATGAGGAAAATAATTTTACATAAGAAGGAAATATTTTTCTGAAGCTTCTGGTAATTTTTATAATTTTAAAAGCTCAAAAATCAATTTAAAAAACTAATTTTAATTAGGTGACGTAATTATTCAATAATTTATTTTGATTGAAATACTTAAAAAAAAGTTGCAAATGAGCTGTCAAAATGACTGTCTCGAAGAGTACTACAACATATAATTTTCTCACGTATCAGTTTACGTGAAAATAAGAAGTTACGAATTTTTAAGTGAAAACAATGTATTTAAAATTTAAGCTTAAAATTTTATTGTGGAAAATCTACGCGTCTGATTGAGATGAAACTAACGTCATTGGGTCCAGAATGTCATTTCTGATTTTCTAGAGCTGGCATTGTAATTTTCTGAGGCATATACAATTACTTATTAATTTAAAACCATTTGCCCTTATATAATATTTTATAAAATGCAAATTACCATTTATATACAAATACGTATATACTTATTTCGTTTTAAACGAAACGTTATTAAAACTCACCCTACTCTCTTCTTCACGTTAACCGTGCATGGGGGGTTCGATGGCGCCGGCGACGTGGGGGAGCGGCAAAGCGCGGGGTCACGGGGTGCGGGCGGTGCCGAAGCATCAGCAACGATGACCAAGGCGGTGGCAGCGTGGGGCGTGCTCAACCGTAGGGCAGTCGATGGGGGGAAGCTGTGTGTTCATGGCAGCGGCGGTGTCCACGGCGACACTGGGAGGTGAAGGGGCGGGCGACGTGGGCGAGTGGCTTCGAAGGAGCTGAAAACAGGCACAGCGGCAGGTGGAAGGGCGGCAACGAAGAGCGAAGCTCGAGGGAGGTCGGTGAAGTGGCGGTGCGGTAGTCGAGAGTGGGAGAGAGAGCCTGAGGGGGGAACAGCAGCTTCGGGGGGTGTTGCAGCGTGGATCGACGGAGGGCGATGAGCGAGGCGGTGCTGGCCTCGCGGCGGCGCACCACCGGGGGAGGGGGTCTCGTCGGAGAAGAGGGAGAGCGGGAGAGGGCGGACGTGAGCATGGTAGGGATGGTTTCGCCTGGGTTTGGGTTCGGGGTGAGGGAGAAAGAGAGGGTTGGGGTTAGTTATATAGGTTATTATAATTACTTAATTAATATTTTTAGTCAAGGGTATTAATTATAGTATTTAATTAAGTAGGTGGTTAGTTTGACTAAACATAGAAATGAGATTGGGAGTTTTCTCGTGGGCTGCTAGGGTGGGGGTATGATAAACGTAATTGTTGGGTAATTTTGTTAGGTAAAAATAAATAGTAAATGTAAATACATAATTTGTAAAATAGTAAAAATACGAAATTACGATTTTACCCCTAGTAGTAAACGTGTCCGAAAAATTACGAATACATAGCCACGGGTTCGTATCGTCGCGAGGATCACGAATACAAGATCCATTTCAGGATTTGAGCTACGGAGATACAAGTTTTAGGCCAAAACGTTTATGATGCGGGTTTGCGGGTTCTCTATTGATTTGACTTCAGAAAATTACGAAATTAATATGGTGAGTCCTAAATGATCATAGAAGGATACCGTAGAAGTTTGAAAACATTTTGATAATGTTTGTATAGAAAATTAATTCATTAAGCCAAAACAGTAATAATTGAAAATGAATTTTTATCAAAAATTGTTTAGAGGTTTTTGATGAAACTCGAACTTACTGAAATACATTATAACTAGTTTGATACTTAAAAATACTTTTATAAGAAATTTTCAAATCACTTAAAAATCCTGATCAACCACTATAAAATACTTTTTAAAAATGAAAATACGTTGACTACGTAATTAAATGTATTGAAAAATACAGGTCATTACATTCTACCCTCCTTAAAATAATTCCGTCCTCGGAATTTAAAAGTTCGATCCTTGCCTAAGCAATTAAACGATCAACGGGAAGGCTTGATGAATGATAACGATATAGGAAAATAAGTTGTTAATAGCTTAAAATATAATGGGATATCCTAGCATCAAGAAAACAAGAGATGTTATGTATGAATACATACTATTGACATCACCATAGGTTCTACGGCTAGTCTCAAGTCAAAATAGGCTCAGATAAAAGAAGAAGACGAGTTTAAGAAAGATGAAGAAGTAACTGCATCAGCTTACTTGTCTCGGTTTGGGTTCGTCTCAAATTCTCTAGCACCATCCTCAAATACTTCTGAGCGTCCTTCGATTTACTTCCGTTGTCGAACTCGAACTTTTGGTGATCGAAAATTCGAATGTTACCCTCCGTAAAATAGACGTAGCTAGAGTTTAGGTAAACTAAAATAGAAAGATTATAAGAAGGTCAATCGAAAGGTCATTAAGCTAAAGGAAGGGTGATGATGTTGAAGTGAAAGAATGGTTCGACTTATGAAAAATCAATCTAAATGCTAGCAAAGAAGGTTACTAGGAAAGGTATATCCAAAGAATGGAACATGAATTCCTAGACAAGGGTTAAGAGTTCAAAGAAGATGATGGGAATAAAAAAGGATCAAGGAAGCTGGGTAATAAGAACACTTCAACCGTATATCTGATACAAGTGAACACTCGAGACATCCCATACTCGAGAGTTCAATTTAAGTATATTATATTGTACACTCTAATCTTGCTATATTGTTCATGAGGTAGTTAGCGCGGATCTACGTGGGCCACCAAAACCTTATCGACCCGCTCTCGGGGGCACGTTACTTATTTGATTTATTTGCATGTCTGCAGTTAACCAGTGAAATCAAAATAGTCACGATGCAGAGATGTACGAAAATACCAAATAGTGTCCAATTATTACAATCCATACTGTACAAAATGTCCCAATAAAGATACTTGAAAGAAAGAAAGTACATGAGTGAAAATAAAACTGAAAACTGCGGTCTCATGGTCGAACTATGGCTCTTCAACTCAGGAACTTCTACCTCAACATGTACGTCGTCTGCAGTGTCATGAAGATGAAACTGTAGGTAAGTCACAACAATTCTAGCAATAGTAGTAAAAGCAGTGTAAAAGCATGGGAATGAACAGACTATGGAACTAACTACGTGCGATAAGAAAAGGAACAACAGACATATATGCAAGTGTGATAAGTAAAGTATGATAGCAATAAAGATGACATGGCAAGTGCGATAAGTAAAGTATGAGAGCAACAACGATGACATGGCATATATGACATAGTACTAAAAGCAGGTAAGGTAGCAACAATAGTAAAGTAAGCAGTCATGTGGAGTAACAACAATAAAACAACCAGGCAACAATGTAGTAAAGCAGGCTAAGCAGTGGAAGCATGCGACTGTTGTAGCTAAAAGTACGACAAGTAAAGTACTGGTGACTGCATAGGTGTGGTGGGTAAAGTGCGTGTAATGCGTGAAGTAGAGGTGATCTTGCAAGCTATACTAGAACTACGTGACTCTAGTCAGAGAGTACAATATGTGACCATTGAGTTCATCTCTTGCCTGGGTGCGCTTACCCAGACGAATGCCGAAAACACATGCAGCTGGACAGGATGCTGACATGACAGCATATTTATATTTGTCGAAACACAGGCAGCTGGACATGATGCCGAAAACCCAGGCAGCTAGACATGTAGATTGAACTCCAGATTTTAGGCAAATTCTAAGGGGGAGAATAAATATTTGTCATCATATAACTGAGTATAGCATATAATATGATATCTGCATATAACTGAGTATGACACTTCATTTTTTATAAATATTTGTCATCATCAAAAATAGGGAGAATGTTGGGATTTCATAATCCCATGTTCACTTTCCTATTCTATTCACTATGATTTTGATGTGACAATTATTATTATTGCTACTCACTCTATCTATGCAGATGTGCAGATTCCTAGTATATCCACGCTTGGACAATAATCACTTGATAAGGAATCCCTGCACAAAGGCATCTCAAATACTCACATGAAGCTCAACATACATATCTACGGAAATCTACGGACTGATGTATTTTTATACTTTATAGATTTCAGAGCCTTGAATATGAAATCCATCTAAGTCCTAGGTTCCTAATAACATATCCTAAACAACCTTTTTCGGAAAAGTCAAAATTCACGTTTTTCTGTCCTGGTCGACTAAGTCAACCATTAGTCGACTAAAAACTTTTTCTTCAAATTTTGACCTAAAAATTTCCGAGTAGTCTTCAGTCAACTTCAGAAACTTACCTTTAAAATTTCAGTCAAAAATTCCAATGTTTGACTTTTAGGCAACTAAGACTTCTTTAGTCGACTAATGTAGTTTTTATGACCGTTTTACCTGAAACTTCCCAGACCGTTTCTGAACGGTAGGAAACTTCTTTCCCCCCCCCCCCCATTTTCCTTCAGAATAACTGCCCAAAATACTATAAATAAGTAGGCATACCCCTCATTCTTTACACACAACTTTCTTCTCTCTTTCTTCCTAGAATTGTTGATTATAAGCAATCTTGCCTTAGTTGCTCTTTTCTCATTTGTAAGAAGAAATCCATAGATTTCTCTCTTCTTATGAGAACGGAAGAACTTCAAGATTCGTAATCATGGATCTTTTGGAAATTGAAGTTTTCTTCCTTGAAGCAATTTTGTCTTTTTCAACATCATTTTGGAAAGTTGTTTGTGTTCATAATTGCAAGAAGAAATCGATTGATCTCTCTCTTCTTTTATGAACCAGAGAACTTCAAGTATTGTTCTTCATTTCATATTTTATACATCTTGAAGTCTCTTTTGAAAACACCATCCTTGAATTTCATTCTAAATTCATAACAAGGCTATAGGTGTTTTTATATTTCTTATTTAACAGGTTTGAATCTCTTTTGAGATTGTACAAAGTTTGGGACACGGGGAGTGTCGCCATTTTTGTAAGTTGGTGCTTGCGGGGCAAGTGATTATAGTGAATTGAAAATCTATACGTGGTAGAGGACTGGAGTAGGATCAAGAGGATCCGAACCAGGATAAATCTCTGTGTTTGCGTTTGATTTACATTTTCTACATTCTTTACTTTCTGCACATCTTAAGCAATTAGAAGTAACTCTTTAATTGCAACGGTTAATTTTTTTAATATACACTATTCACCCCCCCCCCCCCCCTCTAGTGTATTTGATCCTTACAGGCTAGAATTACATTAAGAAGAATTAGATCAGAAGAAGAAAGTTCTCGCCTTCAACGCAACATCAGATAATGAAGATTTAGATGATGATATGGCATTCTTTGCCAAGAACTTCAGAAAGTTCTTTCAAAAAGGTAAGTATAATAATAAATCTAAAAATACTGACTCTTCTCTTTGCTTCAATTGTAATAGGCCAGGACATATGAAGAAAGATTGTCCACTTCTCAAAGCAAAGTTCAAAACTTCCAACAACAACGATCAATCCAGAAGAGAAAGGAAGTTTGACAAGATGAAGAAAGCATTTGCAGCAACTTGGGATGAATCTTCAGATGATGAAGATAACAATGATGAAAGTGCTAATATGTGCTTTATGGCACAAGATGAAGAAGAAGAGGTAAGTTCCTTTAATAATGAAGAATTATTAGAAGCATTGAAAGATCTCTATTCTCGTTTCAAAAAGTTGAATGGTCAGTATAAATCTTTGAAACAGAATAATGACGATCTCCTTATTAAATATCATGAATTATCTTTTTCTAAAAACACTACACCAAATTCCATACATATTGAGAATACATATTCTCAAAATTTGGATCTTAGTAAAGAGAATGATATTCTCAAAACTAAGAATCTAGAACTTCATACACAAATATCCGAAATGGATAAAAATATTTCATCACTAAAGATGAAATACGACGAGATGTCTTCCAATGTTAATAAATTTAACAAAGGAAAGACAAATCTCAATGATTTGCTAAGAATTCAATATCCAGCAAATCATAGACAAGGACTAGGATATTCTCATAAGGATATACCCAAGTCTTATAACAATTCTTCTTCTTGTGAAAAAATTACCTTTGTTAAACCACAAAAGAAGAATCACGCATTCATTTATACGAAGAAAGTAAACACTTCTACTTCTTCCTCACAAAGAAATGTTACTAACATTTCAAAAACATTTCCTAGGAAACCTACTACGATTTGTATATGGGTTCCTAAGGTTTCTTGTTTAAAAGATAGAAATAATTATATGTCTACTTATATGCATTCTATTGTTTATTCTGATGATTACATTAGAAAGCCAAATTCCACTTGGGTTTGGCTTCCAAAAATCTAATCCCAAGGACCCTCAAAAAGGGGTACCAATGCTTAATGTTTTATCTTTCAGGTACCTAAAAAGGAAAGATGGATTTTGGACAGTGGATGTTCAAAACATATGACGGGAAATATCAACTTGCTTTCAAACATTATATATAAAGATGGAGGCACAGTTACCTTTGGTGACAACAAAAAGGGCAAAATCATAGGCACTGGAACAGTTGGTAATGCAAATCAGCCTATCATTGAGAATGTTCACCTGGTTGACGGTTTGAAACACAACTTACTTTCCATTAGTCAGTTATGCGATAAAAATTACAAAATAGTTTTTGAACAAAATGATTGCATCATTTATGATTCTGATATGTCATCTATTTTATTTCGTGGTAAGCGTAAGAATAATATTTATATCTTATGCATGTCTATTACCACAAATAATCATTGTTTAATGATTACATTAGATGATACACTTTTATGGCATTGAATGTTTCACATGTCCTATAATGTGTGATAATACTAGTGCAATTAATTTATCTAAGAATCCAGTTCATCATTCACGCACTAAGCATATAGATGTCCGTCATCACTTTTTAGATGATCATGTACAAAAAGGGGATATAGTTTTGAAATTCATTTCCACTGAACATCAGATTGCCGATATCTTAACTAAGCGTTTGAAAGAGGAATCTTTCATCAAACTTAGAAGAGATCTAGGCATCATCAGTGAATCTGAATTTTCCATTTAATGTTTTCCAATTTGTGTGAATTTCTGGAATTTTCTTATAATTTTATGATAATTATTTTTTTAGTCGACTAAAGTCTTGTTTAATCGACTAATATATCCAGATTTTTTTTACTCAGTTTAATTTTTGTTCCTATCTATTAGGAATGTTCAACAAAAAGAATTCTTAAATTCTTAAACTCTTACCTGACAAAGGCTTTTTAACTTCTTATGTTGGATGCATATCTTTTCTTGGAAAACACAAATAGCCTTCATTATATCACCTTGGAAAAAGGCATTTACACTTCCCTTTCCCAAAGCACTATAGGCCACATGTCCCTTTCTCATTCGGCCACTTCCTTGCCTAGAAATCCGAAATTTTCTTTCATCTTGGAATGAGGACTTTACCTCATCAATATTCAATGCCTTGACCAAACTTTCTTACAAGCCTTCAATTCATTTCACCCACTACCGTACTTTCCAACGTAGTATTTATCTTTACAAATTTTTTTAATAATTTTTATTATTATTAAAATCCGAACGGTGCGATCTATATATTTTTATTCCGTTACCTTAGTCGACTAACCCACTTCTTAGCCGACTAACTCAGTTTTTTTAAACTGTTTCCGATCTAACTTACGTCTTTTCATGTTTTCATTTCTTCTTCCTCCCACCTCTTCACATCTTTTTTTGAACACTTTTCAGTTCTTTCTCACCCATTCAGTTTCTACAACTGCTCTCGAACTGATCATGGCACCCGTTTGCTTGGATAACTACTTCAAATTCTGCCTATTTATTTTCGGCTTTTTCTTTCTTTTTCTTTCATCATCTCATTTTACCTTCTCCTCCACCGAAAATATCTCTTCTCTCCGATGGCTCTCCCTCAATTTCGTGATGCCGCGGCCGAGAATCGCTTCCAAGCCTCCGCAAGTGCGAAGTTTCATCCTGAGCGATTCATCGATTACTCCGCTCTTGCTTCGTTCAACATCCTCTCTTGAGGCTCTGAATGTAGTTGCTCCTGAAGAAACTCCCCGTCGCAAACCACGTCGCACTTCTCAGGAATACGGTTCTCCCTCTGGCCGTTAGCATTAGACCGCTCGTTGTCGCCGTTGTCACACTTGTTGTCGCAGGTGTCTGTTGTTTCCTGAATGTTGTGGTTTTCTGTGTTTTGGGTTGTACGCTTTCGGGCTTTAGTGCTGGGCTTTGAACCAATGTGTTTTGTCTGCTGGTTCTAAGTTATTTTTGTAGTAGGCCGTAAGGCCTTAGTATTGGGTCTGTGGAAAAGTATGCTTGCTAGTATCTTTGTATGATTCCTATCTATGTTTTGTTTAGTAAAAATCTGTTTAGTTCTGTTTTGTAAAAGCTATGTTCCATTGTATGTTCAGTTCTGTGCTATTCTCTCTTAATCGACTAACTAGTTCCCTAATCGACTAACATTATTTTACCCCATCTTTTTGTCAAAGACAAAAGGGGAGAATATTTTAAGCAAATTCTAAGTGGGAGAATAAATATTTGTCATCATATAACTGAGTATAGCATATAATATGATATCTGCATATAACTGAGTATGACACTTCATTTTTTATAAATATTTGTCATCATCAAAAGGGGGGAGATCTGTGAACTCCTTGATCTTCCTTCTCATTTTTCGGGTTCCCTCAACTTCACCATGACCGATCCTCGAAACCTTGCTCTGATACCAAATGTAATTCTAGCCTGTAAGGATCAAATACACTAGAGGGGGGGTGAATAGTGTATATTAAAAAAATTAACCGTTGCAATTAAAGAGTTACTTCTACTTGCTTAAGATGTGCAGAAAGTAAAGAATGTAGAAAATGTAAATCAAACGCAAACACAGAGATTTATCCTGGTTCAGATCCTCTTGATCCTACTCCAGTCCTCTACCACGTATAGATTTTCAATCCACTATAATCACTTGCCCCGCAAGCACCAACTTACAAAAATGGCGACACTCCCCGTGTCCCAAACTTTGTACAACCTCAAAAGAGATTCAAACCTGTTAAATAAGAAATAGAAAAACACCTATAGCCTTGTTATGAATTTAGAATGAAATTCAAGGATGGTGTTTTCAAAAGAGACTTCAAGATGTATAACATATGAAATGAAGAACAATACTTGAAGTTCTCTGGTTCATAAAAGAAGAGAGAGATCAATCGATTTCTTCTTGCAATTATGAACACAAACAACTTTCCAAAATGATGTTGAAAAAGACAAAATTGCTTCAAGGAAGAAAACTTCAATTTCCAAAAGATCTATGATTAAGAATCTTGAAGTTCTTCCGTTCTTATAAGAAGAGAGAAATCTATGGATTTCTTCTTACAAATGAGAAAAGAGCAACTAAGGCAAGATTGCTTAGAATCAACAATTCTAGGAAGAAAGAGAGAAGAAAGTTGTGTGTAAAGAATGAGGGGTATGCCCACTTATTTATAGTATTTTTGGGCAGTTATTCTGAAGGAAAATGGAGGGAAAAGAAGTTTCCTACCGTTCAGAAACAGTCTGGAAAGTTTCAGGTAAAACGGTCATAAAAACTACATTAGTCGACTAAAGAAGTCTTAGTCGACTAAAAGTCAAACTTTAGAATTTTTGACTGAAATTTTAACGGTAAGTTTCTGAAGTTGACTGAAGACTACTCAGAAATTTTCAGGTCAAAATTCGAATAAAAAGTTTTTAGTCGACTAATGGTTGACTTAGTCGACCAGGACAGAAAAACGTGTATTTTGACTTTTCTGAAAAAGGTTGTTTAGGATATGTTATTAGGAACCTAGGACTTAGATGGATTTCATATTCAAGGCTCTGAAATCTATAAAGTATAAAAATACATCAGTCCGTAGATTTCCGTAGATATTATGTTGAGCTTCATGTGAGTATTTGATATGCCTTTGTGCAGGGATTCCTTATCAAGTGATTATTGTCCAAGCGTGGATATACTAGGAATCTGCACATCTGCATAGATAGAGTGAGTAGCAATAATAATAATTGTCACATCAAAATCATAGTAAATAGAATAGGAAAGTGAACATGGGATTATGAAATCCCAACACTCCAGTCACTCCCGCACTCTCTCAAACTATGAGTTACCCCAAACCCCAGTGATGTGTCATGTGAATCAAGTACATGTTCCTCACGAGATGTTCCACAAGATAGTCTACAAATTGTTCAACAATATGTTCCACACATGATATTCCATTTGATAATTCATTAGCATTCACTGAGTAATAAATGGTATGCAGTGGGTGAGGTGTATATGAGCAATCGTGCAATAAGTGTGTACAAAGTTATGCGTAGTTTTCAAGTGTTAAGCATCGAAACAAGGTAGACAAGTGTGAACGAGAGTTATAAGTTTACGTGCAATGAAAGGTGTTGAAGAAACTCATTTGAAGTTATTTAGAATCAACGATTGTCTTGAGACTATTTATAAGTATCCTAAGTTCATGCTATTACACTGGCTTAACTTCTAAAACTAGAATTAGAGTGATTTGCGTTATCGATATCGTCGTAGAAAGACGATGTTAGAGCTCGAGCTTCCAAGGATGCTGGTGCATGAGAATTGGTACCTGCAAACACAAGAAATGGCCTGGTTAAAGAGTACACTATTTTCTATTTATTTACCTTGATCGTTTTGATTTTATAATCATTCAAAATGTTGTCGAAAATCGTTCTAAATCTTTATATAGGCTAGATATAAGGAAAATAAATTTACTTAAGAAGAAAATATTTTTCTAAAGCTTCTGGTAATTTTTATAATTTTTAAAAGCTCAAAAATCAATTTAAAAAACTAATTTTACTTATGTAACGTAATTATTCAATAATTTATTCTGGATGAAATACTTTTCAGAAAGTTGCAAGTGAGCTGTCAAAATGACCGTCTCGAAGAGTACTACAGCATATAAATATCTCACGTATCAGTTTACGTGAAAATAAGAAGTTACGAATTTTTAAGTGAAAACAATGTATTTAAAATTTAGGCTTAAAATTTATTGTGGAAAATCTACGCGTTTGATTGAGATGAAACTAGGGCCATTGGGTCCAGAATATCATTTCTGATTTTCTGGAGCTGGCATTGTAATTTTCTGAGGTTTATATAATTACTTATGAATTTAAAACCATTTACTCTTATATAATATTTTATAAAATATGAAGTACCATTTATATACGAAAACGTATATACTTATTTCGTTTTAAACGAAACGTTATTAAAACTCACCCTACTCTCTTCTTCACGTTAACCGAGCATAGGGGGTTCAATGGCACCGGCGACGTGGGGGAGCGGCGAAGCGCAGGGTCACGGGGTGCGGGCGGTGTCGAAGCATCGGCGACGGCGACCAAGATGGTGGTAGTGTGGGGCGTGCTCGAGCACATGGCAGTCGACGGGGGGCAGATGTGGGTTCATGGCGACGGTGGCGGCATCCATGCGACACTGGCAGGTGAAGGGGTGGGCGACGTGGGCGAGTGGCTTCGAAGGAGCTGAAAACAGGCACAGCGGTAGTTGGAAGGGTGGCGACAGAGAGCCGAGCTCGAGGGAGGTCGGTGAAGCGGCGGTGCGGCAGTCGAGAGTGGGAGAGAGAGTCTGAGGGGGAAACAACAGCTTTGGGGGGTGTTGCGGCGTGGATCGCCGGAGGGCGATGAGCGAGGCGGCGCTGGCCTCACGACGGCGCACCATCAGGGGAGGGGGTCTCATCGGAGAAGAGGGAGAGCGGGAGAGGGTGGACGTGGGCACGGTAGGGGATGGTTTCGCCTGGGTTTGGGTTCGAAGTGAGGGAGAAAGAGAGGGTAGGGGTTAGTTATATAGGTTATTATAATTACTTAATTAATATTTTTAGTCAAGGGTATTAATTATAGTATTTAATTCAGTAGGTGGTTAGTTTGACTAAACATAGTAATGAGATTGGGAGTTTTCTTGTGGGCTGCTAGGGTGGGGATATGATAAACGTAATTGTTAGGTAATTTTGTTAGGTAAAAATAAATAGTAAAGGTAAATACATAATTTGTAAAATAGTAAAAATACGAAATTACGATTTTACCCCTAGTAGTAACCGTGTCCGAAAAATTACGAAAACATAGCCACGGGTTCGTATTGTCGTGAGGATCGCGAATACAAGATCCATTTCAGGGTTTGAGCTACGGAGATACAAGTTTTAGGCTAAAACGTTTATGATGCGAGTTTGCGGTTTCTCTATTGATTTTACTTCAGAAGAAATTAATATGGTGAGTCCTAAATGATCATAGAATGATACCGTAGAAGTTTGAAAACGTTTTGATGATGTTTGTATAGAAAATTAATTCATTAAGCCAAAACAGTAATAATTGAAAATGAATTTTTATCAAAAATTGTTTAGAGGTTTTTGATGAAACTCGAACTTACTGAAATACATTATAACTAGTTTGATACTTCAAAATATTTTTATATGAAATTTTGAACTCACTTAAAACTCCTGATCAACCACTATAAAATACTTTTTAAAAAATGAAAATACGTTAACTACGTAATTAAATGTATTGAAAAATACAGGTCGTTACATTGTATCTTTCTTTAGGATTGTTCTTGTGTATATAAAAAAGAGAGAGAGAAAAGAAAAAAGAGAGAAAAAAAGAGAAAGAAAAAGAAAAAGAAAGTTTCATTGTATATATACAATCCCCTTCTTTACTTCTTTACTTCTTTCTTATTTTCCTTTTTATATATGGAGCAACAAAAATTTGGGAAAAGGTTTATATTCTCTATTTTGATGCCACCACGCTTATAGATAAGCTTGGAGGAGGAGATCCAATGATGTGTGAGAGTGTGACTACTCATATGTGCATGACGACCTACGCTAGGTAATTTCTGATACTTAGGAAGATGACTTTGAGTATAACGACATCTATGAATTGAAAATTTGATATGAAATTCATGAAAACCATATCCTTTTATTCTTATTGATTTGAATTGTGTGATATCTCTTATACTCAAAATAGAAGCAGTCAATTGGAAAGTGTGTTATCAATGATTATGTATATCGTTTTCTATGCATTAGAAGATGTTTGATGCTAAAATGATTTCATATTTCATATGATCCACGTTGTTCTTAGTTTTTCAGTCAAGTGTACCCGTATGAAATGATGTCGAAATAAAAGCTTTAGTGATGTTTATATTCATTGTTGGTGCAATTTGTGTAAGTGAATCCGAGTTCTGAGAAAATGATCTAGCATTTCCCCTCTTCATCTTCTTTCACATCTATTTGATTTTTCTTTATTTTTATTCGCCAATTTCACTTTTTACTTATCTTCCTCGAGGACGAGTAAGAGGTAAGCTTGGGGGATTTTGATATGCTCATATTTTACACTTTCTGCATTTTTCCATGCCATAACGATTGTTCATATCGCGATTTTAACGTTTAAACGACGATTTTCTGATATATTTCACTATTTCTTTGTTTCGTCTGATTTCAGGAAATATGGAGCAATCGGAAGCAATTTGGAGGTATGAGCGCATACACGCATGCCGAAGCAGCAATCACAATGATATCGAAGAGATAACGACGCTGAATGATGAGGAGAAGAGGAAGAAAGGCGAGAGAATCGAGAACGAAGCGAGAAGGAGTTTTGAGAAGAGAAACATGCTACTCGGGTGAGTGACACAGCTTACTCGACCAAGTGAAGCAGCTCACTGGACCAAGTGAAGCTGACACGTCCAATTCCAGCCTGAAGAAGAGCAGCAATGTACTCAGCCGAGTGGAATTTCCACTCGACCGAGTGAGAATCCCACTCGTCCGAGTTGAGATAGGAAATTCAAAGAAATTCATTGGCAGATCTCTGTTTTTTTGGAAGAATCTACAGTCAGCCCACTCGACCGAGTAAGCAAACCACTCGGTAGAGTGGTCTGAATGTTCTAGAATGCCAAAAATCTCAGTTTTTCGACAAAGTTGTCACTCAACCGAGTAAGCAGTTCACTTAGCCGAGTGCACCGTCGGCCCAGTTTTGAATCCCCACTATAGATCTTAAGCATCAATTTGAAACATGAATATCCATATTACTACTCTTGGTTTAGGATGAACTTGTCGTAACCATGTAATGAACCAACGCATGCTCTCTCACTACACAAACCTATAGTAATCTAAACTAGAGGCTCGCTCTTGCGCAAGCCTAGTTCAAACTACTAGCATTAAGATCGACAATATTATCCAATTCTAATTCAAGCTCGCTCTCGCGCAACTTAAATTCGAATCTAGATCGTGATAGTTCGTGTCCGTGTTACGTCGTACAAACGAATATAATTATAGAAATATAATAAAGATGCTATCTTTCGTCGCTCTCGCACACCAATTCTAGGGAATCTCGATTATAGATCTAAATCGAATATATATGGCTTTCCTTAGATTAAGATCCTCTTTCGAACTCTCAAGATCTAATAGAAATTCCTAGCTATCCATAGTAAATCAATCACAACCTAACCATTAACAAGTTTTAGCAACATGGCAATTCAATAGATCTCACATATCATACTTTAAATCCATAGGGTTCATCCCTTTCCCCTAGAGCAAAGAGACTACTCACAATCCATCATTGAAAAAGCAATAGAAATAAAATGTGCAAGAGAATTCATCACAAAATTCAGATCTAAGTACAAATATATCATAAAAGTATGAACTTGCAAAATTTTAGACAAACCAATTGAGTTCAAGCTCCAAAGTATAAGAAAATTGAGATCTTGCTCTCCAATCCTTTCGCCAAAAGAAAACTAAAACTAAAATTGTTCCTAAGAAAATTAATCAAAAGAGTCTCTCCTTGGGCTGTCCACAAAATTGGGTATTTATAGCCGTCCAAAAAATCATGACAGATCTGCCCCTGGATCGCTACAAAACCCTAGTTTCAAAACTGGGCCGACGGCGCACTCGGTCGAGTGAACTACTTACTCGGTCGAGTGCCAACTCTACCGAAAAACTGAGATTTTTAGCGTTCTATAGCGTTCGGACCACTCGACCGAGTGGTCTGCTCACTCGGTCGAGTGGGCTTCTCATTTGGTCAAGTGGGCTGACTGTAGATTCTCCCCAAAAAAACAGAGATCTGCCAATGAATTTCTTTGAATTTCCTATCTCCACTCGGTCGAGTGGGATTCTCACTCGGTCAAGTGGGCCGAGTACGTTGCTGCTCTTCTTCGGGCTGGAATTGGACGTGTCAGCTTCATTCGGTCGAGTGAGTTGTGTCACTCAACCGGGTAGCCTGTTTCTCTTCTCAAAACTCCTTCTTCTCGCTTCTTTCTCGATTCTCTCGCCTTTCTTCCTCTTCTCCTCATCATCCAGCGCCATTAGCTCTCCGATATCGTCGTGATTGTAGCTTCCGCATGCGTGTATGTGCTCATAGCTCCAAATTGCTTCTGATTACTCCATATTTCCTGAAATCAGACGAAACAAAGAAATAGTGAAATATATCATAAAATCATCGTTTAAACGTTAAAATCGCGATATGAGCAATCGTTATGGCATGGAAAAATGCAGAAATAAAGTGTAAAATATGAGCATATCATTGCCAACAAATCATAAAGTTTAGTTAAGTCTTTACCATCATTTTGTATTCAGTAGGATGTGAGCAAGTGCCATTGACCTTCACCAACAAGGCACGTACTCATACCCCGAATCCATCTTATGGTAGAAAAGAAGTATCACCTAAAGTTGAACAACTAAGGCTTGACCTTCGCCAATAACCATAGCATCAATCTAGGTACTCTACATTCTTTGAAACGATGGAGGGCTATGAATAATCCTTAAAAGGATTTTGAACATAATGGACTTAATATAGTTGGAAGAACTAAGTCTTGTAATTTAGTTGGATAAGAAAATTCAATCTGATCACTTGGCCAAGCAGGCATAATCTGGGAAGAGAGGTATTCTGTGGATTGATCACCAAGTCCACGTTCCTTAATTACAAGAACATTGCCCAAACTTACCTTTCTTAGTTAAACACCAATATAATCAATTGAACTTCAAATCTAATAAAATATCCATGCCCTTAGTATTTTCAAGTACCTTGGGTTTAACATCTGCTAATTAATTGGATTAATTAGGTTTTGGTGCAAAATATGTGGCATAATTAAACGAGCTATATTTTGTGAGCAACAAAGCAAAAAAGTGATTTCATTTAATTTAGCAAGTGAGCTTGCAAGCAGATATAAATAACATCACTAACTAATTACTCGAATCACGGGGCAACGTTCTATACCGTTAGGTTAGATTACTAACGGTTGAGCGATCGTATGATCCTCATAATTTTTAGCCTATAATCATTTATAGCTAACATCCACATGATCCAATCATGAAAATATTTTAAAAGAATTTTAAAACAATTTTAAAACTTTAACAATTAATTAAGATTAAACAATTTAATCCATGTAATCATATAACACTCCATGAATAATCTTCTAATTAAAAATCAGAGATTTAAAATCATCAAAATGTCGTCGGGTGCTGGATTAGTGCTGGTCGACTAATCCATAATCTGCAGGTTACGCAACTACCTGTAGTTGGATTATTCGACTAGTAGATGACTACTAGTCGACTAATCCGTAATAGGTGACTTACGCAAACGCGATGTTTCGACAATAAAAATCCGATTTTTAAAGTTCTAACGGGTTCATATCCACATAAAAACATAGATAGAAGCATGGCTTTGATACCACTGTATGATTATGAAGCCGGTATTTAAACAATTTAGATCAAGCAGCGAAAGACAAAAAATCCAAAAAAATTTATAACTAGCTATCATGCCGAGGACTAACTGCTAATCTAGGAATTATATCGCTGAATAATAAAACATAAAGGTCGTACATGTACGTGAGTATACTCAAGCGATACTCGCAGATCCTTAATCTCTTTCGGTGAGGACCAGCAATGTCGTTTTCATCTCATCCTTTCTCTAATCAGCACCTTAGATGAATCACGGGATGAAGAATGCCTCTACAAATCAAACCCCCTTCCTTGCTTTGCTAGAGCAAAGAAGAAGGAGAAGGAAAAACTCTGATCTATTTCTCAAGAGATTGCTCAATGCATGTGTCTTAAAGGGGCTGTGGTAGCCCCCTATGTATATGGCCAGAGGAAGCCGAATCTAATTCTGATTGAGTATTTGCATAGTACTCAACCTCTTTCCAAGTAAAATTGGTGTCTCAAATGAGTTCTAATCGCATTGGAACTCTTGGATACTAATTGGAGTTGATTCCCAATCAAACCTTGCATCAAATTTGCATCTTGTCATGTCAGCATTAATTGGCTAGTCGACTAGTTATTTTAAGTAGTCGGCTAAACAACTCTTTGTAAATTTTACGGTCTGCTTACTCGACTAGTGACTTAACAATAGCCGACTAGTGCTAAAGCGCTAGTCGACTAGATCATGTTGGCCTGATGTGTACTACTTTTTTGATCATAACCCTTTATGATCTTAGCCCTTAGAATTTCTTTCTTCCTTTTTCATGAGGAGTTTATCATCAGCGTAAGACTTTAGTAGCCCGATTTTTACTACAGTTGTGACCACGATCTCTATCATGTCAACGATCGATAGCGGCCCTAGCTGACCATGCAGAAACCTGTTTCAGAATCGCCATTATTTAATTTAGAGGACTAGAATCCCTTCGAGATAATCTTGGCATTACTATAACAGATTCCATGCAATCCAGTCCCTTCGTCATCATTATGTTGCTAAGGTGTTTAGGGTACGGTATCGAGTCAAACCCCATTACACCTTAAATCCTTTGAGTCAAATGCGATCTCATAGTTTATGGTTGGATGACACTTGTTAACTCTTTAACAAGTTCATCTCCTACCCTGGTCATACATTTACTATAGATCCATTTACTCAACTGCGACACTAACCTCTCTATACCAGAGGAGATGAATCCTGATAAGATGGACACTCCCTTCACATGCTTCCAATTGTACCTAGGAGGTATCTACACGTCAGCTACAGAGCCAACGTTCATTATCTACCAAAGTATAATCTTCCACAAGCAAGGTCCTTTAACACATCCCGGTCAAAGGACTAAGATGCACCTACTACCACTAGAGATTTTCTATTGACACTTAGAGTATATTAACCGTATAGAAGTATCTCTGGCGAGTTGTTCTATGAACTTGTTCTCCCAACAAGCACATGTGCATTATCTAACGATTTCTCCACGTCGAGTGACTCTTGAGGCCAGTCAGTACCATCCAATGGTATAGATTAATGCACACTGGTCTAACCAGACTATCGATATCACGTCTTGATATTCCTCCGACTAGGAACAGTTCTAGAAATATGATCGACTGACACATTGGCCTCATTATCATGATCTCCATCATGATCCCAATGCTTCTCTCATAAGTCCTAGTTTTTTATCCATGTATCATATAATCACAATCATCAACCATAGAAGTGACAAAGAGGTTATCATAGATAAAGATTACCAAATAGCTTACTATCATTTCGAACGAGATGTCTTAGAACAATTATAATAATTGTCTTAATGGTATACATTTCCTAACACTTTGTCCTTCTCGGCTTTAATCCATTCATTCTTCGGCTTTGTTGGTTCAACATAGTGGTTCTCCACCATGGTACACAAGTCAGAGGAGATGGACTTGTAATAGATCTTGATCCGATTCTTCCATGTCACATAGTTTGACCCGGTAAGCAAAGGTGGATGATTTGTAGATCAGCCTTTGGGGTAGGTATTGTTGTTTGTTGACGTCGTCTTTCATAGTTGGCTTTGATACCACATATTGAGTCATGTAGATGGCAAATAGAACACTAGAGAGGGGGGTGAATGATGTTCTTTAGATAATAAAATTTTCCCTGAAAGTTTTACGGAAGATAGAATTACTTACATCCCAAAGATATTTGCTTAATCAACAAATACTTGAAAGATAAAGAGTATTGCGGAAGCTAGAAATAATTGCAAGTAAACAATAAGCACAATTATCCCAGAGATGGACAAGGCGATATATCTTGGTTCAGGTATCACTTGTACCCTAGTCCAGCCACACATCCTCAACATGACATAAATCCACTAAACACAAGGATTTACAACATGTTTCAAATTAAACAACACATCCAACAATGGACAACATTTCTCAATGAGACAATACCTCTCTAATCAGAGGAATACACCTCATAAAAGTGAGAAGAGAAATACTTACAACTTTTTACCTATAGCCTTTGATATGAAGCTCTTGTGTAGTTGTGACGTGGCTATAGTGATGATCTCCAAGTGATGAGAAAATGAAGCTTTTTGAGGTCTCGAATTTAGTTTTGCATGATTTTGAAAACTCTTTAAAACATTAGCCAATGAGAGAGTGTTTTGCTTAAAAGAGTTTAGACTTTAAAACTCATTTTTCTCTTGAAAATTTAATTAATTAAGTTAGTTATATCTTCGGTAACAACCCCCTATTTATAACTCTCAATTCTACCCACACAGAATGACCAAACAGCCCCTCCGATGGGCAGAAAAAAGAGACAAAACCCCGACCGTTGGAGACTGCCAGCTCACATGTAGTCGTCTATTACTCTTCAGGTAGTCGACTCCCTTAAAGGCAGTCGTCGACTACCTAAAAGGCAGTAGTCGACTATCTCCAACTCCAGTAAGATAGCCCAGATCAAATATGAATAGTAGTCGACTCATATACTAATGGTAGTCGACTTCTATGCTGATACATATGATACGGCTCAAAAACTTAGGAAATGATTTTTCAAAACATTTTAAAAACATTTTATATTTGTTCCTCTGTGTGTGTGTGTGAGCTTCAACAAAGACATTAAGCACTTGATGCAATCTTGATCTTCATTGCTTATGTCTTGGCTCTTTTGAGATCCAATGTCTTTATTGGTTTTATTCTCCATTCATTTGAATGTTTGCTCAACATCTACACTCATGAAATCATTAATATCTAATATGTTTGATCATCATCAAAATTACGATGAAAGACTTAAAAACCAACATCAGCAAGTTAGGGTTGAAATTTTCTCAATGCGCGAAAAGCAAACTGCTCGGTTTTTCGTTTTTCCAAAGAAATATTTGTTTACATCCAACAGAGATCCAAATGTTTCTTGAGAGATTTTCGAGCACTACAATTGTTCATACACTAAAATCGTTTGCGCCCTAAAATTGTTCTCCGAGATCGAAAGATTTAGGGTTTTTGTGCCCTAAAGTTGTTCGAAATAAATTTATCAAGATTCATATCATCTTTCAGTAGGTACATATATGTAATAAAATTTTTTAGGAATTAAAATGAATTTATACAATGTTCTAGAGCAGCTTTTATTTACGCAGAAGAAAGCAGCAAACTGGTTTAGGGGGTTTTGGCTTATATATATTTTCGGTTATTTCTGGTTTTGTCCGAAACAAAAACTTAACTAATGTTATTTAATCGAAATCCAACAGGAGTAAAACTGCCACGCCCCATTCTCCAGAATACCCGGCATCTATAATTTTTTTCAAGTATCCTCAAGAGTGAGGGTGATGAGAGAGGAAAAGAAAGAGAAAGGAGAAACTGAACAAGCAGGCCACTGCGCATATGTGGGGATAGTACAAGTGAAGCTCCATAATAATATTAAACAACCTCATGAATAATATAGAACAACAACAACATAACTTATATATAACAACTTCCATTTATATACATAACCAATGTACAACACTACGTATACACCGTCATTCTCCACCTCCCAAGACAACCATATCACACCACAAGACAGCTCACACCAAGTGCTACCCCTGAACCCAACTCCAAGTCACATCCAACCAAGCTGACCCTGCTACCTGAAAAATGGGGAGGAGCGCGTCAATGCATGCCCCAGTAGGAACCAACTTGGATTTGGAATACTAATTTAAAGTTACCAACCACAAAAGCAAGGTAAGATAAATAAGTCGCGCAAACTAAATAATGTGACGAAAAGTAAACAACTAAGTGAGGAATCATACATGCGGTTTGATGTCGAGCTACTGCAAGAAAGGGTTAGCACTAATAATAATAATAATAACAACAACACAAGTGTTCAAGCAACTATTATCTAATAAGATAAGTGCAAGTGCCTGAGGCATGACACAAAGTCACAAAAAATAGGCAAAGGGAAAGGAAAGTGCTGCCAGCAGAAGGAGTAACACACAAATCCTTATTTTATTAATTTATAATTGAATTATTTGGAACTTGGTTAAACTGTGTGATACCAGGACCTGGACTTCACCCCAAATTTGGGGTGAATATAGCACACGACGTAGTGGACACGGGCACTGTACGCCGAGCCTCTCAGCTCCCCCGTCCCTGGCAGGAGTGAGGCTCTCCACAATATCACAACCTCCGTATGTCCCCTCCACTCCCGGTAAAGGCGAGTGAGTATAAATATCCCCTCCACTCCCGGTAAAGGCGAGTGGGTATAAATATCACATATCACATAATCATTTCCCCCAACTTCACAGTCCAGGCCTCATATCCACAATTTACTCAAATCCCAACCAAACAGGACTGAGATATATCCAGTTTTATAAGTTCACATCATAAGTGACATGTTAGGGGTCATGATGGCATGGGTATGCACATATCACCTCAGTTGTCCATCATTAGACACAGTGTCATGCACTCACGTGACATGCCATCTATCACAACATATCATTCATTCACAATTTCAATATCTCCATGTCATTCAAGCCTCTAACTTCACCAATTATCAATGTGGCTCAAGGCCAATACTAACACATGCACGTTACTCAAATTATCGGATATTGCCTTCGTTGCGGCATTTCATCGAACACATGACGAGTGTCATTCATATCAAGGCAACACAATATAATTTACATGTGCCAAGGGCATGAACATTCATTCCACCACACAATCATAATAATCAAGAATAATGATGGCCAATTAACCACAATTAATGAATAAGAACATCGCTTAATGAATTCAGCTTGCTGAAATTGCAGGAAGTGACAATACATGGCCGTATAACCTCAGTTTTCATTGAGAATTTGATACATTGTCCCAAATAAACGTTATAGATATACTAGTCCTGTTTTTACAGATCAAATTTCATGCAAATATATTAAGTAGGTGATTTATGGTGAATTATTTGGTGAAGTGTGTCAAATCTGTTTTTCAGACAGATTTCTGGGTCTGTATTGAAATCCAATTTTGGGCATGTTGCAGCCAGAAATTCAACATATAAGCACTATGATGAATTTTTAGAAAAACTTGTTAAATTTTCAACAAGACCAAGAACATGAAATTCCATTGTGTGTGCAGGTGTTGAGATCAATTTTACTAAACTGTGTTAAAACTGAAAATCAAACAGACATGTTGTAAAGATGTAATTTTTTCTCCTGATTCTTGAATTAAACATATATCAAAATTTATATGATTTTAGGGTAGAACTTCAAGATCTACAAGCTCATATTTTTTTCGAACCCTAATTTGATCTACAGTAACCAAAATCAAGGCAAAATCAGACATCAAGATTTCAGAATTTCAAAAGAGATAACTTTGCTAAGAATTTTCAAGGGAAATCCATGAAAATTGGATTATGGCATATTAATTTGATTACCACTAATTCATATTGATAAAACATGGTATAAAACATGATAAAATGAAACCCTAATTAAATTCCAGATCCAAGTTAGTTCCTACCTCAAAAGCTTGATTTTCCTCCTTTCTTTCTCTTCATTTCTTCTCCATCTTCTTCCCATATGCAACCCACTTGAGATTCTTGATTTTTGTAAGGGAGAATTAGGGTTTTAATTTGGAAAAGGAGGAGAAATTGGGGAGGGGTTGGCCGGCCCTATGCTAAGGGAAGAGGAGGAAAAGAGGGGAAGATAGTAGAAGATGTAAGAAAGAAAGAAAAAGAATGAAAACTAAGGAAAATTCTACACTCTCCTTACTTGCTCCATAAGCCATGCATAACTCAAAATGACTAAAATACCCTTCCAAAAATGCCCCTCAACTTCCATGTATTTACAAGTTTGCCATTACTTTATGCACCGACCACTTAAGTATGTACGCACAGCAGTTTTAGCCTAAATGACTGTTTTGCCTCTAACCTTTCTAAAAATTTACGGGGGTTGCCATTTTCCCTAACCCCTTTCACACTAGCATGGCTCTCCTTACACACATCCACGCACATCCATGCATGCATACATGCATCACACACACACGTCTAGTACATTCCTGTTGTTTTGCACTCACGACGTCTTTCACACTTCTCCCGCATTCACATTTCGCATTCTCTACCCTTAGCCACGTATTACGGTCCAATCCCCCTTGTGCTACGTCACATACATCGATATCTACGCTTATTTCATGCCTACGTATGAACCGTAGGTAGAAATACCACGTGTGTTCAGTAGAGTACACATATAGTTCAAAATAAGGCATTACAAAAAATTTAAGAGTGTTGATAGTTGCACCACATAACTTTATGATTTCACCACACTTCTGAATTAACAGCACCAAAATCTTATTATTTATTAGTTCACCCCTATTTGTTTCATTTTTACCCTTTATATAAACTTGATCTCACCTCTCCATCTCTTTCATTTTTTGTTAATTTCACCACAAAACACCAATTCATTGAGCCACCTTTTAGATTTCTTAAGATAGTCACCACTGTCACAGCACTCTATAAACTACTGAGACTCAACACGGTAAAAACTGGTCGACACATCCAAGAAGTGTTTCTCAAAAACTTCTTGGTATACAAAAGAACTAAGATCCATGAGCATTTTTGTTATGTTTCTCATTAAGCCCCGGTTTATTACTTCGCTGGTTCTTTCTTGCTGAATGAGTTCCAAAAGGATACTGATTAACCGGGTCTGTATTTTACTGGAGTGAATGATAACCCCCATAAATTTAAACCAAGCTCATGAACTGGTACTTTGTGAGTAGTTGGAATAAAGGTTCAGTCCATGTACATTAAAATGTTTCTGATCATCTGCAATGTTTTATTGTGATCCCCCTTTTTTGTTTAGCTCCTCGAGGAAAAGACTTCCGAGAGATGCCTCAATGGACTTTGACATCAAAAGTCAAACTTTGCGGTGAAATCAAAAGATCAAATGGTATAGTTTGTAATTATTTAACAAATTTAAGAGTGATAATTAAAATCAAATTAAGGTTAAATTTGTAATTTTGAAAAAATTAAAAAGGGTTAATTGCATAAAAATACCCTCACGTTTGGGCCATTTTTACGTAAATACCATAAGTTTCATTTTGGGACAAATTGATACCCTGTGGCGGAAAATGGGCTGACGGTATTAAATTGGACCGTTTTGCCCCTCCTCTCATCTCTCTTCTATATATATATATATATATATATATATATATATATATATATATCTCTCTCTCTCTCTCTCTCTCTCTCTCTCTCTCTCTCTCTCTCTCTCTCTCTCTCTCTCTACCGGTTCTCTCTATCTCTATCTCTCTCTACTGATTCTCTCTCCTCTCTCTCGACAGATTCTCTCTCTCTTTCTCTCTCTACACCGAATATCTCTCTACCGATTCTCTCTCCCCCCAATTTTCTCTCTCTACTATTCTCCCTCCTCTACCTCTCTCTGCAAATTCTCTCTCTTTCTCTCTCTACACTGAATCTCTCTCTGCCGATTCTCTCTCTCCCCCAATTCATTCTCTCTCTCTCTCTCTCGGGTGGGATGTTGTTGGAAGCAATGATCTAGGATCTTTAGTTTGGTGATGACAAACGTGTGTTGCTATTTAACGTGTGTGCTAAGTGTGTTTCAATGATGGTAAGGACGTAATTCTTCAAAGTGATGACTAAGTCAATTGTTGGAGAAATTGCTATTCATATAGCAAATTGGAAGAGAGAGGAAGTGCTATTTACAAAACAATTGGACTTGGTCAATATGGAAAGAGATGGAGCCAATTTGATTTCAAGGGGGGATTAGACCAAATCAATTACATGGATTTTCTTCTACCCAAATCATATTCAAACACCTAATCAAATCTCTATTCATTCCTTCAATTATGGGATTTGATCTCATCTAATTAGATCTCTCTCTCCTCCTATATAAAGTCCATCTCAAAGAGGGGATAGGATACGGCCAAAGCAAACAAGGAGGCTACAAATAAAACCCCTAGTATAAGAAACCCTCCAAGCCGTAATCTCTCAAACGCCAAGGCCAAAAACTCTAAGTTCCTAATCATCTAGCCTTGAGAATCCAAGCCGCAAGCAACCTACAAGTTCTCTCATCAAAGGCAAAAACTCATGCATACATCTCCAAGCCCAAAGACCCCATCTTCCAAACTTTCCAAGAAAAAGACCCCATTGTCATCTTCATACCCACGACTTAGAGATCCATTATAGTGCCTACGTGAAGGAGGGAAGATCATCATCGTCGCATCCGGAGTTGAAGCGCCACCATCGACAGCCCTTCCAACGAGTTGCGCCGCCGTGAGTCGGAGTTGTTGCCTTCGTCGTTGACCCACGTAAACCGCTGCCACATCAACGCTCGACGACAGTGCACCAACAAGACACGCAGACCGCTGCTGAACCCTCCGAGCCTTTCCAATGCTCCGAAGTCGCTGTACCATCGTCATTCGAAGCCCGCAGCTTACCGCTGTCATCATCTGAGTTGTGTTGCCACCGGAGTTGCTCGCCGCCGAGTTGTCGTACACAGTAGAGGAGAGCCACAAGTCGAAGATGTCGTCGAAGGTGTCGCTGCCATTGTGGAGATCAAGGAAGCCATACACTGTCGTGGACGAGACCCTTTCGTTGGAGTTCTGTTGCTGCTGCCGTGAAGAGTGTCATCGTCGAAGGAGGGCCGCTGGAGTCGTCGGAGAAGTCAAAGCCCACGTTGTCAAAGTCGACTAGTCGTCGAAGTCGTTTGCCTCCATCGACGTGAACTCACCGCTGGGTTTGAGCCTTCACCATCGAAGAGAAGCTCAACTTCGTCGAGCTCCCGCCGTCGAAGAGGAGCAGTCGGAGAAACAGCATCCCAGGGATCTCGAGTTACAACGCTTGCATGATTAAAGTGCTGACGTAGATAGGACTCCATGCAAACGAAAGAACGGAGAAAAATTTGCTGGCGTGGATTTTTTTTAAAGGATATGTTGTACGTACAGACCGTAGTTTTATTAGTTTTGAACTGGAATTTCTATATGTACAGACCAGTTTGCTACATTACTTTGTGGGGCTACAGATTGCGATCCAGAATCAGATCGAGACACCGTTTGCGTCAGACTGAAGCTGACAACGTGCTGATTGATAGAGACGACTACACAGACATGAACTAAGTATTTCTAAACTCTTTACCCTTTATATTCGTGTATTAGCGTATCAATCTCTGTAGGGGAAACTTTACCGTTCTTGTGTTATTTTGGGACTTGTCTGGTTGGGGATAGACAAGAGGGTCTTGACGTGTTGTAGCAGTCAAGATACGCATTTACTAGGTTGATATTGTTCTGCACTTTGTTGAGTGTGGTACAGTCTAGGTGGGGAGTTGGAGCTAGGACCCTATTGTAGTTGTACAGAAGGAACATATTAATGCTAGTATTTGCTTGGGGGCAGAATTAGGTCATTGCTAAGACCGAACCAGGGTAAATCTGATGTGTATTCTGTGCTCGCATTTTATTTACACTGCTTGTGTTTTTAACTGCATGTGATTTCTCGTGGGTTGCGCGAGAATATTTTATTATCATATTCACCCCCTCTAGGCTTAGATCCAGATCCAACAAGTGGTATCAGAGCAGGTTTTAGGATCTAGCCAAGGATTGACCATGAATCCCATTGATAGTGTTTTTGTTGAGGGTCAGTCCATATCACGTCCTCCAAAATTTAATGGTGTAGATTATGCTTCTTGGAAAAATCGTATGAAAATCTACTTGATATCCATTGATTACAAAAGCATGGAATATTGTCGAAAAAGGTTATAAGCCACCTGTCACTAAAATTGAAAATAAAGAAATGCTTAAACCTGATAATAAATGGGATGATAATGATTGGAGACTCTATGCTCTTAATGCTAAAGTCATGAATGCGCTTATTTGTTCTTTAGATAAATCTGAATATAATCGTATCTTACATTGTCTAACTGCGCAGGAAATATGACAGACATTGGAGGTGACGCACGAGGGAACGTCACAGGTGAAGGAGTCTAGACTTGCTTCTGAGAACAGAGTACGAGGGATTTCGCATGCTACCATCAGAGACCATATCAGAGATGTTTGCGAGGTTCACCAACATCGTCTACAAGTCTAGCTCGCTTGGTAAGCCATATTCTAGTCTTGAACATGTGAGGAAGATATTAAGAGCGCTGCCAAGCTCTTTCAGGCCTAAATTCACCGCCATCCAAGAAGTGAAAGATCTATCAAAGATGAGGGTGGAGGACTTGGTAGGTAATTTAATGTCCCATGAGCTTGAATTGCAAAATATTGAAGAAAGAGAGAAACCTGAGGAGAAGGAAAAAGCTACACAGCCACTTACTCTGAAAGCTAACGAAGATGATGATGATGATGAGAAGATAGCGCTAATGGTTAGAAATTTTAGAAAGTACGTCAAGACTCCTCAAGGAAGATCAGAAATGCATAAAAGGTTCATTCGCTCTAACACTTTTAATTCTAATAAAAATTCTTCTGAACAAGATTCTGCTGATAGAGTTGAATGTTTTAAATGCAGGAAAAAGGGACACTTCACGAAGTAGTGCAGACAAGAGACTGCCCGGGTTGCTAAAGATAAAGGAAAAGGTAAAATGATAACGTGGGACATGGATAGCGAAGCAGAGGATGAGCCTGAGGAGGTTGCAGCTTTCATCTCCCTCTGTTTAATAGCAAAGAGCGATGCTGTAAATTCCTTCACTAAAGCTGAATTGTTAGATGTTTGTAAAGGAATGCAAAATGAGATTAATGAGCTAGAACTCACGTTAAATGATTATAAGAATGCCAGCTTTAAATTACAAAAAGGAAATTGTGACATTTCTGAAGAAGTGGACATTCTTAAAGAAAAACTTGCTGCACGTGATTCTACCATTGCTATAATGAAAAAAGAAAAATCATGCTTTAATGAAGAAGCTACTTGTCTTTCTTGCCCTTCCTTATTGAATAATATTAGCATGCTTAAGCAGGATTTGATTAAGCTCGAAACTGAAAAAGACTATATGATTAGAGAGCTTAATGATAAGTTGTGCATGTTAAATAACGAACTTAAAAGGAAAATGGATGAATTTGAAAAGAAGGAAGAGGAAAACAAGAGAGCTTTTCTAAGAAAATGCATCTTGCTTGTGGATGAAAATAAATTATTAAAATCCAAAGTTTCTAATCTAGAAGTGTCATTAAGAAAATTTTCAATTGGTAAACATTCATTGGATACCATACTTGAAAATCAATTATATGGCAATAATAGAAGAGTACTTACATTTGGTTTGAAAAAATGTTAAAAAGCCCAAATTTAAGAAATTCTACAATGTGCCTTCTATTGTGAAAAATATGCAAGCAAAGTGCTTTACTTGTGATAGTGTTGGTCACACATCCTATTATTATAAGTTTAGGAGCACGAACATAAAGTTCAAACACGTGTGGGTTCCTAAAGCTTTGATGACTAACAATAGTGGACCTTGTTGGATTCCAAGGTCACACTTAACACCTTTCATGTAGGTGAGGTGGAGATTTGACGAGGAGCAATGAATTGAAAGTTTCATTCTTTAACTCCTTAGTCAAATGGCGACGCAAAGGTATATCTTTTTCCTCTTTGCATTCATTGCATACCTTCATAGATTGTTTGTGTGCTTGATTTAATTCTTGTTTGCGTGCTTGTTTTGTTTGCTTTTTAGATTTGTTTTTAGTTCATTTAAAAAAATTATGCTTAATGAATACATCTTTATGATTCATTATAAGTGGTATTTTTTGAATGGTCATTCATATCCTTTGTAGAAATCATTGTATTATTGTTATAGCTACATGCGCATGTTAGAATCTATTTAGTAGCTATGACATGCTTCATGAAATGATTAATTTGATTTCTACACCTACATGCTCACTTCCATGAATATTAAACTTGTTGTACATTTGGAGATTCTTTTTATGAATATTGGAAAGTGAATAAAGGATGAATAAAAACTGAAAAATCTAAGGGATATGATGTGTATTGCCATGAATAAAAATTGAGCACGAAAAGAAATGAATATGAGAAAAAAACATGAAAATTGTTCCGTATGTAAAATGGATACAATTCATGGTAAATACACTACCCACGAGTATCCAACATATGCTTTATGGGTAATCTTTAGAGTATGTGTATTTTACTCGTCAAGCAATGCCACTCCATATCTAAGAGTCCTTATAGGCTATGTTTTGGGGTTTGGTTCCTTGAACTCATTTTTAATGAGGTGGAAAAAATCAATCCTAGCTGATATTCATGTTAAATAGAAAATGTGGATTGATTTGGTTGATGTTCAAAATTGAATCTCCCTTTGTACTTCAATGTTTATATCGCACATACACAATGGTGGTGAAGTCTACATTATGATTTTCTTTGAACTTGAATTGCCTACTTTATGTAAAATGACATGCAAGTGATAGATATAATTTATAATACTTTATTTTTGCATGCGATATTTTGATTGACTTCATTAATACGCTTTTGATGATAACAAAGGGGGAGAAAAAGGAGATTTGAGATTTGGTATGGTATCAGAGATTTGTTATTACTGATACATCATATATGGTATTATTAGTTGAAGGAGGAGAATTAAAAATACATGAATATGGGGAGCTTGGAAAAAGGGGGAGCATGTTTTCTTCATTGCTATATTGTGCATGCTAGTAATGCTTGAAGCTATTTGCTCATTGTATACATCATATGCATTACATCCTTCATCACACTTCACATACGCGCATTTATTTGCTCAAATCTTTTATGGGTTTGGCATCATCAAAAGGAGGAGATTGTTGGAAGCAACGGCCTAGGATCTTTAGTTTGATGATGACAAACGTGTGTGCTAAGTGTGTTTCAGTGATGGCAAGGACGTAATTCTTCAAAGTGATGACTAAGTCAATTGTTGGAGGAATTTCTATTCATATAGAAAATTGGAAGAGAGAGAAAGTGCTATTTACAAAACAATTGGACTTGGTCAATATGGAAAGAGATGGAGCCAATTGGATTTCAAGAGGGATTAGACCAAATCAATTAGATGGATTTGCTTCTACCAAAATCATATTCAAACACCTAATCAAATCTCTATTCATTCCTTCAATTATGGGATTTGATCTCATCTAATTAGATCTCTCTCTCCTCCTATATAAAGTCCATCTTAAAGAGGGGATAGGATGCGGCCAAAGCAAACAAGGAGGCTACAAATAAAACCCCTAGTATCTAAGAAACCCTCCAAGCCGTAATCTCTCAAAAGCCAAGGCCAAAACCCCTAAGTTCCTAATCATCTAGCCTTGAGAATCCAAGCCGCAAGCAACCTACAAGTTCTCTCATCAAAGGCAAAAACTCACGCATACATCTCCAAGCCCGAAGACCCCATCTTCCAAACTCTCCAAGAAAAAGACCTCAGTGTCATCTTCATACCCACGACTTAGAGATCCATCATAGTGCCTACGTGAAGGAGGGAAGATCATCATTGCCGCATCTGGAGTTGAAGCGCCACCGTCGACAGCCCTTCCAACGAGTCACGCCGCCGTGAGTCGGAGTTGCTGTCTTCGTCGTCGACCCACGTAGACCGCTGCCACATCAACGCTCGATGACAGTGCACCAACAAGACACGCAAACCGCTCCTGAACCCTCCGAGCCTTTCCCTCCGAAGTCGATGTACTATCGCCGTTCGAAGCCCGCAGCTTGCCGCTCTCGTCATCTGAGTTGTGTTGCCACCGGAGTTGCTCGCCACCGAGTTGCCGTACGCTGTAGATGAGAGCCACAAGTCAAAGATACCATCGAAGGTGTCGCTGCTACCGTGGAGATCGAGGAAGCCATACACTACCGTGGACGAAAGCCTATCGCCGGAGTTCTGTTGCTGCCACCGTGAAGAGTGTCATCGTCGAAGGAGGGCCGATGGAGTCATCAGAGAAGTCGAAGCCCATGTCATTGAAGTCAACTAGTCGTCGGATTAGTTTTCCTCCGTCGACGTGAACTCGCCGCTGGGTGAAGAGAAGCTCGCTGCCGTCGAGCTCCCGCCGTCGAAGAGGAGCAGTCGGAGAAACATCATCGCATGGATCTCGAGTTACAACGCTTGCATGATTAAAGTGCTGACGTGGATAAGACTCCATGCAAATGAAAGAACGGAGAGAAATTACTGACGTGGAGTTTTTTAAAGGATCTGTTGTACGCATGACGTGTGTGTATATTTTATATATTCACGCCCGTCTTCTTTGTGTTTTTCCATTGTTTTCCGTCGTCTTGTGCCCATTTTCTTGGGATTTTTACTTTTCTTTTGCTTTTTGGTGTTTTTGTGTATTTGCAGGAGATCGCCAGTGTAGGGGACATATAACAAAGATATCATAAGTCCCCGGAGCAACGGGAAGTGTCACGCGTGATCCAGAGGGTCAAACGACGAAGATCGCCATTTTTCAGTCCCCACGCGATCGGTTGGACACAGCCAACCGATCGGGTGATACACGCGTGTCCGACCCGGACGCAAGCTGAAGCGAAGAGCAACATGGTTGACGACGGAAGGACGCGCAAGTGCACGTCTTCCACTCCCAAGCGTAGGAGTGTCAATGCAATAAAAATAACCGGTCAGTACCGAGTTGGATCACATGGACAAGTCGTTCTATTTTCACAAAATTGATCGATAAAGAAAAATAAAGTGTTTTACAACTAACTCACTAAATGGATGGAAGTGTGGGAAAAAGTGTGGTGAAACTAAAATCCTAACTTAAGTGGGTAGGGTTAGAGAACCAAAGTAGGAGTTAGGATGGCTAAGAAAGAGCATGTATTGCAGGTTCACTACTGATGGAGTTAATCGAGCCCAAATCACCCACATATAACCCAATTGATTAACAGGCTAAGGAAACTCAATCGGAATATTTAGCTTTCATGAACACGAAAATTTGCAATAAGCATGGATGCATCACATAGCATTAATCAATATACGAACATGGATTTTTCTCAATTTGCCCTCTCGGGACTTAGCCAATAAAATTGTGCCCTAGTTACACATCCAAGATTAACAATATAATAGGCAAGAGGAAATTAGGGCTAAAATTAACAACCAACTTCATGAATCACAACCCACACCAAATCAACACGACACAAGCATAGCAAACGATATGAAAATTGCATTCAAAATTAACCCAAGTTCAATACAAAAGTGAGATATCAAAATACAATAGGAAAAAGGAGAGATTTCACCAAGAACTCTCCCAAATGAGCTCTTCCCTCCTCCTATTTGCCTTCCTCCAAGCATCCCCAAGCTCCACCAAGCTTCCTCAAGCTCCCATGGCCTCCTCCCCTAGCCCTAGCTCTAATGGGGAAGAACAAACCCCAAAAAATAGCTCTGGCCGAAAAAATACACACCAAACCGAAGCTGCTCACCTGGCCGCAAATAACCTAGCGAAACGGGTCCGGGTCGGGCGGCTGGTCTGCGCACGACCCGACCGCTTCGCCCGACCGCCCGCAAGAAGCGAGCGGGCCCTCTTTGCGGGGCGGGCCGGCCGCTGGGCTGGCCCGCTCCACCGCTTTGTTTTTTTTTAATTTAAATTTTTTTATATACTAACAGCGGACTGCGGCCCAGCTGGCCGCAAAAATGGCTGCGGGCCGTTTATTTTTTTTATTTTTGTATTTGTTTTCCTTTACAAAAATTCCAGAACCCCTTTTTAGCTCCAAATAAATTCCCAAAAATAGCTCCGAGCTCCAGAAAATTTTGGAAAAATTCTAGAAAATCCAGAAAAATCCCAGAAGTACCTGAAAATAAGAGGAGCAAAATTAGTTCATAAAAACCACATTTTATGTATAAAATAGAGATAGGCTTTAATAATCCATGATATCACAAATACGCACGTATCAAGCCAAAATTAACATGACATACACATAAAATGCCCAGAAATATGGGGAAAATATACAATTTATATCCCAAATCACACCCCCAACTAGCTTTTTGCTAGTCCCTAGCAAAATATGCGATAAATTCGGATAAAATTGAAAACATGCACCAACACTCATGATATCATCATGGCACACACAAAATGGTATTTCCAATTGATTTCAAAGCCAATATGCCCAATGTATGAATGTAAACAACAAATGACACTCTCTTCAATCCAATTCAAAGAAAAGTAAGGTAATAAGAACGTATCACATTCTTTAGGATATATCACGGTGTCAAAGTTTCAAATTTTCAAGGAAGTGGCCAAAACAACAGAAATTTCCTCTAAGTTGTGGGAGATGAGATTGCATCACTCATGTTGCTAATTCTTTCATTATTCATTCATTTTTTCTTTTTCTTTTCTTTTTCCTTCTTTTTTTGTTTTTGATGTTTATGTTTTGCATTCACGCGATAACGCTATGAAATGTAAACACCGCCACCTTTGCATACACGCGATAACGCTATATAGGCAAATGGATGGAATGATCCCATAAACCTCATTTTTGGCTTCCTCCCCAATATTCGTGGGGCACCGGCTACTCAATTCGATTAGAAAGAAACATTCACTTATATTAACTCTCTTTTTCATTCTCAACACAAGTTATCAACTCATCCACCCATTCCTTAGAAGAAAACAAAGCATAACAATTGGCCAAACCCAATCCAACCAAAAACTACACCATTCGTCCCAAATCATGCAATCACTTACACCAAACTATTCCCAAATTATTTCAAAGAGATATCACGACGTATAAAATAGTTCATACATGGCATATTCGCATATGAATCCATAATGGAAAAGAAATTAAAACACGCCAATCAAATATCCATAAGTTTGATGCCAAACTAATAATCCGAAAAAATTGCATAGCATGAAAGCATGTAGGGACTACACAAAGAGCTAGTGGCATAAGAACAAGGATGCCAAATAAGATATGCAATAAAGATCTTTGGATGAGAACGAGATGGAGGTATCTCAAAAAAAATTTACGTAACACCAAAATCCTAACAATTCTAAAGATTCTAACATTCTCCCCCCAACTTAAAATAAACATTGTCCGTAATGTTGGAAGAGTATCAGATCTCGCAAAAGATCCTAGAAAAGAAAAAGAAAAGCACACGAAAATACTAAAATAAAACATTTATTTATTTACACTATTGGAAAGAATACACCTTAGCAAATGGCGGATCCAAAATTTCCATCGGCGGTGGCAATTGTTCCAACGCTCCTTTTATTTCCTCTGCCAATGCTCCTCGGCCAAACGTGGCAATGGCAGCCACGTACACAACCCCAAGCATCTCCTCAAAGTATGTACCTATATAAGGAAGGAGACGGGTTGTGTAAGAAAGAGATGGGGACACATTCCCAAAAAAAGACATCCACACATAATCATCAATAAAAAATACGGAATGAAAAGTATGATGAATGTGTGAGAAAACTCCCTGGATGGTCAAATAGGATGTGGTTTGAAGATCGTCCCCGTGGCATTCAATATCAATCGGGGAAGGAAGCTATCTCCATAGAAACTACCGAAGGAGAGGGAAGCTCGGGATCCATGATAGCGTGTGGTATAAACTCAACCTCGCTTGCCTCTTCTTCGGGCTCGTCAACACAAGAACCATCCTCCTCGCCCACTTCGCTCCCAAGTGTGCGAGTGATCGGCTCCTCTATCTCCACCATGTCAACAACCAATTCCTCAACAACTAATTGACACGGCCCAGCAAAAATAGAAGATGCCGTCATGATAATTTCCTCCACCGGCTCAACCAACTCCTCCATGCCAACACTTGGTTCCTCAACTACTACTTGGTATGGGGCACTCAATTCTTCAACTACCGGTAGTGTGAGATCCAAACAAACATCTTCATTTGGGGCTTGGTGGACCAAAACTTTATGGCTTGGCTCATTTGGAGTCTCAACCAATGTGTGATCTTCCTCCTTGTAGGACTCTAAATAATGCCAAGCCGCATTCTCATCCATGTCCAAAAAGTGGCCGTTGTCCAACAAATCCACAAAATTCTGCGTCTCCGGAAGCAATCCTTCCAAGAAGAATCCAAGAAGACGCATCCTGTCAAATCCATGTTGTGGACAACCGTATAGTAACTCTGAAAATCGCGTCCAAGCCTTAAAAAAATGTCTCACCGATGCGCTGAGCAAAGTTCACCATTCTTCCTTACCATGTTTTGGTCCTGTAAGATGGAAAAAATTTCATACAAAATTTGTGCTTTAGTACAAGCCAAGATGGACTAAGGTGAGAGATATAAACTTTAAACCAATTTAATGCACTACCATCCAAAGAATAGGGAAAGAATTTAAGAAAAAACTTTTCAGCACATGTGTTCCCATCAAAATGAAGCTTGCAAGCACTCTCAAACTTCTTAATATGTAGGTAAGGGCTCTCCGCATCCTTACCAAGGAATCTCGGTAGGGATTTGGTCACCCGCATGTCAAACCCAAGAGAGTTTGAAGTACTTGCCATGTTGGAAAAGAAAGTAAAGCAAACAATCAAAAAGACTCAATAAGCGTAGAATAAATAAGGATGAACAATAAGTGAAAGATAAAGAATCGAAAAGACTCACACTAAGAGATAGTAGTATCACACTAAAACTTTCGAAATCAATCAAAAATTGCTAATAATAGAAACCGTTGTCCCCGGCAACGGCGCCAATTGGTTGACGACGGAAGGACGCGCAAGTGCACGCCTTCCACTCCCAAGCGTAGGAGTGTCAATGCAATAAAAATAACCGGTGAGTACCGGGTCGGATCACAGGGACAAGTCGTTCTATTTTCACAAAATTGATCGATAAAGAAAAATGAAGTGTTTTACAACTAACTCACTAAATGGATGGAAGTGTGGGAAAAAGTGTGGTGAAACTAAAATCCTAACCTAAGTGGGTAGGGTTAGAGAACCAAAGTAGGAGTTAGGATGGCTAAGAAAGAGCATGTATTGCGGGTTCACTACTGATGGAGTTAATCGAGCCCAAATCACCCACATATAACTCAATTGATTAACCGGCTAAGGAAACTCAATCGGAATATTTAGCTTTCATGAACACGAAAATTTGCAATAAGCATGGATGCATCACATAGCACTAATCAATATACAAACATGGATTTTTCTCAATTTGCCCTCTCGGGACTTAGCCAAAAAAATTGTGCCCTAGTTACACATCCAAGATTAACAATATAATAAGCAAGAGGAAATTTGGGCTGAAATTAACAACCAACTTCATGAATCACAAGCCACAACAAATCAACACTACACAATCATAGCAAACGATAGGAAAATTGCATTCAAAATTAACCCAAGTTCAATACAAAAGTGAGATATCAAAATACAATAGGAAAAAGGAGAGATTTCACCAAGAACTCTCCCAAATGAGCTCTTCTCTCCTCCTATTTACCTTCCTCCAAGCTTCCCCAAGCTCCACCAAGCTTCCTCAAGCTCCCATGGCCTCCTCCCCTAGCCCTAGCTCTAATGGGGAAGAAGAAACCCCAAAAAAACAGCTCTGGCCGAAAAAATACACACCAAACCGAAGCTGCTCACCTGGCCGCAAATAACCCAGCGAAACGGGTCCGGGTCGAGCGGCGGGTCTACGCCCAACCTGCCTGATTCGCCCGCCCGCCCGCAAGAAGCGAGCGGGCCCATGGCCCGTTCGTTCTTTGCGGGGCGGGCCGGCCGCTGGGCTGGCCCGCTCCGCCGCTTTGTTTTTTTTAATTTAAATTTTTTTATATACTAACAGCGGACTGCGGCCCGCTCAAAGAGGAGGCCGCGAAAATGGCTGCGGGCCGTTTATTTTTTTTATTTTTTTTGTATTTTTTTCCGTTACAAAAATTTCAGAACCCCTTTTTAGCTCCAAATAAATTCCCAAAAATAGCTCCGAGCACCAGAAAATTCTGAAAAAATTCCAGAAAATCCAGAAAAATCCCAAAAGTACCTGAAAAATAAGAGGAGCAAAAATTAGTTCATAAAAACCACATTTTATGTATAAAATAGAGATAGGCTTTAATAATCCATGATATCACAAATACGCACGTATCAAGCCAAAATTAACATGACATACACATAAAATGCCCAGAAATAGGGGGAAATATACAATTTATATCCCGAATCACAGCATCAACTGACCGGTTCGCCGACCGGTTGAACACATCAGAGTTCTCAGGAATTTGGAGCTGAATTCCAACCGATCGGGTGACATCTCACCCGATCGGTTCATCTGTATCTGATTCTTCCAAAAGACGATCCGGAGAGCCCAACCGACGATTTGCTGACCGTGTGAAGTCGACGGAAGTCTCTGTCAATTTTGAGGATAATTCCAACCGATCGGTTGAATGATTCATTCAACCGATCGGTTCATCTGATGCCGCAAGATCCAAACGACGACCCGGAGCTGCCAACCGGTCGGACCAAGCGAGCGGGTGAAAGCTTTGAACGTCGATGCCGAAGCGATGTAGCAGCTCACCCGATCGGTTGATACTTCAACCGATCTGGTGAAGTCATTTTCTATATATAGTTACCTAGGTTTTCTGAAAACGCAGCTTAGGATTTTTTCTGTCTTTTTCTCTATTTGTGACGGCTGGAATTTTATTGATATCTGTAAGTTCTCTGATCTTTGTCAAACTTTAATATAGTCTTAATTGCATTCCTACTACCGTGTTTCAATTGCCTGATCATGATTTTTACGGTTTATTTTCATTTAGATTGCTTTTTAGCTATAATGTGTGAGTAGTTCCCAAATCTGGGATTTTGGTGGAAACCCCTTCGTGGGTTCTCCCTGATGCGTCCATAGGACTAGGATTTCGATTGGGATTAGGAATTTAGCTGGTTACGCGGGGTGTTTCATTGTCATCGGCGGGAAAAAGACCGCCTTTGACCGTAGGGCCAATGGGGAATAAACTTGGCGGTTGACTCCCTAGCCATAGCTTACACCCTTAGCGTATACATGGAATCCTAGTGCGTGGGAGCGGCAGGATGAGACGTTGGGAGTTATCGTTGCAAGCATAGTGCTTCTGGAGTCGGTCGATGTTAATGGACATGGGAATGCCCATCGACCGAACCCGGGTAGTCCAGTTTATCTTCCTGGGCACCGACCGGAATATCGGGCCCATGAGATGCTGGTATCACTCTTAGAGGCAACGTCTCACCACTAAACCCTAATTCCGATCGTTTTCCTATCTGTAGGGCGTAATAGCAAGAACACATGATAGTGTAGAAACCGAAGTCCTAGGTTTCTCTTTATATTGTTTATCCTCTGTATTTACATTCCGTGACAAACCATCGATCGATCGGGCTAGCTCACCCGTAGGGTGAATTGGTTCCTCTTAGAAACAAGCACAACCACGCCTCCCTGTGTTCGACCCCCAAGCCACACTACAACACCGTGCGCTTGCGGTACAAATATTTTAAATCTGGTATCCCCCCATCCAACTGCACTTTCATGAGATCGAAAACACGGGGGACGTCAAGCTTTATGGTGCCGTTGCCGGGGAGGCAACGTGCTCGTTAATTTTAGGACCTTCGAACCCTTGAGTCTAGTTCAAATCCCTACCTCACGATAGTTTTCGCATTCTTCATTTTCATTTTTTATTTTTTATTTTTATTTTTCTATTTTTATCTGTTTCTATCCCATACTTGCTTCACGGGTATTTCTTGTTTTTCATGTGCAGGAATACAAGGAGTCTAGACGACTTGATTCCTATTGACCCGGAAATTAACACCACTCTAAGGCGTCTGGCTACAGAGAAGAGAAGAAGAGAAGAGTCTGAAGCCATGGGGGAGAATACCCCACCGAATAAGTCCCTGCTGGAGTACTCGATGACGTCCATCGGGTCCACCTCCTCCATTCAACCTCCGGCTATTTTAGCCCAGAGCTTCGAGCTTAAGCAGTCATTAGTGACGTGGATCCAGCAGGATCAATTCTCTGGGGCACCCATGGAGAGCCCTATTGAACATCTGGACTCCTTCCTCGAGAAGTGTGACACACTCAGGATTAAGGGTGTCGCCACTGAAGCAATCTAACTGAAGCTATTCCCCTTCTCTCTGCGGGATAAGGCTAAGCAATGGCTTAGGGGGAAGGACCCAAACACCTTCAATACTTGGGAGAAGCTCTCGAATGCGTTCTTGACTAAGTTCTTCCCTCTGGGGAAGACAATGAAGCTGAGGAGTGAGATCTCCTCCTTCTCCTAGGCCAGCCACGAGTCCCTGCATGAAGCTTGGATGAGATACAAAGAGATGCAGCGGAGATGCCCTCATCACGAGCTTCCAAAGTGGCAGATTATTAATCTGTTCTATAACGGGCTGAGGGATGACTTGAAATCTTCGATAGACACCGCGGCTAGGGGGTCCTTCATGTCCAGAAGTGAAGAAGATGCCGGCAATATCTTGGAAAACATGGCATCAAACAATAAGCGATGGTGTGACGAGCGTGCAACACCTAGATCTGGAGGCATTCATAGAGTCGAGGACGTCGACAAGTTGTCTAACAAATTTGATTTGCTATCGACCTAGATCTCAGCGCTCATGGTAGGATCTGGTGGTGCCGGCACCCAACAAGTATCAGTGGTGGAAGCGGAAGTCCTGGGAGACTTCGAGGGTGGTGACATTTCACCACCGGTGGATCAAGCTAGCGCACTTTTCTTCAACCCTACGGGTAATGTGTCGTATCCACCCCGGACTATCCCCAATCCGGTTTATTCTTCGAATAACCGGAACCACCAAAATCTTAGTTATCGGGCGCCGTACCAGCAGCCTCAGCAGCCGCAGCAGCCGCAGTAACAAGTATATCAGCTGCCTAGGCAACAGCAGCAGCAGCAACCCCCGCAAATGTACCAACAGTATCCCCCCAGGAATCAGCAACCCATGCAGCAGCAGCAGCCATATGGTTAGCAGCGAGTCATCTCTCCGGTTGAGTCCCTCTTGACTCAGTATATCACAAACCAAGAGAAGATCAACTTGAAGCTGGAGATGGGGCAGAGGGCCCTCACTGACCAAGTAACCCAGCTGGGGTTGCAGGTGGAGAACCTTCAAAGGGCACAAAACCAATTGCCGGGTCAACCAGAAGTGAATTCGAGGGGGGAAAGTCAGACTTTGGCACTAACACATGAACATGCGAATGTGTCCGCTATCGTCTTGAGAAGCAGGAGGCAAATTCCTTCAAGAGTGCCCGCTAAGGAACCGAAAGCTCCGTTGGTCGGTGGGCGACCAATCGAAAAATAGAATGACGACAGAGCTTCGTCACCAAAGAATACGACTCCAGAGGGAGTCCCTGAAGAAGAAGAAGAAGGACGAGGAGGAGAACCTTAGAGTATTCAAGCCCGTTGTGCCTTTTCCACAACGACTTGCCAAGGCTAAAATTGATGAAAAATACGGCAAGTTCTTCGCTATGGTCAAGGATTTGAGTTTGCAGATCCCGTTCCTCGAAGCCATAGAGACGATTCCCTCCTATGCAAAATTTTTAAAGGACTTGGTGACGAGGGGTTCGAGAAAGGAAAAGGTCGTTCTCGCGGCGGAATGTAGCACTCTCATCCAGCGAGCGAATCCGCCCAAGCTAAAAGACTCAGGAAACTTCTCCACTACTTGTTCGATTGGGGAAGTGAAGATCCATCGGGCGCTCGTGGACTTGAGAGCGAGCGTTAGTCTAATGCCCATGTCACTATACAGGAGGATATGGATGGGAGACCTGGAGCCCACGGGTATGACACTTCAATTAGCCGATAGATCGGTCAAATACTCGGTGGGAATTGTAGACGACCTGCCTGTTAACGTCAGTGGAGTACATGTGCCGGTAGACTTCGTGGTGATGGATATGCCCGAAGACACTCATACGCCCATCATCCTTGGACGGCCCTTCATGGCCACCGCTGGCGTGCTGATAGACGTGAAGAAAGGGAAGTTATCCCTTAATGTTGGCGACGAAAAGGTCGAGTTCGACTTGGGGTTATCTATGAAGCACCCCCGGATGAACCTGGTTGCAACATGCTGGACAATGAGAAAAAAAGAGCTGTGGAAGCTGTTGCCTGGGAAATTCTCTCAAGGAATCCCCCTGACAGCTTGGGGGACCTTGAAGAACATGTCGTCCTGAAGAAAGAAGATGTTGCTGGAAAAGTGGTTGTCCCACGTAAGATCCCTCCCGGATTCCAAAAAGCTCCTCTGACGAGGAAAAAAGGGAAAGAGCCCATGGGGCTTACCGGTGATGAGATCCAGATCTTAAGAAGAGTGGCGGTAGACGCCAACATAAGGGATAAGCCCCCGGATACCATCAACGGAGGGAGGATCATCGAGCAAGTCTACTTATCACCGCCGATGACACCGGAGACCACCGCTCCAAAATCTGAGAGAATGCCAAACATTGGGCATCACTCCCGTCCTCCTTGAAAATTATCTATCGGGCGTCGAGCAAACGACGTTAAGCAACAGTGCTTCGTGGGAGGCAACCCACGTTCTAAACCCTGATCTTTGTTTTTAGGATTATCTTTAGGTTTATTTTTCTTATTTTGTTGAATAAATTCAACCACGAGAACTTTTGTCGAGGTACTTAGACCATTTGTGAACTTTTGCAGGAAACAAGCCCCCAACCGATCGGTTGATCCCTCAACCGATCGGGTGGGACGTATCAGACAATGGCATGTATCTGTTCTCCAGCGAACTGGTCGGGTGAAACAAACTGAGACCGGGTGGCTGATCGTGTGAGAAGAGCAGAAGTCTCGGGAAATTTGAGGATTTTATCAACCGACCGGTTGATATGAAGCGTGGTTGTGTGACTGACCGGGTGATCTACACAGAACTCTCGGGAAAAATTGTGAAGCAGCCAACCAATCGGTTGAAAACTCAACCGATCGGTTCGCCTATAGCCTCTTTTCAGCAAATTTTTCGGAATAATAACCAATCGATCGGGTGAAAACTCACCCGATCGGTTCACCCAAAACCCTATAAATACCCCTGATTCGCCCAACTCATTTTCTTCACCTGACTTCGACTGCCTCTCCGTCGTTTCGACTTCTCCAAGCTCCAACCGGCCACGATCTTCCCTCAACCGACCCCCACAGCCCCTCAATCGATCTCTCCACTTTCTCCTTCCTTCCCTCCATCGATTTCTCTCTCTCCCTCTTCCATTTAACCCCATCCAAACCCTAGTTTTCGCCTAACTCCCCCAATTTCGAAAAAATTGTTGAAGCGATGTGCCGCGGCTTCACACTCCTATCAATTGCGCTGCGTTGGGTGATCTACGAGCAAGGATTGTCTTCTCTACTGGGTAACTTCGCTCCTTAGCTCCATTTTCAATTTTTGCCCTAGTATTACTATTTTACTCATTTGCCATCGATTGTGTGCATCCATCATATCTTGCATACACTTGCATCACACACTACCATGGCCCGGGATCAAGATAAGGGTAAGGGTATCATGCGGGAGGAGGAGCCGTCTCGCAAGAGACGGAAGACCACACGTCCACGACACTCACGCCCTCCTCCTACACAACCTACACTGCCCCAACCCCTACCTATCATCCCTCCTGAGGACCCAATATTGGGCTCGCATGGTTATCGTTTTCTGAGTCAAGAACAAAAATATTTTTATCATGGACTCGATGCATGGGGACACCTCTCCACCAAGTTTGTACACGCACAATCTCTTACCGATCTCGGAGTTTTCTCCGAAGTCGAGACCATCTTTGCTAACTTAGTATGGTTAGCTTTCTTTAACGCCCACGCACCCTCCTACCCCGCTCTCACACTAGAATTTCTATCTTCCATTAAGTGTGAGTCGGGATCGATCGTCGTTTTTCGGGTCCGAAACAGAACCGTCTGCACCCGCCTGGATACTATCAATCACATTTTCGGATTCCCCATTCTTGGGGACGACGCTATCCGCCACTCCGGATACCACCCTGATTTCGACGTCGATCAATTTTGGTTTCGCCTCACCCTACACGATCACTATCCTTGAGGTAAGGCCAAGGCCTCCTCCATCATTCACCCCGTATTCCGTCTGGCCCACCGAATCATATCTTGCATTCTTCCCCAGGGATGAGTCTGGGACGGTGACTATCCCTGATCTTTTCATTTTGTGGGCCATGACGTTTGATTTCATTCGTGGTGATGACGATATTACCTTCGAGGCCCCTCGAATTCCCATTCATGCTGGCGATTGGCTTATCCACAAATTACTTGACATTAGCCGCGCCGGCAAGGGCAAGTTTTGTTGCGGGGGCCTCATTACTATTATAGCCTCATATCCCCAGTATAATGTCGTCATCCCCCGTGATTTCCCTTCTGCCCCAGGACCCTCACATATAGATCTTGATGTCCTTCGGCATATACACATGATCAAGCCCCGCCCCGAGGGTCGATTCACTTTTTACTATGGACACCCCCCGCTCCCTATACCATTCTGCCAAACCCCACTCGTATGACTATCGTCCTAGTGGCAGATTGGGCATTTCCTCCCAATCCTGAGTTTCTGGGGGGTTACGTCTTCCATTCCTTCCCCAGGGCGCACCCAGACCACCTTCCCCTGCCGCCCACTTAGGCGAGCAGGATATCCCTGCGTCCCGGGGAGACTCCGGGGCTGGCCCCAGTCATACTATCCCGCCTTCTGGCCCTATCACTTCTGAGGCTCTGAGCGAGGCCCTTTTAGGCATAGCCTCTGGTACCGGCATGACCATTGCCCCTAGCACCACTTCCACCTCCCGTCCAGCCTCTACTTCTTCCGTCCGCCGCGCCGCCTCCGCTCGCCTCGCTCTCGAGGCTGAGCTAGCTTCACTGCGTGCTCGCGCTTCGTCCTCTGCCCCCTCGGACCCATCCTCTTTGCTTTTCTCTCACCCACGTTTCCTCACACTTGAGAGGAACGTGGCCGCCATCCTCTGTATTCTCATTCACGCTCACGGACCACCTCCACCTACACCACCACCTTTACCTCCACCATCACACTCCTCACCTCCCCCATCACATTCATCACCACACCCATCACCCCATAGGCGACCATCCCCTCCCACCACCACTGTTTCCATTCCTGCCACTTCACCTCCACTCACGACCACCATTGTCGACCCACAGATCCACCACCCTCCACTTCCGTCACCCCATACGTGCGCCGCAAGAAATTGCAAGTGCGTTCGTGATCACATCCCCCACCATCCTCTTCCGTCGCCGTATCTACCTCCGTATATACCCCATCTACCATCGCTTTGGTCGCCATTTCCCTTCCACTCACCATCATCACCACCACACCACCCATCGTCCACACTTCCACACCCATCCACACACATCCTGCACCCCTCTCCCCACTTCTTCGCACACCCCCCACCTCTCCCCTCCGCACCCCTCCATCTTCCGCCGAGGAGGACGAGGATGATTCCTCTCCCGCTTTTTGATTTCTCTTTCTTCTTCGATCTTCCCCCTTGCATATTTCTGCATATTCATGATCATATCTTATTGCTAGCACTATCTTGTCCAGCTTGGGGGAAGTCGACATTTTGTGTGTTCTGTCGTGTTTTTCTGTGTGGTGTGCTTTTCTATCGTTTATTTTCTATATTTCTTTTTCTTCTTTTTTTATTTTTCAGTTTCGTATGTGTGTTTTTCTCGTTTTTCATTTCTCTTTGTGTCGGTGTGTATTCCTCCCCCATTTTCATTGCCCTCCCGTATTTACTTTTATTGCATTGAGGGCAATACAAGTTTCAGCTTGGGGGAGTCGCACTTTGTGCGTCGTTTTGTGTCTTTTTCTTCGTTTTTAGTCGTTTTCACCGTGTTTTTCTTTTTCTTTCTTTCCTTTTTCTCCTCTCTCTCCTAGAGATGACCCCAATTGATGAATTACCACAGAATCACACACACACCTAGCATGGCTTCGATAATCACATTCACTAACCCTAGGAAGCTGAGTCCTCTTGCATTTCATGCATCGTGGGTCCATTTTGCTTTTGTGTGAGTCATGTGTCGTGTCTAGCTTACGGTGTGCTTCTACTTTGTGATTTCGATTTATATACCTGTCCTGGGATGACCCCTAGCTTATCATGCTTCGATTTGAATATGCGGTATTTGCTTCTCCTGTCTGCATCTATATGCATGCTATATTTATATCGTATATTTCATTTCGCATATGTCGGGATTCCACACTTAGGACTAGGATAACCCATTTAGCCTATGCTCTGATTAGCGAAGAAAATCTCCCTTGCCCAAGTGTCTAGAATCCGATTTCATTTTTTTACGTGGTGCAAATCCCCTCGTCGTGTTCCGTTCTCCCACTTGGGAGAGTACACACATGTATATACCCCAAAATCCAACAATCCAAAAAAGAGAGAAAAGAAAAACCCAAAAAAGAAAAGAAAAGAGAAAAGAAAGAGAAAATATGCAAATGCCCAAAACCCAAAAAAATGTGTGAATATTTTCCTACCTACCGAGAATAAAGGGAAGGTGAGAATTTGCACCGAGTGTTCTTCTCCACATCATCTCAACCCCCATCGTTTTCGAAAACACTTGGAATAAGGACTTTCTAGCTATTATCTAGGCGAAAGTGAGATGATTTCCTAGTCCCTAGTTGTGGAGTCCCTGACACATGATACGCTTCGATTCTTACTTTCTTCTCATGCATGCTTGAGCTACTATTCACTGCTTATTTTAAATCGAATCGATATTTGGGTCTTTTCTTGGATTTGCGTATATGGAGCTTATTGCACAATGTAGATAGTGACACCGTCTGCTAGCACACGACCACACTCACTCGTGCTTCACCGCGTGGGCCCACGACACTTGTTTGGACTCGTTTTCTTTGGTTTAGTGTTGTGATTTGTCGCTTGCTTGCTAGGTGTGACGTTTTTGATTTTGTTGGCCCTGACGGGCGATTTGGGATTTTGATTTCTCTTTTTCTCTCTTTCTCTCTATTTTCTCCCTCCGAGCTCCTACTCTCACTCGTCTTCCTCGAGGACGAGGAAGGGTTCAGCTTGGGGGATTTTGACGTGTGTGTATATTTTATATATTCACGCACGTCTTCTTTGTGTTTTCCATTGTTTTCCGTCGTCTCGTGCCCATTTTCTTAGGATTTGTGTATTTGCAGGAGATCGCCAGTGTAGGGGACACATAACGAAGATATCATAAGTCCCCGGAGCAACGGGAGGTGTCACACGTGATCCAGGGGGTCAAACGACGAAGATCACCATTTTTCAGCCCCACCCGATCGGTTGGACACATCCAACCGATCGGGTGATGCACGCGTGTCTGACTCGGACGCAAGCTGAAGCAAAGAGCAGCATCAACCGATCGGTTCACCGACCGGTTGAACACATTAGAGCTCTCGGGAATTTGGAGCTGAATTCCAACCGATCGGGTGACATCTCACCCAATCGGGTCATCTGTAGCCGATTCTTCCAAAAGACGACCCGGAGAGCTCAACCGGCGGTTCGCTAACCGTGTGAAGTCGATGGAAGTCTCTGTCAATTTTGAGGACAATTCCAACCGATCGGTTGAATGATTCAACCGATTGGTTCATCTGATGCCGCAAGATCCAAACGACGACCCGGAGCTGCCAACCGGTCGGACCAAGTGAGCAGGTGAAAGCTTTGAACGTCGATGCCGAAGCGCTGTAGCAGCTCACCCGATCGGTTGATACTTCAACCGATCGGGTGAAGTCGTTTTCTATATATAGTTGCCTAGGTTTTCTGAAAATGCAGCTTTGTATTTTTTCTGTCTTTTTCTCTATTTGTGACGGCTGGAATTTTATTGATAGCTGTTAGTTCTCTGATCTTTGTCAAACTTTAATATAGTCTTAATCGCATTGCTACTACAGTGTTTCAATTGCCTGAACATGATTTTTACGGTTTATTTTCATTTAGATTGCTTTTTAGCTATAATGTGTGAGTAGTTCCCAAATCTGGGATTTTGGTGTAAACCCTTTCGTGGGTTCTCCCTGATGCGTCCATAGGACTAGGATTTCGATATGGATTAGGAATTTAGCTGGTTACGCGGGGTGTTTCATTGTCATCGGCGGGAAAAAGACCGCCTTTGACCGTAGGGCCAAGGGGGAATAAACTTGGCGGTTGACTCCCTAGCCATAGCTCACGCTCTTAGCGTAGACATTGAATCCTAGCGCGCAGGAGCGGCAGGATGAGATGTTGGGAGTTATCATTGCGAGCTTAGTGCTCCCAGAGTCGGTCGATGTTAATGGACGTGTGAATGCCCATTGACCGAACCCGGGTAGTCCGGCGTATCATCCTGGGCACCGACCAGAATATCGGGCCCATGGGACGCTGGTATCACTCTTAGAGGCAATGTCTCACCACTAAACCCTAATTCCGATTGTTTTTCTATCCGTAGGGCGTAATAGCGAGAACACATGATAGGGCGGAAACCGAAGTCCTAGGTTTCCCTTTATATTGTTTATCCTCCGTATTTACATTCCGTGACAAACCATCGATCGATCGGGCTAGCTCACCCGTAGGGTGAATTGGTTCCTCTTAAAAACAAGCACAACCACGCCTCCCTGTGTTCGACTCCCAAGCCACACTACAACACCGTGCGCTTGCGGTACAAATATTTTAAATCTGGTATCCCACAATCCAACTGCACTCTCATGAGATCGAAAACACGTGGGACGTCAACGTACAGGCCGCCGTTTTATTAGTTTTGAACTGGAATTTCTATATGCATAGACCAGTTTGATACATTACTTTGCGGGGCTACAGATTGAGATCCAGAAGTCAGATCGAGACACCGTTTGCGTCAGACTGAAGCTGACGACGTGCTGATTGACATAGACGACTACACGGACATAAACTGAGCATTTCTAAACTCTTTACACTTTATATTCGTGTATTAGTGTAACGATCTCTTGAGGGGAAACTTTACCGTTCTTGTGTTATTTTGGGACTTGTCTGGTTGGGGCTAGACAAGAGGGTCTTGACGTGTTGTAGCAGTCAAGATACGCATTTACTAGGTTGATAGTGCTCTGTACTTTGTTGAGTGTGGTACAGTCTAGGTAGGGAGTTGGAGCTAGGACCCTATTGTAGTTGTACAGAAGGAACATATTAATGCTATTATTTGCTTGAGGGCTGGAGTAGGTCATTGCTGCGACCAAACCAGGGTAAATCTGCTGCGTATTCTGTGCTCGCATTTTATTTACTTTCTTGTGTTTTTAACTGGGTGTGATTTCTCGTGGGTTGCGCAAGAATATTTTATTAGCCTATTCACCCCCCTCTAGGCTTAGATCCAAATCCAATAGATGGTTCATGGGGCGGGGGAGTGTGTGTGCGTGCGTTCGTGTGGGGGGTGGGTGGGTTGTATATGGGGGGGTGTGTGCATTGGGGGAGTGTGCATGGGGTGTGTGCGCATAGGTGGGTGGGTTGTGTGCGTGGGTGGGTGTGCTTGGGGGTGGGTGGGTGTGCTTGAGTGGGTTGGTGCGTGCGGTGGGGGGAGGGGGTGTGTGCATGGGGTGTGTGTGCTTGGGGTGGGGGTGTGTGGATGGGTGGGTGGGTGTGTTTATGGGTGGGAGTGGGTGTGTGCGCGTGGGGTGGGTGGGTTGTGTGCATGGGGTGGGGGAGGGTGTGGTTGGGGGGGGGTGTGTGTGGAGTGGGTTTGTGTGCGTGGGGTGAGTGGGTGTGTGCACGTGGGGTGGGTGGGGGTGTGTGCTTAAGGGGTGTATGTGTGTGTGCGCGCGCATGGGTGGGTGGGTGTGGGCATTGGGGGGTGTGTGCGTGGGGTGGGTGTGTCTGCTTGGGTGGGTGGGTTGTGTGGTTGGGGTTTGTGCGCATAGGGGGTGTGTGCTTCGGGTAAGTATGTGCATGGGTGGGGGGTGGGGTGGGGTTGTGTGGGGGTGGGCGTGTGTGCATGGGCGCACACACCCCATGCATCGATGCACACACTGATGCACATACCTATGCACACACCCTAACCCTAACACATACACCCTACGCGCATGCGTGCACACACACACCCCCATGCAAGCACCCACACCCCATGCACATACCCACCCACCAATGCGCACACACCCCATGCACAAAACCCACCCCACCCATGCACACACACACCCCATGCAAGCACACCCCCCCCCACACACACACACGCGCGCACGCTCGCACACACATGCAAGCACTCCCCACATACACACTCATGCAAGCACCCACCCCCATACATTTACTGACCCACCCATGCACACACCCGCCAGATGCACACAACCCACCCCACCCATGCATACACCCACCCCTTCATGCACACACACCCACTCCAAGCACACACACCCGCTTCAAACACACACACCCTGCGCGCGCACACACGCACACCCCCCCAATGCACACACCCCCACTCCAAGCACACACACCCCCCCCGTGCGCACACACCCCGATGCGCGCGCACACATCCCACCCCACCTATGCAGACAACCACCACATGCACATACACACACCCCATGCACACACACAGCCATTCCAAGGACACACCCCCACGCGCGTGCGTGCACACACACACACACCACACATACACACACATGCACCCACCCGAGAGAGAGAGAGAGTTGTGAGAGTGAGAGTGAGAGTGAGAGTGAGAGAATCGTTAGAGAGAGGGCTGGAATTAGTGGAGAGAGAGATGGCTGGAATGAGTGGAGGGACATTTCTGTCCAAATTTATTGTTTTTTGGACGGAAAATAAAAAAGTATCAACTTGAAACCGGAGCCAAATATTTGAGTATTAAAATTGATCAAAGTAAACCTCATAGGCTTTACGTAAAAACAAGAATTTTTTATGCAATTTAACCAAATAAAAATTCCGATAAAACCATAAGAATATGTGGCAACACTCAAAATTTAAATGGTACGTGCGCAAACGGTGGGGTCGCAGACTCGCAAAGTAACCCCCAAAGTTGAAACGTGCAAGAAAAAGTTAAACGCAGTTTCTTCTCCCCTTCGCTCCAGAAATTCTCGGCCCCTTTTTTCTGGGTTCTCACATTCACGAACTTTCTAAATACCAAATTGATTTAAAATAAAAGGGTAAAACGCTGTATGGATCAATTCAATTGAGACTGAGTGGGCGATGGCGCTAGTGCCGGCGAGCGTCGCCAAGCAGGCCGAGCTCCTGAAGGCCGACGGCAACACCTATTTCAAAAAGGAACGCTTGGGCGCTGCTATCGACGCTTACACCGAGGTCCATTTCTTTTCCCCTTGAAATTCTTTGCATTTGATGAGATTGTTTCTTTTAGGTTTATTGTGGTCTGCTTTTTTTTTTTCGTTTGGACATAACTTATGAAGGACTTCGGTCATGGGTTCTTTCTTGAATCGACCTACATGGGTTTTGTTTCTCTCCAGCATACCAGTAGTTTTGGTTGCAAAAGATTGTTCATTTGTTTGCTGATTAGGGTCAATTTTCTTTTTGTGGAAATTTGCTTGTTTGTGCGATGTATTGGAGTCCATATTAACGGAATTGGGTTCTATTTTTCCATCTTCACGTCAAATGGGATCGATTTCTGCGTTCTTATATTATGTTAACAAATTAGTTCTTCTCTAACATTGATGTGGTTTGGCATATATCTTTTTCGTGGAATTTTATCCCCGTCTTTTGTATCTGTTGGTAATATTTTCTTGTCTATACGGTGCTACATGTTCAACACTAATATATTGGATTAGGTTTATCGGTTTTCACGCCAAATAAGGACAATTTTAACCTTCTTTCGATGGACAATTTTTGGAAAAGAAACGAAAATTAAAAATAATGTGAAAAAACGACCGAAAAATATATTTAGCAAAGCCGACTAAGTTTTGCTACGTCACACACTAGGGGCGTTGGCCGGGCGTCCCTGGCCGTTGACTGGACATGTTTTGACTTGGTTGCACTTGGCAAGTGCGGCAAGTACAACCAATTCGTCGCCCCCCGACTTGGCCGCACGTGGCAAGTGCGACCAAGTCGATTACTAAGAAACTTGGTCGCACTGCTATCAAGTCGATTAATAAGAAACTCAGCTCGTCCGACCCAACTCTTCAACTCACGAAACAATCTCTTCTCCTGATTTAGCCACGCATCTGACCACCGACCTCCCCGACTTAGATGTGCCTCTGACCGTCGACCTCACCTGCATCAATCTCCGAGCTCATCTCGAGCACCCTCTACGAACCTGACAACAGTGAAGCCCTTCAGTCCCCCGCCCCTCCACCTCGTGAGTTTCTTTAATACATGAGTTTTATGGTTAGGTTTAGGGTTTGGTGTGTGGATATTATGGTTAGGATAAGGGTTAGGGTTAGGGTTGGGTTAGACATGTGGTGATTGTTTGTGGAGATTATGGTTAGGATTAGGGTTAGGGTTATGTTTGTGGAGATTGATTGTGAAGATTATGGTTAGGGTTAGGGTTAGGTACATGGCTAGGGTTCAAGAAGTAGTCATATTGTACAAATCATGTCAAAAATGTTGAACTCTTGCTTAACAATTTTATAACTGATAGTAATGGCAAATTATAGGATATCATATCATGAAGGATGCGGGACTTGTATCTAATATCTTGAACCTCTCGTTGGTTCTTTTCCCCACTACTGCATGAATCTGTCACGAACAATTCTGACTCGTCTCATTTTGGGTATGCGGATTCACCTCAGAATTTAGGCCACATATCATGGAATAGCATGTCTTGTTTGTCTTGATTGGTTTGAATATAACATTGTGCTTGATGCGCTACTTCGTTATTGTTTTAATCAAGTCGGTCTTTGTTTCAAATAGATCGTTGACTTTAGACACTCTGATATCTGTGTAAATTCTTGACTCTTTCATACACCGTTCTAGATTATTTCGCATAACTGTTGCATTTACCCATTGCTTATCTTCCGCTTCATTTGGTAATGGCACTTCAAATGCCACATTTGTGTTGGTAACGACTGATTATTGTATCCATGCGTTATCTTCATTTATATCCGTAGCATAATGCATGATATTCTCCCTTGCACCGTCATAGTTGTCGTTATCGATGTCATCACTTTCTTCATCCACCCGTCGTCATAGAAGTCGATGATCTAATATGTGTTGGTATGCAAATATCTTCAGGCATCACATTCGATTGATTGAGAATCGACTCTGGTACAAATGGGCTTTGCGTGTATATTGAGTATATTGCATGCCTTTCATATTCAGAAATTTAAACGCCATGCCCCGCAATATTCCACTGCTAATGACATATGAAAACATGCAATTTTAAGATAATCGAAGTTACATTTTAAAGATATCATATAAAAGTTCGCAATACTTGCACGATTTCGATACTTACGCATCCATATTCTCATCCTCTTGTGGGTTGTACGAACATCCTTCTCCCATCATATTCTCCCGATGATGATACTCTTGGTTTGGAGAAGAAGACATAACTCATGCGGAGTTGTTCTTCAAATCAAGCATGCGAGCGAATGTGCCGTGTGCTGCAGTCAATTGGGTGCTGATTACTGCATCCATCTCCATGTAAATTTCAACTGATCGTTGACTTACCCCCAAGCTGAATAGACCCTCCAAATCGTCGTCATCATAGATCATCACATCTGTAGTACTACCCTCCATTACCGGTCAGTTGCACTCCAATTTCAATGCATACTCATGACGTCTGATTTTTGTGGTCTTGTATTTCTTATTTACTAGCTCAATATAAGTTGACGGTCTCCTCCACATAATTGATTTAACTTTTTTCCGACGTATCTTGGTTCGTGATTGTCACCAATAATTAAATGACAAAAATCCGATCACTTGTCATTGTTAACACCCTTCACAAAATTCCAAATAATTTTTTTCCCAAAATTTCATGTGCTTCAAAGAATTCACCACATAAAAATATTTCTTATTTAGATGGATGAAAAAACCTTACAATGATGGAAATTGATCAAAACCGGGCTAGATTCGGTTGTCCATTGCCTTATCTGTTGTCCAATCGTGTAGGATTTGGTGATTTTTGATTGAAAGAGGTTGATTCTTGCCTTTTTTTTTGATTCCAAACGGTCGTCGGTTGGGGGTTCCTTTGAACTGATCGTGGCCTTGTGAAATGAGGAGAAGATGGTTGCTGGCGGCAGCCTTATACATGTAAACTGGCAGCACTTGCCAAGTACGCCCAGTTAATAGGCCCGTGACTTAAGTCACGGGATACTTGACCTACTGGACACACTTGCCAAGTGCGGCTAAGTCGTGTGCCCGATCAATTGGCCGCACTTGGCAAGTGCGGCCAAGTCGAAACATGCACAATCAATGGCGAGGGGCGCCCAGTCAATGCCTTTGGTCGCCGACGTGGCGAAACTTGGTTTGTTTTTCTAATTAAATTTTTTTGGTCGATTTTTCTAATTATTTTTAATTTTTTGCCTTTTTGTGAAAACTGCCCCTTTTGGACTAGATGATGTGCCAAATGAAATGTATCTTCTTGATATGCAAATTAAATTCTTGATTCCAACTGTCCCTTTTGGATTAGATGATGTGCCAAATGAAATGTATCTTCATGATATGCAAATTAAATTCTTGATTCCAACTGTTTAATTGGACTGTTATTTTACTTTTTGTGCATCTATTGTTAGGCTGTTAGGGAAACTTGAAGGTCTAGTGATGGGTACTGTCTCTTGTTGCGGCAAAAGAAAGGCTAGTTAGGAAAACTTGAAGGCCCAGCATTGGGCCTAATGAAATAGCAAGATAGTAGCAAGAACAGAAATGCCAGTTAGGGAACTTGAAGGCCCTTGTGGCTATTTAAGGAAGATTCATATGACATTGGGATACGGCTTTTATGTTGTTAAGGGGTGGGGGTAAGTGCTTAACTAGAGCATGAAGCCCCTAATGGGTACTGTCACTTGTATGCGTTGTTTTGTAAAGTGGAAGGCGACGGCCGCAGAGTTGGAGGTGGCATCCCTAGGGCACCTGACTATGGAGATGCACTGACAATTAGGCAATGCTTCCCCTAATCTGAGAGGAGGGAGAGAGGATCCACACAGTTGACAACATCGTCTTCGCCTTATGTTAACTTTGTTGCGTCTGGAGAGGGGTTAGGGTCTGGCTTATGGTCGAACACTAACCCCCTTATATTAAGAAGTTTGTCGGGTCGGATCCGCTTTTAATAAATTAGACTTACTTTTTGAAATGGGGATATGGAGCTGCTCACCTGTTGAATGACTTCTCCCTTATGTACCAAGAAATTCATTTTTTTCTTTGAACCTGACAAACCACAACCTAAAAGAAATCAAAAAAGAAAATTAAAACGCCTCAAAATGAATTTTCCTTTTCGCGGCTGATAACATAGAAATGTGCTACACTCCAGGCCAAGGCCAAGGTATTGGAGCTGTTTATATAGCTGGAGAATACAAGATGATTATAATTGGTATTTGATTTCTTGTTTGATTGAAAACTATTTTTCCTTGTTTTCTAAGCAAGAAAGGTTCATATTTCTATTTTGGTTGCTTCTGGCGCTATAAAAGTCGGGTGTGCATGGGATAAGGGATCAGTGGGTGACGGTTATCTTTTACCTGATGACAAATCGTGGGCCAGCCATGGCTCAGTCTATTATGTTTCTTTATTTCTAAAATTGTTGGAGCACAATGGAACATAGGGGGCGTGATAAGTTAAACCAGGAAAGGTATACTCTTGATTGTGATACTATGGTAAAAGCTTAACTTAATTTTATTCTTAAATGGAGAAGATTTAGACACTGTTGAAATAGAACATAAGCCGCACTCTAAAGTCAAAGTGGGGTATTGGAGCTATTTACATTGCTGTAAATACAAGATGATTGCAATTCATATTTGATTTCTTATTTGTCTTTTATTCCAAAGTTGTAAATTATTTTTTTCTTATTTCTAAATAGAAAACAATTTTGCTTTATTTCTGACTAGCAACCATGGCCACGATCCATCTTCCTATCATGTCTGTTTGACATCTGTATGATGTCAATCCAGGCAATCCAACCTTGGAAGCATCATTGGAGTTTGATAAGGCAGAGATATTTCCATAATATCATCGTGACGGAAAATTGATAATTAAGTAATGTATACTTTTCTTAACTCCGAGTTTCCTTCACCATTTAACACTAAATTCACTGTAATCTTGAAATACTACAAGAGAAGAGATCAAGGAGATGGAAAAAAAACCTTGAATTGAATTTTTCGAAGCAAATTGAATGTGGTTGGGGTTAAGCAAGGCGAACAAAATGTGGCAATGCTTGCTGACTTCTCTAGTATATCCAAACAAGAGAGGGTTAAACTGTTCAGAGACCCTTTAGCTTGATGCCCCAATTCAGTAAAGATCAACTTTCTGGAGCTAAAGAACCCCTCACTTAAACTCTTCAAATAAAACAGGGTTTTATCAGTACCAGATTTTTACCGGATGGGACCTTGGATCTTCACCATCAAACATATATTTACACTAAAGAAATGAATGTAAAGTGCAAAATATTTTATCACTCCTGTTCAGCCTAGTCTGTATTGTAACTACAATGCAGCAAATTAGACAACTATTCTCAAAATTTCTATAGCTCAAAAGCCAGTTGATTTAATAATTATCCTAATTGGCCATAACTGTTCAATTTTTTGATTTTCGTTGTTTTTATTTTGTTATGGTTATTTTTAGGCTATTGCATTGTGTCCAAATGTGGCAGTGTACTGGACGAATCGAGCACTTTGCTTTCGAAAGAGGAAGTTTGTATATTGATCCTCTTATTTAATTTTTTTTTTCATTATAACTTTTCAATTATATCTTATGGCTCTAAGTTTTTTCGGTTTGTTTATTGGGCTTGATAGTGAATGGACAAGGGTTCAAGAAGACTGCCGAAAAGCTCTGGAACTTGACAGCAGCTCCGTAAAAGTAAGTCGGTAGTATTGCCTATCCAACGCCCTTTAGTTCATACTGCTTATAATCTGTTGTTATCTGCACTGAAGTCTTTCTACCCTTAAAATGGTTCGGTTTCAACTGCATTATGTTGTGGCTCTGAAGTCTCTATTGCCTTCCTACTAAGGTGTATGGTGTATGGTATAGAAGCATAAGTGTGCTTTCTTTGTATTTTTTTTTTTGTTTTTTTCCTTCTTTGCACTGCTCATTTAAGTAGTCATGCATTCATGAGCAATGGCATACTTGCATGTTCACATGCATCATTGATTTTCATCTGTAACAATTTCTATTTCTCATTGGAGGATATATACCAGTTTTAATATGCATACGTTAGTGACTAGATTATAAATTGCATCCATGGTTAGAATGGATTGAATTTGATTATATAAGCTGAAAGGTTCTATTATATTTAGATCCTCAGATGAAGTTACAGTCCCTGATTTTGCTAAGTACTGACGCGTATACATATTCCTGATCATATCAAATTGAATTATAATATTATGAAGCAATTGCACCTTCTTTTTTCCTGAACAGAAGACTTAAGCATCGCAGTTAGATTGCGTCAAAAGTTCTATTACGATCAGCTATACAACAATACAATGGAAAGTAGGGATTAAACACCGGATAAGGAAAGAAGGATAGTGTATTAATTTCAACATGGATTGATGCGGATCCGGATCCGCATCCACAAGGGAAAGGAGCCGGCGGCATGCATGGGGGGCCCACTCCCCTTTGATGACTTACGTGCGGCGTAGGATGCATGGAACCACGTAGTGGGTTAGTCAAGGGGTATTCTAGTCTTTTCAGACTAGATTAGTAAATCCACTCTTTTCTATTTATTAGGGCTAGCCGTCATTTTATTTTCTTATGCTTATTTTGTGAAGAACAATTGTAGGCGTCATTTGTGAAGGTTTTAGGCTTTGTTCCGTGCAACAAAGCCAGGAGAGCGAGTCTCCTCTCGAAAGAGGCTCATTTATCAATCTATTTTCATAGTTCTTCTCAATTTAAGATCCAAAAATTCCACCTTTTTATATTTTTCCTCTTTAAATTCTGAAATTAATTGATACGAAACCCTAGTTCGTATCAAATTGGTATCAGAGTATTGAGATCCAATGGCGACGAGCACGAGGTCAAAGGCGGATGGCGTGGATGAGAAGGTACAAGGGCTTCGAGAAGAGTTCAACCGGGAGATCGAGGGATTGAAGAAAACCCTAGGTGAATCCATCAAGGATCACGCCCATTCGCAAGAGGACATCCAAACCGAGCTTCGGGGCATGCGAAGGGAAGCCGCGCAGACGGCAAGGGACATCCAAGGGCTAAAGGAGGCAACTTCAGATCTGAAGTTTTTAAGGGAGGCTACGTCGTCAATTCCGGAGATAAAGGCTATGCTCCAAGCCCTCACGATGGAGAGGGGAAGAGATCGGGGCAAGGGGATTCAAGGGGGAGAAAATCAAGGAGATTCTACCCTTGAATCAGCAATTTGGGAGCAACCGGAGGGGATGACGGCTACGGCGACATTTTGGGGGCGAAACGCGGCCCCCCAAAACCCTAGGAGGGCCGGCCAGCAGGAAACAGGGCCGGCAGGCCCTCCTGGGCCTGCGGATGACCCGGCAGGCCCCTCAGGGCCTGCGGCCACTGCAGCAGGCCCCTCAGGGCCTGCGGAAAGTACAGCAGGCCCTGTTGGGCCTGCGCAGCACGCGACAGGCCCAACTGGGCCTGCCGCAGCTGCGGCAGGGCCCAGTGGGCCTGCCGCAGCAGCAGCAAGCCCGGACGGGCCTGCTACGGCATCGGCAGGCCTGAATGGGCCTGCCGCTGCCCCAGCAGCCCCGATCCGGCCTGCAGCCCAGTTCTGGGGGCCCGCCGAGGTGCAGGCGGCCCCCTGGGGGCCGCGTCGACGCCAACTACTTTCCGAGGGCCCCCGGTAGCGCAGACAGGCCCATGGGGGCCAGATGGAGGCGGATGGGCCCGGGACACGATGATTGGGGCTCCAGCGGCCCAATTTTGGAGACCAGAGGCTCACCCACATGTACTGAGACCACAGGTGGACCCCAGACAGGTATTTGATGGCTTTCCGGAGCGGGGACAGGGCTCGGGGGGCTACTTTGGAGGACGGACAGCGCCGGTACAGCAGCCCAGAGGAGCCGGAGGACCCATGATGGCGCGACAGCAGGAGTTTCCGGGGTACCATTACCAGCCCGAGGCGTGGGAGCGACCTGGGTGGCCTGAGGAGCTGTACGGGGCTGACGGAGGAGGACCCGTTGAGGCAGTCGGCGGAGGATTCGGCCGTGGGGGAGACCGCGGTAGAGATGGGGGTCCACAGGGAGACATTAATGCAGACCGCCGCCTCATGAAGCTGAAGATGCCGATTTTTGACGGCACAGACCCGGACGGATGGATCTACCGGGCGGAGCGGTACTTCCAGGTGATGAGACTGACGGAGGAGGAGGTTCTGAGAGCCATAGGGATCTACTTCGAGGGGAAGGCGTTGGCATGGTACAGGTGGAAGGCGGCACGGACACCCTTTCGCACTTGGGAGGAGCTTTCCGCACTGATACTAGACCGGTTCCAGGAGACCCCAGGAGGAGATTTCTACGAGCAGTTATCGGCTTTGAGGCAAGAGGGGACGGTCAGGGATTATGTGGAGAGATTCGAGATGTTGAACAGTAGGGTGAAGGGGGTGACTGACGAGGTGATGATCGGGAATTTCATGAGGGGGTTGAAGCCCTCTATCCGAGCAGAGCTGAGGATGCAGAGTCCGGGGACACTGGAGGATGTCCTTCGCCTGGCCCACAAGGCGGAGGAGAAGCATGCGGAGGAGAGGAGCACTCGGGGTACTTGGGGAGCCCAGGGCCAGCATAGTCAGACAGCACCGGTCCCACCTCCGGGGGTTACAGTAGCACCAGGGGACGCGGGAATGAAGAGAGAGGAAACCCGACCAGTGATTCCCGGTAGGCGGATGACTGAGGCTGATATGAGGGCGAGGCGTGCTGCAGGCCTCTGTTTCAGATGCGATGAGAAGTTCAGTCCCGGTCATCGATGTGCGAGCAGGCTGATGCAGATTGTGATAATGCCGGACGAGGGGGAGTATGCAGATGAGAGAGAGCCAGTGATGACGGAAGAGAGCGAGGTTGAGCATGCACATCTGGATGTAGCAGAGGTGTCCCTGAACTCTTTGGTAGGGGTAACCACGAACCATACCATGAAGTTGTCAGGACGATTAGACGACGCGCCGGTGACGGTACTCATAGACAGTGGGGCCACTCACAACTTCATCTCTCGACATTTGGTGGATCGTCATAGGTTGCAGATAAGCATCTTGGAGACGTTTACGGTCCTCTCAGGGACAGGGAGGAGAGAGGAGAGCAGTGGGATGTGCAAGGGGCTGAGTCTGACCTTACAAGGGGTGCAGATCATAGATGACTTCTTGCCCCTAGAGTTGGACAATATCGATGTGATTTTGGGCGTGCAGTGGCTGAGGGGCTTGGGCGAGGTGAAGATGAATTGGAAACAGCTTAGGATGGAATTCCAGGAGGGGGATCGCACGGTGGTTCTGACAGGTGACCCTAGCTTCTGTTTTCCCTCGGGGGCTTTCAAAGCCAGATCTCCACCTTGAGGACAAGGTGGCTCTTTTAGGGGGAGGTATTGATGCGGATCCGGATCCGCATCCACAAGGGAAAGGAGCCGGCGACATGCATGGGGGGGCCCACTCCCCTTTGGTGACTTACGTGCGGCGTAGGATGCATGGAACCACGTAGTGGGTTAGTCAAGGGGTATTCTAGTCTTTTCAGACTAGATTAGTAAATCCCCTCTTTTCTATTTATTAGGGCTAGCCGTCATTTTATTTTCTTATGCTTATTTTGTGAAGAACAATTGTAGGCGTCATTTGTGAAGGTTTTAGGCTTTGTTCCGTGCAACAAAGCTAGGAGAGCGAGTCTCCTCTCGAAAGAGGCTCATTTATCAATCTATTTTCATAGTTCTTCGCAATTTAAGATCCAAAAATTCCACCTTTTTATATTTTTCCTCTTTAAATTCTGAAATTAATTGATACGAAACCCTAGTTCGTATCAATTTCTTCCAGTGGTTGGACTGTGGAAGCTAGATACGTGCTAAGGACACTATGGAAAGATATAGAAAGAAGAAATATATTCACATTTGCTTTAAATCAGAAAAAGTTTATCATTTATGACAAGGTTTGTAAAGACATAATGTGGTGGGTATTAGCAAAGTAAATTGTCAGTAGTCATGTTGATGTGATGTAGTATATGTTTGATGGACTGGTAATACTTGTGAGAACAAATGGAGGGGAGATATAAACATTCCTTATTACCATAGGCTTACAAGAAGGATTAGCATTAGGTCCTTTTTGTGGATAATCTTTCTAAGCATAACAAGGACAAAGTCTAATGGTCAATCCTATTTGTTGATGATATGGTATTAGCTGTTGATACTACAAAAGGGTAATTTCCAAATTAGAAAGGTGGAAACAAGCTTTAGAGTCTTAAAGGGCATAGAGTTAATACCATGCGAACAAAGTATATCGAATTGCTTGCCTGGCAGACCTAGGAGATGAAATGAGCTTATACTACGAATTGACTATCAAAGTATAACTAGGAGTGATTATTTTGATTTTTATGCTTAATACGCATCATGACAGCGAGATTGAGGAGGATGTTCATAGGATTTATGTAGAAATAATCATGTAAGTGTAACGCTGTAAAATTGAAGGGACTATTTTGTAGAACAGATATATGACCACGTTAGGAATGTTTTCCTTAATTGTGCCCCTATAACAAATCTATCATCTTTTCCTTTCTTGTAGAATTTTTTTCTTTAATGATCCTGTTCTTGTTTTCCCCCTTTGGTGCAAATGAATTTGAATCTAGGAACTTGGCAGCAAGTGAGGGTTTTGTCAAGTTGATAGCTGGCCATGAAACTTTGTCAGATGTTCATGGAGCCTTGTGCTCTATAGCCAACCCCAATTTGATGCAAAACGGGTTAGATCTGGCACATTTTGATTAAGACATAGATGATGACGACAGTTTTACACTGAGTGAGGCATGGAGCAGGATCTCAGGCAGTTATCTACAATTCAAAGAGCATACTAAATTGAGAATGTTTAGATGCACAAGTACCAATATGATGTAACAAGATGTGCATATGCAAGTAGTTGGAGGTAGCTTCAATCAAGGACATCAAGAGGGGTAATTGATTTAGATTTTCGACGAAATCTATATGTGTGTCTCTTAGAGAAATAAGTGTACCGATTAGGTAATTTGTAGAATTGTTGTTGATAGAAAAGGACACTGAGAGGACCTAAAGGAAAATGTATATGGGTTGAGATAGTAGATAATGAGATACTAGTTTTAATGTAGCAAATGAATAATAGAGATTACTGGAGAAAAATGGGTTATGTAGCAGCACTAAAAGATTTGGGATAGAGGTTCTGTTGTAGTTATTGTTCCTTTATATTTACATATGTTTGTTTTGTGCTTTTGTGCATGGACTTGAGCTTCCCATTTGATTTGTGCCTTGGGTTGCCACTGATTAAAAGTATCACTCTTTTGCTTGCTTGTATCCTCAACATGTATTTTTCATGCTTGATTAGTTGATTCCATAGGCCCGTTTGCTTAATTGTGTAAACCTAGTGATAATACATCCCCAACCAAAAAAATAAAGAAAAGAACAGAAAACGACACCACCACCACCACCACCAAAACCACACAAAAAGGGGAAAGAAAAAAAACAAAAGAAACAAAATGTTAGGAACTAACAAAGATACGATTTTTATTGAGAAAATAGTAGCAAAAACAAGATAATTGAGCGCAAAAGAGGTGCGCTCTCCTCCCAAGACACCGAAGAGGACGTCCGCACTCGTTTAATCTAGATCTAACCTAAAGATGCTCAAGAGAAATCTTAATCATTAAGCATACCCTAACAAAGGCGGCTATCCCCCTATTTATAAAAGAAACTAGGTTTTCCTAGGCCTAAGGGGCGCGCGCATCACCATGGTGGGTCGGCGGCTAGCCATGGGCCCGGGCCCATGGTTGTGGCGGCTTAGACCCGAAAGGATCTATCAATACTCCCCCCAAAGAGCCACCTTGTCCTCAAGGTAGTGCCTGTAAGTCCAAGCGGTGCTAATCCGAGTGGGAGTCGTCCTCCCCTCCGATTCCTTCGTCCTCCACGTCATCATCCTCGACTGCTTCCGCTATAAACACTTGCAGCTTTCGATCCACACATCGGTGTTCGGGAGTGAAGCGCTCGTCGCATCTGAAACAGAGCACCTTTTGCCTCTTCTCCCTCATCTCTGCATCGGTCATCCTTTGGAATGGGCCCCCAGTCGGTGGTGGGTTGTTTTGTTCTCCCGTCTTCTCAAGTCCCATCTGAACTGTCTCAGTAGTGGCCCCCGCTCCGCCTGCTCCAGTCGAGGTGACCCGCTGTAACTGTCCACTGTAGCTGCCCCGCCTCTCCTATCCTCAGTCCGAGAGTCCTCTACCATATGCGCCATCTCGATGACCTCTGAAAGCCCCCTGGGCTTGTAGGGTCTCACTGCGGCTCGAAGGCTGGGTCACAGTCCCTTCAAGAACGTGCCTTCCAGTGACTCATCCGACACTCCATGTACTCGCCCCGCCAACGTCTCAAATTTCTCGATGTACTCTCGCACCGACCCCTCCTGCCTAAGGGCATACAGCTGCTCGTGCAGGTTACCCAGACGGGGATCTCAGAACTTCTCCAAAATCAGGTCCTTCAGCTCCTCCCAACCGCGAATCTGCTGCATCCTTTCCTTCCACTGGTACCAACCTAGAGCTCTTCCCTCCATTCAAATAGCCGCGGCCTCCAACTTCTGAGCCTCTGTCATGCAGTGTGCTGCAAAATACCTCTGCTGTGAATAGCCAGGCATGCAAATCCTCCCTCGTGAACAACGGCATCTCCAGCTTCCGTACCCTGCACTATCCCCCAAAGTGCCCCTGCTCGGGCCTCCTCTCCTCTTGGTAGTGCGGTCGGTAGTGCTGATACCTCTACTGGCACCGCTCGAAGTCCCCATGGGCCCATCCTCCTCGGTCTCCGTACCCCTCATCACCCCCAAACCTGCCCGCTGGCCTCTCCTGAAAGTCTCTGTGTCCCCCCACCTGCGCCTACAGTGCGTCTCACCTGGTGATGTGACTGTGGTTGCCATCTTCCGTCGTCAAATCGTGGGTCAGGAGTGTCCCGATAACCCTCGTCGTAGTCTCTGTGCTCCTGAAATCCCCCCGGGCCCAAATCCTCCTCGAAGTCACGTGCATGAGCCTCTCGTCGCGGCTGCCCCTGCTGAAAAATGTCGAAATCGCCGCCAACAGCCACCGTGAAGTCGCGCGTCTGCCTGGGGAAGTCGGCGGGGCCGCGACCTGCCTGGGGCACCCGGTGGTCCTGGGGGCCCCAGCGGCCCCCGTGGGTCAGGGGGTTGCTGGACCCCCAAGGAGGTTTGCCGGCCCCGCCCGGGGGTCCTGGGGGCCCAGCGGCCCCCCGTGGGTCGGGGGTCGCCGCCCCTGGGCGAACCCAGGGGGTTCGCCGGACCCCCTGGGGGGTCCGCCGCCCCTGGACGAGCCCGGGGGGCGCCGCCTCCCCGGCGGCTATCCTGGGGGCAGGCGGGCCCCTAGGGGTTGCTGCTGCCCCCCGCCCTTTTCTCGTGCCCTCCCGCGTGGTTCATCGAGGTCGTCGGTCCATCCTTGGGTTTCCGCGGCCTTTCGCCTAACCTCTTCTCGATAATCGACCCTTCACGGTTCCTCTTTATCATCCTCAGCCAAATCCTCCACCAAAAAGTCGTTTTCCGGATCAAAGCTCTCAACTTTTTCCTTTCCCTTGCCTAAAGGTGGAGCCTTTTCCGTTGATTTAGGGTTCCCATCCCCTTTGTTGTTCGTCGCCAATTGATTTAGGGTTCCCATCAATTGCGCGAATTGTTCGTCGTGCTTCGCTTGATTCGCCGACAATTGGTTGACGGAAGCCGTCAACTTTGCCATGAATTCATCGTTTGCCGCCAACGATTTCTTGATCCCGTCGATTTCGCTTGTAAATTTTGCCTCCAAAGCCTCAATTTTGTCTTGCGATCTCGTCGAAGCCGCCATGGATCGTCACGCGCTCTGGTACCAAAATGTTAGGAACTAACAAAGATACGATTTTTATTGAGAAAATAGTAGTAAAAACAAGATAATTGAGCGCAAAAGAGGTGCGCTCTCCTCCCAAGACGCCGAAGAGGACGTCCGCACTCGTATAATCTAGATCTAACCAAAAGATGCTCAAGAGAAATCTCAATCATTAAGCATGCCCTAACAAAGGCGGCTACCCTCCTATTTATAAAAGAAACTAGGTTTTCCTAGGCTTAAGGGGCGCGCGCGTCTCACCATGGTGGGCCGGCGGCTAGCCATGGGCCCGGGCCCATGGTTGTGGCGGCTTAGACCCAAAAGGGTCTATCACAAAATCATCCTTCCCCAAATTCTTGCTCTTTCCGTTGTCATACTTTTAAAATAAGTTGCGCAAGTCCTTATTGGAGCAAACGATTTGAATTTTGAATAGTTACCCTGCAAATCAGAATAGAAATCAGCACTAACACTTGGATTGCATTATTTTCAAAAGTTCACAATCTTTTGGATTTTAGTCCCAATGGCTTGTTTGGATGCCAGATCAACTCAAACACAAGTCATTGCTATTATGCAAAAAGTACTTTTGTAGCCAAGAGTAATCTTCGAAGTTATTCCTATTCTGCTGATTTCCCAAAGACATTGGGAAACTTGAATCGAATACCAAATCTTTAGAGTTGAGAATCTTGAGATTATCCAAACAAGTTGTAGATGTCAATGTAATGGTGTTTTGTTGGATGGTTATTGATGGGCAATAAGAGGAATTGTGATGTCTAAGGTCTTGTCCTCGATTCACCGGCAGTCTCCTTGGAGTTGAATTTTCGACTGAAGTTTGAGGATGTATTACTCATTTACATTTCCCTTCGCTTAACTCAGAAACGGACATTCGGGTATTCTTCATGTGACATCTCTTAACTCCCATATGAATTGACTGGGTGTCTCTTATTAACTCACTGGCTTTGGCTCTTTAATGATTGGAACCCATTTGCGTGTTGTCAGTTGTCTGGTTCCCCCAAATTGCTTAATGCATAATTTTAGTTCTAGTATGTGGACTGCTGAACTTAAAGAGACAACCTTGGTTTTTTTATAAAAAAATTCCCTCTTTTTTGGAAAGAAGAAACCTCTCTTCATCTTGGTGTTGCAGCACCAAGAAAAGGGGGAAACCCCCCCACCCCCCACCCCCAAACCCCCCCCCCCCCAAACCAAAAAAAAAGAAAAAAAAAGAAAAAAAAAACCCAAAATACAAAACAAAATGGGGGAAACCCTTTTACAGTAGATTGTTTTCCTTGCGTGTTACATCCACTTTCACACAGTCAGGATAATCACAGGTTTCGATGCTTTAACTCTCTTGAGTTCAGTCACCACTTTGATCATTGTCCCCGTATGAATGTGGTAGTTTTAGTCTCCTCCACCATTTTTAGTCTGTTTGTGAGATCCCTGCGTGTATTAATTTCTGGAAGGATTACCCTTTTGTAAATAAGCTCATATCCTTTTTGTGAAGCTTAAGCAAAACATCTTCAAGACTAGAAGATCTTAGTGCTGTTAGTTAATCCTTATGTTTTTGAGTGATACAACGAATCAAGTTTGTGATATTTTGATAATATGCCCAAGTGTCTTACTTTCAAGGTAAGACACGGTTTCCATCATCCTTACCTTCAGATTGGTAACAAAAGGGAAAGCTTCTTAACAATTATATGAAGCAGAGGAAGTCATCATCAAGTGAATTCCAATGCATGAGTTGCACCAAATAGTTGGTAGTTGTCCTCAAGACTATGTTGGTAATAGAATGAGTATTCTTACTAACTTCGTTAAAATGAATGATAAGTAATAATTAATAGTAGCATAGTTTTTAGATTATTTCTAGGACTCTCTTTAGACTATTTATCTTTGATTCTAAATCTTATAAGAGATATCTAGAGTTCATCCTTAAGGAATATGTGTAATTATACCATTGTTTTTACTTCGAGAATTTTCTATGTTTTGAGGACATGGTTCAAATTTCAACACGAATGGTTCTAACCATGCAGACATAGTTCGAACCAACATGAGCTTGGTTCGAACCATGATTGATAGTAATTAACCATGATTGATAGTAATTACTGTCTATCATGATTGCTTAAGTTAGTCAATATAAATCTTGTTACATTTCTTATTAAATTCTGAGTTCATTGATATATTTTTTATTTCTTTAGACATAAGGGATTTCAAGTTATGTATTTTTCTTTCTCAAATACTGACATTTTTTATGCACAATCAATCTTGAGAAATCTTCCCTCTTTGATGTGATATCTACTTGATATTTATCATATATAGTATACAAAATCCTTTCATAGCTGTTGCTAAGAACCCAATGCCATTAATAGCATAATTCTACATGATTTGTGTCCATTAGAACCTTTTGTGCTTACTGCTTATGGTTCCAACCAGGGTTTGAGGTATCGGCCGATACCATTAGGTATCGGCCGTATCGTATAGGTATCGGCAGTTGACGATACCGAAACCAAGGGTTAGTTTCAGTATCTGCCGATACTAAACGGTATCGGTCAGTTTCGGCCGATACCAATCGAAACTGACCGATACCGGCCGAAACTGACCGATACCGTTCAGTACCGGTCGAAGATGGAGGAAGAAGAATGTTTAATTAAATAAAAATTCTCTAAAACCCCCAAAAAAATTCGTGAATCAATAGGTTGTATAGAAAGCTCGGTTAAAAGAGTAGAGAAAACCCTTAGGTTTCGGCTTGAAAATGAGGAAGAATTAGACAAAGAAGAGGCAGAACCAAGAAAAATTGCTAAAAACAGAAGAAAAATGAAAAAAGGAAGATGACGAAAAAATTGAACTCGTCACGTCGCCGCCTCGCCGAACCTGCCTCCTGCCTTGTTGAACTCGCCTCGACCATCTAGCATGAGAGAGAGTGGGCCGGTTAGCCTGTCAGGAGATGTTGCATTCTTTAAAAAGGCAAACTTGTAAATAAGTATGTGCGTAAAGTAAAACAGTCGGTGCGCCTATCAATTTTGTGTCAACACTGTAAATAAGTGGTATGTGCGCAAGGCAAAATGGTGGGTGCGCAGAGCAACACCCAGCGATTTTTTTGGCAAACTTGTAAATAAGTGGTATGTGCGCAAGGTAAAACGGTAGGTGCGCAAGGCAAGCTTTAGGATCTATTCATTTATCTAATATTTAGTATTTTAGTACCAAACTTTAGATATTTAATATTTGATATGATTACGAACTCAAATTTAGTTTATCTATTTAGTATTTAGTATTTGATAGTATATGATTAATATTTTAGTTTGTTCAGTATTTAATAGCATTTGATATGTTTAGTTTTAAGAACCTCTGAAACCATCACTGTGTGTATATAGTATATACATATTTAAAATATCTCCGAAACTGAAACCGAAACCCGAAACGAAACTGCCGAAACTAGCGATACAGACGAAACCGAAACTTGCTTCCGAAACCGCCGAAACAGGCGATACCGATACCGAAACCTAAATTTTGGGAAGAACGATACCCAGACCGAAACCGAGACCTAAAACCTTGGTTCCAACCATAGGATTAGTAGTTTGAACCATCTATCTATTTCCATCCTTGATTGAATCAGCTATCTGATTACATGTTCCTTAAATCATGGAGCAATCAACTTCAACAACTAGTAAAGTATCTTCTTGCTCTTTAAAACTTATAGATATTCTTGGAGATCTCATTTCTAAACAATTCATGCATTTACAAAAATCTTTATGCCAATTTCGAGCATTCCTGAATATCTTCCCAAGCCAAGAGAGAATTCATCGACTATCTTCAGCAAGATCTAAGCATTTGAATTTTATAAGATCTTCTAAACTTATATTCTCTCTATTGTTATCTAAGATTAGTCTCGTCATTGTTTATTTATCAAATCCTAGAATTGATGCAATCGATTTTTATCTTGCATATTCGTTCATAAGTGCTGAATTCTTGATTTTGAACTTGATCATATTGTTATACACATTGTATTTAAGTGAGATTTGTGTGTTAGTTGCATTCTCATCTTGTTAAAAGAGAACAAAATTCTTGTTAATAAAGCGTTGTCCGTCGTGTTGGATGTTTTGTGTCATTGTGTGATACATGTTGAAGACCACATACTTTAGTGAGAAGGAGATAGAAAGAAAAGTGCATATACTTTATTGAATGAATGGTACTTGTAATCCGGTATGATTAAAATGGAGAATCTTAAGGTAAGTAAAGTCCATAGACGGTATGGTATACGTACACAGAGAGTGGAACTATTGCTATCATTTCGTGTTGTTTGCAATTGCTATTAGCTCTGTGATTTATCTGTGTTCGAACCATATCGAACCATAATGTAACCAGTTCAAATCATATTGTAACCAGTTGGAACCATATCACTGGTTTGATCCACACATTAATTAGTTCTAATAAACTTTTCAAAAAATATATGCTACTTTTATTTTACATTATACTGGCACCATAGATATCTCAGTCAAATTAAGATAAATTATGATCACTTTGTTGCATAAATTTTTAACCCATATTCAAATCCCATCTGAGGATCACGCACTGTTCTTATTGACTAATTATATGGAAACAAATTTTACTATCATTCATCTGTGCAGGAATGGATGCAGAAGCCATTATTTACACAAGCAAAGTGTTTGGATCTGGCATCTTTCTTTAGATAGAGTGTTGCTAGAATATCTATCTGGATTATTAGATCTGTTTTTCTAGCATTACATCGAACAAATTTTTCAAAAACTGTATTCTGCATTCATTTTACATCATATTTGCACTGTGGCTATCTCAGTCAAAGTGGGGTAAGTTGTGATCACTTTGCTGCATAAATATTGTAATCCCTATTCACCCCCTATTCGAATCTGACACTGTGCTCATTGACTAATTATATGGAAACAAATTTTCTCGCATCCCTCTGTACATGAATGTGTACAAGCGATTTTTCCCCAAGCAAAGTGTGCATCTAGCATCTTTCTTTAGGTAGAGTGTTGCTTGAATAACTCTTTGGATTATATGATCTGTTTTTCTAGTATTACGTTTCTGATAATAGTATTGCATACAAAATAAGTAACATGATGTAATTAGAAGGTAAACGATGTTAGTTTTCCTTGTGCACTGGAGATTGATCACTTCCAAGCTGCTATATTGTTGTGCACGGGGCGTAAAACTTTATACTTTCATATTGATTTGTTAGACGAATTGGAGAGTTATTTGAATAAGCTACAAATTCTGTTGCTCCGTTAGGTTAGATAACAATGCTATTTTGTTCAATGCTGGGACTTTTTCTTTATTGACTGATTGAGATCTATTTAGTTACCCATGATAGATGGTGTTTGATGTTTCTTTACATGCAATTATTATACTGATTGGGTCATTTGTTTTCTCGTAAAAGTGGTGTTGGTTGTTCTAACCAAGTGTATTGTTTCCTTTTCATTTTACAAAATATTAATTGATCACCGGAATGTGCCGGTCTGATGCTTTCCATTAAGTTTGATCCCTTGTGTGTCTCCTATTTGTCATACTTGATTCAGTGCTTGTGGTAGTTGAGATACACTTGTGTAATGGTGAACTATATTTTATTGAAGACAATCAAGCTGTCTAGCAATGAAATGCAGTAGCACCAAGTAGAAACTGTTGGAGTTTGGTAGTTCTGTATACATTTCAGATTATATAGTCTCGGTTAGGTCCTGTGGGTTACGGATTCTACGTCATCCCAGGCTTTTTGAAACCTAATAGAATGGATCTGATTCCTGCCTTAATCATCTGCCATTGACAATTTGCAATTGAAGCGCACCACTTACAAGTTCTAAGTGGAAGCAACTATTTCCCTGAACTTATTGATGAAAGTCAGTGGTGTGGCACCTATGTCTATATGTCAGGATTGCTGGGGTTTAATTAGCTGAACCAATCACTGAGTACAGACTATACAGATAACCATTACAGCCTTTTTCTGTTTGTATCGTGTATGTTGTTATATTACCTTTATGCTATTGTAGTGTTATTACAGCATCCTATGACTAAAAGTAATGAAATTTTTGTTTGTCGGTCTTACTGGTCATTAAGGTATTGTCACAAGACTCACAACGGTTGCCACCCCTCTCATACACAGATGTGTGCCACTTACGTGCATGCATTCGCAGTGCACATGTGCGCGGGCATGCATAAACACATTGGTCATCTTCATTCGTCTGTTTTAAGTTTGTGATTTATTTAATGATTTGGTGAAACTCATGTTATTTATTGACATGTCTTTTTGACTCGGCAGGCCCACTATATGTTGGGGCTGGCATTGCTTGAGCAGGAAGACCATGCTGGGGGGATCAAGGAATTGGAGAAGGTTAGTGGTTATGTTATCTAAAGGCAAGCAATTCTATCTCATGTGTGTTTGTGTGGTGTGTGTCTATGTAAATACTTTTTTGTTTTATCCCCCTGTAAATGCTTATTTATCCTTAATGCCACTATTTTATTTTTGCTTCATTATATCATAATGTTTGTCATGTGTCACTGATTTTAGCCATGAAAGAAAGAAAACATGAAATTTATCAACTTTGCTTTAAGATTTTTATTTAAAATTTTTTTTGCGAAGATTCTTTAAAATTTTTAGGCAGCAATGTCCTGTAAGCATTAAACAATATGTGTTTGTACAGTCGATAATGATAGTAAGATAATTCAGGCTTCAATATGTAAGTAAAAAACGTGGGGAAACAATGGTAATGGGCCTGATTTCTTTCTTTTCTGACTTTAAATGGTCATAGCGGGGCAGTGTAATTAGCATATCTTTCCAGGTTAACTTTATCTCAACCCTTGCGGTGATATTATCTTCAGATTATGATAAGGCTTCAATTTATTAAATCTAGTTTGTATAATTTTTTTAACGTAGGCTTTCGATCTTGAGAGGGGTGCCAAAAGTCCAGGGCACCTGGTGGAGGAGGTATGGCTGGTTCTTGCTAAAGCGAAGTACCAAGAATGGGAACGTGAATCTAGTGAGAGAGCATGGAAATTCCAAAAGTTGAAGTAACAAAACCAAAAACAGAAAAAATCTGTCTTGCGGCAGTTGCATAACTCGTTTCAACTTAATCTGTTGCACTTGTCTCAGGGAAGCATGTGAAAAAGCTTTGTTAGAGCAACGCTTTCTTGATGTTTCTGAAGAAAAAGAGGAAATCAAAGAAGCTGTGGCTGAACACTCAGAACAGCTTGAGCTCGTGAAGGAGGTCTTCAGTAAAGCTGCAGAAGCTGACACCCCGACGGAGGTGAGAGATCAGGATATCCAAGGATCTTCGTTTCTGACATCATAAAGTTCCTCTGGACTGGTGATAGTTTTTTATTCTTGGTACTCCAGGTTCCAGACTACTTATGTTGCAAGATTACACTTGAAATTTTTCGGGATCCTGTGATCACTCCGAGCGGTGTTACTTATGAGAGGGCAGTGCTGCTCGAACATCTCCGGAAGGTTGCTCTTCTTGGGTCTATGTTGTAGCGCTTGAAGTTCTGCTACAGGGTCTCGACGTTTCATTTTTCTGAGGCGATCTCAGGCATATTTGCTCTTGATGCAGGTGGGCAATTTTGACCCCATTACAAGGGAGCATCTCGAGGCAAACCAGTTGGTGCCGAATCTGGCAGTCAAGGAGGCAGTTCGGGCATTCTTGAGCGATCACGGTTGGGCTTATAAGATGGACTGAAGGCAGTTCCTAGCAGATTGTGCTTTATTGGTTCTGGCTTAACATATTCGAAAATCATAGTGTTCATTCGGTGTTGGGTGTTGTGTTGCTGCTTGATCCTTGAACGTCAATGGCAGCCTTCAGCATCCATTCTTTTGCTAGGAGGAGATTGTACAGGGAGAAGGTAGTCTGATATGTGTACAGTTTGGTCATTTATAGGTAACTGTAATCGCCTTGGATGATTATAAATTGGATACTGATATAGATGATATTCAAATGCCCGGGCTGTGCATGTCGTGTGGCTGCTTCCCTCACGTCAGCTTCTTCTGATCACGCTGTTTCCAGTAGAAGCGACTTGGATTTATGGTGATTTGCTCTAATTTTAAGAATTTATTGTAGAAAATTGGTTATGCATCTGATGCAGAAATTTCCAGGGCAACGAGGGGAACTATGGTTTCATCACTCTTTGGTTCTAGTACTAATTATATTTCTTTGGATATATTAGTTTAATCACATTTCTGATTCTATCAGGCTTTTAATGATAATTTTCTTGACGATTTCATTAGAAAATCTGATAAAACAAACAAACAATTCCTTCATGAAATCAATTTAACACCCCTTGTACTATTTAAATATATAGTCTAACATTTTCTATGTTGACGGATTATTAAATAAACCGTGAGCTCGGGAAGATTATCATAGAAAATGATAGAATAAGGAGTTTTATATTTGATTCGTGGGAAGGATATAATTGTTCAAGTTAATTTATGTTATGTTATGAATATGTTATAAAGGCCTATGTAAAAGCACTAGTAGCAGATTATGAGTTTGTATCCTATCATTGTATGAACTTTTCACTATTTCACTATAAATAAAGGTCGGTGGTCTCTCCCAGAAAGCACTTCACAACACTTTATCAGCACGCTCTTCCACAGAGAGAGAGAGAGAGAGAGAGAGAGAGAGAGAGAGAGAGAGAGAGACCGGCTGTTGTGGAAGCTCTGAAGGACGACCGAGGACTGCTCGCGCGTGGACGACAAATCAAAATCAGACGTCCGTCTTCTTCGATCTTGAGGTATAACTAAAAACCTAGTAATTTGTAGTATTTGTATTCATGATCCTGATATCTAAGGTGTACAATACCCAAGATCAAAAACTACGAATTTTTTTTTCGCTTTTAGGGGGAAGGGCGGTGGCCTCTGGCCGTCGACCCTTGGGTAGCAGTCACCGGCTGCCATCTCAAACGCAGGGGAGACAACGGCGGCCACTGGCCACTGACCCTAGGGGCGGTGGCCAAACGGCGGCCAGCCCGGTCGGTCGTAGCCAAAAACGAAAGAGAAAAAACAATTAATGATACAGGCCGGCCGACAGCCCCCCGTGTCGCTGGCACACAACCCCATGTTGTCGCCCTAACCCCGGAGATACGCCGCATCCAACAGTGGCTGTGACAACTACATAAAACCATACCATAGGGTTTTTTTAAAAAAACTCCTCCCACCGACACCCCGTCGCCACCGTAATGGCGGCCTGCCACCTTCACACGCGGCATTGCCAAAACCCGGCCCGTGCTGTCACCACTGGCAATGGCGCTCCCCCCCAACCCACCCCCCGCGCCCCAACCCGCCAGTCAAAACCCTAAGTTTTGGCATATGGGCTGAAGCCCGGACCTTTGTTGCAGGCCTCTGCCCACAAAGAAATGGTGTGGGGGGGGGGGGGGGGGGTGGATGTGGGCCGAAGCCCGCAGCAACAGCCCGAGGGCCAAAAAAAGTAGGGGGCTGCCGGCTTAGCAAGCTTGCTCCATTGCCGACCTTTCAGAACGACCTTTTCTTTTCAGCCTTCTACTCCTTAGCTCCTGTAACCAATTACAGATGTGAGAAATTGCATCGGTATCAAAACCATGCTTTTAGAAGAATAAAAAAGAATTATATTTTGTATAACAATTATACCTGAAGTTGAGGCATCAGTATGCCCCTTCTTCTTTTATTTCAGGAACATCTTGCAGTTCCTCCTCCAGTGCCCTTGTAACAGAAATAACACTCTGCCTCGTCTGATGCCTCACTATTCACCTTTCCCTTTCCCTTCTCCTTTCTCCATACCCTTCGTAGATTGAAGGTCCTTCTTCTTTTGCCCTTTGCCATTGGGCTTAGTAGAAGAAGAAGAGCCGATAACCAAAGCAGGAGACTTATCTTTCAAGCCTTCCTCAAACTGCCGAAGCATGTTGAGGAGGTCAGGAAGTTCAATCTCAACCTTGTTCATAATAAAACTACTTATGAACGTTGCAAATTTTGAGGTAAGAGAATTAATGACCTAGTCCGTAAACAACTCATAGTCCAAGACGAAACAAAGCTCTGCAACATCCTCAATGTATGCAATCATATTGTGTACCTGGTTTTAGATTGCACCCCTACTCATCTTCGTGTTAAACAAATTACACGAAGCCTCGAACCTTGCGGCACAAGAAGACTTCCCATACAATTGTTTAACATTTAGAAAATACTACGAACATCCATATGTTCGTGTTGCCTTTGGAGATCATTGTCCATAGAGGCCAGAGACAACGAGCTTTTTCGTCATCCAAGAGCTAGCATTTATAAGATTCAACATTCTCCATTTTGGCCCCTTTAGGTGGTTATGTGGGTTCAGTGTCTTTGAGGACATAGCTAAGTCTTTCAAAAGAAAGAGCCAATTTGATATTTCGGAGTCAGTTTTCATAATTATTTCCAGTGAGCCTATTCTTGTCTAAAATGAGCTTAAGGCCAGAAGACATCGCTGCAAAGATTAGAACACCAAATTTAGCATGTGTTTATTTTTAAATATAGTTAGATTGGTTTTTATTTAACCATATCCTCCCACTATTTTTGCGATCATTTCAACCCATAGAGATTGAACGAATAGTGATATTTAGTGGGAAATAGATCCAACCACTTTGAGTTTCACAACCTTGGGTTTGCCCAACAAGTTGCTCGACTCTGTGATCAGTAGGTGATGCTTCATCAATCACATCATATGTGACCCCCTTATCAGTTTTTACCCCTAGTCACTTATGGCCTTTAAGTTTACCCAATATACCATAATGACTAGTCTAGTTTGTGATGGCCTCGTTTCAGGTCTACTGGTATTTCAATAGTATTAATTTTATGGAATACTTTTATCTACTAATATTTGTTGCATGAAATTATTAATATTATTTTTATATTTTATTTTCTTTAAATACATTAATCTAACATGAAATGCGTGTCATGGCTCATTTTACATTTTTAAATAAAAATGATTTTAATTAGCTATTTTAAAACCAATCAATTATAATTATATGAGTAAATATATTCGATTTTGAATTCAAATTTTGAGTACTTTCCATATAAACTCTAGGAGACTTTTACCCTATGTTATTGACAATTAATCTCTATAATTATAATTGTAACTAAAAGTGTTTTTTTGCCTTTTCTATAAACCTTCGTAAGAAAACCCTACTTTAACCCTCAGTCGCAACATATCTTTCCTCCCTCTCTCCCCCTCAACTCGGCGTCCACCTTCTCCTCATACCGCAGACCACGGTCACCACCCTCCTCCTCGTGCCACCACCTGACCTTCCACCGGTCACCAACACCTTTGGTGTAGCCTTCCGCTCACCCCCGACCTCCCTTCATCCGGCCACGAACCCCCGACAACACTACCCTCCACCGACAGCCCCCACCGTCAACCTCATCAACGGACCCGCCTTTTTCCTCAGCCTCCTGCCACCGCCGGCATTGCCATCACATCTTCCTCCTAACCCCGACGACCACTGCCTCTCCCCGACCTCCGACCCACAACAACTGCAACCCGACGCCACCCTCCCTCCTGAAAACCCGACAGCATGCTCAAAGCTCGCGGCCAGCACTGCACCGCCAGACACCGTCGCCATCACCTACAGCTCCGCCCGGACCTTCGCCGCACCACCTCTGCCGTTGCCGTCTAAGCTGAAGCCACCTTTCACCCACCTGCTAACTCCAAATGGCAATGAAGAGTAATGCAAAACGGTGAGTTTACGTAACATATTTATATGAATAGTGCTATATATAACTTATTATATATATGTAAGTTATAATATATATACATACAGTAATGTATATATATGTTAATTGGTATATAAACAGTTATATATATATATGGTAAAATGCGCCTGAGCTCGTGTTCAGATGGGATTCCTGCGCTTGACCCCTCCTGACCGTCCGATTCGATCCCCCGGCTGTTGTTAAAAGCGGAACATGAGGAACTTTTGGTGCAATTACCAACGCGCCCTTACGCGCCCGGAACTTTTGGGGCAATTACCATCCCGCCCTTATAGCCCCTATGAAAGCAACTTTTTAGAACTATTGGTGCAATTACCATCCCGCCCTTTATATCCTTTTCAAAGAAATAGTTTACATTATACGGCACCGTTGTGCGCGTCGACCCAGAACGGAGTATATTACTCCCCGCGAACAACGCGCTACAGCCTACACGTCGTGCGCGGCGTGGGCTTAAAACGCACAAGTGTTGAGAAGTTACCAACCGTGCGCACGACGGGCAAAATTACCCCCGTCGTGCGCGAGGGGGAAAATGCAACGTGTAAAGAAATTTTCATCCGTGTGCACGACGGGCAAAATTAACCCCGTCGTCCGCGGGGGTTAAAACGCCTAGTGTGAAGAAATTCACATCCGCGCGCACGACGGGCAAAATTACCCCCGTTGTGCGCGTGGGTTAAAACGCCTAGTGTGCAGCAATTTCCATCCGAGCGCACGACAGGCAAAATTAACCCCGTCGTGCGCGGGGTTAAAACGCCTACTGTGTGAAGCAATTCACATCAGCGTGCACGACGGGCAAAAATAACGTCGTCGTGCGCGTCGTCCGCGGGGCATAAAACGCACAAGTGTCGAGCAATTTCCATCCGCGCGCACGACGGGCAAAATTACCCCGTCGTGCGCGTGGGTTAAAACGCCTAGTGTGGAGCAATTTCCATCCGAGCGCACGACGGACAAAATTAACCCCGGCGTCCGCGGGGGTTAAAACGCACAAGTGTGCAGCAATTTCCATCCGTGCGCACGACGGGCAAAAATAACCTCGTCGTGCGCGTCGTCCGCGGGGCATAAAACGCACAAGTGTCGAGCAATTTCCATCCGCGTGCACGACGGGCAAAATTACCCCCGTCGTGCGCGTCGTGTGCGGGCAAACGCACAAGTGTGGAGCAATTTACAGCCGTGCGCACGACGTGCCAAATTACCCCCGTCGTGCGCGAGGGGGAAAACGCAATGTGTAAAGAAATTTCCATCTGCGCGCACGACGGGCAAACTTACCCCGTCGTGCGCGGGGCTTAAAACGGACAAGTGTGGAGCAATTTTCATCCGGCCGCATGACGGGCAAAATTAACCCCGTCGTCTGCGGGGGTTAAAACGCCTAGTGTGAAGAAATTTCCATCCGCGCGCACGACGGGCAAACTTACCCCGTAGTGCGCGGGGCTTAAAACGGACAAGTGTGGAGCAATTTCCATCCGGGCGCACGACGGGCAAAATTAACCCCGTCGTCCGCGGGGGTTAAAACGCCTAGTGTGAAGCAATTCACATCCGTGCGTACGACGGGAAAAAATAACCCCGTCGTCCGCGGGGGTTAAAACGCCTAGTGTGAAGCAATTCACATCCGTGCGCACGACGAGCAAAAATAACCCCGTCGTGCGCGTCGTCCGCGGGGCTTAAAACGCACAAGTGTCGAGCAATTTCCATCCGCGCGCACGACGGGCAAAATTACCCCCGTCGTGCGCATTGTCCGCGGGGCTTAAAACGCACAAGTGTAGAGCATTTTCTAGGCGCGCGCACAACGGGCAAAAATACGCCTCGTCGTGCACGGGGGTTAAAACGCCTAGTGTGAAGCAATTTCCATCTGCGCGAACGACGGGCAAACTTACCCCGTCGTGCGTGTCGGTTAAAACGCCTATTGTGCAGCAATTCCATCCGAGTGCACGACGGGCAAAATTAACCCCGTCGTGCGCGGGGGTTAAAACGCCTAGTGTGAAGCAATTACCCCGTCGTGGGTGTCGTGCGCGAGGGTTAAAACGCAACGTGTAAAGCAATTTCCATCCGCGCGCACGACGGGCAAAATTCCCCCGTCGTGCGCGGGGCTTAAAACGGACAAGTGTGGAGCAATTTCCATCCGGGCGCACGACGGGCAAAATTAACCCCGTCGTCCGCGGGGGTTAAAACGCCTAGTGTGAAGCAATTCACATCTGTGCACACGACGGGCAAAAATAACCCCGTCGTGCGCGTCGTCCGCGGGGCTTAAAACGCACAAGTGTCGAGCAATTTCCATCCGCGCGCACGACGGGCAAAATTACCCTCGTCGTGCGCGTTGTCCGCGGGGCTTAAAACACACAAGTGTAGAGCATTTTCCAGACGCGCGCACGACGGGCAAAAATACGCCCCGTCGTGCACGTGGGTTAAAACGCCTAGTGTGAAGCAATTTCCATCTGCGCGAACGACGGGTAAACTTACCCCGTTGTGCACGTCGGTTAAAACGCCTATTGTGCAGCAATTTCCATCCGAGCGCACGACGGGCAAAATTAACCCCGTCGTGCGCGGGGGTTAAAACGCTTAGTGTGAAGCAATTACCCCCGTCGTGGGCGTCGTGCGCGGGAAACGCACAAGTGTGGAGCATTTACCAACCGTGCGCATGACAGGCAAAAATTACCCCCGTCGTGCGCGAGGGTTAAAACGCAACGTGTAAAGCAATTTCCATCCGCGCGTACGACGGGCAAAATTCCCCCGTCGTGCGCGGGGCTTAAAACGGACAAGTGTGGAGCAATTTCCATCCGGGCGCACGACGGGCAAAATTAACCCCATCGTTCGCGGGGGTTAAAACGCCTAGTGTGAAGCAATTCACATCCGCGCGCACGACGGGCAAAAATAACCCCGTCGTGCGCGTCGTCCGCGGGGCTTAAAACGCACAAGTGTCGAGCAATTTCCATCCGCGTGCACGACGGGCAAAATTACCCCCGTCGTGCGCGTTGTCCGCGGGGCTTAAAACGCACAAGTGTAGAGCATTTTCCAGGCGCGCGCACGACGGGCAAAAATACGCCCCGTCGTGCACGGGGGTTAAAATGCCTAGTGTGAAGCAATTTCCATCTGCGCGAACGACGGGCAAACTTACCCCGTCGTGCGCGTCGGTTAAAACGCCTATTGTGCAGCAATTTCCATCCGAGCGCACGACGGGCAAAATTAACCCCGTCGTACGCGGGGGTTAAAACGCCTAGTGTGAAGCAATTACCCCCGTCGTGGGCGTCGTGCGTGGGAAACACACAAGTGTGGAGCATTTACCAACTGTGCGCACGACATGCAAAAATTACCCCCGTCGTGCGCGAGGGTTAAAACGCAACGTGTAAAGCAATTTCCATCCGCGCGCACGACGGGCAAAATTCCCCCGTCGTGCGCGGGGCTTAAAACGGACAAGTGTGGAGCAATTTCCATCCGGGCGCACGACGGGCAAAATTAACCCCGTCGTCCGCGGGGGTTAAAACGCCTAGTGTGAAGCAATTCACATCCGCGCGCACGACGGGCAAAAATAACCCCGTCGTGCGCGTCGTCCGCGGGGCTTAAAACGCACAAGTGTCGAGCAATTTCCATCCGCGCGCACGACGGGCAAAATTACCCCCGTCGTGCACGTGGTAAATAGCCTGGCAGCTATTTACCAACAATGCGCACGACAGGCAAAAATTACCCTCATCGTGCGCGAGGGGTAAAACACAACGTGTTAAGCAATTTCCATCCGCGCGCACGACGGGCAAAATTACCCCCGTCGTGCGCGTGGGTTAAAACGCCTAGTGAGGAGCAATTTCCATCCGAGCGCATGACGGGCAAAATTAACCCCGTCGTCCGCGGGGGTTAAAACAACCAAGTGTGAAGCAATTTTCATCCGCGAGCATGACGGCAAAATTAACCCCGTTGTGCGCGTTGTTCGCGGGGCTTAAAACACACACGTGTAGAGCATTTTCCAGCCGCGCGCACGACGGGCAAAAATACACCCCGTCGTGCACGAGGGTTAAAACGCCTAGTGTGAAGCAATTTCCATCTGTGCGAACGACGGGCAAACTTACCCCGTCGTGCGCGTCGGTTAAAACGCCTATTGTGCAGCAATTTCCATCCGAGCGCACGATGGGCAAAATTAACCCAGTCGTGCGCGGGGGTTAAAACGCACAAGTGTGGAGCATTTACCAACCGTGCGCACGACAGGCAAAAATTACCCCCGTCGTGCGTGAGGGGTAAAACGCAACGTGTAAACCAATTTCCATCCACGCGCACGACGGGCAAAATTCCCGCGTCGTGCGCGGGGCTTAAAATGGACAAGTGTGGAGCAATTTCCATCCGGGCGCACGACGGGCAAAATTAACCCCGTCGTCCGCGGGGGTGTTAAAACGCCTAATGTGAAGCAATTCACATCCGCGCGCACGACGGGCAAAAATAACCCCGTCATGCGCGTCGTCGCGGGGCTTAAAACGCACAAGTGTCGAGCAATTTCCATCCGAGCGCACGACGGGCAAAATTACACCCGTCGTGCGTGTGGGTTAAAAGGCCTAGTGTGGAGCAATTTCCATCCGAGCGCACGACGGACAAAATTAACCCCGTCGTCCGTGGGGGTTAAAACGCACAAGTGTGCAGCAATTTCCATCCGCACGCACGATGGGCAAAATTAACCCCGTCGTGCGCGTCGTGTGCGGGCAAACGCACAAGTGTGGAGCAATTTACAGCCGTGCGCGCGACGGGCAAAATTACCCCGTAGTGCGCGAGGGGGAAAATGCAATGTGTAAAGCAATTTCCATCCGAGCGCACGACGGGTAAACTTACCCCGTCGTGCGCATGGGTTAAAATGTCTAGTGTGCAGCAATGTCCATCCGAGCGCACGACGGGCAAAAATTAACCCCGTCGTCCGCGGGGGTTAAAATGCACAAGTGTGAAACAATTTCCAGCCGCGCGCACAACGTGCAAAATTACCCCCGTCGTGCGCGTGGGTTAAAACGCCTAGTGTGGAGCAATTTCCATCCGAGCGCACGACGGACAAAATTAACCCCGTCGTCCGTGGGGGTTAAAACGCACAAGTGTGCAACAATTTCCATCCGCGTGCACGACGGGCAAAATTAACCCCGTCGTGAGCGTCGTGTGCTGGCAAACGCACAAGTGTGGATCAATTTACAGCCGTGTGCACGACGGGCAAAATTACCCCGTCGTGCACGTGGGTTAAAATGCCTAGTGTGCAGCAATGTCCATCCGAGCGCACGACGGGCAAAAATTAACCCCGTCGTCTGCGGGGGTTAAAACGCACAAGTGTGAAGCAATTTCCATCCGCGCGCACGACGACAAAATTAAACCCGTCATGCACGTTGTCCGCGTGGCTTAAAACGCACAAGTGTAGAGCATTTTCCAGCCGCGCGCACGACGGGCAAAAATACGCCCCCTCGTGCACGCGGGTTAAAACACCTAGTGTGAAGCAATTTCCATCTGCGCGTACGACAGGCAAAATTTTCTCCAGTCGTGCGCGTCGTGCGCGGGGCTAAAATGTACAAGTGTGGAGCATTTTCCATTCGTGCGCACGACGGGCAAAATTACCCCCGTCGTGGGCGTCGTCCGCGGGGCTTAAAAAGCACAAGTGACAAGTGTGGTGAAATTTCCATACGAAGGTAGCAATATGGGTAAACATATCTTTTAATTTCTTACAACAAGTGATTATTTTGCACAAAACCTAACATCAATTTTATACCGAATTTTTTTCAATATCAACATTCTTGTTGTCCCTTTTTACTCGGTGACGTGCATTATAAATTGATTTGCATGGAAGGTTGGACTTTCAAAATCTCAGCCGGCCTCAGCGTGCTATTTGCCAAATCTCTCAATGATCCATCTCCATTCCCTGCTACTGCCCTTCATCGGAATGGCCCTCGACATAATTAGCAGCTTGATGGTTGTGCCTGCCCTCATCGACTGTTAACCTTCACTCCTCACCGCCAACGCCGACGCCCACCATTACCACGCAATGAGAACAGACATTGACACTTCTTGGTTTTAACTGGCCTGTCGGTCGTTTTTTCCTTTCCCTGCAACTGCCCTTCATCGGAATGGCCCTCGACATAATTAGCAGCTTGATGGTTGTGCCTGCCCTCAACGACTGTTAACCTTCACTCCTCACCGCCAACGCCGACGCCCACCATTACCACGCAATGAGAACAGACATTGACACTTCTTGGTTTTAACTGGCCTGTCGGTCGTTTTTTCCTTTCGGTGTCACCTGTAAACCCCGCTTCTTTCACATGCAAAGTTGTTTACTTTGCATGTGAAAGAAGCGGGGTTTACAGGTGACACCGAAAGGAAAAAACGACCGACAGGCCAGTTAAAACCAAGAAGTGTCAATGTCTGTTCTCATTGCGTGGTAATGGTGGGCGTCGGCGTTGGCGGTGAGGAGTGAAGGTTAACAGTCGTTGAGGGCAGGCACAACCATCAAGCTGCTAATTATGTCGAGGGCCATTCCGATGAAGGGCATCAGGAATCCTATTGGAAGTTTTACATGCAAAGCGACAACATTCTTGTTGTCCCTTTTTACACGGTGACGTGCATTATAAATTTATTTGCATGGAAGGTTGGATTTTCCTACAGGACTGTCAAAATTTCAGCCGGCCTCAGCGTGCTATTTGCCAAATCTCTCAATGATTCCATCTCCATTCCCTGCAACTGCCCTTCATCGGAATGGCCCTCGACATAATTAGCAGCTTGATGGTTGTGCCTGTCCAGCTGCCCTCAACGACTGTTAACCTCCACTGAACGCTGGATTTTTTTACGACATAAATAGTACCTTGGATTTTTGTACCTTCTCGAGCAATCTCAACCGTATCTGCATGCATGTAAAATCACCAAATTTCTACATCATTTTCCACCCAATTGAATAAGAATTACACCTATAGTGTATTTAAAAGTATATACTTACCAAATGGAATACCTCGAAAATCCCTACTTTCACACCCAAGAAAGGAAGAAAATGATCATGTATCCTAGAAGGTCCGCTGACAGCTGAGATCTTCTGGGAAGATTTGAGTTTTAGTGCGGATTGTGCGGGGTATTTAAAAAGGTATACAGTTTGCATATATAATACAGCGCGCACATCGGATCAAAATACACCCAGCTGTGCGCGTTGAGCAAAACAGTCGTAACGAATGATTACTCTGTGCGCACAACGTTCTATACAAAATTCCCATAATTAATTACCTCAGCGTGCATAACGTTCAATAAAAAATCCCAATAATAAAGAAAACACAAAATTGAGGGAGAATTAAATAATATTCAGACTGATGGGTGTACAGACATTTATTAAGTGATAAGAAACACATATCTTACTGTTTCCAGAATAAGACAACTTATATCTATGTGTTGATACTCATGGGTCACGCTGTTTGATTTGAGGTGTTCACATCGCTATAAATGGATTTATGAGTAATATTGTATAAACATAAATAATTTGCTCAACTCGCACAACTGCTATATTTTTACCCGTTTTGCGCTTTGAGCAATTTTCTTAGAGGCAATCAATTTTGTTAGCGTCAATTTCTGTAGCCCACAGTAACCCAACTGTAGTCTCAGCCTCATCCATGCGGACCATACCCAGTCCAATTAGTCTATATAAAGTGATTCACTTCCCTCTAGACATCGTCAACCACTACTCCTCTCGATGATAGTGTTCTATATGGTTATACCTATACAATATATTTTCTTTTACATGCTAAATTTTTGTTCTTACTAATGAATGCTTCGTCTACGACACACAAAGATGGCCAGCCAATAAACTTGCGGTAATTGCCGTGATGCTGAAATTGAATTCGTCACATTTATATGGGCATCAAAGATGGAGTCTGCTACTTCAAATATCATCAACGATGGTGTTGGCTCCTTTAGAAGAAGCACACGATGTTTTTGAATGCTTCACATTGCCATCAGCCTGAAGGTGCCACCAAGGTATCGGCTCTCAAACTGCGCAATCTTCTCTGAAACTGTGCATCCTCATTTGTATCCATGCTCAGAAGAATTTCTTACGAGTGCCATTATTGCATTTCATACCAGTGCAAAAATGTGAAGAATCTCTATTGGAGCTGCTCATAACTGCAATATCCACAGGAGACACGGTCACGGCATGAGAACTTGTCGTATGAGCAAAACTGTATTCCATTGCTCAAAGTTTATCAGCCCGCCCTACGTCCAAAAGTAGTGACCTTTATGTCCACTAAGCAAAAATATTAACTATACTGTGATTTGTCACAGTTACTGTCTTCTGATATGATGCTGTATGTTTTTTTTGGAAAAACTTGGACATGCACCGCAAGAGTATCGGTGTATTTAGATTTTTCTCTTTTGCTAATCGAAACCAGATGTTTTTTTGCCGTTGTGCGCGTTGAGTATAAAAAGGTATACCTTCAAGCAATTTTTCTCTTCGCGCACCACCGCAGTCGGATACTATTTGGAACAACGTCTGGCTGGTATCCATCTGCCATATATTTACGAGCACGAACTGTTACTCTACGGTGTTTCCATCCTCGTACTTGGTCAGTCCAACTCGTCTGTATATGGTTTCCATACCCACCAGACCTCATCAACCACTACCCCAGGTGATTATAGTTCCTTTATCTGATTCTCTCTGATTCTTCTAATACAATATTTTTTCTTCAAATTTGTAATTTTGTTGTTGTTCATGAGTGCGTCGTCTACAGCACACAAAGATGGCCAATATACTAGCGGCAAGTGCCGTGATGCAGAAATTGAATACATCACCTTTATATGGAGGCGAAGATGTTCTTTTGCTCCTCTTCGCATGATCTGTTCATCTTCATTACAAACCTCAAATGAAGGCAAAGATGTTCTTGTAATCATTACAGCTTCATTCTCGTCCATGCCAACTTGCAAAAATTCTTTGACCCTTCGTAAGTTCCGTTCAGATTCATTGCATACATAACTGCTTGATGATAACATTTGTTCTATCTTATATCTATCTAAGTCTAATTATATTTACTTTTTTATTCTATCTTTTCCTAGGGGAGTTTGTACTTGCTGGTATCCCTCCTGCTCCCAAGGGTGTTCGAAGTGTCATTGTTTGCCTTGAGATAGATGCCGACGGTATCTTGAATGCCTCTGCAGAGGAAAGTATGTGTGCAGAAAAATAAGATCACTATCACTAACGATAAGTGCCACGTAGACCCAGGAGGAGATTGAAAGGATGTTCCTTGAGTCAAAGAAGTATAAAGAAGAAGATGCAGCGAACAAGAGAACGGCGGAGATGGAGTGTTATGTTCATTGGAATGCATAAATGTTGTAGTATGTTGGAATTCAGACCTCAATATAATGTCATTTAATGTGATACATTTGCAGCCCATTACACAGACTATAATACAATGTCATTTAATATGATACATTTGCATCCCATTACAAACTTGTGATTGGTGATATATACATTGATGCTTGCTTAAATCAATTTCCAACAATGAAATTTAATGGGAAAAATTAGTGAAAGTAATATACTAAGATTTATACAGCACGCACAACTGGCAAACGGCGTGAACGTTGTGCGCGTTTAGAAATTTTGATCGAGGCCAACGATTATGCTCACATCGCTCAGCACGTCAGTGGATCTTTATTTGGGAACAGCATCTGTGTAATACATACAATAAATACCCGAAGTACAAGATTATTCTGTATATTCACGAGAAATCGTCTGTTGACTTTTATTTAGTAGAAGTGCTACTTTTGTTTATACCAGCTTCCATTTACCCCTGGACACTAATTAATCATCCCACATAATTGCTCAGCGTGCACAACTTGCAACAGAAATGAAAGTTGTTCGTGCTACGCAACGCTTTCTATAATTACCGAGTTTTGCTCGTCACGTACAACGGTGTTATTTAACAATCCGTTGTGCGCTCGGAGCTAAACTGTATACAATTACACAGTACACACAATTACTCATCGCGATCATATACTGAAGGTCATTCTCCCGCCAGTCTCGTCCTCGGTGACGGGGCCATGTCGGCCGTCCAACAGGGTTCCCGGGTGTCGACCTGGAATCAGGGGGAGGAAGTAAACGCTCTTACTCAGTGTCTGTTGCAAAAATTCCCTTCATTAAATTCTGAAAAAATTACATATGACTCGCTCGCGAGCAGCATTCTTACAAAAGTAACGATTCCCAAAATTTAGGAAGACGACGCACCGTCGGCTGTAAAGAGGTCCTTTATCGCTCTCGCCACCCTTTCCATCTTGGCGGTGGCCCGAGATTTGAAAGCGTCGACCTCTTGCTCCTTCTCAAGAAGCTTGGCCTGAAGGTCAGCAACCTCCTTCCTCGATGCCTCAAGATCAGCTCGGAGTTGAGAACGCTCTCTACCCCACTGATCTTCCAACTGCTTCTTGGCGCTTGACAAGGCGGCGAGGATGGATGTCGCCTCCGAGGCTGCCCAATCTGACTTGCCCTTGGCATCCATTATCTTCCCCAAATCTTCCTCCAGCTTCTTCACCTGAGCTCTGAGCTCAGAAGCCTCGTTCTCGGCATCCGCCACCCGGCGCTGCCCCTCGATCAGTTCACGGGCCCTGCGGCGAAGACCTGCCCCGAAAATGGTCACCTGCAGATGGCGACAATCAGCAAAACCAGAAGGGGAAGCAAAATTCGGAATGCACATTGGCAACGAACCTGAAGGCCACTACGAACGAAGCAGTTGGCCATCGTCTCAAGGTCGACCCCATTCAGGAAATCGACATCCCTTGGCAGAGTGATATTCTCCGCCAGACGAGCCCCCATCCCAAAGTCCAGGAGGGCCGACTCGGCCGTCCCCACGATGTACGGTGGCCGATAGGTCTCCCCGTGAATCTCCCCATGATGGCCAGACCCAATGCGGTTCGACTGTAGAAGGTGGCCGAACTCTGGAGGTATGGGGCCGACGGAAGGGACCGGAGGATCAATGTCCTCGTATGGCCACCCGTCGTGTGGCGTGCTGGAGGACGATGCACCCCCAACTCGAGGATCATAAGGAGCCGCCTTCAAAGACCGCGCAGCTTGACTTGAGGAGCATCCAGCCTCCCCCAACTCCAGCATGAGGTTCCCCGATTCCTCCGATTCCTCCGATTCCTCCGATTCCTCCGATTCCTCCGATTCCTCCTCTGCCCTCTTCCTCTTATGGCCTTCTTCATTGGCCCGCTCCATCGCTGAAGTAACCTCTCTGTATGCTCCTCCCGCCATTTTTGTTTCTGGAAGAAATAATAAGATGATGAGATTTCCTCGGAGCGCTAAAGCCATTGGCCTCACCTCCAATTTCTTTTATTACGCGAACGAATGGACAAGATGATCAACACGTGTCAGAATTTTGGCAAAAACAACGGTTGAGATAGGCGAAAGGTTTTGGCGGCCTTAATCCAAATTCGATGCTTCGAATGCCGTGCCCTATTAAAGGAAATTACCTATCAGTCGGCCTCGATCCACGTTTATAATCGAGAACGAATCACGGGGGCCAATGTTGAACCCGTGTACGGCGTCGAAAAGGCATGGGGTTATTTCTCATCGCACAAAACGACTCAAACCCTATAATTGCTATCCGCACACGCCCACTCAAAACTCACAATTGCACACAGCACACAACCATTTTTTTCCCCATCCACGTTTACATGTGAAAGTGTAAATTTATTATTCGTATCACCGTTGCATAATTGTTAAGAAATTCCATGTCACAACTAGTCCTTACATAAAGTTTGGAAATGGTGCATGTCAACAGGCAGAGTGTATGTCATGTCATATACATCTACTGTAGTAAAGGCAGTAACAACTATACTTATGAACATGTGAAAGCGTGCACGTGCAACAGGCAAGGTGTACAACAATGGATCGACACATGCAACAGGCAGAGTGTAATACAAGACTGAGGTGCATTCAATCATTGAGATACAAAAACAATCAATTCAAAGTGTCAAATAATACATCTTATGCATGTAGTCCTTATCTAAGGGTGTTAGTGTTACGATTTGATGTATGATGAGAGACTTGTACTTTTGCCCTTCTTTTTTCAAGTGAGTTGTGAATATGAAGATGTTGGTGTATGTATAAGATGTATCAATGTATCATTAAAATGGAATATTGTGTTATTTTCTCAGTCTTTTTATCTGTGATGGAGTTTTACTTGTACTTCCCTGCAAGTGCAAACTACCTGCAGTGTTCTTTCTGCTCTCTTCTTTTATTTCTTTCTACATAAAAACACTCGTCTTTTCGGGAATACATGATAAGGGTTCGTACTTATCGGATATCCCGGGGACCGGGTCGCATTGAATGAAGGCCAGTCGAACGAATTCTCCCGCCCATGGGGAGTGGTATTCGAAGTGCCGCCTCTGTGAGACTTTGACACGTGTCCCATACTGACGGCTTGGATTCGAAGGGACCTTCAGTATAAAGCCTTTCTCCTTTTAAATTCTGCTTTACCCATTGCTTGTTACCCTGATTTTCATCTTTTTTGCTCAGATGGTGGGTCGGGATTTCAATGAAGACGTTCCTAACGTTCCTCACCATCCCCCCTTAGGCACGACCGAACCTTCGCCCTTCGTGGCGAATCAGATTGATTCGCCCTCCGGTCTCGACCTCGGAGAGGGGGACGTGGCGGCCGTCGAGCAGGGTTCCCGTGTGTTAACCGGGAATGAGGAGAAGAAGAGACGCTCTCACTCGTGGTCTGAAGGTCCCAGAGGAAGAAGAAGAGGAGTGAGAGTAGTCCAGCTGTCCTTCCGAGTGACCGCTCCTTCAGGGAGAAACTGGCAGACTCTCTGGTATGGCATATCCAGCATGTCGGACCCTTTTTTCTTCAACGACTGTTTTGTTGATGGCGACATTCATCCCTGCGGTCTTGCAGGTTTACCCGGTTGCTGTAGATGGTCTTGAGGCGGCCTTGGCGCAGGAGCGCCTGAGGGATGAGGCGGCTGAGCAATCAGCCAAGGAGACCCACCAGTTCAAACTGAGAGTTGCAGAGCTCACCTCGGAGGTGGGATGTTTGACGGAGGCTCTGGCTGTCGCCAAGAGTTCGGCCAAGTATGCTGAGGATGCACTGTCCCTCGCCCGGGAGGAGCACAGAAAGGCGAAAGGCGCTCTTTGGGCCGATATAGGCGACCTGCGGGAAGTGGCCCATGGTCGGATCGTAGCTGAGGTCCAGAGGGACTATGGGGATGTCCTGGCTCCGAAGATCGTGGAGTCTATCCGTGAGGGATTCCGGGCGTTCTCGGCCATTTTTGCTGCTCAGATCGAGAGGTCCTTCCGGGATGGTTTGTGGCAGCGTTCGAGGCACGGGGCCGAAGAATGCTTCCCCAACCTCCGGTTGTCCCTGGTCACCCTACTGGTTCGGGAGAAGACGAATCCCCTGGGGACGCCTCTTCTCGAGCTCCTGCATCATAGGTGGATCGAACCCTTTTTTGTTTCTCCTTTTTGTTCGTTGTACTTGGAGTTATTTTTGATCAATGGAAACAATTTCTAGAATGATTTCTTGACAATTGGCGTGACCTGCTGTAACAGATAAATTATAAGATATGAGATCGATAGCAGCATATAGATTTCTCGAATGATAGGCATCATGCACATACTCTCATAATTAAAACTTTGGGTATTAAGTTTTAGTTTGTACCCGCAGACCTAGGAATTCAAAGCCACACTAGCTGCATTTTGAACTAAAATACCAGATAAATCATTTTTCATAGATACAGCTTTCAAGAGATTCAGATTTCAGCACATTTAATGATGGGCTTCATTACATAAATGCTTTTCATACCACTGCCACTTTTTCTTTGGTGATGAGCTTGATGACTGAGCCCACAGGCATGGCCAAAAGGCTGAAGAGGAAATTGACAAAATCTTTGCCCCCTTCCGCGAACAACACTCTCTTCATCCCCTTGTCTATGAAAAGCTTCAACCTCGTTTGGGTGGCCATCTTCACTACTGCAGTAAACCGGTGATGGTTTGTTTAAGCTATGGTCTCTGGTTGTTTGGGAAGGGTTTGCTTGATATGGTCAGAGTAATATTTGAGCAAGGTTACTTCTTTCTCATGCCTTTCACAGCACTCGAAGTGTTGTGGTTGAATATAATTTGTGGGTATGGAAGCCATTTATAGACGAATTGGACTGCCCTTGGATGAGGATGAGCCTACAGTCGAGTGTAGCATTACTCCTTCCTCATGACTGATAACCATCACTCGAAGTGTAGAGGTTGAAGAGGGCTTGTGCGTAGGAAAGCCATTTTATAGATGAATTAGACTGCCCTTGGATGAGGATGAGTCTACAGAAGAGACCCCGTGAGTCTACAGAAGAGACCCCGTGAGTCTACAAAGCAGTGATCGTGAATGTACATAAGATTTTATTCATCGCGCACATCTTCCAAAATTATTTGCTCTCCGCGCAAAACGGCCATATTCTTGCCGGTTGTGCGCGTTGAGCTATTTTGTTTGCTCAACGCGCACCACCACGGTCATACATTATTGGGAACAACACTGGCTCCTATCAATCTGCTGTAGATTCACGGGCATTCTTCTGTATAATCACAAGCAATTTGCTGTAGACTCACGTGGTCTCTTGTGTTGCCTCCCAGTAACTCTACTGTAGTCTCATCCTCATCCAATGGCATCCAAAGTCGTCTATAAATGGCTTCCCTTCCCACAAGCCCTCGTCAACCACTACACTTCTTGATGATATTATTCTATCTTATTGTATCTTATTCTAGTTATATGATATTTTCTCTACGACATTCTATTTTTTCCTTCATCACTGCTGCGTCCTCAACACTCAAAGATGGACAATATACTAGTGTCTAGTGACGTGATGCAGAAATTGAATACATCACATATATATTGAATTGAAGATGTTCTTTGCTCCTTCATATGTTCTGTTTGTCGTCATTGAAGCTATCACCTTCCATGCACACCCGTTTCTTCACTGCTTGTATATGCTCTTTGATACTTCGTTGCAGACATCACTGCTCGATGATAATAAATGTTCTATCTTATTCTAAGTCTACCCGTACAATATTTTTACTTAATTATTCTTTGTTATGTGTTCATCACTGATTCTTCTTCAACGCAGACAGGGGGACGGATGGCCAAGATACAAAGAAGCAAGTGACGCTGATGCAGCTGATGGAGCAGCTCATAAATGGCAACAAACTTTAAATTTTTTTTCATGGTGGGAATCCCTGTATCCCTAGTATAGTCTAGTGCTTTAATTGCTTAGTCGGGCAAAAACTGTGATGTTGCAAAATGTTTAGATGTAGTTTCTACTTTGTTGTGTTATGTACATTTGAATGCATAAATGTTGTAGCATGTTGGAATCAAGGTTGTAAAAAACGCTAGGCGCTAGGCGTTCGGATTGCGAGCGCCTAGCGCCCAGAGCATTAATCGGGGATTAATCGGGGATTAATCGGCCTAGGCGGATTTGCAGTTTTTATTTATTTTATTTATTTTTATATAATATATTTATGTTTATATATAAATATAAATATAAATATATATATTATTTAAAATACATCAAATATTTAATACATACTAAATCAAATCCACTTTACCTACTTTAGAGTATTTGTGTGCAATAAAATAAAATTTAAAAGATACTCTTGTGCAATTAAGCCATTTACCAAAAACGCCCAGAAATCGCCCAGAAACCGCCCAGGAACCGCCTAGGAACCGCCTAGGAACCGCCCAGAGCGCCCAGACACCGCCCAGAACGCTTAGGCGGCCGATTAATCCCAAAAACGCCCAGATTGACCGCCCAGGCCATAATCGGGACGTTTACTGGCCGCCTAGCGCCTAGGCGCCGCCTAGGCGGCCGCCCAGGCCGATTTTTAGAACACTGGTTGGAATACAGATCTTAATACAATGTCATTAAATTTTGTGCAATTGCATCACATTACAAAATTGCGTGATGCTAACTTGAAGTACCCATAATTACTCAGCTCGCACCAACGGCAACAGCATTGAACGTTGTGCGAGCTGAGCACAACTGTCTACGATTACCAACATTTACTCAACGATCATAACCGTCAAAGTTATGAACCGTTGTGCGTGTGGGGCTTAACTGTTTACAATTACACATATTACTCAGCGCGCACATCCGTAACATTATTGAACGTTGTGTGCGCTTATTAGGAAGCCTGTAAAATTACCAAGTTTTGCTCAGCGCGCACAACTGGTAAAAGTTGTAAACGTTGTGCGCGCGGAGCTAAACTATATACAATTACCCACCATTACTCATCGCGGACAGCTACATGCCTCATTCTCTTGAATCTTCATTCTCTTCAGCTCTTCAGCTTCTGCTTCTTACTCCTTAATCCCATTAATTTTCTTGACATTTGTCAGGTTCTGCAGCAACAGAGAAATTATAAGATATGAGATCCACAGCATCGGATATAGGTCTCGAATGATAGGCATCATCCTCATAGGCTTATAACCAAGACTTAGTGTTTTAATGTTCAATTTGGACCCCCAGCCCTATTAATTCAACTCCACGATGGCTGCATTTTGGACTAAAAATATAGGAGGCTGCCGTTTTCAGATGACCATTTTTAAAGAGAACCAGTTTACTTACAACCCATTTACACTGATATGTCCGTGACAGATGCATGTAGTATATTTCTTCCAAGCTGATACAAAATTGTTACCTTTAGGATATAAAAATGTCGTCCTTCATATCACAGCCTTGTTAAGTCATCGGGCGAAGATTTTTCCTACAGAGATTATGGAGCAATGATGTTACAATAATTTATACTAGTATATAAAATAGTAACCAGCTGTGCTCATATATACCTTATTTCTACCAGCTGTGCTCATACGACAAGTTCTCATGTCATGACCCTTTTCTGCACAAACACTGCATGTCCTTGTTCTTGTTTGACTTTGTTCTTGTGAGACTTGTATTCCATACGGAATCCTTGACGCCACTCGTGGTCGGCCTTTAGTTCTAGCTTTTGCAGGATCATGCATAATGACATCATTTACTCCCACTTCTTGTTTGATATGTGCACTGGACCCCACCTGTGATCTTGGCTCTTCAGATGCAGTTTGCGCTTTATTAGTCATATTATGCTGGTCCAAAAAACTGTTTGCCCACCCAAAGACGACATCAAACAGAAGGGGATCTCTTGTTACCGCCTCCACGACTTTATCGAATGATGAATGAAGTCTCCAGGCTTGAAGTGGAGTAATTTGAGTTAGACGCACTCCGTGTACTGTGCTAGTCGACGAGGCCCCAAGACTCATGATGCTATGTCTTGCATTTAGAGTCCACCTGGGTAAAATATATCTCTCAGGGATGGCTTGCATATCATACTTTTGCTTCATCATATATAAAATTTGCGTGCATAGCAAACCTTCAGTCACAGCCCTTGCACACGTACACCTGAAAATTCCCTTAGATATATTGCATTGAACATTATGCACGTAGCTCTTTCCATCAATCCGCATAGTTACTCTATACGTGCTCGTATCCCCATCCGTGCTCACCCTTTCGTGCCGACAGTATAAAGTATTTTTGAAACGATTTTGAAAAATGGAAAATATGTTTCTAGTATATACCTTTGCGGCATGAACCTCTAACTCATGCATGCCGCTAAATTCTGGTTTGTTCCGCATACAAAAAGTATCTTCTCTCTCCTCTTTGTCTCGCTGAAATTTTACAGCTTTATCATATTGATCAATGAACTCGTATAATGGAGTCATACAGTTTACGTATCCATCAAAATACGCGTTCATGCTTTCACTCCTTTGGCTGGACGCCATGCCTACACACAAAACAAGAAATGAATACCATGTGCTGAGTTTATTTTGATCATATATTTTTACACCAATCTCTATCGTATTAACATTCATACCCGCAAAGAAAGTATCCAGTAGGTACGCCTTAATCCAATGCTGTGCTTTCTCATGCATCGTATGCAACCACTTCCAGGCTTTCATTTCATTTTTTTGTTTTTCTGTCAATGGCTCCTGAAATTCCGTTTGGTACTTCTCCATTAAGATGCACCAACAATTCTCAACTTCTTCAACATTTTGACTGTTCTTACACCTGTTTGCATAGTCTTCTTCAAATTCAGGGTTATAAGAAGACCGCAATGAACGTAGATGCTCATCTTCGTGCAGACTGATATGCCATATGCAATACCTGTGTTTTTTATTTGGAAAAACTCTTTTGATTGCATTGCATATTGCCGGGTCTTGATCGGTGATGATAGCTCCTGGTGCTTTATCCCACATACATGTTAACCACTGTCCGAATAACCAAACAAAGGATTCTTCCTTCTCATCAGCAAGAAGAGCACATCCAAATAAAATAGACTGTTTATGATGATTAACACCTGTAAAAGGTGCAAAAGGCAACATGAATCTATTTGTCTTATAAGTGACATCAAATACAACAACATCTCCAAACTGGCTGTATGATGTCCTCGCCCTTCCATCAGCCCAAAATATACTCCTGCATACATTCTCTTCATCATGCTCAATAGCATAATAGAACTGAGAGTCTGTAGCTTGCCTTTTAATAAATTGTTCTATTACTCTAATGCATTCCTTCCCAATGTTGTTCTTTCTTTCTACTCTCCCATGATCAATGCATTGTTGCGTAGTAATATTGACATTACTACTACTCGTGGCATTTAGAATCCTTGCAATCTTTGCAGGTCCTACTCCACAGCCACGCATCTGATCAACTAAATTCCTACATGTTCCGTCCATCTGCGATCTTTTATGTGACCGTAGCATCTGGATCTTCGCTGGGCTTTTTATCAACTCATGATTATTATCATCATTAAAGGAGTTTATGCGCCATACTCCTCCGGTGATTTTATGAACTGTCATTCGAGCCATACAGCCTTCTCTCTCGTTTTTCCTTCGATTAACGTCCCTCCCTATCTCCCTCTTATCTTTTAAGCTTTTATACCCTTCTTTGTTGCACGTATACTTCCTCCTCGTGGTATTGCCATCTTTTCCCTTTCCCGTAGATCCCTTTCGGGTTGCAAAACCTTTCATTGCTGCATATGTATTATAAAATTGATACACATCTTCTTCTGTTTGAAATGTCATTCCAACATGTGGGCTGTCTTTTTCATTATCACTATGCCTATCCTCTTGATATACGCTGTTTGCACTGTCATTTTCAGCTTCAATCTCATTTGGCATCTCCTGATCATGCAGATATGGTTCACTCTCTTCGATTTTCATTTTCTACATTAGAAACAAGTAAAAATATCAGTAATATTGACGCAACATGACTGCTATACATGTCTATCCAAGTATCAGTAGATCATCATCAGCATGTTAGTTGAAACCACACTACTATTACTAATCATGTTAAAACCTTGCGTATTATATCTATTATTTTTCAATATGATCTAATTGTTACCATCATATTTGATGACCGGATCAAATCCATCAAAAAATCAAACATATCAACTGTTTTGCGCGGTGGGCAATATTATGTACGCCATTCGCTCCATGTTGTTGTGCTATATGAGCTGCTTCGGCAAGTTTTGATGGACATCTCATATTGCTCAACGCACACAACGGGTGCGATGTTTGAAGGGTTATGCGCGGAGAGTAATTTCCATTGGAACACTTCGCTAGTTTGGAAATTACTCACCGCGCAAAAACGGGACAAAAATTTAGCCCGTTGTGCACGGAGAGGAATTTCCAGCACTAATCGTCCAAAGGTTGGAAATTACTCCCCACGCAAAACCCTTCAAAAATTTATCCCGTTGTGCGCGTTGAGCAATATGAGATGTCCAACAAATTAGGGATGATGATCCTTACCTCGATGGAGGAGAGTAACATGGGAATCAACGAGAGTGTGATGGCCTGGATTTGGGGGTGATCTTAGGCGTGGGCTGTTGAAAGCGAAGACTTTGTGCAAAACTGGGGATCTACTCCAGCTTCTGCGTTTTGCGCGGGAGTGAGCAAAAGAATTGGTGGTGATTGCTCTAGCTTCTGTGTTTTGCGCGGGAGTGAGCAAAAGAATTGGTGGCGATTGTATTTTAGTACAAAAGGGGTTAAAGGTAATTTAGTACAGAGGCGCGTTGAAAAGAGCTTAAAGGGCGTTTTAGTAATTGCACCAAAAGGTCAGATATTACCATGATCGCTGATCGGATCGGACGGTCAGGAGGGGTCGAGCGCAGGAATCCCATCTGAGCACGCGCTCAGGCGCATTTTACCTATATATATATATATATATATACTATACACACACACACACACACTATATACACACACACACACACTATATAGTGTGTGTGTGTGTGTATATATAGTATATATATATATATATATATATATATATATATATATATATATATATATATATGTGCAAAAATGTACCTGAGGTTGACCTCAGGTATTTCTACCTGCGCACACCCCCGCTGTTCGGGTGTTTTAAGTATTTTTTTTTGAATTTTTTTGCAGTAGGTAGATATACTTGTTATGTAGCTCCCCACAAAATTTCAGGTCAATCCAACACCGTTTGAGCCTCCGTTCATCGATTTCAAAAACGTTGCGCAAAACTGTCCAGAATTCTGGACAGTTTTGCGCAACGTTTTTGAAATCGATGAACGGAGGCTCAAACGGTGTTGGATTGACCTGAAATTTTGTGGGGAGCTACATAACAAGTATATCTACCTACTGCAAAAAAATTCAAAAAAAATACTTACAAACCCCGAACAGCGGGGCTGTGCGCATGTAATTCTGCCTGAGGTCAACCTCAGGCACCTTTCCCCCCCCACACACATATTTGAAAGGTAAGTTAGTATCTATATTAATGAATGTACAGGAAAAATACAAATGAGAACAAACTGGAACTCCATAGAAGAATGGTCTCAAAGGAGAGAGGATAGGACACAGGCGTCGTCACTCTCTACCATCAAACCATCCACCATGAAAAATCCAGAGAGTCTCACATAATACAACCCCAAGGCCTTTGACAGGACTTGCACCAAGTAAAACAACAACTCACGGCAGCTCTCAAAAATCGTCCGAAATCACCCTGGGCCAACATGCGAAAAAGAAAACATAAAGAGCAGCGCCCAGCTTGTTGGATATTGGACTCCCCAGATTTGGTTTTGGATGATGAACAAACATAAATATATCGTGAACTAACTCTTTGTGAGCGCAGTTATGGAGATCGTCGCCAAATTCATATGAACATCATAAGCGACGTCTCAAGACTTCTCAAAGCACGTGATCGTATGCCTAAAGCTTCGTTGAAGCTCAAGGACCATTTTAGAAGTCATGAAGATTCGATCGAAGCTTTTGAAGACAGTTCGTCAAGTTTATTTAATGTCTTCTAGCTTCATTTTCGTAGAATGTTAAGCCTTGAGTAGGTCTTACGTTTTAATCTTCATAACGCTCATGTCTTAGATATAGGATCTTAGTAGAAGTCCATACGAACTTTTTTGAAGCTTCGCGCTTTGATTCGCGACTTCTTGTGCATGTTAGTTGGTTCAAGAAGAAGAACCAACCGACTAGATGGTGATCTAGTCGGTCGGCAATGCTTCTTAGACCGACTAGTTTGCCTTCTCAATTTCTAGCTCAGTTACTGTTTACAGTTAGTCGGTCAAAGAAGGTTCACCGACCGACTAGTTGTGAAACTAGTCGGTTAGGAATCCTTCTTGGACCGACTAGTTGAACTTCCATTTTTGAGCCTGAGCTACTGTTTATCGTTAGTCGGTCTATGTACTTTTGGCGACTGACTAGTTGATGAACTAGTCGGTCAACATTTATTCTTGGACCGACTAATTCAATTTGTTGTCAGACTATTTGTTTTATCTCTTAGTCGGTCTAAGTTCACTCACCGACCGACTAGTTGTGAAACTAGTCGGTTGGCAAGTGTTCTTTGACCGACTAGTTCTGTTAGTCTGAACTTCGACCTATTCACTGTTCACCACTTAGTCGGTTCATGTTGATTAACCGACCGACTAGTTGATGAACTAGTCGGTCATTGGTTGTTCTTTGACCGACTAGTTTGGTTCAGAATAGAGCCGTTGGAGCTTTAATTGAAACGTTTTTCTCTCTCTCTTTCCTCTAACCTATAAATACTTGGTGTGCTGCATTCATTGCACTCAAGGCTGATTTTAAGAGAAGTTTAGAGATCAAAGAGAAAACATTCAATCTCATTAAAGCTCATTCATTTCCTTTCAAGAATCTCTCCCTCACTCTTATTTCAAAAGAGAGATTCATTGATTGTGAGCCTTCCAAGCCAAGTGCTTGATTCTAGGTCACCAACAACCCCATATCTCTCCATCGCTGATCTACATCTTGGAGCTAGGGTTTGGTGCCTCTTCATCTTCCCCAAAATCATCTTTGCCCTAATTCGTAAGTTTACTCAAGGCATAAGTATTTTGTGGTAAGCATTTCTATTTCATTTACTTTCGATATTGTAAGTGTTTCACTCTCGGTTGTGAGAGTTTGTTTGTGATCCCGGGTTGTGGGAGGCACAAATTTCATTTGTGTATGATTTGACTTGTGAAGGTTTTTCACAAGTATTTCATAGTGGAAATCTTGAGTTAGGGTTTCTAACTCAAGTATCCGGAGGGGATCCGGGTGTTTGGGACGTAGGATCATCGGGAACAAGTCGGGGAGACTTGGGTGGATCCGAACCCATTATATTGCTTGTTTGCGATTGTTTGTCTTTGTTGTCTAATATTTACATTTCCGCATTTCCGCATTATTGGTAGAGATTGCAAGATAATTAGGAATTATCCTCTTAATTATTTTAAAGTACTATTCACCCCCCCTCTAGTACTTGTGCAGTAGCTTAGTAGGGCATTGCATTTGGTATCAAAGCCAAGTCTATAGCTATGTCTGCCAACGAGAACAAGACCGTTCGTCCACCTTCCGACTATAGCACCTTCAAGAACCGTGAAGGAGCTTCTTCGGTAATGGAAGGACACTCCTCAACGAGGCCTCCCTTCTTCAACGGTACCAACTACGGGTACTGAAAATGCCGGATGGAAACTTTCCTCCGGAGTGCTTCACTATGGAGGACCACAATGAAGGAGTATGTCGAGCCCGCCGAAGAAGATTTCGAGAAGTGGACTCCCGCGGAGATCGCCGCGGAGGTAAGCAATGCCAAGGTAATGAACGCCTTGCAATGTGCCTTGGAGCCCGAGGACTTCAACAAGATATGCACATGTAAGAGTGCATATCAAATATAGAACTCCCTCCTCATCTTGCATGAAGGGACGAGTAGGGTAAGAGACTCTAAACTCGTTGTAGTTAATAAAGATTACGAGTTATTTCATATGCTACATGGTGAGAAGATGAAGGAGTACTATGCTCGCTTCGTCGACATCACAAACGAGTTAGAGGCTCTCGGTAAGACCTACACCCAAAAGGAGAAAGTCTCGAAGATTATCGATGGACTTCCTTCGTGTTGGGAGAAACGTACCTTCGCCATCGAGGAAGGTAATGACATGAAAACCTATACCGTTGTTTAACTAATGGGTACCTTAATGTCATATGAGGTACGCAAGGATAGCAAGTTGAAGTTACAAGACAAGATGAAGTCCTACCTAAAGCAAGACGAGCCAAAGAAGAAGGCTATTGCTTTCAAGGCCGCTCCATCAACTTCCACATATACCGATGATGAAAACTTGGAAGACGAGTTGGACTTGGATTCCATGGCACTCATGGCAAAGAAGTTCAACCGGTTCTTCCGAAAAAGTAACTTCAAAAACAAATCGAAGTTTAGTTATACTAACGCCTCCTCTCCTTTGTGTTTCAAATGCAACAAGCCAGGACACATGAAAGCGGAGTGTCCTCAAAATAAGCAAAAGGAGAAGTGGAAGGCACCGAAGTTCGACAAGTCCAAGAAGTACAAGAAAGGGTACAAAAAGGGGCTTGTCGACACTTTCACCGACTCCGAGGATTCCTCAAGGGGAGAGCCGGACGATGAGCAAGTGGAGCAAGCACACATGTGCTTCATGGCTCGAGAGGAGCAAGATAAAGATTCCTCTTCCGATGATAGCGACAACGAAGGCGATGAGGTAACCATGGATGACCTTAGAAATGCTAATGAGCAATTATGGTCTAAATACACTAAATTAGTAAATGGGTATACTAAGGTAAAAGATGATTTAGCTAGCATCCAAACCTCGCCTAAAACTATCATCACCAACAATGACACCGTTGTTGAAGAGTTGAAAAATGAGATTGTAAATCTCAAGACTCAACTTGAACATGTTAGCATTGAGGATCCGGAGGAACACAAGATAGCAGATTTGACGTCTCAAAACTCGACTTTGAGTATTGAGAATGAAAATCTGAAATCTCGTGTTTATGTGCTCACATCGCAAGTATCCACTTTGGATGCTTCTATGCGTTCTCTCACCGAGAAATATGAATGCACATTAGGCCGAATTAATAAATTCAATAAGGGTAAGGACCATTTGGATAAAATCCTAAATTACTTACTCCCGGCCAATCACCACATTGGCTTGGGGTATACGATGGGAAATTCATCCAAAGCGGCCACTACCTTTGTTAGGCCAACTTCCGATGCCTCAACGAGTGGTTGCAAACACTCTATTGGTAGTTCATCTACTAATGGTGCTTCCACCTCGTACACACCTTCATTTGGAAAGAAACCCACTTTGGGTGGACCTCCACAGAAGGGTCATGCTTATATGTACACCAATACCATGCCACGTAGGAACACACGTCCTACTCCACATGCTCACACATATGATGATTTCTATGCACCACATCCACGAGCACGTCCATACCATGTGAGACACCCTCACGCACGTGTTCCCCCACATGCATATGTTCACCCACATCATTGTATGAATAATTATCCACATGCACCATTTCATCATGTTCCTTATGCCTATCCACGATATGCATCACGTAGAAATCAACAACGCATGTATGCTCCCAATAGGATTAGGGCTCCCAAAATCTTCACTATTTGGAGCCCAAAGGACACAAGCATGGATGAAAAACAAGTTTACATGAATGATTATTTTATGAATGTAGTGGATAATGATAATTATGTGGGGAAGTCTAAGTCCAATTGGACTTGGCTTCCAAAGGTCTTATCTTTTGGACCCAATGACCTTGGGTACCATGATACAATATTTTCTATCTTTAGGTACTCAAGAAAAAGAAAAGGAGCAACAAATTTTGTCACGCCCCGCTTTCCAAAAATGTGGAGGCGAGACGTGAGAAGGTCCGCACAGACTTGAAGCCATGAAGCTCCAAGTCTGATAAGCGTATAAAAACACTCATGATGGCAAGTCCTTGCAAAGCGAAACGAAAGAACAATGATAATAAGGAAATGAGACGACATTTTATTGAATCTCCGAATGTCCATAAACAAATTACAATATCACAGAAAAGCCACCAGGCTAAAGGAAAAAGAGTCTAAGGCCCAACATGGCCAACAAAGTATAACATACATACAAGGGTGCCACGCACCGACGACTAACATGAATCCTAAAACATAAAGGAATACTCAACAAGTCACCGGTGTCCACAAGACTCCTCCTCAGCAAACACAACGTCCTCTGCAACAAGCTCTGGCTCGGCAACTAACATGCGACACCCAAAGAGAAAGGGGCACATGTCAGCAAGTCTGGAAAGACTTGTGCAAGGAAACTGAAAGGAAGGTAAACTAGCAACCTAGCAGTTATAGTATGCATGACATGGCAGTTATAACATGAGTGCACAAGCAAGACATGGCGAGACAATAAGTACAAGAGAACAATTATCGGGACAAGACAAGAGTAGCCAAGCTACTAACAATCTCAATCAATTCACTATTCACGTTGTTTGTAGATGTTTACGCCTTACAGCTGAATGGTTTCACATTCGCTGATTGGCCGCTTAACAACTACCCCAAAACCCAGAGTTTACGCCTTACCACTGCAGTTGCTGATCGGGCAGACTCCCAGTTGATTGGCCGCTTAACTCTTAACCCCAAATACCCACACGTAATGGAGCCAGGGTCCCCGCACAATGAGCTCAGCTAGTGAGCCTGGGGTTTCCCCGCACATGAGCTCGCATTCTTAAACATTTGGCGTAGGGGTGCACCTAGCCGGAAACAAGCAATTCGGGCATTGGCTATCAACCAACACATGGCCCGCTTCTAGAACACGAGCCAGGAACACAAGCATTGTAGCGAAGCTACGTAATCACAGAAACACTTAAAGAATGCAATGACATGACAATTAATTTGCGTACCGTTAATGGAAAGTAAACATGACATGGTAAAATGCGATGACATGAACAATATTCGCGTACCGATAATTGTAACTAAACATGACATACAAGCATGATAAGGGTGACGGACCAAGCTTCGTTGTCAAGCTAGGTCAATGGCGTCTAGACGGCTATCCTTTCACCGTCTAGTCTCTTTTACGCTAAAACAAGGAAATGGCCTAAGACATGGCCCAAATCAAGGATGCAAGTTTCATTTGCCTAGCACCGAGGAAGACGATCACGAAGGTTCGTCTCACGAACGCTAATCTACGGGGAAGGGAATCGCTGTCATGGAGAAACAATCATCAAACAACATCCATTATTATTAGGGTTTCACAAATCATAATGGGGTTAAGAGAATATTAAAGGAAGAACACTACCCGAATGGAAGCGGAAGATCAACGCCGAGCAACCACGGCAACGGATGAACGATCCAGGAGAACTACCACTCAGATCTGGAAATGAGGGAAAACCTGGAGAAATGGGTTTGGATGAGGCTTTTGGGGATTTGATGAGGGTTTGAGGTTGAGGAGAGGTAGGATATGTGAAATGAGGGTTTGGATGATGATGGATGAGCTTGGGATGAAGGAGGAAGGGTTTGGGGATGAAGGGGGATGATTTGGGGAAGGAGGAGGTTCAGGAGAAGAGAGGGAAGAGAAGAAAACGATTGGGTGTTTATATAGAAAATCGTGTGGCGGCTAGGGCAAACTAGGGTTTCCTGGGCTGATTAGTCGGTCAAGGAAGGATTGGTGACCGACTAGTTGAGGATCTAGTCGGTCAGTCGTTCAACATGGACCGACTAAGAGCAAACCGTAGCTCGCTCAGGAAAACTGGACTATGAGTTAGTCGGTCTGTGAAGACTTGTCAACCGACTAGTTTGAGAACTAGTCGGTCGGTGAGTGTTCATTAACTGACTAAAGGCTGAATTCTGAGAGAGATCATGGAAATGAGAGTTAGTCGGTCTGAGAAGGATTCCTGACCGACTAGTTTAGCATCTAGTCGGTCGATGGTTGTTCTTAGACCGACTAAGAGTAAACAGTAGCTCCTGAATAATTGATTGAATGAACTAGTCGGTTCCAGTTGATTTCCTGACCGACTAAATTGGAATCTAGTCGGTCGGTCGATCTTCTTGAACCAACTAACATGCACGAAAAGTGCCGATTCGAAGCGCGAAGCTTCGGGAAGATTTCTATGGCTTCTAGGATCGATTTATACTCTAAGATATGATCGATATGAAGCTCGTCACGAGTGACTTACTCCGAGTTCAATGATTCTAAGGAAGAAGCTAGAAGATCGCATGAAAAGGAATGAAAACGAAAGCTAGGAAATCTCAACGAGATGAATGAAAGCGAGAACTATGGAAATGGAAACCACACAAGGAGAGAACCCACCATCGCAAGCAAAACACACTGATAATCCAATCATACAAAATCCAGTCGTTACATCCTACCCACCTTAGAATAAAGTCCGTCCTCGGACTTTCTAACATACATATAGTCGCTCTGGTAACTACCCTCAACCAATTTCACATCATAATTTCAACCAAGTACTTTCATTTCGAGTGCTTATATATATGCACTAGAAATCCAATATTACTACCACTACACACATATTTTCACGCACATAGTACACTCATACTTATTATAGTCAATCAATTTCATACACGTATTTCAATCACAAATATATAGTCAATATATTTATACAACAATAAACACCTATTACTTACTATAAGAAAATAACCAAGCCTCTCTTATTTGAAAATAATTTCACATTTGTTTAGTCATTCAAGTACACGCAAATATTTCACCATATTTTCACCTCACATATAGTCCTATAACCATATATTGGTATAGCCACCCACAATCGTGTGCGTAACACAACCTAGCACAAGCAACTCAAACACCATACATACGTCATCCATCACTATTCACCACCACATACAATTTATACCAAAGTACATAGAGTATACCCACTCGAGCTTGAGTGAGACTCAAATCATAGCAGGACATTTATATGCGTAACACAGTAACCATACACATACCAATACCACTCCAAGGCATACACATCCACGTATCACATATTTTCACACCATATCCATCCATTTATAATTACCATATCAACACATCAACTACATACAACATGCAAATGCCAACTCCCATACCACTATATACACACCACGAAATCAACACTACGACGACATAACCACTTAACTAATAGGCCCACCAAACTATAACAAGGTTGACACATGCAACGACAAGCTCTATGGGCTAGACAAAAGGAAAGAACCGAACCTAGATCATGACGAATAGAAAGATCGAAAAACATGGGTTCAGCAAGGACGAATATAAGGAGCCAAATTTGGTTAGGGGAAACAGGGTAAGACTGTGAATGTTTAGGTGGAGAGAAAGATGCAATGATACCCTTGAAGAATACGTAAAGAAGGTAGTGTAAACAACATAAGTTAAAATACGTGAATTCGAAAACCGTTGTACTTCAAAAAGTCGTGTCCTCGTTTGTATAAAATTATTTAGAGGTCGACAAACAAGTTGTTTGAAAACGAGTTTGAGACGAATATACGTAATAAGAGGTGAAGTGGTTTATTGGCTTATATAAAATCATCATGAGGAAAAAGAAGATCATTTACTCGAACATTAAAACATAGGTCAGAAATGTTATGCGGCAGTAATCTAAAATTTTTGGAAAAGTTTTGAGATTCGAAGATTGAAATCAGATCAAGTATAGTGTGGAGAATCTAAGCGCATGCTAAAGGTTTTCCAAATCTTAAAACTGAAGAGAAATCCCAAATAAACCATATCGAAAATACTTTTAGAGAAATCCGGATTTGCCAACAAAATTGATTTACACAAGATCTTAATGTACGAGCAAAACGAACGTGGTACCGATATATAAAAATAATTGAAGTCACATTTTAGAAATTATCTTAAAAGTGTGCATGGTGAATGGAAGATAATATCTTAGTAGCATGGAAAGAGAAAAGGATATTTAAACCCATCAAGTTAGTATTAAAACTTTTAAACCGTTTCATGAAGGGTCTAAGTCAGGAATGATTTCGAAATAGTAATTTTTTTAACGAAAATCTGAAATATGGAAAATGTTGAGCATAAAATCGACTTGCTAAAAGCCGAAGGCCAAAGGGACTTGAAAAGTTTATTATGAGTAAGCATGAGGTGTTTTCGAATAAAATTTTAATGGCACAAGTAAGAAAACAATTTATGAATCGAGTTAGGAAAATAGAAATACGGTTCAGAATGAAATTGGTATATGAAAAGAGGCAAGTCATTTATATCGATACGAAAGTATATGCGGAAAATATTATAAACTTCTAATCTAAAAATCTCAACACAAGTTTCGATATCTAAAAACATAAATAATTTAAGTCGGCGAAGGAGCATGAAACCTTGCATATATCAAAAGTGTTTCGAACAAATTTAAACTTAACGAAAGAAGAAGATCGAAGATACTTTTAGGGAAACAAGGATTCGCCAAAAGAACGTGTTGGTATAAAAACTTTTGAAGTACGAGTACGACGAACCTATAATTGATATATACAAAATTAGTTGAAGTCCATTCAGTTTTGGAAAAATACCCTTAAAGGTATGTAAGATAAGTGGTTAAAAATAAATTTTTGTATTTAGGAAAAAGGGATGGTATATCGAACCATCAGGATAGTAATAAAGTTTAAAAATCGAAATGCGGAAGATACATTGTTAGAAAAATAGTACAAAATAGTAATTTTAAGATTACGGCCAAAAGTCTTCAAAATTCAAGAACGACTTTGAACTCCATCGAAATTTAGGGAGACATTTTTAAAGAAGTTTAGAACAAATTTAAATTGAGTGAAACTTCAAATAAGGAAAGCATTCGATAATAACTTTGGAAGAATCAAGATTTGCAACAGAAAACATTTGAAAGATCAAGGATAATTGGAATGAGGTGGTCATGTGAATTGAGGACAAGGGAGTGGTTACGGAAACGTAATTTTCCAAAAATTGTAGTCGGGAAAATGTTTGAACACAACTTGATTTGTTGAAAACTGAAATCATCTGTGACTCAAAAAGTATATTAAGGGAGCGCGACGAGTCATTTGAATATCATAAATAAGAAGGAAAAATTCATAAATCGAATTTGGAAAACAGAATTGCGGCTCAGGATTAAATCGATTTATGAAAAGGGACAAGATATTCAAATATGTATGAAAGGTATAGGCTGTAAAACATTATAAAACAGTAATCAAAATCTCGTCAAAACTTTCGAATTTCAAAAATTAATTTAAGTCAACGAAAGAGTACGAGATACAAGTATACATATAACAATTGAAATTCCATTTAGCTTGGAAAAGATTTTAAAGTATGTCATGCGATTAGAATGGATCTCATAGTTAGAAAATGGTACATCGAATTCTTCCAAAATAGTATTGGAGTCTTTAAACCGAAATGCGAAAATATAGACAAGGAAATGGTTACGAGATAGCAATTATAATTACAACTATTAGACTCCGAAATCTACAAGGAATTTTGACTCAATCGAAAAGTGAGAAATTCAAGTCTATACGTAGCGGGTTTAAAACAAAATTTAAACTTAACGAAAACTTTAATAAGGGAAATCGAAAATAACTTTAAAAGAAATTAACCCTTGCCAAAGGGGACATTCGAAGGATCAACGATAATAGTAAGGAGGGGATCATGTGAATCGAGGGCAATGAATGTGGTTATTTGAGGCATGCACCTAAATCACAATGCAAGAAAACCATGATGAAGATCTACGGTCAGTAACACCAAAGTGTAGTGACCATGAAAGATTGAATCAGGGGGGGTCTAATCATCGGGTTAACTAAAGGCCAAGGGATTTGGTCGGATAATCAAAACATAAATATGCCTAGGTTATGACTTAGGAAAATATACGGAAACTCCTACGGTCAACCAACCAAAGATTTTGGAACTAAGCGCTAAGACTCTCTAGGGCTAGACAGCGATGAAATGAGTCCAGCTGGGTCCGAAATCGATGAACCCAAGCGAACGGCTAAAGAAATCCTAGGAATCTATCACGGTCAGGGCTAGACAGGAACCACTAAGGTAACTCTTAAGGCTATCAAATCAATCACTAACATGGAGTCTAACAAACAATCAAGGATCCCTAACTAGCAAGCACGAACTTCTAACTAAGTCTCACTATAGTCCTGACCTAATGGATTTCCTATCAAGCTGGGACAGGCGCTCTAACACGCCTACTAGCCACCTAAGACATAGGAACGCTAAAAACCTAGACTCCGGGCTTATAACTTGGATGTTCTAATTTATTTAATGGACATTCTATAATTATTATTGTTGTTCCGATAGTTCGCATTTGCAAATGGACCTGCATGGGCCACCACTAAAACCTGTCACGCCCCGCTTCCCAAAAATGTGGAGGCGAGACGTGAGAAGGTCCGCACAGACTTGAAGCCGTGAAGCTCCAAGTCTGATAAGCGTATAAAAACACTCATGATGGCAAGTCCTTGCAAAGCGAAACGAAACAACAATGATAATAAGGAAATGAGACGACATTTTATTGAATCTCCGAATGTCCATAAACAAATTACAATATCACAGAAAAGCCACCAGGCTAAAGGAAAAAGAGTCTAAGGCCCAACATGGCCAACAAAGTATAACATACATACAAGGGTGCCATGCACCGACGACTAACATGAATCCTAAAACATAAAGGGAAACTCAACAAGTCACCGATGTCCACAAGACTCCTCCTCAGCAAACACAACGTCCTCTGCAACAAGCTCTGGCTCGACAACTAACATGCGACACCCAAAGAGAAAGGGGCACATGTCAGCAAGTCTGGAAAGACTTGTGCAAGGAAACTGAAAGGAAGGTAAACTAGCAACCTAGTAGTTATAGTATGCATGACATGGCAGTTATAACATGAGTGCACAAGCAAGACATGGCGAGACAATAAGTACAAGAGAACAATTATCGGGACAAGACAAGAGTAGCCAAGCTACTAACAATCTCAATCAATTCACTATTCACGTTGTTTGTAGATGTTTACGCCTTACAGCTGAATGGTTTCACATTCGCTGATTGGCCGCTTAACAACTACCCCAAAACCCAGAGTTTACGCCTTACCACTGCAGTTGCTGATCGGGCAGACTCCCAGTTGATTGGCCGCTTAACTCTTACCCCCAATACCCACACGTAATGGAGCCAGGGTCCCCGCACAATGAGCTCAGCTAGTGAGCCTGGGGTTGCCCCGCACATGAGCTCGCATTCTTAAACATTTGGCGTAGGGGTGCACCTAGCCGGAAACAAGCAATTCGGGCATTGGCTATCAACCAACACATGGCCTGCTTCTGGAACACGAGCCAGGAACACAAGCATTATAGCGAAGCTACGTAATCACAGAAACACTTAAAGAATGCAATGACATGACAATTAATTTGCGTACCGTTAATGGAAAGTAAACATGACATGGTAAAATGCGATGACATGAACAATATTCGCGTACCGATAATTGTAACTAAACATGACATACAAGAATGATAAGGGTGACGGACCAAGCTTCGTTGTCAAGCTAGGTCAATGGCGTCTAGACGGCTATCCTTTCACCGTCTAGTCTCTTTTACGCTAAAACAAGGAAATGGCCTAAGACATGGCCCAAATCAAGGATGCAAGTTTCACTTGCCTAGCACCGAGGAAGACGATCACGAAGGTTCGTCTCACGAACGCTAATCTACGGGGAAGGGAATCGCTGTCATGGAGAAACAATCATCAAACAACATCCATTATTATTAGGGTTTCACAAATCATAATGGGGTTAAGAGAATATTAAAGGAAGAACACTACCCGAATGGAAGCGGAAGATCAACGCTGAGCAACCACGGCAACGGATGAACGATCCGGGAGAACTACCACTCAGATCTGGAAATGAGGGAAAACCTGGAGAAATGGGTTTGGATGAGGCTTTTGGGGATTTGATGAGGGTTTGAGGTTGAGGAGAGGTAGGATATATGAAATGAGGGTTTGGATGATGATGGATGAGCTTGGGATGAAGGAGGAAGGGTTTGGGGATGAAGGGGGATGATTTGGGGAAGGAGGAGGTTCAGGAGAAGAGAGGGAAGAGAAGAAAACGATTGGGGGTTTATATAGAAAATCGTGTGGCGGCTAGGGCAAACTAGGGTTTCCTGGGCTGATTAGTCGGTCAAGGAAGGATTGGTGACCGACTAGTTGAGGATCTAGTCGGTCGGTCGTTCAACATGGACCGACTAAGAGCAAACCGTAGCTCGCTCAGGAAAACTGGACTATGAGTTAGTCGGTCTGTGAAGACTTGTCAACCGACTAGTTTGAGAACTAGTCGGTCGGTGAGTGTTCATTGACCGACTAAAGGCTGAATTCTGAGAGAGATCATGGAAATGAGAGTTAGTCAGTCTGAGAAGGATTCCTGACCGACTAGTTTAGCATCTAGTCGGTCGATGGTTGTTCTTAGACCGACTAAGAGTAAACAGTAGCTCCTGAATAATTGATTGAATGAACTAGTCGGTTCCAGTTGATTTCCTGACCGACTAAATTGGAATCTAGTCGGTCGGTCGATCTTCTTGAACCAACTAACATGCACGAAAAGTGCCGATTCGAAGCGCGAAGCTTCGGGAAGATTTCTATGGCTTCTAGGATCGATTTATACTCTAAGATATGATCGATATGAAGCTCGTCACGAGTGACTTACTCCGAGTTCAATGATTCTAAGGAAGAAGCTAGAAGATCGCATGAAAAGGAATGAAAACGAAAGCTAGGAAATCTCAACGAGATGAATGAAAGCGAGAACTATGGAAATGGAAATCACACAAGGAGAGAACCCACCATCGCAAGCAAAACACACTGATAATCCAATCAAACAAAAACCAGTCGTTACAAATTTAAATTTAGCTCCAAGAGGAATTGGATACTCGATAGCGGGTGTTCAAAACACATGACGGGTGACACTCAATTGCTCTCCGGAGTGGTGCCCATTGCAAATGGGAACCGGGTAGTCTTTGGAGGCAACGAGAGCGGAACCATCATAGGTGTTGGTAAAGTGGGTAATCCTTCTAAACCTCTTATAAGTGATGTTTACCTTGTTAAAGGATTAAACCACAATCTCATTTCAATAAGCCAACTTTGTGAGAAAGGTTACAAAGTTAGCTTTGTGAAAGGAATGTGCCATATTTTAAGAAAAGATAATAATGAATTATTGTTTTCTGGCACACGCCATAAGGATATATACATCCTAGATCTTCCAAGATCACATGAACAATGTCTCATTGCCAACACAAGTGAACAACACTTATGGCATCGACGTTTTGGTCATGTGAACTTTGGAACACTATTTAAGCTTTCCAAGTTAAATTCTATTAGAGGCTTCCCTAAGCTTGTCTTTCAAAAGAAAAGCTTTTGTGACTCGTGTCAACGAGGCAAGCTTCCAAAATCGTCTTTTAAACATAAGAAAAGCATTTCTTCTAAGCGGCCACTAGAGCTATTACATCTAGATTTATTTGGGCCAACTAGAGTTGCTTTATTAGGAAATGCACGATATGGACTTGTCATCGTTGATGACTTTTCTAGGTTTACTTGGGTATTTTCATTGAGTAATAAAAATAATGCTTTCGAAAACTTCACAATCTTTGTCAAGAAAGTACAAAATCTCATTGGAACCACCATTGTCACTATTCGTAGTGATCATGGAGGGGAATTTGAGAATGAGTCTTTTGAGACATTTTGTGATGAAGTTGGTATTACACACACCTTTTCATTCCCTCGCGCACCTCCTCAAAATGGTGTTGTTGAGAGGAAGAATAGGACGCTAGTGGAGTGTGCTCGCACTATACTTGATGATAGCCAACTTGGCCTTCAATTTTGGGCGGAAGCGGTACACACCGCTTGCTATGGGTTTAATAGAATACTTTTGAGGCCCGGCACTAAACAAACTTGTTATGAATTATTGTTTGGTAGGTTGCCTCAAGTTAAACATTTTCGAGTTTTTGCTTCAAAATGTTTTATTAAAAACACATATGGTAGTTTGGACAAATTCGATCCAAGATCCGATGAGGGGATTTTTGTTGGATATTCCTCACGTAGTAAAGCCTACCGGATATACAACAAACGAACCTCAACGATTGAGGAATCGCTTCATGTTTCATTTAATGAAGGATTTGTTCCAACTAGAATTACTAATGATGATGACTCCATGGATGTTTTATGTGATTCAATTGGTAATTCTAATTCTAATGATTCTAATGATTCTATTGATACTAACCCGACTAATGAAGTTATTGAGAATGTTCCTAGTGATCAGGGAATTCCCAAACGGCTTCATATCGTTCGTGACCATCCTCATGAGCAAGTCATTGGCAATATCCATGATAGTGTCAAGACGAGATCGCAAGTGAACTACTTCGCTCATTGTGCCTTTGCCTCCTCGATAGAGCTAAAGAATATTAATGAAGCGTGCGAAGATGGTGCTTGGATCTTAGCCATGGAGGAGGAACTCATTCAATTCGAGAGGAATGAGGTTTGGGAGCTTGTTCCATTGCCATCGAAGAACCACACCGTCATAGGGACAAAGTGGATCTTCAAGAACAAGACCGACGAAAACCAAATCGTCGTCCGGAACAAAGCTCGGTTAGTAGCTCAAGGCTATCGGCAAGAGGAAGGTATCGATTTCGAAGAATCCTTTGCTCCGGTAGCTAGATTAGAATCTATTAGATTATTGTTATCTTTTGCACGCCATAAGGATTTTAAATTATTTCAAATGGATGTTAAAAGTGCGTTTTTAAACGGAGATGTTGTTGAGGAAGTTTATGTTTCTCAACCTCCGGGTTTTATAAATGAAAAATTTGCAAATCATGTTTTTAAACTTAAGAAAGCACTTTACGGTTTGAGACAAGCTCCTCGAGCTTGGTATGACCGTTTAAAGAATTTTCTTTTGGATTTGGGTTTTAAAATGGGAGAAGTTGATTCCACATTATTTGTTAAGTATTCGAATAATGATATAATTTTAGTTCAAATTTATGTTGATGATATCATTTTCGGTGCTACTAACTTTGCTCTTTGCGAAGAGTTTTATAATGTGATGAAGGATCAATTTGAGATGAGCCACATGGGTGAGCTCAAATATTTCTTAGGTCTCCAAATTTTCCAAATGAACGATGCAATCTTCATCCACCAAACGAAGTACACGGTGGAGTTGCTAAAGCGATTTGGAATGGAGAATGCCTCCAGGAAGAAGACTCCAATGAGCACGACTACACATCTTGATAAATATGCGGGCGGAAAAGATGTAGACATTCGTCTATATCAAGGTATGATAGGTAGTTTACTATATCTTATCGCAAGTAGGCCCGATATTTTGTTTGCAATTGTTTGTCTTTGTTGTCTAATATTAGACAACAAAGACAAACAATCGCAAACAAGCAATATAACTTGTTTGTCGTATGTGTTTGTGCTCGTTATCAGTCTCAACCTAAGGAGTCACACTTAGTAGCGGTAAAGCGTATTTTCTGTTATTTAAGTTACACACTTGATTTTGGATTAATTTATCCAGAATCAATCACGTCTGAGTTAATCTCATATAGTGACACAGATTATGCGGGATGCAAATCCGACAGGAAAAGTACTAGTGGCACTTGCCATTGTATAGGAAATTCTCTTGTCTCTTGGTTTTCCAAGAAGCAGAATTCCGTATCACTTTCAACCACCGAGGCGGAATATATTGCCGCCGGTGCCGCGTGTGCTCAAGTTCTTTGGATGGGACACACACTTAAAGACTTTGGTATAAACTGTGATACTTGCCCTATCATGGTGGACAACCAAAGTGCAATATGTCTCTCTAAGAACCCGGTGCACCATTCCCGTTCTAAACACATAGATGTCCGACACCATTTCTTAGATGATCATGTTGCTAAAAAGGACATCATATTAGTGTACATTGAAACCCAGAAGCAAATCACCGATATTTTCACGAAACCCCTAAAGGAAGACTCCTTTGTGCGGTTACGTCGAGAATTGGGGATTATGGGTGAATCTGAGATTTAGGATTCATGTTATATTCAATAATCTTGCATGCTATTCATTTCATTATATTTGCACATGCTTGATGTATTGCGATTTTTTTGGATTTTTCGTTGAATTTTCGGAATTTTCGCTCGATTTGTTCATAAACGTCACATTTCAGATCTTCAATGTTTAATGGGGGTAGTATAATGATTACTGAGAGTTTTACGATGTTTCGTCGAAGTGCGATTAGGAGAGAACTCAAAATTTCTATTTCTGAAATTTTTGAACTCTGTTAGTCGGTTCATGTTCATTGACCGACCGACTAGATCATCATCTAGTCGGTCAGTGAATGAACTCAGACCGACTAACTCAAGCCCTAAATTTGGCTTCAGTTACTGTTTGCAACTAGTCGGTTCAAGCTCATTGACCGACCGACTAGATCATCATCTAGTCGGTCAGTGCTTGAACTGTGACCGACTAATTGAGACGGGGACTTTCTTGTCTTTTCGACTTCCTTGTCAACTTATACTCCCCCGACCGACTTCTTTTCATTCTAGTCGATCGTTTTTCTCCTCTCCAGCTCAAAACCCCCCCATGACCTTTCGACTTCTTCCTCTCCCGTCGTCGTTTCCGGTCATCGTTCCGACCAACTCCGGCCGCCGATCAACCCCCCTCCTTCCGACCTAGGTATTCTCTCTCTCTGTGTCTAGGGTTAGGGTTTCTTCAAGTTTCAATCGATTTCAGCATCTAGGGTTTCGGCTAGGGTCTATCTAGGGTTCATATCTCGATTTCTTGTGTTGATTCGTACGTGTCTTGTCGCGCTTATGGCGAGAACACGTATCCTGATCCGTCCATCGAGCCCATCTCCTATGATCGTTGAACCACCTCCTACGGATCCCAATCAACCTACGCGAACTCCTCCTAAAAGCCGATCGAAAACTACCCAACCTTCGTCGTCTTCGCCTCCTCTCAAGAAGAAGAGGACGACGACCGCCAAGCCTAGAGCCCAATCTCAGTCTCAACCCAAGCCAAAACCCAAGCCAAAACCCAAGCCAAAACCCAAGCCTAAGAAGCAGACTGTGTCTCCCTCCTCTTTCCGTACACCCACTCCCGGTGCTTCGGATTCCGACACCGAGTACATACCCGAGACCGAGACCCATAGGGATCCTACACCCCCTCCTAGGGAACCTACGTCTAGCTCTAGACCCCGTACTTCCACATGTCAGCCTAAGGGAAAGGGTCCGATGCCAGTTGGCGGTGTCGATATCTCTTTATGTCGCGACAACCCGATGTGTCTCGCGGCATATAACCGTATCGAACACTGCCCACCGCTGTTGGAGCATTTCGTACAGTTTTCAGACTTCCCAGGCCTCGCTGATCTTCTTTCGTCTAGCAGTCTTATCGATTATCTTCGATATGACCCTAATTCGAACCCACACCCATACCCTCGCCTTGTCAAACTTTTCTATGCCAATAGGGTTCGTGGTCAGTACGATGAGACCCACTCGATTGAGACTACTGTCTTAGGGACTCCGATAGTCCTCACGGCAGAAATCTTAGGAGAGTTGTTAGGTGTCTCCTTGTTTGGCCTTCTTCCGTCTGATATTTCTGTCGACGACATCTCTGAGCTTGATCAGGTGATGCTCGTCGAGATCTTTCATGAGATTCCCCCCTGCCATGATTGGCGTTCCCTCGAAGTCTTTCAAGCCTAATGACTGGGTCCTAAATCTGATTCTGAAGTCGTGCCTCCTCCCGAAGTACGGCTCCTCTTCTTTGCCTTCCCACCCATTCCTCAAGCTCATTTACGCCATCTTCATGGGGAGTGAGATTAACTGGGCTCGGATCATACTCGACAAGATGGTTTCTTTCGAGTGTATCCGAAAGTCCACGAAGTCTGCTCATATCCCATATCCATGCCTTCTGACACTTGTTTTTCGCCACTTTCGTGTCACTCTGCCCCGTGATGATAAGCGTCCCCTCGGTCCCCCTCTGAATGCGACGGCCGTCAAGAAGTCTCTTGCGGCACTTCGTCATGTTCAGAGGACGACCCCCTCTACTTCACTGTCTGCTTCAGCTGCTCCTGCTCCCTCTACCACTCTTGACGAGCTCGCACGTTCAGTGAGACGTATGGAGTCTCGTTATGCTCGTACTGAGGAGATTCTCGCTCGCATTGCTTCTCATTTGGGTATTGAGATCCCACCGTCAGTTTTTGACGAGGATGAGTTGGATGAGGATGAGATCGATGAGCTTGCTTGTGCTGTTGCTGCTCGTGCCCCTGAGGGCACTTCTGGTGCTGCTGCTTCGTCTGTCGGTGACCCCGAGAGCACACATGTTGCCACCATTCCTGCGGTGGATACTACGACTGGTGCTCCCGAGGCCACTACCGTCGCTCCCGTGGACACTTCAGCTGATCCGGTGACCACCTCCACTCCTGCAGAGCCTGCTGCTGCTGCAGATCCTCCCGCTACCTCTTGAGCTTCTCTGAGGACTCTCTTGATGCACTTTGGATGATAGATCTTATAGTGAGAGAGTTTGGGTAGGATAGAGTGTGGTTATGTATTTTGGATATTTTGATGTATTTTGATGGATATGTATGTTTTGGTGATACTCCGATGTCTTGTGTGATATTTTGATGTATTTTGTGCTTCGATCGTTGGATCACTCATATGTATGTCGGTGATGTATATTTTTGATGTACTCATGGTTCATAATTATATATATATATACATCGATGTTGACATTTCATTCTCTTGTGCACATTATATATTCTTTTTATGTCTCTGATGTTTGATTTCGTCGCTCGACGATAATAACTTGGTTAAATAGAAATTATTTCTACGGATACATAGAATTGTTTTCCATGCACTACATTAACCAAGAATGTTGATATTGGAGAGTATATTCCATAACTCAATTCGTAAAATTAATTTGAGTTTTGATGATTTTATTTATCGATTTTCGACTTTGGTCTCATTGACACGCTTTGATTTTATTCGTATTTTCCTTTGGTGTCATTTGGACCGTGGTCGTATTCTACGACTCCCGTGCTTTTATTTGAAGCCATTGTTGTTGTCGTTGATCTCCTCCCACTCTTTTTGCTAATGCCAAAGGGGAAGAGATATAATAATGACGATGAGCTAAATGATAATTTAGAGCATTTTTCCAAGAATCTAATTTGATATGTTAGATTCAGGGGGAGTTAAGATATATAAATGGATTTTCAAATCCGATATTTCAATAATCGGTTCTCATTTTATACTTTACTCGTCTGCTTGTTATGTATGATTAATATATATGTTGGAACTAACGTGTCATCAATGCAGGGGGAGTAAGTAAATTACATTTGAATCATTATTTTTGATTATTATTTGTGTTGGTTTGTCATCACCAAAAAGGAGGAGAATGTTGGATATTGGACTCCCCGGATTTGGTTTTGGATGATGAACAAACATAAATATATCGTGAACTAACTCTTTGTGAGCGCAGTTATGGAGATCGTCGCCAAATTCATATGAACATCATAAGCGACGTCTCAAGACTTCTCAAAGCACGTGATCGTATGCCTAAAGCTTCGTTGAAGCTCAAGGACCATTTTATAAGTCATGAAGATTCGATCGAAGCTTTTGAAGACGGTTCGTCAAGTTTATTTAATGTCTTCTAGCTTCATTTTCGTAGAATGTTAAGCCTTGAGTAGGTCTTACATTTTAATCTTCATAACGCTCATGTCTTAGATCTAGGATCTTAGTAGAAGTCCATACGAACTTTCCCGAAGCTTCGTGCTTCGATTCGCGACTTCTTGTGCATGTTAGTTGGTTTAAGAAGAAGAACCAACCGACTAGATGGTGATCTAGTCGGTCGGCAATGCTTCTTGGACCGATTAGTTTGCCTTCTCAATTTCTAGCTCAGTTACTGTTTACAGTTAGTCGGTCAAAGAAGGTTCACCGACCGACTAGTTGTGAAACTAGTCGGTTAGGAATCCTTCTTGGACCGACTAGTTGAACTTCCATTTTGAGCCTGAGCTACTGTTTATCGTTAGTCGGTCTATGTACTTTTGGCGACCGACTAGTTGATGAACTAGTCGGTCAACATTTGTTCTTGGACCGACTAATTCAATTTGTTGTCAGACTATTTGTTTTATCTCTTAGTCGGTCTAAGTTCACTCACCGACCGACTAGTTGTGAAACTAGTCGGTTGGCAAGTGTTCTTTGATCGACTAGTTCTGTTAGTCTGAACTTCGACCTATTCACTGTTCACCACTTAGTCGGTTCATGTTGATTAACCGACCGACTAGTTGATGAACTAGTCGGTCAGTGGTTGTTCTTTGACCGATTAGTTTGGTTCAGAATAGAGCCGTTGGAGCTTTAATTGAAACGTTTTTCTCTCTCTCTTTCCTCTAACCTATAAATACTTGGTGTGCTGCATTCATTGCACTCAAGGCTGATTTTAAGAGAAGTTTAGAGATCAAAGAGAAAGCATTCAATCTCATTAAAGCTCATTCATTTCCTTTCAAGAATCTCTCCCTCACTCTTATTTCAAAAGAGAGATTCATTGATTGTGAGCCTTCCAAGCCAAGTGCTTGATTCTAGGTCACCAACAACCCCATAGCTCTCCATCACTGATCTACATCTTGGAGCTATGGTTTGGTGCCTCTTCATCTTCCCCAAAATCATCTTTGCCCTAATTCGTAAGTTTACTCAAGGCATAGGTATTTTGTGGTAAGCATTTCTATTTCATTTACTTTCGATTTTGTAAGTGTTTCACTCTCGGTTGTGAGAGTTTGTTTGTGATCCCAGGTTGTGGGAGTCACAAATTTCATTTGTGTATGATTTGACTTGTGAAGGTTTTTCACAAGTATTTCATAGTGGAAATCTTGAGTTAGGGTTTCTAACTCAAGTATCCGGAGGGGATCCGGGTGTTTGGGATGTAGGATCACCGGAAACAAGTCGGGGAGACTTGGGTGGATCCGAACCCGTTATATTGCTTGTTTGCGATTGTTTGTCTTTGTTGTCTAATATTTACATTTCCGCATTTCCGCATTATTGGTAGAGATTGCAAGATAATTAGGAATTATCGTCATAATTATTTTAAAGTACTATTCACCCCCTTAGTACTTGTGCAGTAGCTTAGCAGGGCATTACACAGCTCTCTAATCAGCCGTTATCTAGTATTTCCCAATTGCCAATACCCTCAGCGGCTTCCTCGTCGACTTCCACCTGATTTCGAAGGGAACATCTCATGGCAGCTGATATATCATCAAATAAGTTAGGTTTTGGCCTCCTGATATTGTTAAACACCCTATTGTTCCGCTCCTTACACAAGTACCAAACCACAGTTGCAAGTACAGTTCTAGTAAGGTGTCCCAAATCTCTTTTCTTCACATAATGAGCAAGGTAAAAATTCCCCACAGCGGAGAGCGTGAGATCCGAAGGGCCTATGGATCCCAACTTGAGGAGAGCACGACGCATGATGTACTTTGAGTAGCTATAGGTAAAGAATACATGATCAATATTTTCCTGGCAACTATCTGCACACAAGACACATTCATGTGATGCTTGAATACCCCATCTCTCAAGTAAGTCTTTAGTTAGGAGCTTGCCTTTGAAAGCACGAAGGAGGTTAAGAGACATCTTAGGGATGTGATTGGTATACCAAACCAACTTATAAAACGGAAATGGGTCACCTTTGATGCATACATTATCCCAAGCATCCTTGAATTTAAACTTCGGTCCCGGCTTCCATTCCCAAGAATCAGATACAGTAGTCAGTTTGACTCGGTTGATCATAGGTTTGACATTATGGATAGTTGCATCTTCAATCCATGTATCACCCCCCAATACTCACTTACACGCCTGCTACTAGCGCCATTTAAGATTTCAAATAGATTTTTGAGGGGGCCACAAGGGAGCCAATTGTCGTGCCAAAAGAGTGTGTTGGTCCCATCTCGCACCTTCCTCATTATTAGCTTTTGCGAAATACTCCTACAGTGCAGCAGAAACTTCCATAATCCTGATTGAAGGACTGACCCCTTAGCTTTGAAGAATGATTCCACATCTTTATATTTGCTACGCATATACTCTATCCAAAGACTTTTGGACTTTAGCATTCTCCACGTTAATTTAATACCTGCTGCCAGATTCAAATCCGAGAGCAGTCTTAATCCAACACCACCTTCCACCTTAGGCTTGCAAGAGTCAATCCAAGCCCAGGTTTTAGTAGCACCCCAGATAAATCTCCTACACATAGCTGTGAGAGTACGTAAGACAGTGACGAGAATTCTGTAGACTTGCAACCAAAAGGCAATCATGCCATAGATGACTGTTCTAACCAGCTCAATCCGACCTGAGATGGATAACATAGTAGATGTCCATCCACCTAGCCTCTTCTTGCACTTGTCAATGAGACGGCTATACATTTGAGTTTTGGGATATTTGGATGACAGTGGAAGACCCAAGTAAGTAGTGATGGTATTTGCTTGCTTTGCTCCCATGAATTCTGCTAGAGCCCTCAGATTTTTTGCCCCCTTGCTGAACATTGCGATGCTTTTATCCTAGTTGATCTCAAGGCCTGTAAAATTCTTGAATTCATCTAGAAGATTTCTAACAACATGGAGTGATTTACGATTTGCTCGACAGAATACAAGCAAATCATCTGCAAATAAGAGGTGAGAAATAGAACCAGTCCGTTTCGTTTGTTGGATGTTTCCTTTTGTGATAGCCTTTGCTAGAAGGAGAGAAAAAGCTTCCATAATGATTACAAATAAATAGGGTGAAAGGGGGTCACCTTGTCTGAGTCCTCTGTTGCCTTCAAAGTATCCTACTGGAGAACCATTTACCATCACAGAATAAGTTGCCGTTGCAATTCATTCCTTGATCCAGCTAATGAAAGTATAACCAAACCCCATCTGGTGAAGAATAAAATATACAAACTCCCTATTCACAATGTCGAAAGCCTTTCTGAGATCTAATTTCAGACATGCCCTGGCCCCCATGTGGTTGCTGAAATCTCTGATCTGCTCATGAGCTAGAAGGGTGCAGTCAGATAGAAGTCTTTCCTGGAGAAAAGCTGCTTGGTTTGGGGAGACTAATTCATGTATCACCATCTTCAGTCTGTTGCAAATAATTTTGCTAATAATCTTGTAGATAACATTGCAACAGACGATAGGCCTATAGTCACCAAGGCGGGAAGCATTTGAACTCGTAGGGACTAAGGTTAGGAAAGTATGGTTTACTTGATGTAGCAGGGAACCAGATCTGAAAAAAGATTGCACCGCCTCCACTACATCAGTTCCAACTAGATTCCAGTTGTGCTGATAGAATAACCCATTAAATCCATCAGGGCCAGGAGCTTTTGAAGGCCATATTAGGAAAACTGCCTCCTTAACTTCCTCCACAGTGAACATTTTTTCCAGCCACCTTGCTGTTTCATGTTTCACCTTCCTTTTGGGAACTAGGTTAGGAAATACTCTCCAGTAGTGGGATTGGTTGTATAATTCTTCATAGTAAGTAGATGCTTCTGATTTTATATCTTCGTAGGACTTACTCTGGACCCCATTTTCATCCACCAAGTGCCATAGATTATTGTGGCCATGCCTTGCTCTCATTGCATTGTAGAAGAATTTCGTATTTCTATCCCCCAGATTTAACCAGTCTTGCCTGCTTTTTTGTCGATACATTTCTTCCTCATGCTCCAAAAGATTCGCAAGTTCGTTAGATAACATGTGCTCCCTGATCTATAGATCACGATCATATTGAAAAGCTTGCTGTTTCCGAACTTCCTCAAGAAGAAATCTGCATTTGTGAATAGAATTTGCAGCATGATGATTGCGGGCCCATTCTCTAAGATCCATTTTCAGTTGCCGCATTTTCCTAGTGAGGATGAACATGCGAGTCCCACAAAATTGCTGGCTCCAGGCATTTTCAATAATCTCATTGAAGCCTGGCAAATTAATCCAGTGATTGTAAAATTTTAAGTTTATATATATAAGTTTATATATAGTTACTAGTCATAACCCGTGACCTGAGTGTACGATTCATTTATAGTATTCCCCCTCAAAATCTTGGATCCCCTAATTTTAAACGGATATATATCAATAATTAAATCACAATAATTGTTATTTAGTTCCACCAATAATTGTTATTTAGTTCCACCAAAATTTAGATCCCAAAAATTTTAGTGTCCCAAAATTTAGTTCCCTTCAGATTTAACTTAGGGCACATTATATTTAAAATATTAACTCCTCATAATCTTGAATCCCTTAATTTTAAACAAACAAAAATAATTAAAGCATAATAATTATTTAGTTTTCTCAAAAAATTTAGTTCCCCTAAAATTTAGTTCCCTTCAAATTAGTTTCTTCCAAAATTTTAGGGGTTTACCCTCGAAATTTTTGCAAACTCACATTTAACACATCGATTACCTAAAATTCAATCAGAGTTGTCTTTCTACCCACTTCTTTGTCATAGTTATCAAACACATTCAAAAACATCTCTTAATTGAACCCAAAAAATTTAGTTCCCCCCAAGAATTTAGTCTCACCCAGAGAATTTAGTTCCAACCAAAAATTTTAATTCTCTCTAGATTTAATTCTCCCAAAAATTTAGAGTTTTCCCTCAAAATTTTCACGAACTCTCTTCATACTCATTGATTCCTTAAAATTCAATATCGATTATGGTGGGACACAGTGGGCTGAAGGGCCAATATCCGGAAAATATGCATACTCAATTGTGGTGTACTGAGGGTATAGTTCGGTGGGGAGGTTATCTTCATAGATGGAAGCGTAGTGTTGCGGAAAGTGGTTACGCTTGTAGCGGAACGAATATATCCAGAACTTTGCAATGTAATCGAAATGGAGAAATGATTGCGCCTTGACCGATAGATTCGACAACTATAGGTGCATTTATGAGGATGTGGACATTGGGGTTGGGTTTCAGTGGAGTATATATGGACGCAACAGGAATGACACAATTTGTTGCTTCTAGCTATGTGCCAAGAAAGACATTTCATGTCATTCTAATTCCATCTTGATTCTCGAGATTAAGAAATTCGACCATTCTTTGCTATATCATCTCGCACGCCGCTAGGCACATTTAAGTTTCTGAGTACTCAGCAAGGGAATGACAATGATGTTCCAGAGCTTGGTACAAATTAAAAACTATAAAGGCAAACTTTTATTGGTCAATAAATTGAAAATAAAACATACAAAACCAGTGCAACCTATAAATTTTGATCTCTCCTACAGTTGGGAAAAAAATTATATTGGTTCAAAATCCTATCAATATAATTGTCATCCGCATTTGTTTTTATTTAGGATTAATTGGAGGACACAATCAGCTTCTCCAATCACAATTAAACGGGAAATACAATCACAAATCAAGTAAACAACAACAGCCTCAAAACTACAAAATTACTAATTTTCTTATTCAAACTATGACATTCAATTTTTAAATTAATATAATCAATATGATTATAATGATAATATCCGCATAAATAAAATTCCACAGTAAATTACTTTGGAACATCATAATTCTCATTAAAGTGAAACAAACGCCAAATGAAACATAAATCCATATTTTCCTTTATCTTAGGACCAAATGATCGAATGCCGAAGATCATAGCAAATAGTAGCTGATATTGTCCTAATTCAGTTAATGGGGATGATGCGATCATACGTGACACCGGTTTTGTCCAACAAAAATCATAGTTTTCTATCCAAAAACGAACTGGATCAGTTCTTGCGAGGATAAAGCCTAGGATAGATCTCGTTGCCTCAAGGTTTCTGCTAATACTATCACAAATCATGGTAAAAGAAACAACAGCGGTCTCAAACTACAAAATTACTAATTTTCTTATTCAACATATGAAATCCAAATTTTAAATTAACATAATCAATATAAATAATGTCATCGTGGGTGTTTACTCATATCATCCAACTAATATAAATGTCATCGTAGTGTTTGCTTACATCATCCAACTAATATAAATTTGATTTTTGCTGTTGGATGATAATGAACTCAAGAGAGAGAGATATATATATATAATTTCATTGCTAAGAATGAGTAACCATGGCTAAGAGCCATGGTGCTCTATTTATTTATCTCATAGTGGGGAGGCCAAAAGCCTCTAGTAGACCAATGGTCCCCATTACCCTAAGTAATGGGGGACCTAATGAATGTGTAATGAAGGATGGGGAGGCCAAAGGCCTCCCTCATTCATAAAACTCCCCCTTACACATTCATCACTTCGGTCTCAGCTACTGAGGCAAGGGGTGGATACTTCTGGATCCAGAGTAAGTGTGTTTGCCTCGTTAAAACCTTAGCTGTGGAAAACCCAGTGGGAAAACCCAACAGCTTAAGGAAAAAGAGTGCAACCCACATGTTACTCCCCCTGATCCGTACAAGCTTCAGGCTTGCAGGTCTTTCAACTGTCGCATACCAATGTTCTTTACAAGCTTTACAAAAGTACATTTAGGCAATGCCTTAGTGTCACGACCCGCTTCCCTAAAATGGAGGCGAGACGTGAAAAGGTCCGCACGAGAGTGGAGCCGTGAAGCTCCAAACCCGATAAGCGTCAATAAAACATAAGCAGGTCCCTGTAACCACAACGGAGCAACAATAATAATAAAAGGAGAGACAGAAATAAAATTCTCATATCTCATAAATTGTCCAACATGAAAATAAGTCCAACATCCAGAAAAGCCACCAGGCTAAAAGAAAGATCCTAAAGGCCCAGAACAAGGCCAACAAAGGCAACAACATAACAAAGTATAGGTGCCACGCACCGACAACCAAACAGCAGTCTAAAAAAAAGGAAACACTACGAAGACACTAGGACTGGTCCCCAGTGTCAGCGTACTCCCCGTCAAACACAAGCTCGGGCTCGGCGTCAGCAAACACCTCGTCCTCAACAAGGTACTCAGGCTCAGGATCTAACATGTGTCACCCAAAAGAGTAAAGGGGCACATGTCAGCAAGTCTAAAAGACTTGGGCAAGGAAACTGAAAGTAAGGCAACTAGCAACCTAGCAGTTTTAGTATGCATGACATGGCAGTTATAACATGAGTGCACAATTAAGACATGGTGAACAGTAAGTACAAGAGAACAAGTATCGGGACAAGACAAGAGTAGCCAAGCTACTAACAATCTCAATCAATTCACTATTCATGTTTCACGTTGTTTTGTAGATGTTTACGCCCTTCAGCTGAATGGTATAACATTCACACCGATCGGCACTAAACACTACCCCACCCCAGAGTTTACGCCTTACAACTGCAGTTGCTGATCGGGCAGACTCCCAGTTGAATGGCCGCTTAAACCTTACCCCATCCCACACGTAAACAAGCCAGGGTCCCTGCACATGAGCCCAGCAAGTGAGCCAGGGTTGCCCCGCACGGGAGCTTGTTTCTTAGTTCACAATTCAATATCGAGCGTTGGGGTTAGCAACTCATTATGCTCGCTTCTGGTCACGAGCCAGGAAACACAAGTATTGTAGCGATGCTACGCAATCACGGGATCACTTGAAGAATGCAATGACATGACAATTAATTCGCGTACCGTTAATGGAAAGTAAACATGACATGGTAATTGTGCAACATGATACATGTCGGAACTAGCTTCGTTGTCAAGCTAGTTCCCCAATTTGCGCCTAGGCGAGTATCATTTCGTCGCCTAGCCTCTTTTACGCCTCCAACAAGCAAAATGGCCTAAAACATGGCCTAAACCCTAAGTGGCAAGTTTCACTTGCCAAGCACCGGGGATGACGATCACGAAGGTTCGTCTCGCGGATGCTAATCTACGGGGGAAATCGCTGTTATGGGAAAACAATCATCAAACAACATGAAATTTTATTAGGGTTTCATAAAAATACCAATAGGTTATGAAAACATCGAGAGATCGATTTCTTACCGAGAGGAGGCGGAAGAAACACTCCGGAGAACCTATGGATCAGATCTGGAAACCATTGGAGAAGTTTGGAGAATTAGGGTTTTCGGGGGATTTTGGGGATTTGATGAGATTTTGGGGAAGATGAGAGGTAGAATGAGTTGATGGATGGTTTGGATGATGGATTTAGGGCTTGGAATGGGGGAATAATGGTTGGAGGTGGAAGGGGGCTCAATGGGGGAGATTTTAGGGTTTTAGGTCGAGTGGAGGAAAAGAAAACGTTTGGGATGGGTTTAAATAGGATGGGCTGTCGGCTTCCCAGAAATTAGGGTTTTAACACAGATTAGTCGGTCAAAGAGCAACCACTGACCGACTAGTTTGGCAACTAGTCGGTCGGTCGACCAACGCAGACCGACTAAGTGTAAACAATAACTTCTGAACAAAAATAGAATTTAGATTTAGTCGGTCGATGAACAACTACTGACCGACTAGTTTGACATCTAGTCGGTCGATGAACGTTCTTAGACCGACTAAGAGTGAACAGTATTGATACCAAAAATAAGTTGAAGAGTTAGTCGGTTAAAGAAGCATTGCTGACCGACTAGTTTGTAACCTAGTCGGTCAACCAACGTTCTTAGACCAACTAACGATAAACAGTAACTCCTGAATAATTTAGAAAGCCAACTAGTCGGTCCAAGAAGGATTGCCGACCGACTGGATCGTCATCTAGTCGGTCGGTGCCCCTTCTTATACCGGCTAATAAGCACCAAAAGTTCCGATACGGAGCGCGGAGCTCCGGGATCGATTCCTAAGACTCCTAGGCTTGATCTAATAGTAAGATACGACCGTTATGAAGCCCGTCACGAATGACATACTTCGAAATCGACGATCCTAAGGAAGAAACGAGAAAACACGACGAAATGATCGAAAATGAAAGCTACGGAGACGGAAATCACACAAAAGGAGAAAATCCACCAAAACATATATTATATTATAATAAATCCAGATACAAGGAAACCAGTCGTTACATCCTCCCCAACTTAAGAAAAATCCCGTCCTCGGAATTTCCAAACACTCACGTGTCCGCAAACAAAAGTGGGAAACGCTCTCGCATCTCATCCTCATTCTCCCAAGTAGACTCTCCAGGTGAGCCGTGTCGCCACATCACCCTCACAAGATTGACAATCTTGTTCCGAAGCGACTTCTGACGCCTGTCTAGAATCTGCACTGGATGCTGGTCATACGTCATATCGGGGCGAACGGTAATCTCCGAAAAATCCACAGCATGAGATGGATCGCCAATGTATCGACGAAGCTGCGACACATGGAAAACATTGTGAACTCCTTCCAAAGATGGCGGCAAGGCCAAGCGATAAGCTACCTCGCCAACCCTCTCCAAAATGTCAAACGGTCCAATGTATCGCGGGCTCAACTTCCCTCGTTTCCCGAAACGAATCACACTGCGATTCGGGGAAATCTTCAAGAACACATGGTCGCCCGGCTGAAACTCCAAAGGACGACGTTTAGCATCCGCCCAATGCTTAAAACGGTCCTGAGCAATCCTCAACCTCTCCCGAATATTCCTGACGATATCCACGGCCTCTACGATCATCTCAGGTCCCAACAGCTCCCGATCACCAACGTCATCCCAACTCAATGGCGATCGACATTTCCTCCCATAAAGAGCGGCGAAAGGCGCCATGCCAATACTCGCCTGGAAGCTGTTGTTGTAAGAGAACTCCACCAAATGTAGATGGTCCTCCCACGAACCCTTGAAATCCAACATGCACGCCCTCAGCATGTCCTCCAAAATCTGAATCGTCCTCTCGGACTGGCCATCCGTCTGCGGATGGTACGCCGTGCTGAAACTCAGACGCGTACCCAGGCTCTTCTGCAAACTCTGCCAGAACTGAGATGTGAACCTCGTGTCTCTGTCCGACACGATACTCACGGGGACTCCATGAAGTCGCACAACCTCTTGAACGATTCACGTTACATCACTATCCATGCTAGGAAAAGAAAATAAAACGGAGAGTAAAAGAATTTTACCTCCATATATCTCCTCGCTAGCGCCTCAGTGGACTGTCCCACTCGGAACGGAATAAAGTGCGCAGATTTGGTCAATCGATCTACGATCACCCAAATCGCGTCATTCTGCTTCGGACTCCGAGGTAGTCCAGTCACGAAATCCATAGTGATGTGTTGCCATTTCCACTCCGGAATCGGAAGCGGTTGTAGCAACCCGGCCGTACGCTGATGCTTCACCTTCACCTGCTGGCAAACCAAGCACTTGGCTACACTCCGAGCCACACTCCTCTTCATACCATGCCACCAATAATTCAGACGAAGATCCTGGTACATCTTGGTGCCACCACGATGCACAGAATACGGCGAACTGTGTGCCTCCACCATCAGCTCCTCTCTAATATCCCCTGTGGGCACACACAACCTGGCTCCAAACCTCAGCGAGCCATCCTCATGAATCAAAAAGTCAGTCCGCAGACCGGCTTCCACCTGCTCCCGAATCTTCACCAGCTTCGGATCCTCAGCCTGGCCAGCCTTAATCCGATCCACGATCGTCGACTGTACTTGCATGTACATCAACGACGAAGCCTCCCCAGGAAGAACAATCTCCATGCCAGACTCGCAAAAATCCTGCTGCAATCTCCACTGCGAGGTCAAAATCATCACCGCTGGAAGCCTACTCAAAGCATCTGGAACCACATTCACCTTGCCAGGGTGAAACTGCAAATCAATCTCATAATCTGCCATAAGCTCCAACCATCGACGCTGTCACATGTTGAGCTCCTTCTGAGTAAAAATATACTTCAAGCTTTTGTAATCGGTGAAAATCTTCACTTTCTCACTCAGCAAGAAGTGCCTCCAAATCTTAAGAGCAAACACAACAGCAGCCAACTCCAAATCATGCGTCGGGTAATTCTTCTCATGAACCTTAAGCTGACGAGACGCATACGCCACAACATGTCCGTGCTGATGCAACACACAACCGAGACCCTTGCCAGAAGCATCACAAAAGATCTCAAATCCACCGCTGCGATCAGGCACAACAAGAATAGGGGCCGTCGTCAACCTCTCCTTCAGAACGCCAAAAGCACTCTCACAATCACCCGACCAAACAAAAGCAACATCCTTCCGCGTCAACCTGGTCATCGGCTCGGCAATACGGGAAAAGTCCTTAATGAATCGCCGATAGTAACCAGCAAGTCCAAGGAAACTCCGAATCTCAGACGCAGACGACAGAACAGGCCACTCCCTGATGGCCCTAATCTTCTCGGGATCCACTGAAATGCCATCTCCAGTCACCACATGCCCGAGAAAAGCAACTCTATCCAGCCAGAACTCGCACTTCGAAAACTTAGCATACAAACGATGCTTCCTCAAAATCTCCAACACCGTCCTTAAGTGCGAGGCATGCTCTTCCTCCGACTTCGAATAGATCAGAATGTCGTCAATAAAGATAACGACAAACTTATCCAAAAAGTCGTAGAAAATCAGGTTCATCAGATTCATGAAAACTGCGGGCGCGTTAGTTACGTCGAAAGGCATAACCACGAACTCATAGTGTCCATACATCGTCCTGAACGCTGTCTTCGGAACATCATCCTTCTTCACCTTCAACTGATGGTAACCACTCCTCAAATCCAATTTAGAAAACACCCTCGAACCTCCAAGCTGATCAAAAATATCATCGATGCGAGGCAACGTGTATTTATTCTTAATGGTCACCGCATTCAACTCCCGATAGTCCACGCACATGCGACGCGAACCATCCTTCTTCTTCACAAACAGCACCGGTGCTCCCCACGAAGACACACTAGGATTGATATAACCCTTCTGCAAGAGCTCATCCAACTGCTTCCGCAACTCTTCCAACTCTGCAGGTGCCATACGATACGGCGCCTTCGAAATCGGCTGCGCACCTGGAATGAGATCGATAGAAAATTCTAAAGCTCGATCAGGTGGCAAACCAGACATCTCCTCGGGGAAGACGTCGCCAAAATATCGCACCACAGCTGACCACTCCGACTCCATCTGCATAGCCACAACCTCCACCGGCCTGGCCCGAAATCTGACAGGACCAAGCGAACTGCTACCACGACTGAACTCAAATACTGGGTGTCCAGGAATCTCGAACACCACCTTCTTCCTCCGACAGTCGATCATAGCATAGAAGCTCGCAAGCCAGTCCATCCCAAGAACTGCATCATAGTTGATGATGTCGTGGACAATGAAATCAGCGAAAAGCTCATGTCCACAGACCACCAACGAGCAAGAATTGCAACCACGATGCACCGAGACCACGCCATTCCCTGTAACGATATTCCAACTCTTGGAAAGAGGGGACGTCGTCAAGGAATGCCTCTCCACGAAGCTCCGAGAAATAATGCACATCGATGCACCAGAGTCAAAGAGGACTCGTGCAGGAAATGTGCACACCAAAACCACACCTAACAATCAATTTAACAATCAAACCCTAGTCTAGCAAACAATCATGTTCAAGCAAACAACACAATCTAACAATCAAACCAGCTAGGAAGGTAACAGCTAGATTGAGGATTACCTGCGATAACCTCATCCACCGCCTCGCTCTCCCTCGCGGTCATCAGAAAAGCCTGCCTCCTTGGCGGAACGGCCTGCTGAAAAGCCTGCCACTGCGGAACAAGAGCTGCTCCACGACCAGCAGGAACAGACGCTCACTGCTGCAACGGCTGTGCTGCAACAGGTGCCCTCCGCAGCGGACCCGCATGCCGACAATCCCTCGCGACATGGGAAGCATCACCACACACCAAACATTGGCCCAAAAACTTCCGACACTGATCCTTGATGTGGCCAGGCTTACCGCAGAAATGGCAAGTCTTCAGAATAGGCCCTCCTGGCCTCTTAAACTGAGCGGGCTGATTAGGCTTGAAACCAGGCCTAACCACCGCTCTGGCCTGCTCCATAGGCCTCTTCCCAGCACCAACAACAGACCCCCTCCTCTGACTCAGGTTCAGCTCCTGCCTCCTGGCAACGACCAAAACCTTCTGATAAGAGTCCAGATCGGAGGAAGACACAAAACTCTGGAGCTCCAAAGCAAGTCCATGCAGGAACCTCTGAGCCGTCTCATCAGCATCCTGCACCATCTTCGGTGCAAACCGACTCAGCCTAGTGAACTCTTGGTGGTACATGTCCACCGTCAAGCTCCCTTGCTTCAGATCAATGAAGCACTGCAGCATCTCCTTCTTCGCAGCCTTCGGAAAGAACTCCTCATCAAACCTGGACTTAAAGGTAGTCCAATCTATCGGCTCCACCAACATCTTCTCTTCCGCATCCCACCAATTCCGAGCATTATCCTTGAGTTGCCTCTTCGCCAAATCAACCCATCCAGCCGGGGTGATCTTGGCCATCTTCAGATTGTCCTCGATGTTCCGAATCCACTCATCGGCAGCCAGAGGACCCTCAGACCCATCAAAATATGCGGGACCCAGCTCCCGAAATTGCTTTGCTCCTGGCTCAGAGCGAGGGGCATCCGGAAGAGCCCGGGCAGCTCGAGCAAGTGGAGCATTCTGGACTTACAGGAGCACGCCCTGCTGCACTTGCATCATCTGGAGCATCATCCACATCATCTCACCATTGGTGGGTTCCCGCTCAGGCTCCCCATCATGAGGAGGCGCACCACTACCTCCACCACGGGTGAATCGTCTTCCTGCCATCTAGTGACACAGAAAACGAAGCAGATTAGACTCATAGCTTATGACATCGGACGTCGAACTTAGTTTGTTGGACATTCTAATATTATTATCGCTATTCCGATAATCGCAGTTACAGAAGGACCTGCATGGGCCACCAACAAAACCTGTCACGACCCGCTTCCCTAAAATGGAGGCGAGACGTGAAAAGGTCCGCACGAGAGTGGAGCCGTGAAGCTCCAAACCTGATAAGCGTCAATAAAACATAAGCAGGTCCCTGTAACCACAACGAAGCAACAATAATAATAAAAGGAGAGACAGAAATAAAATTCTCATATCTCATAAATTGTCCAACATGAAAATAAGTCCAACATCCAGAAAAGCCACCAGGCTAAAAGAAAGAGTCTAAAGGCCCAGAACAAGGCCAACAAAGGCCACAACATAACAAAGTATAAGTGCCACGCACCGACAACCAAACAGCAGTCTAAACAAAAGGAAACACTACGAAGACACTAGGACTGGTCCCCAGTGTCCGCGTACTCCCCGTCAAACACAAGCTCGGGCTCGGCGTCAGCAAACACCTCGTCCTCAACAAGGTACTCAGGCTCAGGATCTAACATGTGTCACCCAAAAGAGTAAAGAGGCACATGTCAGCAAGTCTAAAAGACTTGGGCAAGGAAACTGAAAGTAAGGCAACTAGCAACCTAGCAGTTTTAGTATGCATGACATGGCAGTTATAACATGAGTGCACAATTAAGACATGGTGAACAGTAAGTACAAGAGAACAAGTATCGGGATAAGACAAGAGTAGCCAAGCTACTAACAATCTCAATCAATTCACTATTCACATTTTACGTTGTTTTGTAGATGTTTACGCCCTTCAGCTGAATGGTACAACATTCACACCGATCGGCACTAAACACTACCCCACCCCAGAGTTTACGCCTTACAACTGCAGTTGCTGATCGGGCAGACTCCCAGTTGAATGGCCGCTTAAACCTTACCCCATCCCACACGTAAACAAGCCAGGGTCCCTGCACATGAGCCCAGCAAGTGAGCCAGGGTTGCCCCGCACGGGAGCTTGTTTCTTAGTTCACAATTCAATATCGAGCGTTGGGGTTAGCAACTCATTATGCTCGCTTCTGGTCACGAGCCAGGAAACACAAGTATTGTAGCGATGCTACGCAATCACGAGATCACTTGAAGAATGCAATGACATGACAATTAATTCGCGTACCGTTAATGGAAAGTAAACATGACATGGTAATTGTGCAACATGATACATGTCGGAACTAGCTTCGTTGTCAAGCTAGTTCCCCAATTTGCGCCTAGGCGAGTATCATTTCGTCGCCTAGCCTCTTTTACGCCTACAACAAGCAAAATGGCCTAAAACATGGCCTAAACCCTAAGTGGCAAGTTTCACTTGCCTAGCACCGGGGATGACAATCACGAAGGTTCGTCTCGCGGATGCTAATCTACGGGGGAAATCGCTGTTATGGGGAAACAATCATCAAACAACATGAAATTTTATTAGGGTTTCATAAAAATACAAATAGGTTATGAAAACATCGAGAGATCGATTTCTTACCGAGAGGAGGCGGAAGAAATACTCCGGAGAACCTATGGATCAGATCTGGAAACCAATGGAGAAGTTTGGAGAATTAGGGTTTTCGGGGGATTTTGGGGATTTGATGAGATTTTGGGGAAGATGAGAGGTAGAATGAGTTGATGGATGGTTTGGATGATGGATTTAGGGCTTGGAATGGAGGAATAAGGGTTGGAGGTGGAAGGGGGCTCAATGGGGGAGATTTTAGGGTTTTAGGTCGAGTGGAGGAAGAAGAAAACGTTTGGGATGGGTTTAAATAGGATGGGCTGTCGGCTGCCCAGAAATTAGGGTTTTAACACAGATTAGTCGGTCAAAGAGCAACCACTGACCGACTAGTTTGGCAACTAGTCGGTCGGTCGACCAACGCAGACCGACTAAGTGTAAACAGTAACTTCTGAACGAAAATAGGATTTAGATTTAGTCGGTCGATGAACAACTACTGACCGACTAGTTTGACATCTAGTCGATCGATGAACGTTCTTAGACCGACTAAGAGTGAACAGTATTGATACCAAAAATAAGTTGAAGAGTTAGTCGGTTAAAGAAGCATTGCTGACCGACTAGTTTGCAACCTAGTCGGTCAACCAACGTTCTTAGACTGACTAACGATAAACAGTAACTCCTGAATAATTTAGAAAGCCAACTAGTCGGTCCAAGAAGGATTGCCGTCCGACTGGATCGTCATCTAGTCGGTCGGTGCCCCTTCTTATACCGGCTAATAAGCACCAAAAGTTCCGATACGGAGCGCGGAGCTCCGGGATCGATTCCTAAGACTCCTAGGCTTGATCTAATAGTAAGATACGACCGTTATGAAGCCCGTCACGAATGACATACTTCGAAATCGACGATCTTAAGGAAGAAACGAGAAAACACGACGAAATGATCGAAAATGAAAGCTACGGAGACGGAAATCACACAAAAGGAGAAAATCCACCAAAACATATATTATATTATAATAAATCCATATACAAGGAAACCAGTCGTTACACTTAGTAAAAAGATCAGCTAAGTTGTTACATGACTGGATCTGTCGAACTTCAATCTGCTTGTCGTTCTTCTGCTCGTGCGTCCAGAAAAACTTGGGAGAAATGTGCTTTGTCCTGTCGCCTTTGATATAGCCCTTCTGAAACTGAGCAATGCACGCGGCGTTGTCTTCGAATAGGGCAGTAGGCTCCAAATCACCGGTCTTCAGGCCAGTGGTTTGGAGGATGTGTTGGACGACGGAGTGTAGCCAAAAACATTCTCTGCTCGCTTCATGGATCGCGATGAGCTCTGCATGGTTGGAAGATGTAGCAGTAGTGGTTTGTTTTACCGATCTCCAGGAGATAGCAGTTCCTCCGTAGGTAAAGACAAAACCAGTCTGTGATTTTGCCGTATGCGGATCAGAAAGATAGCCTGCATCGGCATAACCAAGTAACTGGGAGGAGGCACCTCTCTGGTAGTAAAGTCCAAGGTCTACGGAACCCTGGAGGTATCGCAGAAGATGCTTTACTCCATTCCAGTGGCGCTTTGTAGGCGCTGCACTGTGTCTGGCTAGGAGATTGACTGCAAACGCTATATCGGGACGCGTGCAGTTAGCCAGATAGAGAAGTGCACCAATGGCACTTAGGTAGGGTACTTCTGGACCCAGTATCTCCTCCCCCTCTTCCAGAGGCCGGAAGGGGTCCTTTTGTACGTCTAATGATCTCACGACCATAGGGGTACATAAAGGATGACATTTATCCATTTGGAACTTATTTAAAAGCTTCATGGTATAATTGGATTGATGTAGAAGGATTCCACCTCGTAGGTGTTCAATCTGCAAGCTAAGGCAATACTTCGTTCTGCCTAGGTCTTTCATTTCAAAAGTGTGCTTTAGCCTTGCAGATATCTCATTAATCTCTGCTGGAGAGCCTATGAGATTTAAGTCATCAACGTAAACTGCTATGATGACGAATCCTTTTCCCGTTCTTTTGATAAAGATGCACGGGCAGACTTCGTTATTAGTGAATCCTTGCTGTGCAAGGAAATCACTTAGTCTGTTATACCACATTTTACCTGACTGTTTTAGTCCATACAAGGATCTATGTAGTCTAACAGAGAATACGTCCCGATGTATCTCTTTCATCTCTGTGTGTAAGTTAAACCCATCTGGTAGTTTCATATAGATCTTTTTATCTAAATCGCCATAAAGATATGCAGTCACAACGTCCATGAGCTGCATTTCTAGGCTTGCCAGAGATGATAGGCTTATTAAGAATCTGAATGTATTAGCGTCCATTACCGGGGAGTATGTATCTTCATAATCGATACCTGGTCTTTGGGAAAAACCCTTTGCTACAAGACGCGCCGTGTAGCGGACGATCAGATTTTCTTCATTTCTTTTTCTAATGAAAACCCTCTTATATCCTACAGGTCTAACACCTACTGGTGTTTGGACTACAGGTCCAAAGACTTTACGTTTCGAGAGTGAGTCCAGCTCTACTCTTATCGCCTCGTCCCACTTTGGCCAACCATCTCTGCGTTTACAATCCGCTAGAGAAAGTGGTTCGACGTCATCGTCGTATTCAGCGACGTGAACGGCAATAGTGAACGCAAAATCGTCGACGACGACTGTGCTTTGTCGGTCCAATACCTCCCCAGTACGTACAAAGTTTAATGATGTTTCTCCTAATGTTTCCTCTACAGGGGAAATTAGGAGGGGAGAGGTAGCTGTCCTGAGCTCAGTATCCTGTGGAGGGATAATCTTATTTTCACCAGGAATCTTCCTCTTTCGAGGAACTTTATCTTTTGAACCTAGTGGCCGTCCTCTTTTCAATTGAGGTACAGCCATTTCTGCTGCGGGTGGATTGCATCCATTTATAGGGATGTCAATCTTAGCTGGAGTGTTAGCAGCAGGGACGTGTGAACAGACAATCTTCTGGCTGTCCGTGAATTTATCCGGCAATTGGTGTACTGTATTCTGGATGTGAATGATCTTCAGGATCTCATCTTCACACAGATTTGTACGCGGATCATAAAAGGACAAAGACTTATTTTCCCAATTAATGGTCTCCGAAGCTTCAGGCTTCTTGGAATGTTTGCCCAACTTTGGAAAAGTTTTCTCATCGAATTCACAATCAGCAAGACGTGCCTTAAATGCATCCCCCGCTAGGGGTTCTGGGTATCTAATAATCGAGGGTGAATCAAATCCAATATAGATTCCTAGACGACGTTGAGGACCCATTTTGGTCCTCTGAGGTGGTGCTATTGGAACATAGACCGCACAACCAAATATTCTCAAATGAGATATATCTGGAGTTGAGCCGTATGCTAGTTGCATCGGGGATAATGTATTGCCTCCAGAGGGGCGTATCCTGATAAGAGATGCGACATGCAGAATAGCATGCCCCAAGCATCCACTGGCAATTGGGATTGCATAAGCAATAGACGTGCAATCCATTGGAGTCTCTTTATAAGAGACTCTGCTAATCCATTCTGGGTGTGAACATGAGCTACTGGATGTTCAACTTCTATACCCGTTGCCTGGCAATAGTCTTCGAAGACTTGAGATGTGAATTCACCCGTATTATCAAGACGTAGTTTCTTGATATGGTTATCGGGGAAATGAGCACGTAACCTAATTATCTGTGCCAACAGCTTTGGAAAAGCTAGGTTACGTGTGGACAAGAGGCACACATAAGACCATTTTGTGGATGCATCTATTAGTACCATGAAGTACCGAAATGGGCCACTTGCGGGGTGAATAGGCCCGCAAATGTCACCATGTATCCTCTCAATGAAGCCAGGAGACTCTAAACCCACTTTTAGGGGCGATGGTCTCGTTATTAGTTTCCCCTTGAAACAAGGGGGACAAGGAAATTCACCTTTCTGAAGAATCTTCTGGTTCTCCAAATCATGTCCGCGGGATTCAGATAAGATGCGTCGCATCAGAATGGATCCAGGGTGACCAAGTCTGTTATGCCATAGTTGAAATGGTGGCATTGGCTGGCACGTCTGGTGCTCAGTCATATTGGCTTCGACTGGTTGAATGTATGTTTGGTAGAGACCCGACGGGAGTCCCTTAAATATTTCGCAGATGGTCTTTTGGCCATCTTTACGAAGAGTGACATACATGTATTCAACCTTATTTTCATCTCTAGTTTCTAAGTGATATCCGTTTAAACGGATGTCCTTGAAACTTATGAGATTTCTATTTGATCTTGGAGAAAATAATGCATTATTGATTTTTAGTCTTGTGTTATTTGGGAGCAATAATATTGCATCACCAGATCCTTCGATTATTTTGGACAGTCCTGAAATTGTAATGACAGGACCGTCATATTTACTTATGCTATTGAAATAGCATTAATCGCGAAGGATAGTGTGCGTCGAGGCACTGTCCACTAGGCACTCATACATCATCTATATAAGCAAAAAACGATAATTTATTGATGGAAATGTAAAATGCATACATTCAAAATCAAAGATCGTCTTTATTAAGCATACTAGAGATGAAGCTACAATTTATTCTTTGAAAAGCATAGATAAAGATGAGGCTCAATCGAGCAGGTCGTCATTTTCGAAATCCTTGGAAGTGAACTTCGTCGGATTTTCCACATTTGCCATGTTTGTTTCAGGCGGAGGCTTCTGGCTCGCCTGATACAGTTCCTGGAAGTGGCGAGGTGTGCGACAGTTTCTGGACCAATGTCCAGTCATGCCACAACGATGACATTTGTCCTCCCATGTCTTCTTTGGATTTGACACTGTATCAGTGTTCTTACGCTTCCAAGTGAAGTTTTTCTTCCCTTTGTTATTCTTGCTTTTGGGGAGGAGCATTGGCTGGTTTCATAGGGGCATTTCCTTTGTTCTTTCTACCCCTCTTCTTGTTCTTCCACTTCGGGGGGTGAACACTGTGGGCTTCGGGAATAGGAGCTGAGCCTGCCGGGCGCTGGTTATGAGTGGCCAGTAAAAGGTCTCTATTCTGCTCTGCCCTCAGGAGGCAAGAGAGCAGGTCAGAGAACTTTGTGAAATTGCGTTCACGATACTGCTGCATGAGGATAGCATCTTTCTCGTGAAACGAGGTAAATGTCTTTTCCAACATGCGGTGCTCCGAGACTTCTTCACCACACAACTTCAGGCGTGAGGTGATGTTGTGAAGTGCTGAGTTGTACTTAGCAACGGACTTGTAGTCCTGAAGTCGGAGGTTCTCCCACTCATAGCTGGCACGCGGGAGTATGACATCAATTTGATGTCTGTAGCGTGCCTCTAACGCTATCCATAACTCCAGAGGGTCCTCTACCGTCAAGTATTCGGCCTTCAGGGTCCGATCTATGTGTCGTCTGATATAGATAATGGCTTTCGCCTTATCCATGTCAGAGACAGTGGTAGAGGTACTGCCAGCTGAAGGGGCCGCTTCTGGGGCTTAGCTAGCAGATGCATCGGATGCTGCGGGAGCCGATGATTGGGCCACTGCAGGGGCCAGGATGGAGTGCAAGAGCGCCATGGAGCGCAAGTGGAACTTCAGGTCCACTCGCCAGCTCAAGTAATTCTTGCCAGCTGCATCGAGCACCTCGAAATCGATGCTTGCCAATTTAGCCATTTTATCTATGCAATTTAAAGATAAGCATGAATTAAAATAAATTCAACAATCCATGCATAAAGAAATTAATAAGTAAAAATGCGGGGATCGGCCAGATACCCAAAATAATAAACAGTCCAAAGTCCGATTACAGTCCAAAGAAAAGAGATTGAAAAATACAACTTTGGAAACCCCGGGTGGGTCCCTATTTCTGCATCCGTCTTCTTCTGCTGTTGCACCGAGCCTTGGCTATTTATACAATTTCCTCACTTACAAATTCTCTCAAAAAAAGTGCTGGAAATGTAAATAGGTATGCAATGGCCGATCCCGAAAGACACATTTTTACTTATTTTAAACATCCACGCAGTTTATATGCTACAGGCATAAATTAAACAACCACGCATATATCTCAAACATAAAAAATATGGAAAAAGTAAACTAGAAAATATAATTATCTCGTAGACCACGTGGAAACGTCATACACCGTTAGTTTAGTTAACTAACGGCAGAGCGGTCTCAAGATCTCTGAGATGCTTATATATATATATATATTTTAAAATTCTAGTAAACCATACATAATAATTTGCAAGAGAGATGTTTAAATAAATAGAGGAACATATAAATGTAATTATTGATTTTACAAAGTTTTTCTCATAAATTTCAATTTGCAAATATAATTCTTCTTTAAAATTATGAAGAAGCCGAATTTGTGTAGAATTTTGTGGCTTCGGGCCAAAAATTATTTTTAGTATAAGCGCTTGTGGCCCGTTCCGCAGTTCTGCAAAGTTATTTGCCGCAATTATTATGGCTTCGGGCCAAAAATAAGCTATTAGCCTCGGCCTCGGGCTCGGCCTCGGGCCTCAGGCCTCGGGCCTGGCCTCGGCCTCGGGCTCGGCCTCGGGCCCCTGCAGCGGGGGGCGGCGACGCGGAAGGCCCCCCCCCGCTGCAGGGGGGATCGGCCTCGGGCCGCCCCCCTGCAGCGGGGGGCGGTGGTGCGGAAGGCCCCCCCGCTGCAGGGGGGATCGGCCTCGGGCCGCTCCCCTGCAGCGGGGGGCGATGGCACGGAAGGCCCCCCCCGCTGCAGGGGGGATCGGCCTCGGGCCGCCCCCCTGCAGCGGGGGGTGGCGGCGCTGTGGGAAGGCCCCCTCCTCCGTCAGGGGGGAGGGGAGGATTTCATTCCGGTTCTTCTTCCCACCGAAGAATTTTAATGGCAAAAGGAAAAAATTTTCAGAGAAAAAAACTTTGTAATAGGGATAAATTTTTTTCTTTTATTAGACTAAATTTTTTTAATACTTGTATATTAAAACAATGTAAAAATTATTTAGTCTAATTTTATCTACAGGATTATAGGGTTTTACCTCTAGATCAATGATCTAGGGAAGAACGCGACGATGATCCATAGAAATAAAAATCCAAGCTCCCGAACGCTTTGAGGATGCCGCAACGCTTCAACGAACCGCCGCAGCAACATTAGATTCCTTGCGCGTAGGGATGAATTTAGATGAAGATTTTTGCTCAAGAATGGAGAACACGTGCTGATAACGTGTTGGATGATAATGAACTCAAGAGAGAGAGAGATATAATTTCATTGCTAAGAATGAGTAACCATGGCTAAGAGCCATGGTGCTCTATTTATTTATCTCATAGTGGGGAGGCCAAAAGCCTCTAGTAGACCAAGGGTCCCCATTACCCTAAGTAATGGGGGACCTAATGAATGTGTAATGAAGGATGGGGAGGCCAAAGGCCTCCCTCATTCATAACACTTGCATATTTTTCACCAGGCTAAAACACTTTTCTACATGAATAAAAGCACACTTAATTAGTTTAGTTTTTGTGGTTCTGGGAATCTTATAAGACGCTCTTTCTCTATTATGTACATATCACCTTTTTTATACAAACCAAAAACAAAAATATTGTGCAAAATAAATCGGTTCAGATAATTATATTGAGTGATTCATAAAGAATTGGGAAAGTGATTACTTGGAATCTCCGTTTGCCTTGTTTTTGTTTGCAACAGCTGTTCACACAATTGCAGGTGTATTCACTATTTATTCAGCAACATAAACATGATGGCATGAAGGAAAATCAAAATGGGACATTTAGGAAAAACAGCTCTATTTGATAAACATTTTGAATTGCACACTTGAGCATACACATATAAAGGAATTGATGAAACATAAGTTTCATCTCAGTTTTTCTCTGGCAATTTAACCTACACAACTTCTTAAACAATAGATTCCATTAAGATAGAAAAACCAAAACTGCACAAATTTACAGATCAGCTCCCCCTAAATGATGTTTTTTATCAAGTACCATTCACAAAATATTTTTTTAACTAAGCAGACAATCAAAAAAACTTAACAATAAAACCAAAAATAACTCATAATATTACCATGAACATCGTTATTGACTGAATAACACAATGTCCGGTTGTCACATAAATGCTTTAAACAAATTACAATGATATCTCATCCAAAAGCACCTGCACTTACATAAGCCCATGTCCCTGGAAGCATCCCTAGCCAACTGCAAATCAAATAAGATATAATCGGATAGTACACTATAATATGAGATCACAGATAAGTTGACATGTTGGTGTATACATATCTCCATTTGTGTTCAGTAGCCTGCGGATAAAATTTTCACAATAGCACCTCCCTTTTTAACAAACTCTTCTGTTTACGACCTTCCTCCCTTCAAAAAGTTGATATATACACATAAAATTCTAATTTCTTTATTGGAAAAAAATCCCTTTAATTCATTGTGCTTGCTTGTAAATGGTGCCCTCCAAATAATCAATTTGCATCTAAACAATAAGCATTTTTTCTCTCAACTGTCCAACAAATTATCTAATTTCACTTTTCAAATATAAAGTCAGGATATTGATGTGTAAGCTAGCAGATGAGCATTCGATTACTAAATTTCTTAATTCAAACATACAACTAAGCATAATGGTGCTCAACCATCGATCTACAACAACATAACTAAACACCTTTTTCAGAAATTCAAAAGAACGAAAACAATCCAAAATTTGGCTTAAGCTGTTTATAATTCTATTTGTTATGGAAATGCTTTAGTGCACGTCTCTGTAGCCAAACTTATTGCTGAAAATCATCACATAGAAAGATACAGTTATGCTGACAATTTTCTGAGTAAATAGTAGATCCTGGGGTACTTCTGGCTAATTATATAGTTGTGCAATATGTCATTCATGTAATCAAATGTCTTTTTATACGGCTAGTTACCCCTCTATTACTTCATGGATATGGTCAAGGATCTAACTCTTCATTCATGCGTAACTTTTTTCTTTCGTTGCTCATATGACAGATATTCATTGATTTCTCGTGCATGTTCTTTTGCATATCAACTTTCATTCTAATTCATGTCTCTTTATGTTAGCCAACAAAAAGTCAGTGTCATTTTCATGCTGGGTGCTTTTAGAAGTCAATTCCCGGTGCCCTGGTTCTTTTCATGCTGGGTGCTTTTAGAAGTCAATTCCTGGTGCCCTGGTTCTTTTAGGTTTAGGTTCCTTCTACGTGGCTAAAGCTGTCCAAGAACTACAAAGATGATGGTATAATTGGCACAACTTGCAGCTTCTGGATGAAATGATGGTCAATGGTTTTCCTCTAACAACAGAATCAAACATCTTGATGGAGATGATAGACCCACGAAATATCATGAGTAAAATGTTGAGTGTCAGGACCGGCAGAAGTTCAAATGTCAGCAACACGCATCCAAGTGCAATAGAATCTTGTGTACCTAATAGGAACCAACATGATCAGAACTTTATTAGTATAAAACTGAAAATAAAGGGGATATATTGATAACATTTATAGGGGTGTCCCCCAGAAAAAGAAAAGAAATTCATCAGACGATCAAGAGCAAGCTCACCCCGACAATGGCACCTATGAATCATCTGCTCCAGAATCTTTAAGCAGGTGACGTCGTCATCGACCACAAGAACTCTCAGCCCAACATGGAACTACTCACTGCTTAAAACATAAAGGTGATGCATTTAATTAAATTAAGGTCTAATTAAAGACATGAACCCCAAATCTGCATTATAAAGAAAGGATATAGGTAATGGTGGATGCCGTTAACTTGAACTCTCTCCTACATGAAGGAAGCAAATGGATAGTTGTAGAGCTCATCCTGCTGCGCTTTCAACTATAATGCATGCCAAATCTGGTGCCACGATGGGACACGTAGGCTTAATCTCGGTGTCAATGTGAGTATATGCTGGATTTGGTCCAGTTGATTTTCTTTATTTCTCGTACTGTCTTCTCTCATGCTTCACAATGATCACACATGTTTAATCACCGAATTGCAGTAGCCAAGATTTGTTCATACTCACAGGATCACCTTGTTCATGATGATGTACTTGATCTTGCATATGTTCACATTATTTTGCAAGAATGAATTTGTCAGAGTCACTTCTAAAGGATTGCATAGGTTACTCATATCCTGTCTTTATAATTCAGATTTGGTTCTATCAACTTACAAATCATCATGTCAACAAATCCCAAATCCCCTACATCATAAACACATTAATTCAAACACAACCCCTAAAATCAAAACCCACCCAAAATCAGAGGGAAATTCAAAACAGTTAACAATCATCAGGAACTTCTCCAAAAGAGAAGGGACCACATAAAGTCATCAATCACGAAATAAATCATATTTAAGCCAGATTTATGTATCCCAACTAATCATTATTTACATCAAACACAAAATCAATAAATGTGTAAATATAAGTGGATAACTCAATTTAAAACTGCAACAATTTGAAAAAAAAAATAAATGATGAACCAAGCTCCTTTGTTAGCCTCAGGATTCCTTAAAAATAAACGAGATCACCAGATGGTTGATGAATCGTACATGAAGTAAACGATGGCATTCGTGATTAAATCAACTACAGATGAGATCAATCCCTTTTTGGGATTTGGATTAACAGCCAAGATTGTATTTTTCCTCTCTTGTTTTTGTTGCTTCTCATTATCAGCTCTTATTTTGTAATGATTTTCCTCCTATGCTTTTTGGGTTGGTTTATAGTAAGAGAGGGATTTTTTGTATAATTCAAGTGAATACAGATAGTTATAAATTTATCAAATACTAATTGAATCAATCGTAAAAATACAAGATAAAAAGTCTTCCATCAAAGCCAGAATTTAGCGAGTTAAACAATGGAAATTTTGTAAACCAGATAATCTAACACCAAATTAATATTAAAAGCAACATAGCACCAAATACTGTAAAAACGATCACTGATATTTCCTAACATAACAAAAGAGATCAATAAAATAAAGTTTACCTTTGCTGGAATCTTTAGTCAAAAGTCCATGCTCTCACTTTAAATAAAAACATTTTTGATGTTGTAAATTTCAAACAACATATAAAGTTTTTATGTTATTAGCTAAAAGAGTCAAACACCCCTTAGCAGCACCTGTATCCAAGCTACTGGTTAATATATCAGCTGGTTAATATAATTAGAAAAGCGCGTAGCACATATATCTAGATTGTCTCTTACTACTGGAAATTTGGGAAACAGCTTTTTGACAGCAACAAATGCCAGGTACAATCAACGCTAGTGGATATGCTTACCACAAATACAAGGGCCAATTTCCTGAAATTTTTTTGTTTATTTTTCACTCAGCACAGACAAATCAATTAACTAACCAATTGCATCCTATGATATAGAAACAATCATGTCATTCACAACTTCTTAACTTTGCATCCACATTCAGATTTAATTAAGCATGTCATTACCCCAACAATGATAACTTTATTGCTACAATCATGACAAATCTCATAAAAATTAACATAAATGATTAAAATAGAGTCTAAGAAACCAACCTCGGATCCAGTCGCATCCACCATATGTATTTTCAACAACACCACAAATAACACATTAATTCAAACGTCATTCCAAAAAAAATTGCATCTCAGTTCAAACCAAACGAAACACTGAACAAACAGATTAAACCATAAGAAATTATCCAAAGATTTCTTTTTCTCAATAAATATTAGATCTGAATGAGAAGGAATTAACCAAATTAGTTTGCTTTTCACTTCTAGAGCACCCAATATCGCAGCTTCCCTTCTCGGAGACGATCAATCATAACATAGTCCCATAATTCTCATAAATGCTGAATGAAAGAATAATTAAAATGAAGGACGATAAAGTAACAATCCTAACAACAATGGCACTTGAAAATCAAATTCAAGTATGTTATAAACCAAATGCAATAAAAAATGGCTCCAAATTGTATATCCAAAATTTTTTAAACTATGTGGATATATGTGGATATTTGGAAACATGGTTTCCAGACATAGTTTCCAGTTGTATATCCAAATTTCCAGACATAGCTTATTCCAGACATAGTTTCCAGTTGTATATTCAAATTTCCAGTTACATATCCAAATTTCTAGACATAAATTATGGATAATTTCCAGACATAGTTTCCAAACAGTATATCCAAATTTATTTCCACATATCCACATTGTTACGCCTATTTGGCCGAGGCCCGAAAGACACGAGCCCAAAAACCCGACCTCCGGTCAAGAGCCCATCTGAGCACTCAGGCCCACTCGATAAGGCCCTATCGGGGACTCCCCCGAATGCAGATCCGACCCGGCCCCGATAACTTACGGGTCACTCACCCACTCCTGCGGTAACCGCTCCCTCGATCCCACTACCACTTAATGGCAGTTATGGGGGGAGGCTGGCGTGGCGCAGGGAGCGGCGGCAGGGGGCGGATTGAGGGGGCACGATTGGGGGCGGACGAGCGACGTGGGTCGGGGGCAATCACGGCGGAGGTCTATAAAGGGGCTAGGAGGACGACAGGACGAGGGACCGCATCTCAGGTATCTAGAACCTAAGGTACTCCATCAACGACCTAGTTCCCCCATTTCATTTCCTTCCTCCCCCGCTCGCGCCGTGAGACGCCGTTCCGATCTCCTCAAGAGTCGAACCGTCTCCGCCGGGCCTCCTCTTTCAGATCTCTGTCTGACTTAGGCATCGGAGGGGATTTGGCCGGAACCAAGGTCCGGCCGCCTGACGAGCGTTCTCGTCTACGCAGGTGGCCAGCTGATCATCGGGCCGAGGCTTCCCCTCGCCCCTCGCCGACCACACACCCAGCTAGACGAGTGAGGCTTCCCCTCACCGTCCGATTGCCTAGACCGAGCGCAACCTACCGAGGCCGAGCGTCTCGACCCGGGCCGAGGCTTCCCCTCGCCCTTCGCCGAACACGCATCTAGCTGGACGACCGAGGCTACCCCTCGTCGTCCTACCTCCGAGGCCGTGCTCGTCAGTCCGAGGCCGAGCGTCTCGACCAGGGCCGAGGCTTCCCCTCGCCCCATCTGCACCGACTCGAAGCCCCCGAGGGACCCAAGCGGGCCCCTTGACCACGTTGACCGGGTTCTCCACGGTCAACGCTTTGTAGTGAGAAAACACTCTGAAACATCTGGCGCCGTCTGTGGGAACGAAAACCGTCCCACAAAGAAGCAAACCACACCAACAATGGCACGAGCCAGCAATGGAAGGAAGCGTATGCCCCCCATCCCGGAGGAGGTGAACGGCGCATCCAACGGCAACCTCGAAGACACACCCGTCGGCGATCACCCCAACCCCTCAGCCGAAGAAACCGACGGCTCAGGACTGGCCACACAGGGACAGCTCTGTGCCCTGGCTCAGGAGACCAACGCGAGCCTTCAGACGTTGGTCGCGACGGTACATCAGCTTGTCGGCCCTGCACCGTCCAACGGAGGCACGTTGGGCGATGGCCATCGATGGGCAGGGGGTCCCCCGCTCTTGCGGTCCGCCGTGGTCGACGACCACGGGACCAAAAAGCCGAACGCGGATCGTCGGTTCACGCTGTCCGACTCCCGTCAGGCGAGATCACGCGCCTCCTCCCCTTATCGTGAAAGGAGCCGAAGAGAAACCGAAGGGACGGAGGGCGAGTCAATGACTGCATCATCTCGTCGGTCACGGTCGTCCCGCCGCAGGAGAAGCGAACGACGCCACTCGAGAGACCGATCACGGCGGAGCAGGAGCTCCCGCCGGAGGAGCCGGGAGCGCCGGGTCAGCCCGACCCCCAGCGTTGCGAGGGCCGCGGAGCCAGCCCCGCCGGCGCCTGTGCACCCTCCGCCACCGAACGAGCCAGAGGCAGGCGACTATCGAATCCCCGGAGGCATCCACGGAGACCGATGCCCCCTATCACGAAGAATAACCGACGCACGGGTCCCATCTCGATTCAGGATCCCGGCGCTGGGGAAGTACGACGGGATAGGGGACCCGGGACACCACGTAATGGACTACGAGGGGGACATGTCCTTCCAAGGAGCTGACGATGACCTGCTCTGCCGAGGCTTCTATTCTACTCTCAGGGGAGCGGCGAGGACCTGGTACCGCAGCCTGCCCAGCCGCTCCATCGACAGCTTTGAGGAACTCACCCAGTTGTTTTGCAAGCAGTTCATGGCAGGGAGGCAGATCAAACCTGATGCTGAACATCTGTTCAACATAGTGCAAGGCCCGGCCGAGCCGCTCCGGTAGTTCATGCGCCGCTTCAATGCGGAGAGGCTAAACGTGAACAGCCCTCCCGACCTGGTGGTCCAAACGGCCCTTAAGAAAGGGCTTCGCCACAGAGGCCTCAAGAAGTCCCTGCACAACGATCCCCCGAAGGACCTCCCCGGGATCATGGCAAGGGCCGAGCGCTTCATGTTGACCGAGGAGGCCTTGGCCGTGGATGCAGGAAAAGCCACTCGAGGGTCCAAGCGCGGCGACACCGGACCAAGAAGAGGCTGAGAAACAGGCAGTGAGGAGAAGGTGCGAGAGACGTCACCCCAGACGTCGTCCTCGCCCAAGCGCAAAAGGAAGAACGCACCGATCACCCCCCACCGAGGGCAAAAAGAGGTGGGAAGAAAGAGAAGTACTGCAAGTACCACAAGGATGACGGCCACGACACTGAAGACTGCTGGCACTTGAAGAAGGACATTGAGAAGCTGATGAGTCGGGGGCATGCCAGGAACTTAGCCGACGAGCCGGCCCATGGGGAAGGAACCTCCATGCAGCCGGACAAGGGGAAGAAGATCAACGCCGTCCAAGGACCCCTTCGCATCATAGAGTGAGCGGGCGAGCTCTCTCCCCCAGTCGTAGCCTGGCCCGAGGGGATTATCTAGGTTCACATCCCTCTGTCTATCTTTATTCCCTATTTCCTTTCCTCCAAATGTACCGGTCCGACAGGACTCTTAAGAGTACAATTGCATTCCCTTTTTGTCTTTTCTTAAATCCTCGACGTAATTGACATTTCACTAATAGTGCAAAAGAATGAAGGCCGCTGCCTTACTGGAGGAGGAAGGGGGACACTACCCTTGCCGACCGACTCCTGCGCTTGGGAGCCTGGGGGCAATTCTCCCAGCCAGCGCGGACGCCGACCGGTCCTAAGCTGAGGAGCTTTGCCCTCGCCGGCCGACTCCCGCGCTCGTAAGTCTGGGGGCAGTTCCCCCAGCAGGCACGGACGCCAACCGGTCCTAAGCCGAGGAGCATCGCCCTCGCTGACCGACTCCTGCGCTCGTAAGTCTGGGGGCAGTTCCCCCAGCAGGCACGGATGCCAACCGGTCCTAAGCCGAGGAGCTTTGCCCTCGCCGACCGACTCCCGCGCTCATAAGTCTGGGGGCAGTTCCCCCAGCAGGCACGGACGCCAACCGGTCCTAAGCCGAGGAGCTTCGCCCTCGCCGACCGACTCCTGCGCTCATAAGTCTGGGGGCAATTCCCCCAGCCAGCGCGAACGCCGACCGGTTCTAAGTCGAGGGACTTTGCCCTCGCAGACCGACTCCTGCGCTCATAAGTCTGAGGCAGTTCCCCCAGCAGGCACGGACACCGACCGGACCTAAGCCGAGGAGTTTTTGCCTTCGCCGACCGACTCCTGCGCCCATGAGTCTGGGGGCAATTCCCCCAGCCGACGCGAACGTCATCCAATCCTAGGCCAAGAACGAGGCAGCAACGCAAAATACACGAGAAGTCCGAGTAAGTCAATTTTGTTTATAATAGTTAACCAGGGTACAAAAACGTGTCTTATTTACAGGGAATCAAGGCGAAGGAAACACTCTACAAATAATCCACTCACGACGAATGACAGAGTTCATCACCTACAGAAGCTAGGACGACACCGACAGAACAAAATTGGTGGACAAAAGACCTCAAGTAGACTGGCCCAAAGCGAAGCGGATGCTTAAAAATTTGAGGATAAGGCCAGGAGAGACGGCTTAGGGAGCCCGGGCTCGGGAGGACACGTCCTCGGGCACTTCGCCCTGCTCGGAGCGAGGGGGATCGACTGGCGGAGGGGCTTGCCGAACACGCTCCGCACACTCCCGGAAGGAAGACTGGACGACTTCGACGATCCGGGGGGTGATGAGGTCTTCATACGCACCGAAGGCCTCCCTGAGAACCTCGAAGATCCTCTTCCCCAGGGTCTCGACGACGCCCCTCTCCACCTCCTCTGCAAGCCGCGTCACCTGACGCCGATCCGACAGTTCCCTCTGAAGCTCCTCCCTCTCCCGGCGGAACGACTCCGCCGCTTCGTCAGCCGACTGATGGGCGTCCTCCAGCTTTACCTGGAGGTCACCCACTCGTCCCTCCAACTCAGCCACGCGGAGCTTGAGACGCCGAGACTCCATCTGGGCCTCTATCATGGCCACCTCCGCCGCCCCGGCCCGCTCCTGGTCCCTCATGGAGGACTCCTCCAGCTCCCTCAGGCGGACGGCTCGACACTGCAATTCCATAGCGAGCGCCGAACCCTGGAAAGACGAGACATGGGCTAAGAAGAGGATAAAAGGAAGGAGAGGATAGCAAGATAACCGAACCTGTTGAAGGATCCAGACCAAGGAATCTGACATCTTGTCGGCAGGGATCTTCTTGAGGAGGGTGCGATCCCGGGGAGGGACGGAGACCTCGGCAACCTGCTGGGCCAAGGCTCGGTCGATAAACATCGAACTCCCAGGGACGACAAGGGAAGCCATATTACTCGCCAACAAGGCCCCGATCCCCGGTGATACGGGCGAGGACGCTGCGAGGGGGGTGGTCGACAAAGCTACCGAAGGATCCCCGGTGGTCGCCACAGGAAGCGCGGAACCCGTCGGACTGGAGGGATCCGTGTCCTTCTTCCTCTTCTTTCCTCCGTGGGGCTCCGAAGGCGCCGGAGGGGAGCGCTTCTGCCTCGCACCATACCCACCCTCGGGAACCTGAGGGGGCGCGCCAAGGGAAGGAGGGACTGCACCGGACCCGTCATTATCCCCTGCCTCATGGGCTGGCGGGGCGGGTCCGGCCCTTGTGACCACCCCGGGAAGGGGATCGCCAGAAGAAGAGGCGGGAGGCGCGGCCACCACCTTACCCACGGAAGGCTCGGCTCGGCGCACTTCCTCCTCAACGGTCCGCCGAGGCGCCCTTCCAGAGGAACTACCTCGGCTCCGAGCGGCTCCACGACGGATCAGCTCATCGACGTCACGGACGAACTCGCGGCCTGCCATCCCTGCAAAGGAGACCGAAATCAGGATGAGTCATAGGGCGATCCGAGGATGAAAAAGCGACCTACCCGGAGACCACAAGACGGCCTTCAGGAGTAGGTCGTCCAACAAAGACCAGATGGACTTCGATTCCAAAGGAAGAGCCAACAGCAGCGCGTCAGCTGCCCGGTCGACGTCTGAGAGAGCTAGCGACGGGCGAGGCTGGACAGAACCTCCCCAACTTGTCAAAATCTGGGCATCCCCCAGGAAAGCCACAAATACGTAATCTGAACTCCAATCCCCCGACCAGCGGGGCAGCCCGATCAGGCATTCCCTCCTCGAGCGAGCTCGGAGCTGCAGCCATAACCCCGGGCCGACCGTCTGGATCTGATAAAAATGGAAGAGAAGGGGGAGAGACGGCTCCAGGCCGCGGGTGCAGCAGAGCGTGGCGAAGCCCGTCAGTACTGCAATCGAGCAAGGGGTAAACTGTCAAAGCGGCACCATGAGATACTCCATGACCTGGATAAGGAAGGGATTGAGCGGGAAATGAAGACCCAGGTGAAACATTTCGACGTAGACGCCGACTTCATTGCTCCTCGGAAGGCAAATCCGCTCGTCGACGAATGGAACTCGGACATCGTACGGGAAGCAGAGATACCTTTCCCGGATCTCCGTGACCACCGAAGGAACGGTCCTCGACGGCGTACGGAGGATGACCGGGGGCACGTTAAGACGCACGGCAGCCGACGCCATGTCATCGCAGGCGTAGTCTGGGAATAGCTTCCCCTTCCCCTTATCTTGGAGGGGACGACTCCTGGAAGAGGAACCTGATCCCACTAGCCGGGGCCTGCCCCGCCTGGACTCTGGAGAATCCCTCGCCCCTCGGCCAGAACCGCCTATCCTAAGAGCAGCCATAATACGAGAGCGAGAAAGAAATTACCTTTTAACTAGTTTGAAGGAGGCGAAGAAGCGAAGGCGACGGGAGACTCCGAGTTGTAGAAAGCCTAGAGCAATGGGAAGAGCAATAAAGGAGAGGAGATCAACGCAGCTGGGGATCTTATATATCGGACGCAGGGACGAATTCGAAGCGCCTGACAATAACGCGTGGCAGGACTCGAAGAACCGGCTGCGTTTCGAAATCGGCGCCAGGGGAAGTCCAATCGATCCGCCTCATCATGACCTACATTTATGACCACGCCTCGATTAAAGCGCCACTCGGAATCCCAGGAGGCACAGCGGCCGAACCGAGCAAGCCAAGGCCGGTCGACCCCACCAAGGGCGGCTCACGAATCCCTCGGCTTCTCGACTTAAGATGACCCCATGAGCGATGGGGATAAGCTTGCAGCTACACGTGGCAGCATCAGAAGACCGACGGCGCCTCAGAGCCCGCGCCTTAAAAGTATCGAACGGACCAACTCATGACGATGACTAATTAATGAGTCGATATCGATTGGCGAGCCTGTCAAAGTCGGCGGAAGTCACATCGGCCGAGCTGAACCGGCCGAGGCCGATCGGCCCGACCGATGGGGGCAATTGTTACGCCTATTTGGCCGAGGCCCGAAAGACACGAGCCCAAAAACTCGACCTCCGGTCAAGAGCCCATCTGAGCACTCAGGCCCACTCGATAAGGCCCTGATCACTCCTTATTTTACACCTTTTTTCCGTGTATTTGCATGCCATTTAGATCGCCCAAATCATGTTTTTCACGATATATCGATGATATTGTGATGCTTTTCACAATTTGTTGTTTTTGTCGCATTTCAGGTGATTTGGCGCGATTTGGAGTGATCTCGAGATGCGCTTACTCTAGACAGCCACCGACGACCTCCCCGAGGGGTATTTTGCTGTTGGAGAGGAGCGGAAGAAGAATGGACGTCGCAGGAGCGACGAGGAGGCCAAAACAATCAGATTGGGCATTTTTTGTGTCCCACTCGGCCGAGTGGAGGAGCCACTCGGCCGACCAGCGAGACACTGCTCGGCCGACCCGTTCAGACACGATTTCCATGTGTACTCGGCCGAGCGATGGAGACCACATCGGCCGAGTGACGATACCACGTCCGCCCGAGTGGCGCCCGAACGAAGCCTTTCAAAAATATCGAAGTTACTGTTTTTCGGCCACTTGAGCTTCAGAAGACCCACTCGGCCGAGTGGTAAATCCCGTCCGCCCGAGTGCAGTGAAGCCGTCGGCCGAGTGACGACAACTCACTCGGCCGAGCCGCCTCCGAACTGAAGACCCCTGAAGGCCCCGACTTACTGGAAAAGTACAGGGTTCCTCACTCGGCCGAGCGACATTTGTCACTCGGCCGAGTGCGATGCGCTGCCTGTAGCGAAATTTTCGGAAAACAGGCTATGCAGGGGCGTTTTGGTCAGGATTTTTGGACGATTTTTGGGGCTATTTAAGCCCTGTTTTTACCCTAGTTTTGAGAGCCATCTCTTAGATTTTTTGCAGCTTTTTAGATTACTTTTTAGCTTTATTATTGTGATTGGAGAAGAGGAAAAACTTGGATTTTTGTTGGATCAAATTGAAGAACTCCATTGGTTTGCATCTCTCTTCCCTAAAAATTCTATTTTTATTGTTTATATCATTGTTGTGATGAATTCCATTGCTTATTTCATTGATCAAAATTGTGATATTGCTATGATTTGTGAGTAGTCTCCACGTCTTGGGGCGTGGGGATGAACCCTATGAGCCCTATTTCATAATTGTGATGAATTGGGAGAAATTGAGCTAGGATTGTTATTTGAGATTAGATTGAGATCGATTTACTACGGATGGCTAGGTATTCATATCAATTGGGATTTGCAAGAGATTGGATCCCAATTCGATAGAAAACCCTAGAAATCCGAATTGGGTTGGAGTCGGATTTTCGAAGTATCGGTTTGCAAGAGATTGGACCGATATTAGGATTTCCGGGTGCAATTCCATGCCAATACCCGTTTGCAAGAGATTGGGCGGGTAGGAACTATCCCAATCTAGATCGTGGACCGAGTTTGTAAGAGATTGGGCTCGGTGCGTGATTGGACGATGATGTTGATCCTAATGCTAGCTTCCCTAGGCTAGGGTTTGCAAGAGATTGGACCCGAACCTAGGAAAGCTATAGACCGGCAACAGCGCGAGAGCGTGAGCTTGGTTCTACATTCAGTTGCAACTAGTTCATCCGAATTCTCATTCTAGCAATTTTAATACCGACGAACCACTTTTATGAAATACGGTGAGTAGCGGGGATTCCCCATTCCCTAGACGTTCTTTATTTGATTTGATATTTCGCACATTTGTCTGACGATTGTGACAGGATCGCCCAAGGTAATTATCTCTCTTGAATAGCCAGGTTGATTAGGAACAAGCACGGTCATTCGTCCTCCCTGTGTTCGATACCCGCTCGCCGCTATACCGTGCGCTTGCGGTAAAACTACAACCGTCGCTCCGGGACGTGTATCCGGGGTGCGATCAAGTTTTTGGCGCCGCTGCCGGGGAGGCGATTGCGTTTGATTCTTTTCCACCCTAGCTACTTCTTTCTTTTATTTTTATTTTTCTTTTTTCATTATTATTATTATTTCCATTACTATTCTTACCTAACCCTTCCACGGTACTAATCATCTCTTTGAAACTCTGTTTTCCCTGTGCATGTACACGAGATCTACGGCGGACCCCGAAGCCTTATTATTTGATCCGGAGATCGAACGTACCGCACGGAGACTTAGAGCGGAAAGGAGACAAAATCCGGAAGGGCGGTTTATGACCAACCCGGAAACTCCCGAAGAATTGGCGGCAAGGATGGCGAGAATAATTTCTATTCGCGATAGGCTTCGGCCTAAGACCTCTTCTACCACATCATCCATTGCCGTGCCGGAGTTGGCGGCCGACAAGAACTTCGAGCTGAAGACTGGATTGGTGGTTTTGATGCAACAAGACCCATTTCATGGGAACGCCCATGAGAACCCCCACTACCACATCCAATCATTCTTGTCGAAGTGCGCCGCATTTCAAATGCCGGGGGTCCCCATCGATGCCATCAGACTGCGTCTCTTCCCCTTCACGCTAAAGGACAAGGCACTCTATTGGCTGAGGACGCAGGCTGACGGAGTTTTCACCTCTTGGGACGGGTTGGCGGATGCATTCATTGACAAATTCTACCCGCCATCCAAGACGGTGAAGATCCGGAGCGCTCTCATGTCCTTCAAGCAAGGACCACAGGAGACGCTCTATGAAGCTTGGGAGCGATTTAAGGATTTACAGCATCAATGCCCACACCACAGTATAGAAGATTGGGAGTTAGTGCATAGCTTCTACAACGGTCTCCAACCGGGGACCAAACAAATTATTGATGCCGCGGCGAATGGTGCAATCTTGTCAAAGACTCCTGAGGAAGCTACGGCCCTAATTGAGGAGATGGCCTCAAATAACCAACAATGGGGCGATGAGCGAGGACACTCTACGTCCTCCTTAAAGCCAACTAGCATCTATGAGGCGAAGGCCGTAGCGGAGCTTACGAGCAAATTTGATTCTCTCCACAAGGTGGTGGAGAGATTGGAGAAGTTCATTACGGAGCCCCAAGGAAGCCCTTCCACCTCCGCGCCGACGAACCAAATGTGTGATTGGCAAGACCAATCTCAAGCCATGTACTCGGGAGGAGAGCAAGGAGAAGGATCCTTGGAGCAAGTGCAATATGTTGCGGGGAACCAAGGGTATTGGTCCAATCCGGCCGCAAGAAATCACCCGGGATTCTCCTACGCCAACAATGAAGGAGCTTTGAACCCGCCACAACAACCGCCTAATCAAGCTCGACCACCACCACCCCAACAACAATACTATCCGCCGAGGGGGCCTCCACAACAAAACTTTCAACCGAAGCAACAAGTTCCACCATATAGGCCTCCCGGATACAACCAAGGGTGGAGGAATCAAAATCAAAACCCTCCACAAGCTCCACAACGATCCGACTTCGAAACTAGAGTGGAGGCGTTCATGGTCGAACAAAACAAGGTAAATGCTAGCTTGAAGGCGGGGCAAGACTCTCTTAATACCGTAGTGGCTCAAATATCGGAGCAATTGGCATTGCTCAATCGGAACACTCAACGATTACCGGCACAACCGGAGCAAAACCCACGGGGCAACACCGGCCACATCAACGCCGTAGTTGCCGTTACTACTAGAGGCGGGAAGGACACCACCCCCGCCATGATTCCTATTGAGGAGCCAGTGGAGGAAAGCTCGGGGCCAATTGAGCCGATAGTTGAAGTTGAAAAAGAGAAGGAGCCGCTAGACAAGGAGAAATCTAGAGCGGAGCAATTGATCGAGGAAAGGCGCTTCATGCCACCGGTCCCATTCCCCCAAAGGCTCGCTAGAGCGAAAATGGAGAAAAGGCTAGCAAAATTTCTCGAGTACCTAAGAGGAGTTAGCCTTAACATTCCCTTCCTTGACGCCATCGTCGAGATCCCCACATATGCCAAATTCTTGAAGGACTTGATTTCGGGGAGAAAGAGGAAGGAGAAGATCATGCTAGCCGAGGAGGGCTCTTGGTTTACTAAGAGAGAGAAGGAGCCCGCAAAATTCAAAGATCCGGGGAGTTTTCGGATTCCTTGCACCTTGGGCGGCATTCCTCTTCAAAAGGCGTTGGTTGATCTTGGGGCTAGTGTAAGTCTCATGCCTCTCTCCATGTTCTTAAAGCTAAACACCGGGACAAAATTGAAACCCACCGACATGCGCATTCAATTAGCCGATGGACGGATAACAAGGCCGGTGGGGATTGCCGAAGACATCCCACTTCAAGTCCCGGGTGGAATATGCTTGCCATGTGACTTCGTCATCATGGACGTTAAGGAGGAGGGAGACACCTCATTGATACTTGGACGCCCATTCCTCGCCACCGCCGGAGTCATCGTCGACGTGCGCGAAGGTACCTTAACCTTAAACGTCGGAAACATCGAGGTGGAGCTCCACATTCCTAAGGCCATGAAGCACATGCCTTATCACGAGGAACTTGACTACATGGACCTCCTTGATGAGGTGATAGAGGAGGCCATTCCCCACTCAATTGGCGCTCTTTTTGATGAAGATTTTGAAGAAGGCCCGGATTTAGGCCAAGATGGAAAGAAAGATGATTCCCCCGACCTCTCCGCTGAAGTAGATGAAGGCGACGCTGATGTCGCAAGGATTCGAGAGCTCTGCAAGCTCTCGAAATTAACGTCTCCAAAGAAAGCTCCGCCGGCACGAAGACCGGCATCACCGGTTAAGCCATTGACCGGAGCAAACGCTAGCTTGGGGGAGCCTCCCCCCAACACTATTCGAGACGAGAGACCACCGCGGGAGAACGCGCCGCCGCCACATCCAAATCCAAGCGCGCTCCCCGGAAAGTTTGACGGGTGCATCCCGTATGCACCAAACATCCCGCATTGATTGAAAATTATAGGGGGTCGAGCTCACGACCTTAAACGAGCGCTTGTCGGGAGGCAACCCGACGGTTTTTTTCTTTATTTTTACTTTTTCTTTATTTTCGTTTTAGAAATTTTTAGTGTTTCGAGTCGTTCGCCCAAAAATTTCTTGATAACGGGTCCTATTTTTCTTGACAGGAGAGGAGATAGGTAGATCCATCATGAGGAGGATGAACGAGACGACGAGGAGCGCCCCAAGAAGGCGTTCGACGTTTAGGAGGAGCATGAAATCGATTGGAGGAAGAAAGACGGAGTTTAGAGCCCAAACGAAGACAAACAGCAGAACACAAGGCTCACTCGACCGAGTATACTAGTCACTCGGCCGAGTACAGAAGTTCGTCCGGCCGAGCCGCTCACGAACGAGGGAAGTCTGCTGTACCCAACTCTCTGTCTATTTTCCTCATTTCATTAGAACTGCCACTCGGCCGAGTATAGATTCCCACTCGGCCGAGTAAAACGGATACCCTCCTAGGGCGAGTCATGCCGAGTAGCTTGAGTCACTCGGCCGAATGGACTTACTCCACTCGGCCGAGGCTGGCAAAGCCACTCGGCCGAAGCGATATCGGGGAGAAAATTTTTATTTGCCTCACTCGACCGAGTGAGCACGTCACTCGGCCGAGTCGTAACTTTTTTATATATAAGTGGCGAGGGGGGCGCGGATTTCGAAATCGCAAATCCCAAATCCGCCCGCGCCCCCTCAGCTCCCCTCGCCTGATCTCGCTTCACCCAGCCCCCCACTCGCCCGGACGACCTCGCCCCACCGCCGCTCGGTCCGCCACCGCCGGCCGAGCACACGCCGGTGCCTCGCCCAAGTCGCCGCCGGCGGCACGCCGTCCGATCACCTCCGGTAACCCTGTTTTCGCCGTTTTCTCCTCTTTTCGTGTATTTCTTGAGGATCCATGTGCTAAACGCCCCCCTAACCCAAATCAATTCCTATATCTATCCATTATACCCCTATTGCTCCATACATTTTGATTATTACTCGCTGATATCGCTTTTTCATGCGCAGGTTGCTTTTTGGAGCTTAGGGGAGCTCAGGGGAGCTTCTACGGGCTGTTTTGGACTTCGTGGAGGCGCGGACTTCGCACGCTTCCACCGCTTAGCACTCGCGGCGTGTTTGGGTATACGCTTTCCACTCTTTTACACGCACCACATTTTTTTTCACTTTTTCGGCGCGCGCTCGGGGCCGATATGCCGCCCCGGACACGGCCGCGGTCGACGAGAGCTTCCGCCAAGCGGAAGCGGTCGGACGAGCCCGGCCCCTCCCACTTGGTGGAGGACTCTCCTCCGCCTTCCCCCACACACCCCGCATAGCTTGCAGGCCCCGCACACCCCGCACAGCCTGCAGCGCACCCACAGCCCGCACAGCCCGCACAGCCACTCCCCGCCGCTGCACAGCCACCACCACCGGCTCCACTGGTCGGGCCGCTCGGGATCACGTTCCGAGACGACGCACACCGCGCCGTCTTCGACCGTATCTCCCAGCGCTCGATCGTACCCTCCAGGTTTGCACACCTCGCTGACCTTGGATGCCTGGGGGTACTAGAGGGGATACTTACGTTGTACGACAACGTGGGTTGGCGCGACTTCCTTCAGGTGTCGGCGGACACGTTTACCCGCCCGACACTTGAGGTTTTGAGTTCGATCACCCGGACCGATGAGGGATGCTCATTCAGGTTCATGAATCGAGAGTGCCAGGTCACTCTCGATATGATGAGAGCGTTCTTCTCATGGCCCGCCTTCCCCGGAGCCGATCGCGGTTACGGCCCTACCCACATCCCCCCACCTTCCTTCGACGCCGGTGCCTTCTGGGCCCGGATTACAGGCCACCACGCCGCCTTTGACCCTAGTAGGGCCAAGGCCTCGGCCATTGTCCACCCCTACCTACGCATTACCCATCGCCTCATGGCGACCACCTTTTTGGCCAGATATGAGCCGGGCACGATGTCTACGCCAGAGCTCTACATGCTCTATGCGATGACACGTCCCAGAGCTCTATCTAGGGATGGAGACGAGCTTGTCCCCGCCATCGTGATCGACATTGCGGCTTGGTTTTTAGACCGCATCATTGTATCGGTGGGCGCTCGCTCACCGATCTGCTGCGGCGGTCTGATCACCCTGCTTACCATGATGACCGGCGAGGACCTACCTGACGACTTGCGACGCGTCCCAGGCCCCACTTCTCTGTCGATAGATGTTATGGCCCGGATGAAGATGATTCGTCCGCATGGTGAGCGTCACTGGGTCTGGTTGCACGGCCCTTTCGGTGCCGACTACATGATTCTCCCGAGCCCTGCTCGGACCCAGATTGCACCAGCCCACATCGACTGGCTCCCGGCGATGGATGTTCTCATCCCCGCCACCTACGTGCTCGAGGCCGAGGAGGCTGAGCAGGCCCACGCTGCCCACGCTGCCCAGGCTGCCCCCGCAGACCCTGCTGCACACCCTGCCGAGCCTGCCGCCGACCCTGTTGACCCAGTGGCCCCTCAGCCCATACCAGTCGTTTCCGCTGCTCCTGACACTTCTGTCCCCACCTCTGTCAGTGTCGAGAGTACTTTTGTTGAGCCCACTTCCACCACTGTCACCACTTCCGAGGCTGTCCCCACCACTCCCGCTGCCACCTCTGGCCCTCTGTCCGTGGAGCCTCTTTGCTCCGCACTCCCCAAGCGCCCGCCGACCTTTGTCGAGAGTGGAGAGCCCTCGTTTGCCGCGGTCGTGGAGACCATGGCTAGCATGATCTCCGCTGGGATTGCGCCTTTTGGTCCACACAGTTCCGCCCCAGCAGTAGAGTCCTGTCTCCACAGCCGCCGTATTCTCCGAGAGCGTCGTGGCGTCTGTCCACACTTCTGTGCCACAGACCTCTCTGGCCACCTCGTTGCCACTTTTGCACGCTTCCTTTGTTGCCGCTGCCTCCGCTTCTCACCAGCCGGTGCCCCGGCCTCACACTGAGGCCAGGCCCACATTTGCTGGCGCGGCACCTTTTGTCCCCTTCCCTGCTGAGCCCGTTACATACTCCACACGCGTACGCCAGCCTCGCCCTGCGCAGCCTAGACCGGTGCGTCCCTCTGCACCACCCCCGCCCGACACTGTACTGCAGAGCATTCGTGCTCTTGAGTTGGCGGTGAGCGGTCTTAGAGGTGACCTTAGGACCCTGTCCTCCACCGTCTCTACGATGGCTGGACGCTTTGACCTGATCCCTCAGATCCACTACTGCCTGACACAGATCTTAGAGCGTCTCCCACGCGTACCCCCACCCACCCAGCAGGTTCCCACACACACTTCCACACACACTAGACCTGCTTCCACTTCCACGCCCACCTCAGCTCAGCAGCCTACACCACCACCACCACCACCTCCGCCTCGGGACGGAGACGGTGCAGCGCCACCTTCTTAGGCACCCCTGATGCCTTAGTCTATTCCTGCCGTTATGCTGCCCGTTTCTGCTGGGTCCCGTTGCATTTTTGTCCGCCCCCCTCCCCTCACTTATTTTGGGATTCTCATTTTGCCGTATCTTTTTATATATCTTTTTTGGGAGAGGGAGAGTCTTTGGTGACACATTTATACTCGTATCACTCATATCTGTGCATGCATCATGTCAGCATCATATTTTTCATTTCTTTATTTTTCCTCTTATTTTCCTTTTTTTTCCTTTTTATCATGCATGCATCCTCACTTGCCCCTCACATTACTTGTCTCTCTGTGTGCCACACTTTGCACATTGAGGACACTGTGCCGTTTAGCTTGGGGGAGTGAGTTCTCACGTTCTTTTTCGTTTTGCCACCTTTATTTTTAGTTTTTCACGCCACTTTCCGCTTTTGCACTTATTTTCACTTATTTTCATCATTTTTTCTCATTTTACCATGCATCACGTTTTTCTTATTTCTCTGCGTGCCGCATTGTAAATAGTTCTATTTTTCCTTTATCTTTATTTCTTTTTTTTTCATCTCATGCTAGAGATGAATTTTCTGTGATGATGTCTACGTGGAGTTAGCTTATTCTATATGCATGCTATATTTGTCTTGTCTTAGATTTTATTTCTGATATCATATGCTATGACTTGCTTTGCATTTAGAAATGGTAACCCACACTTTTTCGCCACATGAAAATGGATGAAATTTTATTATTAGCTGAGCCTGAATATTCATATGTATGCTATCACAGAAAACACACCAAGATTCACGCATTGAATGCCTATATCTGGAGTACTGATTTCTTTTCCTTTATCACTTCTATATGCATGAATTGTACACTTCACTTCAGGATGATTGAATGATGATTAGCTATGATATATCTGGATTAGTTAGCTTTTTTGTGATCAAAACTGAGTAGATTAGATTACCCTGCTGAAGTTGTCGTGCATGTCTTATAGAGTGAGCCGAGAGTTATGTATATTTCTTTCTCCACAAATCTTGAACATCATTTCTCTACTTTTAAAAATCATTGGTGAATCTCCCCTTAGTGATTCTATTTTATGGCATTTCCCCCGCTATTAATTCCTAGCTCCAAATCCCCTACTCAAAAAAAAAATAATAATAAAAGAGAGAAAAACATTCTTGTATATCATTATCTCTCTCTGAGTCGGGATCATTGTGTATATATTGCTTATTGCAAAGAAAAAAAAAGAGAGGAAAAATCCTCAATAAAAGATCCCATCTCACTTTCTTTCTCTCTTCTTTCTTTTCGTTGCTTTTGGAGCTATATATATAAAAAATGGGGATGTAAATATTTTTGTGCCACCACGCTTATAGATAAGCTTGGGGGAGTGGATCCATTGATGTGTGAGAGAGTGACTACTTGACATTGCACGACAACCTAGGCTAAGTAATATTCTATACTCGGTGAGATTGTTTCTAGCTTTACAAAATCCAGAAATCTAAGCCTAGCGTTCATTTCATGAAATCCATACTTTTCTATTCTCTCTATTCTATAGTGTGATACTCTTATACTCCAGATAGAAAGCGTTCAATTGAAAAGTGTGTGATCTGTGATTTGTATACCGCTTTAAATGATTCAGACGATGTTAATTTTAAAATCATTCCGTTTTTCATGATTATATCGTTGTTCGTGGATTTTCTATTTCTATTTGCACTATTATACTATGATATCAAAATAAAATTCTTTGACATGTATTTCTCATCCGGTGCATGCTATAAGAGTAAGTGAAACCCACGTCCTGAGAAAATGATCTAGCATCCTACCTCTTCGCTTCTTTCCTTCTTTCTTTCTTCTTCATTTTCATTTCGTTTTCATTCTTCTTCGTTTCTCATTTTTTTCGTTTTTCGCCGTTTTCGTTTTCCGAATCCACCGGGTTCGCCTTTTACTTATCTTCCTCGAGGACGAGTAAGAGGCAAGCTTGGGGGATTTTGATCACTCCTTATTTTACACCTTTTTTCCGTGTATTTGCATGCCATTTAGATCGCCCAAATCATGTTTTTCACGATATATCGACGATATTGCGATGCTTTTCACGATTTGTTGTTTTTGTCGCATTTCAGGTGATTTGGTGCGATTTGGAGTGATCTCGAGATGCGCTTACTCTAGACAGCCACCGACGACCTCCCCGAGGGGTATTTTGCTGTTGGAGAGGAGCGGAAGAAGAATGGACGTCGCAGGAGCGACGAGGAGGCCAAAACAATCAGATTGGGCATTTTTTGTGTCCCACTCGGCCGAGTGGAGGAGCCACTCGGCCGACCAGCGAGACACTGCTCGGCCGACCCGTTCAGACACGATTTCCATGTGTACTCGGCCGAGCGACGGAGACCACATCGGCCGAGTGACGATACCACGTCCGCCCGAGTGGCGCCCGAACGAAGCCTTTCAAAAATATCGAAGTTACTGTTTTTCGGCCACCTGAGCTTCAGAAGACCCACTCGGCCGAGTGGTAAATCCCGTCCGCCCGAGTGCAGTGAAGCCGTCGGCCGAGTGACGACAACTCACTCGGCCGAGCCGCCTCCGAACTGAAGACCCCTGAAGGCCCCGACTTACTGGAAAAGTACAGGGTTCCTCACTCGGCCGAGCGATATTTGTCACTCGGCCGAGTGCGATGCGCTGCCTGTAGCGAAATTTGCGGAAAACAGGCTGTGCAGGGGCGTTTTGGTCAGGATTTTTGGACGATTTTTGGGGCTATTTAAGCCCTGTTTTTACCCTAGTTTTGAGAGCCATCTCTTAGATTTTTTGCAGCTTTTTAGATTACTTTTTAGCTTTATTATTGTGATTGGAGAAGAGGAAAAACTTGGATTTTTGTTGGATCAAATTGAAGAACTCCATTGGTTTGCATCTCTCTTCCCTAAAAATTCTATTTTTATTGTTTATATCATTGTTGTGATGAATTCCATTGCTTATTTCATTGATCAAAATTGTGATATTGCTATGATTTGTGAGTAGTCTCCACGTCTTGGGGCGTGGGGATGAACCCTACGAGCCATATTTCATAATTGTGATGAATTGGGAGAAATTGAGTTAGGATTGTTATTTGAGATTAGATTGAGATCGATTTACTACGGATGGCTAGGTATTCATATCAATTGGGATTTGCAAGAGATTGGATCCCAATTCGATAGGAAACCCTAGAAATCCGAATTGGGTTGGAGTCGGATTTTCGAAGTATCGGTTTGCAAGAGATTGGACCGATATTAAGATTTCCGGGTGCAATTCCATGCCAATACCCGTTTGCAAGAGATTGGGCGGGTAGGAACTATCCCAATCTAGATCGTGGACCGAGTTTGCAAGAGATTGGGCTCGGTGCGCGATTGGACGATGATGTTGATCCTAATGCTAGCTTCCCTAGGCTAGGGTTTGCAAGAGATTGGACCCGAACCTAGGAAAGCTATAGACCGGCAACAGCGCGAGAGCGTGAGCTTGGTTCTACATTCAGTTGCAACTAGTTCATCCGAATTCTCATTCTAGCAATTTTAATACCGACGAACCACTTTTATGAAATACGGTGAGTAGCGGGGATTCCCCATTCCCTAGACGTTCTTTATTTGATTTGATATTTCGCACATTTGTCTGACGATTGTGACAGGATCGCCCAATGCAATTATCTCTCTTGAATAGCCAGGTTGATTAGGAACAAGCACGGTCATTCGTCCTCCCTGTGTTTGATACCCACTCGCCGATATACCGTGCGCTTGCGGTAAAACTACAACCGTCGCTCCGGGACGTGTATCCGGGGTGCGATCAGGCCCTATCAGGGACTCCCCCGAATGCAGATCCGACCCGGCCCCGGTAACTTACGGGTCACTCACCCACTCTTGCGGTAACCGCTCCCTCGATCCCACTACCACTTAATGGCAGTTATGGGGGGAGGCTGGCGTGGCGCAGGGAGCGGCGGCAGGGGCGGATTGAGGGGGCACGATTGGGGGCGGACGAGCGACGTGGGTCGGGGGAAATCACGGTGGAGGTCTATAAAGGGGATAGGAGGACGACAGGACGAGGGACCGCATCTCAGGTATCTAGAACCTAAGGTACTCCATCAACGACCTAGTTCCCCCATTTCATTTCCTTCCTCCCCCGCTCGCGCCGTGAGACGCCGTTCCGATCTCCTCAAGAGTCGAACCGTCTCCGCCGGGCCTCCTCTTTCAGATCTCTGTCTGACTTAGGCATCGGAGGGGATTTGGCCGGAACCAAGGTCCGGCCCCCTGACGAGCGTTCTTGTCTACGCAGGTGGCCAGCTGATCATCGGGCCGAGGCTTCCCCTCGCCCCTCGCCGACCACACACCCAGCTGGACGAGTGAGGCTTCCCCTCACCGTCCGATTGCCTAGACTGAGCGCAACCTACCGAGGCCGAGCGTCTCGACCCAGGCCGAGGCTTCCCCTCGCCCTTCGCCGAACACGCATCTAGCTGGACGACCGAGGCTACCCCTCGTCGTCCTACCTCCGAGGCCGTGCTCGTCAGTCCGAGGCCGAGCGTCTCGACCAGGGCCGAGGCTTCCCCTCGCCCCATCTGCACCGACTCGAAGCCCCCGAGGGACCTAAGCGGGCCCCTTGACCACGTTGACCGGGTTCTCCACGGTCAACGCTTTGTAGTGAGAAAACACTCTGAAACACACATAATGCAAAAGTTGGTTTTAAACTATGTCTGGAAAAAATTTATTACGTATATACAACTGGAAGGGCTTTAAAATCAATTATATACATGTATGGCAACACGTGATAACAAATAAGAAGTAATTAGAAAGGCACACTCAAGTGAGGGCCTTCAAATTGGCTTCGTGACTCCGTCCAGAGCATCTAAAATTTAAAAACACACGTCTTATAGATTTTGCAACCAGATGAACAATGCTAATCCAAAGAAGCACGTCAGAACCCTGAGTGACTCCAAGCTACCAAAATGGAACTGATTATGGTTATGCTTGCAGATGAACTGTGTTCACTATTACAAAAATATGTATCCAAGTTTTGACTTCGGCCAAACATTGAGCTAATTTAAAATGTGGGTTTCAGATTTTATGTTGTTCCTCTGTAGGATTGCATTGCCCTCTTAAATGATGAAACAACCATCCCATTCAATTTTCACTCCAATAAAACCAATATCGAGCGGGCCACATATGCATGCTTTTGTTTTGTGTGGGTGCAAAATCATCATAGAAATCAGCATATTATATATATCACTTTAAATATCTCTTGCTCAATATGTTCCAAAATAGTGAAGGGTGCAATATATAGATAGCAAGCTAGCATATGATGTTTCAACTGCCATGTGCTTGCATTGCATGTGCAGAAAATGTGACAGTCACATTAATCACCAGATGTCACCTTGTTTTCCATAAATATATTTCACCTGCAATATATATTTGAGCAACCTATACAAATGCATGGACCTGTAGTTTAAGAGATTATATTCAAAGTTTCAAAGCAAAAGAAATGATGAATTAGTTTTAGCGTTGAACTTTGAAGTCAATTCAACATATAACAAAAGTGCGGCACAAAATTAAAAAGTATGTGCATCGTATGATCTCAAAGCTTTATAAACCCAAATAAATTCAACAATAAAAGAAGTAAACGTTAAACATTCAGATATTATTTGTTTATCAATTAATAAACATCACCGGATCAAAACTTGGATACATATTAATATTAACGGAGATGAGCAAAACTTGGATACATATTCAAATATTATTCGTTTATCAACAGAGGAATTTGATTTTGGCCAACAAAAATGCATGATTAAATCTCCACCCAAGGAACTCATATATAGGAAATAACATTAAGCCCTCACTCTGGACATAAATAGTTATGCTTTAAAGGTCATATGTGGTTCTACTTAATTCAGTCACACATTGTGTGAATACGTAATCCAAATTATTTTTTCCAAATTATCAATCACTCTTATTACCTGGTTGACCAACTTTAAATTATTTGTATCAATGGCTTTCAGTGCTGGGACAAAAATTCTCCAAATCAACAGCCGCATAGCATCGGCCAGAGTCTCTACAATCACAAAACAACTATTACTTCTCCCACTGTCCCCTCTCCCAATAAATATTTCACATCTCCTTTCCTAAAAACCAAAAAGAAAAAAAATAAAAAAAGAAAAGATAGAGGAATCACATATAAAATGAAAATAACAATGACAAAATTTAATGCAAAAAATTGAAAATGATACAGGGTAGTTGAGTATAGTGTCATGGCCCCATTACTTCAATGCTGCTAAGTCATATGCATGAGCTGCAGCTGCTTCATAATCATATGCCCCTGCAAATGTTTTTTTAAAAAAATTCCCCAAAATTATAAAAACTCATTAAACATGGATAATTGTATTTTTGCATTAGATAAAAACTTACCCAGATACAATGCATTGCATCAGCGATTGAATTCAACCCACCAAAAGAACAAAAGGAAAATAAAAAAACAAATATTAGAAACTGAATCCAATCTATTATAAATTTAGAAGAAGGAAACCAAGAAATTAACATAAATAGAACCGTGATCGCCTCGTATCGCCCCGTCCATCGATTCTTATACATCATCAATATCGATATCAATAATTACCCAATTCAACAAAAATAAAAAAATCCATAGAAAAAAAGAAAAAGAAAGATACTTCTATGATCAATCTATGTTGCGAGGGAGATTCTTTGGGCACGCTCTTCCTCTTCTGCTTCACTCTGACTCGCGACTGTATCCTTCTTGTTCTTCACCATTGCGAATACTACTGAAAGATAGAGATTAGTATGGCTCAGATAACGAGAGAACGAGAGAATGATGTCCAAGTTCTGAAAATTATAAAATGCACCAAAATACACCAGAAAGATGCCCACCACCATTGCGAAATCACCATAGAACTCGTCCCCAAGCTTGTCCCAATGCCTCAAAAACGCAGAAGATATGATTTTCTAACGTGAACACCGTCTCTATAGGTGGGTATGAGCCAAAAGAGCAAATGATGTGGGCACCTCGATCATTTAGATATTTTTTGTAATGCTTGACTTGAACCATCATCGCTGGAGCACAAAAAACACGTTGAAACATAAAAAAAGTTGGAGCTTTTTACAAAGTAACTGAAATATGCTATGAGGATTCAAGAACAAATCTAGCCAAAAAATAGAAATTTTGTGAGCAATCAATTTGGAATATCGTGAGCAATCTAATAGAAATTCTCAGTGGGCTAGTTAACAAATGCTTGAAAGGGCTGCAACTGAATGCAATGTACAGTTTCATCAAAGTTGCTTAAAAATTGTTGGAAATTTCAGGAAAATTAAATAAACTTCCAATTGATGGTGACGAAACAACAAACAACATAACTGAATTCAAAAATTACCTTTAAGATCGACCGACAACTACTTTCGTGATCGAGGATAATGACTCATGCTTTTCTCCTTATCATTCTCCTTCAAAAGTGTAAATCTTGAATTGGCTTCTTGAAATGAATTATGGAGTCATTCTCATTAACCCATTAAGAATTAACTAAAGAAATCATAAATATTAATTAGCATCCAACACTCCATATATTTTTCCAACTACAGCTTGAACCAGAAACATTATGCGGCTGCCACTGCATGTTAGCCTTCAAATGCTACCATTGCTCATGAATTATTTTTTTAAAAAATCATAATGGGATTGTGGCAACTGAAATAAGTCTCTCGTCAAAGGAATCATTAGTATTTCACTAATTAAAACAAAGAATATTTTGAGGATCCCAAATTTCTTTAACAAAAAATCCCTGATTTCATTAGTATTTCTCGCCGAGTGCTTGAAAGACTACCTGCATCATAACAAAACTTTATTCAAACAGAAAACACCCTATCCACTCCGCAAACGGTAAACACATTATTGAATCCAACATATGTGATCGAATCTGCGTAGTATATGTACATGCCATCAGGGATGTCGTGAGCAGAACCAACATGCCCAAAAACACAGGAGACGTACACATGTGATCGAATCCAAGCCCAAGAATCCACCTCCATGAGAAAATCCCAAGAAATGAATTTTCTTCTGGCTACTTCTGGAAATAGTAATCAGGAGCCTCCCCCTGATCTATAACCGTAGCTTCATATATTTGACAACAAAAAAGTAAGAAATTATTAAACAATTCAACTACAAATTTGAATTTTATGAACGTACCCAGAGCCATGAGGGCTGAAATGGTGAACATTTCCCCGATTACCAGCGGGAGGTTAGATAGCTATCGCAAGAAATCTCTTCGGCAGTCTGAGCTCAACCCAGGCCATTTGCAGTGGCTTGGGCTTGAGCCCATGTGTGTCTGGGGTCGATCCCAGGCCTGGGTGACCCCTACATGCACCCATACTAATGTCCGGGTGAGCCTGAGTCCATTTTTGGGCTTTTGCCTGAGTCCTACTCGGGGTAGATTGGTCCATGACATTCCGGGATCCTAATTTGGGCATTTCTATACATTTCAAGGCTCGATTTTTAACGTCACATCATATGTGACCTAAATCCTCTTCGCAACTAATTGCGACCATATTAATTCTCATGCATCATATACATGTTCCTATTATTACTTGGACGAGGATCTCAGTCTCTGTAAGAACTTACAGCCTGACCCTCTATAGGTGGGATTTATAGCCCCTGACGACAGTGACCGCAAGCAGCAGATACCATCCCTTGTTCGGTATCATCATTATGTGGTTTGTCCTTTGACTTAAACATTGTCGGGACTACATTTGAATATGTCAGTGATGAATTCCATAGTTTTTAATCCCTTTGTCAACACTATGTTACTGCGAATCCTAGTGTATGGTTGATTGTCAACCCATAATAGCTTCACGCTCGATCACATTCGTTCGGTCTTAGCTTGTCTTTGTTGGAACTTATCCAACGCACCTTCGCCAAGGATTTTGCTAAGGACTGTAATGATTTCGCAACACTAACTCCCCACATACTAGAGTGACGAATCCTCTCTTGACAACTACTCTCCACGTACGCTTCAAATGTCACCCAACCTAAGACCTTTCAGCAAGCCCTGCTTCGAGGCTAGGTTGTAGATGTAAGTGACACCGTTCACGCCCAGGCTCGTACAATGACCTCAAGTCAAAGGACCTGCTTGCCTATCATCAATTGAGAGCAACAATTGACAATTTTGTATGCGCTATTCATGTAGTAGCTCTCGTTGGATCGTTCAGTGAACTCATTCTCTAATGAGCACTTTTGTCTCGTCTCTGATTTCGTTAAATCGAACGATCATGAGATCATCGCCATCAACACTTGGTAAAGACAGAGCACATAAAAGTCTATCTGATGCATCGATGTCCTTTCTTAATGCATCTACGACTAGAACAATTTAGAATTATGCTACTAGTGGTCGAAACACTTCTCTATGATCGAGATCCGCATCTCGATACATGTTCGACCTTGCACTAAGTCTCAGGACTTTATCTAAGTATAAAATGCAGACAAACATTATGATTATACTCAAATAAACATTACCAGATAGCATACTATCATTTTGAATAAGATATCCCAATTATAAATAATTGGCCTCGAGGGCACACATTTCCAAACAGTTTTAGGATTGCTTTCTGCAATGGCCTTTAAATACTGTGGTAGCCTCTGATATGACTCCTCTCAGTCACCAAATATCTGTGATAATGCTTTTGATCTAGCCATCCATGCTGTGTAATATGAAATTCTAATCCTTAACATGGTGTGTACATCATCCTGGATTTTTGTTGGTGTTATATCAAGCTTTGTCGTCACCATTGGCATAATCATGTTACTAATGAACCCTGCTGTGGCTTTATTATGATGTGTATTCAATGTAGGATTATTGCAGGTATGTTCTGCACCTACTTTTGATATCTTGAACCTCCCATTGATTCTTTTCCCCATTGCTGCATGAATCTGACTCGGACAATTCTAACTCGCCTCATATTGGGTATGCGAATTCGCCTTAGAATTTCAGCCACATATCAAGGAATAACATGTCTTGTTTGTCTTGATTGGTTTGAATGTAATATTGTGCTTGATGCTCCACTTCATTATTGCTTTAATCAAGTTCGTCTTTGTTTCAAATAAATCACCAACTTTAAACACTCTGCTTCTTGGCTCTTCCATACCCCCATTCTAGATTATTTCTCATAATTGTTGCATTTACACATTGCTCCTCTTCCGCTTCATCTGGCATTTGCTCTTCAAATGCCAAATTTATGTTGACAGCAACTGATTGTTGTATCCATGCGATACCATCTTCATTTATATCTATATCATAATGCATGCAATCATCCCTTGCACCGTCATGGTCGTCATTATCGGTGCCATCATTTTCTTCATCCACATGTTTCACCATGGATGTCGATGCTCCAACATATGTTGGTATGCAAATTTCTTCAGGCATTACATTTGATTGATTGGGCATCGTCTCCGATACATATGGGCTTTCCATGTATATTGAGTATGTTGCATGCCCTCCATATTCAAGAATTTGAATGCCCTGCCCTGCAATATTCCCCCAACTAATGACATATGAAAACATGCAATTTTTAGAAAATTGAATTTATATTTTAAAGATATCATATAAAAGTTCGCAATACTTATATAATTTCGATTCTTAAACATTCATAGTTTCATCCTCTTGTATGTAGTACAAACACCCTTCTCCCAACACAATCTCCCGGTGATGATACTCTTGGTTTGGAGAAGAAGACATAAATCCTGCTGACTTGTTCTCCAAATCAAGCATGCGAGCGAATATTTCACGTGCTTCAGTCAATTGGGTGTTGATAATTACATCAATCTCCACGTAAATTTCAACTGACCGTTGACTTGACCCCAAGCTGAATAGACCATCCATATCACCATCATCAAAGATCATCACGTTTGTAGTCCGGCCCTCCATTGACTGCCGGTTGCACACCAATTTCAAAGCAGACACATGCCGTCTGATATTTATGTCCTTGTATATTCGATCTACTAGCGCGGCATACGTTGACTGTTTACTCAGTATAATAGATTTAACTTTCTCTGACATTTCTTGGTTTGTGAGTTTCACCAATAATTAAATTTCCATCATAATAGCATATGATAAAATCTGGTCACTTGCTATTGTTATCACACTGCACAAAATTCCAAATAAATTTTTTTCTTCCCCAAAATTTAATATATGTGCTTCAACTAATGTAGAATATTGGAAGATGAATCAAAATCTTACAACCTATTTTATAAAAATATTTCTTATTTAGATGGATAAAAAATCTTACAATGAGAGAAATTGATCAAAACTGGGCTAGATTTGGTTATCTCTCGTCTTATCCTTTCCCTGATCGTGTCGAATTCGTTGATTTTTAACTGAAATAGGTTGATTTTTTCTTTTCTTTTCACTTCCAAGCAGTTGACGGCTTTGGGTCATTTTTGATAGAGGCAGCTTTACGAAATGAGAAGAAGAGGGCTGCAGGTCGCACCCTATAGGTTCAAACTGGCCGCACTTGGCATGGGTGGCCAGTAAATAGGCCTATGACTCGAGTCACGGTCCCTACTAGTAAATGGCCCAACTGGCCACACTTGGCAAGTGCGGCCAAACTGACTGCACTTGCTAAGTGCGGCAAAACCCAAACTTGCCCAGTCAGTGACGAGGGGTGCCCAATCAGCGCCCCTGGTCGCTGACATGGCAAAAGATGGTCAATTTTGATAAATATTTTTTTGTTTGAAATTTCAAATTATTTTTGTTTTTGGTTTTATACAAAAATTGTTCTTTTTTATTTACCTTGTAAACGTTTTTTTGGTCAGCATCAAATGTCGCATGCAGTGTCGCCATTGCATTACAGCAACATTGTTTAAGCTTTTGGAACAAAATAATCTTCTTGAAGTTTGAGAGAAGTAAACTATATCATCGTTTATTCCCCAAATTATTGATCAATGGTGTGATCTAAGCATGGTTGAGTTTTAGAGTCTTCAACTGAATATTGTATGACTACGATTATCAGAATCATGAAACATTTTCTTCTGCCATTTGAATCTGTTGGTACATTGGTTCGGCCCATGACGCGGAGAGAAATATATTCTACTTGAAGAGTGAGGCCCACTTGAAGTGGTACACCTTGGCCCAATAGCCCAAAGGCCCACTATTAAAGGCGAATTCTTACCCAATCAAGGAGCCAACTCACTTGCCTATTGGGTCCTGCTAACTGCACGGAATTGGTTAATAATGGCAGAAGAAATGGGCTTCTGTTATCTCCGTTCTCCTGATTCTGTGACACTAACTCCCCACATATGGGAGTGACGATCCTCTCTTGGCTACTACTCCCCTCGTACTCTTCAAGTGTCACACAATCTAATACCATTCAGCATGATATGTCTCGAAGCTAGGTCAGAGATCTAAGTAACACCATTAATGCACAGGCTCGTACAATGGCCTCAAGTCAAAAGACCAGCTTGCCTATCATCACTTGAGAGCTACCATTGACAGTTTTGTATGCGCTATCTATGTAGCAGCTCTCGTTGGGTCGTTTAGTGAACTCATTCTCTAATGAGCACATGTGTCTCGTCTCCAATTTTGCTAAATCGAACGATCATGATATCATCACCACCAACACTTGGTAATGACAGAGCACACAATAGTCTATCTAATGCATTGATGCATCTACGACTATGAACAGTTTTAGACTTATGCTACTAGTGGTCGAAACACTTCTCCATGGTCAAGATCCTCATCTCGATACATGTTCGACCTTGTACTAAGTCTCATTACTTTATCTAAATATAAAATGCATACACGATATATAAATATACTTGTATAAATTTTACCAAATAACATATTATTATTTTGAACAAGTTGTTTGATATGTGTTATTTATGTATATATTTTATACTCATTTCATATGCATTTCATATCATTCATCCCCAGTTCTATTCTATTTTCCCATTTGTAGTTCCTCTTTACGTTTTGGTATCTCATGTATATTACAAGAAAAAACATAGAGTTTTGGGTCTAAGAACGTGAGAAAAGAGATAAAATGAAGCGAGAAGCAATCGAGGATCAATTAAAGGGAAAAGAGAGCAAAAGTGTCACACGTGACCGCATGGATCAATCCACATGGCTGTGTCACCAGGATAGCCTCAAGCTGTTGCAAAACCATTCCATGCGATCGAGTCAATGAACTAAACAGTCATGTGGCCAATCCACACGGTCGCGTCTCCTGAAGACAGAAACCCTCATATTACGCATTTAGGCCAAAAGACCGCGTCGTTTACGAAGCGGTCTCGTCTAATAGGGTTCCCTATGTTTTTGTGGGCACCACCGGGGGTATTTGGGACTTTTCAGGTACTTTAGGGGGTATAAATACTTTTCTTCATTCTCTGAACCAGAGGACGCCTTTTGCATGGTTTTTTCAAAGTTCTTTTGTTTTGAATCAGGTGTACTTAATTCCTTATTCTCTGTAACTTTAATTGTTCTTTTTGTTCTTTTGGATTTTAGCTCTAATCCTTGAATAGAAATTAGTTCTCTTAATCTTTTGTTATTGTGGTTTGGTTGATTGATTGTTTTTGGTTAATTTCTATTACCATGGCTATTCTATATGTGAATCTAATTGAGGTTTGTTCCATGGATTGTGAGTAGTTCCTCATCTAGGGCCATTGGTTAAACCCCATTGGATATAGTTATGGATTGGTGAATTATTGATAGATTGTTGAACAATTGATGATGAGGGATATGTTAGGATGCTTATTATCAATGCAAATTGATCTCCTCCCTTGTGGATAATTAGATTAGTTGACGACGGGAATCGGGGCTAATCTATGTTTTTCAATCTCTACATTGATTCGTACTATCGATGCAGCTGACGAGAGTCAGGCATCAATTAGAGCCCTCCTAAAATAGATCCGAATCCAAATCCACAGAAGTGGCGAGCAGGAAGATTGAGGACATTCGTCGAACATAATGCACCTTACACATATTGATGTATCAATGAGAGTTGGCATCGATACAGGTTAGGTAGTCCTATCATAGCGTCACGAGAGTGGGGGAATAGGGATAACATAAGGGAATATCACATTATAGCATCATGAGAGTGGGGGTTAGGATAATTCCTTTAGGTTAGACGACCTCTTCTGAGTTCCAAGAATTTAACAATCGGTCAATCCTAATCAATCTTAATTTTATTCCAATGGTGGGGATGCCCTAGGGCCTAGAGCTTTTCTTTATTGATATTTTTCCATTATTCATCCTCAAGCCTTCTATCAATCGCGTAGCTAATAAACTTTGAGAAAAACTGGTACTCAACAAATGCCTCCCTGAGGACGACCCGTATAGCACTACAACCTCACCGTGCGCTTGTGGGGTATACACATTCATATCACGAACAAGTTTCTGGCACCGTTTCCGGGGAGGCACGGCTTGATATTAGTTTTAATCTTTGTTGTTAGACTGTGCATTTTACTTTTACTTTTTATTTTCTTTTTGCAATCAATTTTAGTACTATAGACATTTTCTTTTGGTTTTGCCCTTTTGTGCATGCACACAAATCGCATGGTATTAGGGGTTTGATTCCACTAGATCCTGAGATCGAAGCACTGCACACTAGTGCAATGACGAAAGAAAGAGAAAGCTAGCTCTAGAATCAATGGCAGAAGAAATTGACAATCCACCCCACCTCCCCCACCTAATAATGATCCACCTTTTACCAGTTCCCTTCTGGATTTCTCTATGCCCTTCAATGGGTTAACGTCGAGCATTACAAGGCCATCGGTGGAGGCCAACAACTTTGAATTGAAGCCTTCATTGATTAGCTTCGTCCAGCAAGACCAAGTTGGGGGATCACCCATGGAAACCCCCAACGATTATCTGAACACTTTTCTGGAGAAGATGGACATACTGAAGATGAATGGCATCACCAACGATGCCATTAGGCTAAGACTCTTCCTTTTCTCTCTAAAGAATAAGGTGAAGGATTGGCTTAGAACCCATGAAACTAACACTTTTACCACTTGGGATAGTCTTTCACGTGCTTTTCTAACTAAGTTTGTCCCTTCAGGAAAGACTGTAAAGATGCGCAACGAGATCATCTCATTATCCCAGTATGATCAAGAATCATTATATGAGGTGTGGGAGAGATTCAAGGATATGCAAAGAAATTTTCCCCATTACGGAGTATCGGACTGGCTCCTGATTCAAACATTTACAACGGGCTTTCACAAGAGGTGAAGATGCACATTGACGCCGCTGCTAACGGGACGATCATAAGTAAGACTCCTGAGTAAGCAAAAAAATTGTTGGAAGACATGGCCAACAACAATTATTTATGGAGCAACGAGAGAGTGACCTCCAAGAGGGGGTAAGTATGAACTAGATGTTGTTACCATGCTTTCTTCCAAGTTTGATGCCTTAGCTAAACAAAATGCTATGTTTGGGATTGATGCTGCTAATCTGCCTATGACGGCTTTGTGTGAAGTCTGTGTTGTACAGGGACACCCAAGCAATGAATGCCCATATATGCAACACCGCTGGGAATGACGATCGAGCAAGATACCGCTCTATATAGGAACAACACAAGGCAACCCAATAACCCGTATTCCAACACTTTCAACCAAGTGTGGAAGAACCACCCGAATTTCTTTTTCAGGAGCCATGGGTTGCAACCTCCATCACCATACCCGTAGCACCCCTAGAAATTTCATGCACCCCTCAAGCACCAACGCAAAATTTTAATCAGAGGCCACCCTCTCATATGACATCCTCTTCTAAATCCAATCTAGAAATACTGATAGAAAATCATATTCTTACGCAGGGGCAAAGGAATGAATTCTTCCAATCGTCTATCCAACAGCTTATGTCCACCACCAAATAGTTAGCATCAAGCCAACAGGCGGTGGAGACACAAGTGGCGCAGATGGCGTAGCAATTTTCGTAACTTGCTAAGCCACAGCTGCAACTTCCAGGGCAATCTGAGCCCAACCCCCGAGGAAATGTCAACGCAATAACTTTAAGAAGCGGGAGGCAAATAGAGAGCCCCACCATTCCCACTGCAGAAGAGGAAGGTACAGCTAAGAAGGAGCCCCGAGTGGATGTTGAAACTGAAAATGAATGTGAGGTAGCGCCTCCATCGTCTGAGTCATAAAAGGATAATGATGCTGAGAGAAAAGAAGAGGACACCATGGGGGAATCTACGAGAGTCTACATCTCCAAAGTCCCCTTTCTGTTGAGGTTGGGCAAGACCAAGTTGGAAAAAATATGGAAAATTCTTTGATATGCTGAAACAATTGACCATCACCATACCCTTCATCGACGCCATCTCTGAGATCCCAACTTATGCCTAGTTTCTAAAGGAAATCATCACAAAACGGAGTAGGAGGGAGAAGGTATTGCTATCCATGGAGCGTAGTGCCATACTCCAAAGGAAAATGGTCGAGAAGTTGGAGGATCCAGCGATCTGAGAAGCTTCTGGATCCCATGTGCAGTTGGAAATGTTACAAACAAGAGTGTGATGTGCGACTTTGGGGCAAGCGTAAGCTTAATGCCTTTTTCCATCAGCGAGAAGCTTGGGATGGGAGAGCCAAATCCCATCAACATGTCCTTGTAGCTTACCGATAGATCTGTGAAGTACCCCTGGGTATCATGGAAGATATACCAGTGCGTGTTGGGAAGATTTTAGTGCCATGTGAATTCGTCATCATGGATATGCCCAAAGACGACCGCACACCGATAATACTCGGCCATCCATTTTTGGCCACAGCAGGGGGTGCTTATAGATGTGAAGGGAGGGAAACTCTTCCTCAAGTCGGCATTGAGAAGGTAGAGTTCGACCTTCAAAATGACATGAAACAGTTCCTAGAGGATGAGCATTGCCATCACATAGACCTCCTTGAAGAAGTGCTCAGAGAGACTACCTTGGAGGACATTCTCCTAAGCCCCACAGAGGGTCTACCACCTGAGAATTCAAGTCACAAATGGAAATTGGAGAAAGCGACCTTAGCATGGACATCCAATGAGGCTCCAAAAGAGGAAATTGAAGAAGAAATTCCACGATCACACCCACCAGATCACGAAGAATTGAAGATCAAGGAGCTATGCAAGGCAATACTAACGAGGAGATGAAGAAGCATGGAGAGAGAGCAATTTCTACGCTCTTTACCCTGGAACCCCCATGATTACATATAAAAGGGAGTCAATCTAAAGACTAAAAACAAGCGCTTCTTGGCAGGAAACCCAAGTCTTTGGTTTTATTTTAGCCTATATTTTCTTCTTTTTTTATCTTAGTTAGGTAGTTGAATATTGATCAAATAAAGAACCCCAACCCAAGGAGATAAACCAAGTGTTTTTCAATGCAGGAGAGGATGATGCGACTGCATGGTTTATCCACGCGGCCATGTGGAGGGTGCACATGAATCACCCAAGGAATCAGCTGATACGCATCGATGTGGTCGTGTGTGTTGTGCCCTGTGAAGCTACTGCACATGTACTAGAGGGGGGGTGAATAGTACTTTAAAATAATCAAGAGTGTTATTCCTAATTATTGTGCAAGCATACAACAACAATGCGGAATAGACTACAATCGACAAGAATTAACAAACGCAAACAAATGATATAACGGGTTCGGATCCACCCAAGTCTCCCCGACTTGTTCCCAGTGATCCTACATCCCAACCACCCGGATCCCCTCCGGATACTTGAGTTAGAAACCACTAACCTAAGATTTAGCACTATGAAATTCTTGTAGAAAACCTCTACAAGACCAAATCATACACAATGAAAATGTGACTCCCACAACCCGAGATCACACACTTCTCTCACAACCGAGAGAACAATTCAAATATCAATGCGATGAAATAATGAAACACTTACCACAAAATCCTATGCCTTGAGTATACTTACCAAATTAGGGCAAAGAGGGATTTTGAGGAAGAAGATGTCACCAAACCCTAGCTCCAAGAAGTTGACCAGCAATGGAAGCCTAGGGTGGAGTTGGTGACCTTGGATCAAGCTCTTAGCTTGAGAGGCTCACAATAGAGAGAATCTCTCTTGAGGAATTAGGGCTCAAGAAGTGAGGGAGAGATTCTTGGTGAGAAGAGAGAGCTTGGAAATAGCTTGAGAAAACTCCTCTCTTAGGTCTGAAATAACTTTGATAATGGACCTCTAGTCTTGCCTCAAACGAATCAGGTTTGTATTTATAGAGGCAAGAAAAATCGTGTTGAAAAAGTTCCCAACGGCTCTATTCTGAAGCAGACTAGTTGGTCAACGAAGGATCACTGATCGACTAGTTTCTCAACTAGTCGGTCGGTGATTCAACGTGAACCGACTAACATGTGAACATCAAATATGAGAAGTCCAGGCAATATGAACTAGTCGGTCTAAAAGATTAACCAACCGACTAGTTTGCCAACTAGTCGGTCGGTGAGTGTTCTTTGACCGACTAAGAGTTGAAATAGTATAGGCTGGATTCAAAGACAACTAGTAGGTTTAAGAGCAACTTCCAACCGACTAGTTTCTCAACTAGTCGGTCGGTCGTAGTGCTTTGACCGACTAACTGTAAACAGTAAGATAGGCTGAACAGAGGCAATGATAACTAGTCGGTCTGAGAAGGATTCCTAACCGACTAGATCGTCATCTAGTCGGTCGGTGACTCTTCTTTGACCGACTAATTGATCAACAGTGCCAGGCTGAATTGAGCAAGGACATCTAGTCGGTTCAAGAGGAATTACCGACCGACTAGATCGTCATCTAGTCGGTTGGTTCTTCTACTTGAACCAACTAAGATGCACTAGAAGCCGAGGGAAGAAGCGATAGGCTTCGGGAAAGTTTCTAAAGGCTTCTAAGATAATCCTAGTTCTAAGATATGCGCGAAATGAAGATTATAATGTAAGTCCTACTCAAGGCTTAACATTATATTCTATGAAGCTAGAAGACATTAAATTAAACATGACGAACCGTCTTCAAAGGTTCAATCTTCACTCTTGACTTTATTAATACTCCTTGAGCTTCAACGAAGCTTCAGGCACACGATCACGCGTATTGAGAAGTCTTGAGACGTCGCTTTTGATGTACGTAGTATTTTGGCGACGATCTCCATAATTGCGCTCACAGAGAGTTAATACACGATATTTATGTTTGCTCATCATCCAAAACCAAATCTGGGGAATCAATACTCAACATTCTCCCCCTTTTTGGTGATGACAAACCAACATAAATAATAATCAATAATAATGATTCAAATGAAATTTACTTACTCCCCCTGCATTGATGACACGTTAGTTCCGTATTCAATAATAATCATACGCATCAAGCAGGCGACAGAAATATAAAATATGAATCCTATTATTGCAATTTAGGATCTAAATCCATTTTATATCTTAACTCCACCTGAATCTAACATATCAAATTAGATTCAAGGTAAATTGCTTTGAATTATCAATTAGCACATTGTCATTATTAATTCTCTCCCCCTTTGGCATTAGTAAAAAGAGCGGGAGGAGATTAACGACAAGATTACAATGGCTAAAAAATAAAAGCACGAGAGTTTAAGAATACGACCACGGTCCAAATGACACCAATGTAAAATACCAAATGTAAAAAACGAAATCATCAAACCATAGGCGAAAGTCGAAAAATGAAATCACCAAACCATAGGTGAAAATCGAAAAACGAAATCATCAAACCATAGGCGAAAATCGAAAAACGAAATCATCAAAACTCAAATCAATTTCACGTATTGAGTTTTGGAACATACTCTCCAATATCAACATTCTTAGTTAAATAGTGCATGGAAAACAATTCTATGTTTTCATAAAAGCAAATCTATTTAATTCATAAAATCGTCAAACGACGAAAGTCAATATCAGAGACAAATAAATCCAATGAGAAAACCAAATGTAGCATGCAAAAGTGTTATGCCAAAAATAGATATTAACTTCATAAAAACTTATGGCATACACAATTCTAGTACAAAATGACATCAATTGAAATATAGTCTACCAATGGATGCATTCAACACACATGGATACCAAATGTATATCAAAAGTAAGAATATACTTACAACATTAAGCTCCCCCTACTTTGGTGCATCTCTTAAGCACCATCAACTCTATTTGAATGAAAATCCTTTGCAAATCAATGAGTTGGTGGGGTTGGTATCCCATGGTGGATTTAACCTAGAGAACACATCATTTTGGTATCCAAAAATCCTTCTGGATCCTATGGGTTAGGCAACAAATTTAACAAACTAAATTCAAATAATCGTAACCCATAGCCCAACTAAATTCAAATTCAATATGAATTTAAGTTTCAAACAATCATGCACATCCAAGACCAATATGCAAATAAAAAGAATAAACCAATACTTACCACAATTGCTTTGGTACCCATAAAATGAAATTAAACTAATTGTACCAAGCAATGAAGGGTCAAAGGAAACTAACCCTTTGGAAACCAAGTCCACGAGGACTGTGATTTCTCAACAAAATCATCATTCAAAATAATATCAGTAATATACGATTACACATACATATCCTTAGCATGCATGCTTGTGTTCTTCGGACCCCAAATAGTGTATGTCTTGGGAGTCCTAATCCGATTGTGTAACGGCCTGTTTTCGGGCCAATTTGAATTTTGTGTGTGCACAGCAATTAGGTCTGTGCGTAAAGTGATTTGGTCTGTGTGCATAGCAGATATCGTCTGTGCACGCAGTAGGACCCTAGAACCTTGCTTGAACCTATAGATAGCCTCCGTGACTCGTGTCCGACTTGGGAACACGTGTCAACCCAAGCCAACACCTCGTTCACACTGGAATTGCTTTATGCACCGACCGTTTGAACAACACGCTATATACACGCAAATCGACGGGCGATTCTGGGACGAACCACACGTACATGACCGTACTTATGCCAGGAACCTGTAGGCGACCCTCGTAGACCAGTGAGACACCGCGTGCACGAACAGAACGTGTATCTCGGCAGTATCACGCGTATTGATCCGATACGGCGTTTTCCGCTGTATCAGCATAACCGGACCCAACCAACCCCGCACGCATGTGCACTTGGGTGTCTCGGAGCTCTGTGCATGCCTCGGACCCATGCCTCGATGCACGTGCACGTAACGCACATGCAAACCCTAAGTTTCACCCTGCTTCTATCCCCTAATAATTTTTGTATTACTGTACATCTTAAATTATTTTGACCTAGACCCAAAGGCCTAAGTTTTTGGCATGCTGCCTTTCCTCCCCCACTTGGCCGCATCACAGGGGAGAGATGGAGAGAGAGGGGTGAGATATAGTTTAATATTGATGTTAACAATTTTCTATTCAATAAATCCTAAAAATCAACATTAGACCCTAAGGCTTAGCCGTGCTGTGCGTTTCAGCATCGTACTAGCTGATATGATTAATCCTAAGGCTACTATTGTAACCCTAACCTATAGCAACCCCTAGACATGTGAGTAATAGCCCTTATGCTCCCATTTAAAACCTAGGCTCACCTTACTCATTTACAGCAAAACCAACACCAGCCCACGTGCTGCCCTATACCTCCATTTTCCTTATAATAAAATAAGCCCATACTCATATGTAAATACCCCTAGCCCCTGGTCATTTCATAGCAAACAAGACCTAATGAGCCGCCGCCTCCTTCCTTGTTCACGCGAAAACCGAGCGCTGCGCAAGATCATCTCCCCGTCGCCCGACCTTGAGTCTCCGACCATCCCCATCGCCAGAACTCCTTACCCGCGGCCTCCCCCGACCAAGACCCGGCCAGCCGCCGCCCCGTGCTCCGTCAGGCGTGGAGCAGCAGTGCCGCGCTGCTGATGGCCGCACACAGCGACGCCCCGACGTTGCAGCGACGCCGCCTAATGATCAGCGGCCTCCCCGGTGATGCTGCGCCGCCTCCATATCTCGCAGCGACCAAACCCTGCCTGCCGCGCTGATGGCTGTGCAACCGCAGCCGCCACTCTGGGAGAGCCGTGCGTAACCTACGCCATCGCCTGAGGATCGCCGGCCATCCCCTTCCTCGTCATCGGCCAACGCCACCCTGCCTCCGGTCTTTCCCGATGACTGGCCGCCGGAAACCCCCTTGCAGCTTCTCCTCGATCCTGAAGGGATTCGGGTTTGATGTTTAAGGAGCTATGATTACAGGAGATTTAGAGAGGTTCTTTTGGGATTTTTATGTTCAGCTATGTATGATAGGAAGTTCCGTTTGACACTTAAGCAGCAGCTGATTCATTAACATCTCTTCCCTGTCTTTGTCTCCTTGCAGCTTCCCCTCCCCTTTTCCGATGCTGCCTCCGACGACCACACGCTGATCCGTCCACCCTTGCTCATTTTCGACCATCCCCTCGACAACGGAACTCGGCCCCCTCTATGGCAGCCGATCTCCCTCTTTGGACCATGAGCGCCGGCCAACAACTCGTGCGGCAGCAGTCCCTCTTCGCGTCGCAGCGATGCACGACTGGGACCTCACCTTGGAGATCCAGCGGTACCGTGAACCCTCGGTCAGCCTACTCTTCGGTTCGACACTAAGAACAGCGTCTACGAACGTCGTTTGAAGTTTCGTCGCAGATCCAAGCGTCGATCGACCATTTCACACTTCCCGAGGGCAATCCGACGACTTCTGCCACTGACAATCACCTCTGGGTACCCTCAGTCGCTGATTACAACAATGTGGAGCTGACGGATCGCTGATAGGAATCTGTACTCCAGGCCTTCCACCCTTGACCTATCGTCAGGTGACGCGGCGTTGTGTCAGAATTGTCATCGACGTGGAGCTTTCGCATCTGGCTAGGTAACGATTCTCTAAGACTTGTTGCTCTAGTAATTAGGGCCAACCTGCATGAAATAACTCACATAGAACGAACTCATTAAAGAATCGCCTCGATCGATCAATGGACTTACTCTGCTGTGCACATAGGATAGATGGAATGATCGATCGAACTATGCAGCAAACCATAGGTCTGGTGACCCAAGCGGGCCCAGTTAATCTGGCTTATCTTCTGTCGTTGCATGTGGATGTTAGAGTGCATGATTGTGATGATAGGATTATCGTACAGGTTCTGTAGATCCGTTGGTTGACCCAGACCCTGCTGGATTACATACTTGCCGGAATCTTTCAGGCAAGGAATGAGACTTTAGTTACTGCTTTTATTCTTTTCTAGAAATGATGTTAGAACTGCTAGATTTATTTCCGAAAAATACTTGAAAATGATCACATGTTACTTTCTGCTCGAACCCACTTTTAAGATGCAACTTGAACCTCACATGCTAATTAATAAGCCAGACATTATAATTGTGTGGATCTTTGTAGAAGATCACAGGCGTGGGCCTCTCCTATACGTAGGTTGGCACTACTCTTGTGGAGCGTCTGCTGGCTAGCCCAGAGACGGCTCGCTTACGGATAGTTGATTGATGACGGGGGTGACCATTGAGAACTGGTGTACCCCAGCTTTGGCTCACCCGTGACTGGTGCACTCCGGTATGATACGCGGTATCATTCGTGATCTTTGTCTTGTCTCGTGTCTAGATGGAGCGTTTGTTGGCTCGTGTCCATAACACAAACGACTCGCGGGTGGGTTAGGACAAAAGAGTCTAGCTGGGCCTGGGGGGTAGCTCCCCTCCGCCTACGCAGCTTGAGTCCTTAGGCTTTATCTTTGTATCACAGTTTGTGCACTCCTGTCTGCTTCGCAGGGATGCACTCCGGTCGTTTGACCTTTTCTAGACTTGGACAATCTGACCAGATGGACACCCCTGGCAGATTGACAGAACTACCTGAACAACTCTTAGACGATCTGACTAGATGGACACCCCTAGCAGATCGATTAGAACAACCCTTACTTTTCCTGCTTTCTAGAACTCCTGTGTAGGTTGTCATTTAAATTCCATATCGAACTGCTAGAATTGTATAACTGCTTTAATTATGGTCTCATTAGTTCGTTGCTGACATGTGTTTTGCACATGTCACAGACTTGGCTGAGCTGGCATCTCCTGAGGATCCCAGCAGACTCTTCACTTTTTAGTTGTCCCTGGTACGTGCAGTTTTAGCTTCTATGTTAAACTCTTTGTTGGTTACCTTCTGCTTTGAATAGTATTTTATATTACTGGTTGACTATTGTTTCATGCTAAACCATTCGATCGGACTTTCTCCTCCGCATCATAACTTGCCTAGACGCTTATTGGACCCCGAGCCTCAACGGCTCGAGTCCATGCGGGCTGGCCATGTCTCGCTTCCCAAATCTTTTGGGAAGCGGGGCGTGACAGTTTTTGTGGTGGCCCATGCAGGTCATGATCGAATGATTTATCGAAACAATAGTGTTGCAGTAACTATTCAAACAACCAACAATATTCGAGTCTGACATAAGTTAGTAGGGTTTCGACTAGTTCCCTGGCCCCCTCTAGTTTGGATTTGAGTGAAAATACAGGAATAAGATGAAGTTTAAAGTGATGTATTTCTAACACATTAGATGGTTATAAGGTGGATTCTCGACTTGACAAGGAACCATGGAAGTGAGAACATTGAATCGAGGGAATGAGATCGACTCTTTGTATGCTGCGTGATAGAAGTGTGGTGATTAGAAGTCTTGTCTTAACGACTAAAGGCGTAGACCTACATCGATCAAGTGAAATGGTGTGCATCGGATATTATGAGCATATATATATATAAGCCGAGTAGCAACAGTATAACCTGGGTTTTGAAGTAACGTGGTTGGAGTAAATAATATGATCATTAGAGATGAACAGAAGAGATTCAGAGTGATAATGTGAAGACGAGATTGATCTTATGATGGATTGTATAAGATCGACAACATGATCTGTTTCGGACACAGTGATTTAAAGGAATTAAGGATTTTGGGAATGTCATGGGAGTTTCAAAGTCGGCCGTTTGGATACGCATCGAGTGCGTATTGATCACTGGATTCCAGTTACAGTTTACGAAATGGTGAAAGGCGATGACTTCTCCAGATCATGTGGGTGGATTATAGTCAACCTTGACTAGCAGTTTAAGTGTCAATGAAAATTCTAGATCAAGTCAAGTGAGCATGTTTGGTTTTACGAGTGCTCAATGATCAGGAAATATGGGAAAGGAGTTAGTAGATTGCCTTGGATGTTTGGATTGAAAAGGAAATCGTAAGTAAGTCTGACGCCCGAAAATCTAGAATTGGTTGGTAGTTTCACTTTAGAGATTCCTAGAGGCAGCTGAGCCAAGAACCAATTGAAGCGGAGGACAACAGGATCATTATAACAGGTTCTCATGAACGGGCTTTTGAGTTGGAAATTTTATGGGTGTTTAAAATGATTGGGACTAGCCAATTAGGGTTGGTTAATTGGAGGTTGTTTAACCACCCTAGAGGTCAAATATTGGAAGTGTCTGCACATTAGAGCCTTGTGTTTGTTCTGCCTTCCCCGTAGATCCATGAGGAGGATTACCCGTCTTGTGTGAATATATACCATTGTCGGACATGCTTAGTATCATTACTTAGGTATATGTGAGCTTATGGATGAATAATGGAATATGTGTATTGCGATGAATGTAATGATTATGTGTATATAGTACATGAATAAGTATAGATACTTATGTAAGATAATAGGTGTGAATATATAATGCCTGTGAATACATATAAGTCTTGGTGTTCCCTCGAGTACGAGTGGACATGCTTATAGATACTAGGATAAGAATGTGTTGCGTGATTGTATATACGTATACATGGGATGAGTATGAATTACATGTTCTGATGTGTGAATGATTGTATAGTGATGTCTAGCTATTTACTAAGGCTACATATGATGAGTCGTGTCATATAGATATATAGGAGTGTGTGTATAAGTACATAGATTGTATATTGTTTGGTATGTATCTTGGAGTCTCACTAGAGAGCGAGTGAGTAAGCTCAGTAAGTATTTTATAATGTGGATGTGGTTTGCGGATGTGAGTATAGTGTTATATATCCGTGCATGATAGGATATGGTGAATGTAGTTGTTTGTGCTGGGTTACGCTACGCACCTGGGCGTGCGTAGCTACACCATATATAGGTACAGGTTTATTCTATGGCTATGAATGAAGGGTTTACATGTTTGAATGAGTATGTGTTAGTTAAACTAGGAGTGAAATGTGCTATATGCATAGTTATTAGGCTGGATGCATTGTGTTTGTAGGAATAGATTACCATGATAGTGTGATTATGTATTGCTTGTAATAAGAAATTGTTTGTCATTTGGTGTTGTGGCGAATAGTTATAATATAGCTAAGTATTATTGTTATGATTGATGTGTTGAATGTATACTAGGGGATATACCTTTTGTAGGTTATATTGAGTAGATATATGTATTTTCGGTTTTAAATTCGTGATGAATTTAAATACCCTGGTTAGGATATGTATACTATATGTATAATGCAATGGTTGTATATGATGGGGTGATTATTGAATGTTGGAATATGATTGTGCGTAGGATGGGTGTGCGGAGGCACTTCCATGAGTTAGAAAATGTATGTGTGAATAATATTAACCTAGCTATAAGTACAAGATATAACGGTTGGGAAATAACGGATGTATATTATTACTGAGCATGTATATAGATAAATGTATTAGGTAATATGTTGGTTAAAGTACTGTGCTAGGAAAGATCGGGGTAGTTACTATAGTTAACTAGAGGAGTCTAGCCATGCCTGGAATTAAGAAAGTCCGAGGACGGACTTTATTCTAAGGTGGGTAGGATGTAACGGCCTGTGTTCGGGCCAATTTGAATTTTGTGTGTGCACAGCAATTAGGTCTGTGCGTAAAGTGATTTGGTCTGTGTGCATAGCAGATATCGTCTGTGCACGCAGTAGGACCCTAGAACCTTGCTTGAACCTATAGATAGTCTCCGTGACTCGTGTCTGACTTGGGAACACGTGTCAACCCAAGCCAACACCTCGTTCACACTGGAATTGCTTTATGCACCGACCGTTTGAACAACACGCTATATACACGCAAATCGACGGGCGATTCTGGGACGAACCACACGTACATGACCGTACTTATGCCAGGAACCTATAGGCGACCCCCGTAGACCAGTCAGACACCGCGTGCACGAACAGAACGTGTATCTCGGCAGTATCACGCGTATTGATCCGATACGGCGTTTTCCGATGTATCAGCATAACCGGACCCAACCAACCCCGCACGCATGTACACTTGGGTGTCTCGGAGCTCTGTGCATGCCCCGGACCCATGCCTCGATGCACGTGCACGTAACGCACATGCAAACCCTAAGTTTCACCCTGCTTCTATCCCCTAATAATTTTTGTATTACTGTACATCTTAAATTATTTTGACCTAGACCCAAAGGCCTAAGTTTTTGGCATGCTGCCTTTCCTCCCCCACTTGGCCGCATCACAGGGGAGAGATGGAGAGAGAGGGGTGAGATATAGTTTAATATTGATGTTAACAATTTTCTATTCAATAAATCCTAAAAATCAACATTAGACCCTAAGGCTTAGCCGTGCTGTGCGTTTCAGCATCGTACTAGCTGATATGATTAATCTTAAGGATACTATTGTAACCCTAACCTATAGCAACCCCTAGACACGTGAGTAGCAGCCCTTATGCTCCCATTTAAAACCTAGGCTCACCTTACTCATTTACAGCAAAACCAACACCAGCCCACGTGCTGCCCTATACCTCCATTTTCCTTATAATAAAATAAGCCCATACTCATATGTAAATACCCCTAGCCCCTAGGTCATTTCACAGCAAACAAGACCTAATGAGCCGCTGCCTCCTTCCTTGTTCACGCGAAAACCGAGCGCTGCGCAAGATCATCTCCCCGCCGCCCGACCTTGAGTCTCCGACCACCCCCATCGCCAGAACTCCTTACCCGCGGCCTCCCCCGACCAAGACCCGGCCAGCCGCCGCCCCGTGCTCCATCAGGCGTGGAGCAGCAGCGCCGCGCTGCTGATGGTCGCGCACAGCGACGCCCCGACGTTGCAGCGACGCCGCCTAACGATCAGCGGCCTCCCCGGTGATGCTGCGCCGCCTCCATATCTCGCAGCGACCAAACCCCGCCTGCCGCGCTGATGGCCGCGCAACCGCAGCCGCCACTCTGGGAGAGCCGCGCGCAACCTGCGCCATCGCCTGAGGATCGCCGGCCATCCCCTTCCTCGTCATCGGCCAACGCCACCCTGCCTCCGGTCTTTCCCGATGACTGGCCGTCGGAAACCCCCTTGCAGCTTCTCCTCGATCCTGATGGGATTCGGGTTTGATGTTTAAGGAGCTATGATTACAGGAGATTTAGAGAGGTTCTTTTGGGATTTTTATGTTCAGCTGTGTATGATAGGAAGTGCTGTTTGACACTTAAGCAGCAGCTGATTCATTAACATCTCTTCCCTGTCTTTGTCTCCTTGCAGCTTCCCCTCCCCTTTTTCGATGCTGCCTCCGACGACCACACGCTGATCCATCCACCCTTGCTCATTTCTGACCATCCCCTCGACAACGGAACTCGGTCCCCTCCATGGCAGCCGATCTCCCTCTTTGGACCATGAGCGCCGGCCAACAACTCGCGCGGCAGCAGTCCCTCTTCGCGTCGCAGCGATGCACGACTGGGACCTCGCCTTGGAGATCCATCGGTACCGTGAACCCTCGGTCAGCCTACTCTTCGGTTCGACACTAAGAACAGCGTCTACGAACGTCGTTTGAAGTTTCGTCACAGATCCAAGCGTCGATCGACCATTTCACACTTCCCGAGGGCAATCCGACGACTTCTGCCACTGACAATCACCTCTGGGTACCCTCAGTCGCTGATTACAACAATGTGGAGCTGACGGATCGCTGATAGGAATCTGTACTCTAGGCCTTCCACCCTTGACCTATCGTCGGGTGATGCGTCGTTGTGTCAGAATCGTCATCGATGTGGAGCTTTCGCATCTGGCTAGGTAACGATTCTCTAAGACTTGTTGCTCTAGTAATTAGGGCCAACCTGCATGAAATAACTCACATAGAACGAACTCATTAAAGAATCGCCTCGATCGATCAATGGACTTACTCTGCTGTGCACATAGGATAGATGGAATGATCGATCGAACTATGCAGCAAACCATAGGTCTGGTGACCCAAGAGGGCCCAGTTAATCTGGCTTATCTTCTGTCGTTGCATGTGGATGTTAGAGTGCATGATTGTGATGATAGGATTATCGTACAGGTTCCGTAGATCCGTTGGTTGACCCAGACCCTGCTGGATTACATACTTGCCGGAATCTTTCAGGCAAGGAATGAGACTTTAGTTACTGCTTTTATTCTTTTCTAGAAATGATGTTAGAACTGCTAGATTTATTTCCGAAAAATACTTGAAAATGATCACATGTTACTTTCTGCTCGAACCCACTTTTAAGATGCAACTTGAACCTCACATGCTAATTAATAAGCCAGACATTATAATTGTGTGGATCTTTGTAGAAGATCACAGGCGTGGGCCTCTCCTATACGTAGGTTGGCACTACTCTTGTGGAGCGTCTGCTGGCTAGCCCAGAGATGGCTCGCTTACGGATAGTTGATCGATGACGGGGGTGACCATTGAGAACTGGTGCTCCCCAGCTTTGGCTCACCCGTGACTGGTGCACTCCGGTATGATACGCGGTATCATTCGTGATCTTTGTCTTGTCTCGTGTCTAGATGGAGCGTTTGTTGGCTCGTGTCCATAACACAAACGACTCGCGGGTGGGTTAGGACAAAAGAGTCTAGCTGGGCCTGGGGGGTAGCTCCCCTCCGCCTACGCAGCTTGAGTCCTTAGGCTTTATCTTTGTATCGCAGTTGGTGCACTCCTGACTGCTTCGCAGGGATGCACTCCGGTTGTTTGAACTTTTCTAGACTTGGACAATCTGACCAGATGGACACCCCTGGCAGATTGACAGAACTACATGAAACTCTTAGACGATCTGACTAGATGGACACCCCTAGCAGATCGATTAGAACAACCCTTACTTTTCCTGCTTTCTAGAACTCCTGTGTAGGTTGTCATTTAAATTCCATATCGAACTGCTAGAATTGTATAACTGCTTTAATTATGGTCTCATTAGTTCGTTGCTGACATGTGTTTTGCACATGTCACAGACTTGGCTGAGCTGGCATCTCCTGAGGATCCCAGCAGACTCTTCACTTTTTAGTTGTCCCTGGTACGTGCAGTTTTAGCTTCTATGTTAAACTCTTTGTTGGTTACCTTCTGCTTTGAATAGTATTTTATATTACTGGTTGACTATTGTTTCATGCTAAACCATTCGATCGGACTTTCTCCTCCGCATCATAACTTGCCTAGACGCTTATTGGACCCCGAGCCTCAACGGCTCGAGTCCATGCGGGCTGGCCATGTCTCGCTTCCCAAATCTTTTGGGAAGCGGGGCGTGACATATTGGGAGCATGCATACATTGTTGATGTCTATGTGATGTATGTCGTGGATAAGCATATGACATATGATGAAATGGTGCATGATGATAATTGTTCATATGAGAATGTTGATGAACATATGCTTGTGGTGGAACACGTGCATGAGTGTGTCTCACAGGGTGTGCTCGTGCTCGTGGATGCGGAGCATAAAAATCATCATACGTGCTAGCACGTGGAGTAGGATGTGTGTTCCTACGTGGCATGGTATACTTGAAAGCATGACCCTTCTTTGGAGGTCCACCCAAAGTGGGTTTCTTTCCAAATGGGGGTGTGTTCCTAGCGGAAGCACCATTGGTAGAAGAACTACCCATGAAGTGTTTACTCCCACTAGTAGAAGCTTCGAAAGATGGCCTAACAAAGGTGGCGAATGATTTGGATGAATCTCCCATCTTATACCCCAAGCCAATGTGATGATTGGCCGGAAGTAAGTCATTTAGGATATTATCCAAATTGGCCTTACCTTTATTGAATTCATTGATTCGGCCTAATGTGCACTCATATTTCTTGGTGAGAGAATGCATCGAAGCATCCAAGGTGGACACTTGCGATGTGAGTGCACAAACACGTGGCTTGAGATTTTTATTCTCAATACTCAAAGTTGAGTTTTGAGACGTCAAATCCGCTATCACATGTTCATTCGAATCCTCTATATGAACATGCTCAAGTTGAGATTTGAGATTTACAATCTCATTTCTTAACCCTTCAACAACGGTGTCGTTGTTGACGATGATAGGTTTAAGCGAGGTTTGAAGACTAGTTAGTTCATTTTTAGTCTTAATAAATCTATTCGCTAATTTAGAAAACTTATCCCAAAGTTGTTCATTGGCTAATCTAAGTTCATCCATGGTTACCTCACCGCCTTCATCCTCGCTTTCCTCGCTTTCATAGGAGGAAGTCTCTTGAACATGTTCTTCTCTTCCCATGAAGCACATGTGTGCTTTCTCTGCCTTTTCATCATCCGACTCTCCACTTGAGGAGTCCTCGTCGGAGTCGGTGAATGTGCCGACAAGTCCTTTCTTGTACTTTCTCGACTTGTCGTATTTGGATGCCTTCCACTTCTCCTTGTGTTTGTTTAGAGGACAATCCGGCTTGATGTGTCCTGACTTGTTGCATTTATAACACACGGGAGTAGAAGCATTAGTCGAACTAACTTTAGATTTATTTCTAAAGTTACCTTTTTGAAAGAATCGGTCGAACTCCTTTGCCATACTGGCAATGGATTCTATGTCTAACTCTTCTTCCGATTCTTCATCGTCGGTAGATGGAGCGGCCTTGTACGCAATCGCCTTTTTCTTTGGCTCGTCTTGCTTCAAGTACGCCTTAATCTTCTCCTTCATCTTGATCTTACTTTCCTTGCGTACCTCGTAAGACAACAAGGTACCCATTAGCGGTACAACAGTGTACTTATTCATATCGTTACCTTCCTCGATGGCGAAGGTACGCTTTTCCCAACAAGAAGGAAGTCCGTCAATAATCTTCGCGACTTTCTCCTTTTGGGTGTAGATCTTCCCAAGAGCTTCCAATTCGTTGGATATGTCCACGAAGCGAGCATAGTAGTCCTTCACAGTTTCACCCTGTTCCATGTGAAACAACTCGAATTCTTTGTTAGCGACAACGAGTTTAGAATCTTTTATCGTACTCGTTCCTTCGTGCAAGATGAGGAGTTGGTTCCATACTTGAAATACACTCTTACATGTGCATATCTTGTTGAAGTCTTCAGGCTCCAATGCACATTGCAAGGCATTCATTGCCTTGGCATTGTTTACCTCCGCGGCAACCTCCGCGGTAGTCCACTTCGTGAAGTCTTGTTCGGCGGGCTCGACATACTCCGTCAATGTGGCTCTCCAAAGTGAAGCGCTCCGGAGGAAAGTTTCCATCCGACATTTCCAGTACCCATAGTTGGTACCGTTGAAGTGAGGAGGCCTGACAGAGGATTGTCCTTCCATAACTGAAGAAGATCCTTGACGATCCTGGAAGACGTTGTAGTCGTTGTTTGTCATAGCTTTGAACTCTGGCTCTGATACCAATTGTTGTGCCCTGTGAAGCTACTGCACATGTACTAGAGGGGGGATGAATAGTACTTTAAAATAATCAAGAGTGTTATTCCTAATTATTGTGCAAGCATACAAACAACAATGCGGAATAGACTACAATCGACAAGAATTAACAAACGCAAACAAATGATATAACGGGTTCGGATCCACCCAAGTCTCCCCGACTTGTTCCCGGTGATCCTACGTCCCAACCACCCGGATCCCCTCCGGATACTTGAGTTAGAAACCACTAACCTAAGATTTAGCACTATGAAATTCTTGTAGAAAACCTCTACAAGACCAAATCATACACAATGAAAATGTGACTCCCACAACCCGAGATCACACACTTCTCTCACAACCGAGAGAACAATTCAAATATCAATGCGATGAAATAATGAAACACTTACCACAAAATCCTATGCCTTGAGTATACTTACCAAATTAGGGCAAAGAGGGATTTTGAGGAAGAAGATGTCACCAAACCCTAGCTCCAAGAAGTTGACCAGCAATGGAAGCCTAGGGTGGAGTTGGTGACCTTGGATCAAGCTCTTAGCTTGAGATGCTCACAATAGAGAGAATCTGTAACGACTGGTTTTCGTGTAATTGGATTATCTATATTAAAATATATGCTTGGTGGATTTTCTCCTTGGATGTGTGGTTTTCGTCGCCATAGCTTTCACTTTCGATCGTTTCGTCGTGATTTTCTAGCTTCTTCCTTCGATCGTTGGGTTTGGAGTAAGTCATTCGTGACGAGCTTCAAATCGCTCATATCTTAGAGTATAAATCGATCCTAGAAGTCATAGAAGTCTTCCCGAAGCTTCGTGCTTCGAATCGACACTTTTCGTGCACGTTAGTTGGTTCAAGAAGGAGAACCAACCGACTAGATTTCAATCTAGTCGGTCGGTAATCCTTAATGGACCGACTAGTGGGCTTTGATTATAATTCAGAAGCTACTGTATCTGTTTAGTCGGTCTAAGTTCATCTTTCGACCGACTAGTTGTCAAACTAGTCGGTTAAGTTTTGTACTCAGACCGACTAATTCTTCGTTCTTCTGAACAGTCGAGTACTGTTCACTCTTAGTCGGTCTAAGAACGTTCGTCGACCGACTAGATGAGAAACTAGTCGGTCAGCAGTTGTTCTTTGACCGACTAAATCTAAATCCTATTTTCGTTCAGAAGTTACTGTTTACACTTAGTCGGTCTGCGTTGGTCGACTGACCGACTAGTTGCCAAACTAGTCGGTCAGTGGTTGCTCTTTGACCGACTAATCTGTGTTAAAACCCTAATTTCTGGGCAGCCGCCAGCCCATCCTATTTATACCCCTCCCAAACGTTTTCTTCTTCCTCCACTCGACCCAAAACCCTAGTTTCTCCCCCATTGAGCCCCCATCTTCCTCCAACCCTTACTCCTTCATTCCAAGCCCAAGATCCATCATCTAAACCCTCCATCAACTCATTCTACCTCTCATCTTCCCCAAAATCTCATCAAATCCCCAAAATCCCCCAAAAACCCTAGTTCTCCAAACTTCTCCAATCACCTCCAGATCTGATCCCTAGGTTCTCCGGAGTGTTTCTTCCGCTTCCTCACGGTAAGAAATCGATCTCTTGATGTTTTCATAACCTATTTGTATTTTTATGAAACCCTAATGAATAAATGTTGTTTTGATGGTTATTTCCCCGTAACAGTGATTTCCCCGTAGATTAGCATCCGCGAACCTTCGTGATCGTCATCCCCGGTGCTAGGCAAGTGAAACTTGCATTCCTTGGTTTAGGCCATGTCTTAGGTCATTTACCTTGTTTTAGCGTAAAAGAGACTAGACGGTGAAAGGATAGCCGTCTAGACGGCATTGACCTAGCTTGACAACGAAGCTTGGTTCGTCACCCTTATCATGCTTGTATGTCATGTTTAATTACAATTAACGGTACGCGAATATTGTTCATGTCATTGCATTTTGCCTGTCATGTTTAATTGCAATTAACGGTACACGAATATCTGTTCATGACATTGCATAAATCGATTGTTCACCGTGAATGTGTAGCTCACGCTACAAAACTGATAGTTCCTGGCTCGTGACCAGAAGCGAGCATAATGAGTTGCTAACCCCAACGCTCGATATTGAGGCTAGGTGTCCCCTACGCCATACTTGTGTTTCCTGGCTCGTGACCAGAAGCGAGCATAATGAGTTGCTAACCCCAACGCTCGATATTGAATTGTGAACTTGGAAAACAAGCTCCCGTGCGGGGCAACCCTGGCTCACTTGCTGGGCTCATGTGCAGGGACCCTGGCTTGTTTACGTGTGGGATGGGGTAAGGGTTAAGCGGCCATTCAACTGGGAGTCTGCCTGATCAGCAACTGCAGTTGTAAGGCGTAAACTCTGGGGTGGGGTAGTGTTTAGTGCCGATCGGTGTAAATGTTGTACCATTCAGCTGAAGGGCGTAAACATCTACAAAACAACGTGAAATGTGAATAGTGAATTGATTGAGATTGTTAGTAGCTTGGCTACTCTTGTCTTGTCCCGATACTTGTTCTCTTGTACTTATTGTCTCGCCATGTCTTACTTGTGCACTCATGTTATAACTGCCATGTCATGCATACTAAAACTGCTAGGTTGCTAGTTTACCTTCCTTTCAGTTTCCTTGCTCAAGTCTTTTCAGATTTGCTGACATGTGCCCCTTTCTCTTTGGGTGTCGCATGTTAGTTGCCGAGCCAGAGCTTGTTGCAGAGGACGTTGTGTTTGCCGAGGAGGAGTCTTGTGGACACCTGTGACTTGTTGAGTTTCCCTTTATGTTTTAGGATTCATGTTACTAAAAATCGTGTTGAAAACGTTCCCAACGGCTCTATTCTGAAGCAGACTAGTCGGTCAACGAAGGATCACCGACAAACTAGTTTCTCAACTAGTCGGTCGGTGATTCAACGTGAACCGACTAACAGGTGAATAACCAATATGAGAAGTCCAGGCAATATGAACTAGTCGGTCTAAGAAGATTGACCAACCGACTAGTTTGCCAACTAGTCGGTCGGTGAGTGTTCTTTGACCGACTAAGAGTTGAAATAGTATAGGCTGGATTCAAAGACAACTAGTCGGTTTAAGAGCAACTTCCAACCGACTAGTTTCTCAACTAGTCGGTCGGTCGTAGTGCTTTGACCGACTAACTGTAAACAGTAAGATAGGCTGAACAGAGGCAATGATAACTAGTCGGTCTGAGAAGGATTCCTAACTGACTAGATCGTCATCTAGTCGGTCGGTGACTCTTCTTTGACCGACTAATTGATCAACAGTGCCAGGCTGAATTGAGCAAGGACATCTAGTCGGTTCAAGAGGAATTACCGACCGACTATATCGTCATCTAGTCGGTTGGTTCTTCTACTTGAACCAACTAAGATGCACTAGAAGCCGAGGGAAGAAGCGATAGGCTTCGGGAAAGTTTCTAAAGGCTTCTAAGATAATCCTAGTTCTAAGATATGCACGAAATGAAGATGTCAAACGGGAGCCAAAAGAGAAGAATTGAGCCCAGGGAAAAGCTGGAGCGACGCAGTCACGTCTCTCAAACGACACAATCATTTAAAATGCACCAACTCTCTAGAATTTTTTGCCAAAATGACTCATTGACGCGGTCCTTTAAAATTTTGAAACAACCACGTCGATCCAATTTTCCAAAGCCAAAAGACCACCCAATTTCTAAAGCGACGCAGTCTTTTGATCCTCTTGACGCGACCGCGTAAACCCCAAAACTCCAAGGCCAAAAATTCCACACATATTCTGCCATCAACGCGGTCATTTGAGATCTTCAACATGACCATATAAATTATGCAAACTCTCTGTTTTTTGGGCCTAATTTGCATTCTGACGTGGGTCGCATGAACTCTTCAACTCGACCGCATCGACCCAAATTTTGACCCTCCAAATTCTGATACGACGCAATAGACATGCCATTGATGCAACCGCATCGAATCGACTGCGTCATCTGTTAAACCATATACCATGAGCTTCTGAAGCAACGCGGTCGATTCTAAAATGACGACCATTTCGATCAACCGCGTCAACTACTTATATAAGCCCTAACACTCCAAACGACCGACTTACATGAACTTTTGAAGCCGTTTCGGCTTCTCCTTCCAATTCATCTCCATCTCCGACCAACCCCACTCATCAATCTCTCTCCATCCTCCCCAAAAACATCTCCCAAAGCTATCTGCACTACAAATCTTCTCCTCCTCCATCATCTGCTCATCCAAACGGCTACGCCCAAACCCTAGATCGGTCGAGTGTGGAATTTTGCTCAGAATCTTTTATGACGCAGGCCGAGTGATAACCTTGGGGACTTCAACCGAGCCTAGGATCACCTCAATCAGCGAGGAAGCTTCGTCTACTTGGGTAAACTCTTTCCTTACTCTCAATTTCGAATTTTTGCCCAAGTTGCTCGCTGAATTCACAAATTTGCGTAGGAGTCGTGTTTGCACATTTCATTCACACTCATACACACTTGTGTTCACGACACTTTTCATGGAGACCTCACCCACATGGCAAGGGTACTAGCCACGATGGCCCTCCTCCTCCTCCTCCCTCCACTACCCAGTAGCTGTACCTACTCTCCTCCTCATACCATCGCCATCTCCATCACAGCCATCCCCATCTTCTCATCCTTCCACATCTACCCCACGAGCACCATCCCCTCCACCATCTCACCCATTCACTGTGGCTCCATCCATTTCACCACCACCATCCATGGATGTTGCAGTTCCACCATTTTTTGATGTACCACCTTTACCCACATCCTCGATACAGCCACCACCTAACGACGACACTGCTTGATGAGACTCTACCCATACACTCACACATATCACTTGGCCCTCCTTTTTCAATTCATTCTCATCTCTAGGACACACTTCACTTCAGCTTCGGGTAGATTTGCTTCGATCTCCTTCCCCCACTCTTATTTCCTCACGTTGCTTCACGTAACATTGAGGACACTGCTTGATTTGGCTTGGGGAGGAGCATTCCATGCCCACTTTCATTTTTATTTTTCTTTTTATCGCCACTCCTTCACCCATGTATATATTTTCTCCTCTACTCTCCTTTTCTTTTTTCCTTTTCCCTTTTTCTCCCCTTTCCCCATGCATCATGTTTTATTTATTTTCCTTGTGCATTGAAAAATGATAAAAATTGAAAAATCAAAATCACCAAAAATATTTGCATTCGCATCATACATCCTACACCTTCATGCACACATTTGTATATATATGCATACGCTTTGAGAATTTTTCGAAATCGAGACTTTATATGCGTGGTTTACCGAATCGAATTTCATTTTCTAGCTTTTACGTTGGATTTCCACGATTTCGATCGGAATATTTGATTAGGACTTGTTTTTAGCTTCAGATCCCATTTAATATGCTAGTTTTGCCCATTTTCATAGCTCCTAGGATAGAAGTACTTGAAACTAACCTTGGTTGAGCTTTTGTTAGGAATCCACTTTATGTATGCACCGTTGAATTGATAGTTGGTTTATAATCCTTCGAGACTTAGATAACAACATACCACGTAGTACTGAGGATTAATATTCCTTAACATATTCATGCCTTCGAAAAAAATGAAATGAATGAATAAATGTATAAAGGAATAAAATAAGTGCATCGTTTTCCCAGCGACATTGAATAACCGGATCCACATGCATCAGGAAGCATTGGGGACTCGTGTCAAAAGTTTTAGCTTGGGGGGTGCATATGAATAAGGATCATGGTTGGTTTGAGCTAGTAGGTCTGAGAGGCCACTCTTGACCTGAGCCCTAAGGTCGTCTGACCTGAGAGTCATCGACCCAATGCTCCTTACACAAACCAATCGCAATCCCAATGAAAAAAATGAATGAAAAAAAATATGAAAAAAATATGAAGTGAATGAAAGCATGAATAAACATAGCAATATCTTGAATCAAGAAACTTTGTTGTGTTGTGAGGGCCACTTCCTCGTTAGATCAGTAACCCATTATCCGATACTTATCTTTTGCTCGACCATCGTATAACTTCGATTCCTACTTCATCAACCTAATGACGGGTTAGAGGAAATATCCTAGGACTTGAGTGTGATCATGACTTGGTATATTATTTGATGATTTGAGCTAGAAACAACATCATATGATTATAATCCAATCGATTAAGAGAAATTGGCGTGTTTAGTTCCCATGAATTTGGAATTTCTATTCACCCATATGTATATACTCGATATTGTGAAATTCTCAAAAATCCCATACCATCATTTGTGTGCTTGCTTGCATGCCTCCAATCTTTACTCTTTCATGTCTTCCTTGAGAAAAAGGAAGAGTTTAGCTTGGGGATTTTGATTTGTGTTATTTATGTACAAATTTTATACTCATTTCATATGCATTTCATATCATTTCATCCCCTGTTCTATTCTATTTTTCCCATTTTTATTTCATCTTTATGCTTTGATATCTCATGTATATTGCAGGAGAAAACATAGAGTTTTGAGTCCAAGAATTGGAGAAAAAGAGATGATATGAAGCGAGAAGCAATCGAGGATCAATTCAAGGGAAAAGAGAGCAAAAGCGGCGTGGATCAATCCACGCGGCTGCATCACCAGGACAGCCTCAATCTACTACAAAACCTTTCCAAGCGGTCGAGTCAAGGAACCAAACGGTCGTGTTGCTGAAGAGCAGTAGAAGAAGAAAACCCAATTTGATGCGGTCGTGTGGAGAATGACGTGACTACGTCGATCTGAAGAGTAGCTGAAGCCAAACGGTTGCTCCATGCGACTATCGTGTTGCCAATCCATGCGGTCGTGTCACCTGAAGCAAGAAACCCTCATATTACGCTTTTAGGCCAAACGAACGCGTCTAATCGGGTTGCTAGGTTCTTGCAGGCACCGTCGAGGATACTGTTTGGACTTTTCTGGTATTTTAGGGGGTGTAAATAATTTTCTTCATCCTCTGAAACAGAGGATGCCTTTTGCAGAGTTTTTTTCAGAGTTCTTTTTTTTTTGAATCGGGTGTAATTAATTCCTTATTCTCTGCAACTTTAATTGTTCTTTTTGTTCTTTTGGATTTTAGCTCTAATCCTTGAATAGAAACTAGTTCTCTTAATCTTTTGTTATCGTGGTTTGGTTAATTTCTATTGACATGGCTATTTTATATGTGAATTTAATTGAGTTTTGTTCCATGGATTGTGAGCAGTCCCTCATCTAGGGCCATGGGTTGAACCCCATTGGATATAGTTATGGATTGGTGAATTATTAATGGATTGTTGAATAATTGATGATAAGTGATATGTTAGGATGATTATTATCAATGCAAATTGATCTCCTCCCTTGTGTATAATTAGATTAGTCGATGGCAGGAGTCGGGGCTAATCTAAGGTTTTCAATCTCTATATGGTCTATACAATCGATGCGGCCGACGAGAGTCAGGCATTGATTAGAGCCCTCCTAACATAAATCTGAATCCTAATCCACGGAAGTGGCGTGGAGGAATATTGTGGACATTTGTCGGGTGTAATGCACCTAACGCATATCGATGTATCGACGAGAGTTGATATCGACACGGGTTAGGTAGTCCTATCATAGCATCACGAGAGTGGGGGGTAAGGATAACACAAAGGAATATCATATCATAGCATCACAAGAGTAGGGGATAGGAGAATGTCCTTAGGTTAGACGACCTCTCCCGAGTCCCAAAACTTCAATAATCGGTCAACCTAAACAACCTTAATTTTATTCCATTGGTGGGAATGCCATAGGTCCTAGAGCTTTTATTTATAGATATTTTTCTATTATTCATCCTTAAGCCTTTTATCAATTGCGTAGTTAATAAACTTTGAGAAAAACTGGTACTTAATAATTGCATCCCTGCGGATGACCCGTATAGTGCTACAACCTCACAGTGCGCTTGCGGTATACACATACATATCACGAACAATGTTCCAATTACAAAATATTTGGCCACGAGGGCATACATTTGCCAACAAAATATTCCTTCGGGAGTCCAGCAGTTAGCCTCAAGCAATGACACTTCTCCATCAGTGTACGGTTTATTCTTTCTGTAACACCATTTGATTATGGATCCACGATATATTATAATGTCTCAAAATACCATGTGATCTGTAGAATTCTTTGAATACACTCGATGTGTACTCTTCACCGTTATTTGATCTCAACACCTTGACAGCTCTCCCAGACTGCTTTTCAATAAAGGCTTTCTGATGAGTGTTTATTTTATACCCTTTTCCTTTTGTTTTCATTCGCATCTCACGTCACTTTGCCACGCTGTCTGCACCATTTCTTCTTATTTTTGTTCCTTTTATGTTTTGGGATTGCTCGATGTGTTTCAGGTGAAATCATGGATTTTTGGAGTCTAAGAACATGGATATATACTTTGGGAGCGATCAGTATTGCGATGAGATTCGATTCATTGGAGGAGTGTAGATTTGGGTGTCTCACACGACCATGTGGGGTAACTCACATGCTCGTGTGAGATGACACAACCTGGGCAGACTAAAGACCCCCATACGATCGTTTGGAGGGTCGTGTGGGTCTAGCTACTGAGGAAAGGACGTCGCCATGACACGGTCGTATGAACCCTCACACAACTTTGTTCACCCCCAAAGCTAGAAAAGACTCGAAATGTGGGATCCGTACGCTCAACATTCGATGAAGTCGTGTGAACCTTCACACGACCATGTTAGACAGTCCTGAGGATGCGTAACTTTCTCCAAACGAAGCGACCGCGTCACTTCGCCAAACGACCGTTTCGGGTCGAACCTGCAGCTAACCCATTAGGGTTCTGGGGTGGTATTTAATCCTTGGGAGCATCACCAAACGGGGGGGAGGCCCTTTGGGTTTGCTTTGTCCCCTTTTTGATATCTTTTCTTAGTTTTAGGAGTAGATTAGGTTTAGGTTAGGTTTTGATGCTTTTTCTCATTGATTATAAGCACCAATTGACGACTCTTGTATTACAACCATTGAGATAAGTGTTTCTTACTTTGCTCTTTATGTTTTTATTATTTTTTGCAATCTCTTATTGTTCTTCTCGTTTATCTCTGTGATTATTTGCTGTTTTCTTATCGTTCCATCGATCTTACGTAGTAAATAATAAACTAGGATCGAACTAGTACTCGATTACCCAACCTCCCTATGAACGACCCGTATAGTGCTATGACGATAGCCATGCACGTGCAGTTTATAAATATTAAAACTCATAACAAGTTTTTGGCACCGTTGTTAGGGAGGTTGTGCTTGATTGATATTAGTTTGGTCGATTGATTAATTAGTCTACGTGCTTATATAAAAACTATGAAGTAAATAAACAAAATTTTCCCCCACCACTGGATTAGTTTTTGCTCTCCTCTTGTACCATTGACGCACTTCTCTTAGCCTTATCCTTTGCCCGCATGTGCAATTGGAGATTATGTGGATGCCCAATGGATTTTGCACAGAAAATTTTTGATGCCTACACACCAAACGGTGCTCAGATGGGAGATAACAACAGTTTTTATAGGTTGTGGCAGTTTGTGGAGCGTGCGGCATGCATGGCCATGATTACACCCCCACACCATACACATACAAGTTGTCATATGAACCATCCCATCCATACCCCCAAACCTACATGTCTCCACCACCAAAGTCTAGCCTTGAGCTTCTCTTGGAAAATACCCATCCTAACCAAGGCCAGACTTCACCTTCCCTCTCCAGTATGATCGACCCCTACATTCAAGAAACTGCCCATTGCTTGAGACTTCGATCCGGCCCCGATCACTGAGGCTACACCTTCCGGGAGGGAGGTCTTGGAAGACCAGACTACCACATTATCCATTTCTACCGGTCTTCCAGAGCTTGGTGGAGAGTCTACACTTACATATAGGGATCAGGCGGCGTGACAGCCAACACCAGGAGATCTTGTTCTTAGCTTCCCCCATATTAACGGAGAAACTTTCTGGCATGTATGGGCGAGGTTCCATACGTTGGCACTTGAGTTTACATAACATGAGACCAAGGCACACAGCCTCATTTGCTACTTCTCCAGGGGACTACTAGTGGCCCTGTAGAGATTCATGGTGCAGTTGAATGAAGGCCAGTTTTTCGACATATTGCCGAAGCAGCTTGGAAATATTTGGAGGAAACTATTGTTGAATCTCGTGCAACACCAGCTACCTACATCGCGGGAGGTAATTCGTCTATGCTTAATTTGATTTTTCTGACATAATTCCCTCCCCTCCTGTTGGTACCATTCATGAGATACAGCTTGCCAAAGGCCACATCCCTCACCACTCCCACATCCCTCAACATTCTGACGATTAGATGGATGATGAGCCGTGCATTGGCCAATAAGTAGAAACAATCTCTCTCGGAGAGGTTGTTAGCGATCAAGGACCATGCCAGTGTTAGTGGTTATGCCTTTGGCCAAATATTTGGACCATTATGTTATGTCATTTTTTTCATTTATAAAATGTTTCTCTTAATGTTATTGTTATATTGCTTGCATGTTTCATTATAATAATGTTTGAATAACTATTTTATGTTATTCTAAGCATCCCTAGTCATTCATCGTTAAAGGTATAATGATGAATTAAGACTAGTATGCGTTTGGTTGATAATTATGAGATAATTATATGTATGGTGATACAAATCAAACTTATGGGTACTTGTTGGAGAATAAGGTACTTGATAGATTTGCTATGAGATCATTACATGGATCTGTGTCATAAATGATCTTATAATAGTTATGTCATAGAATACTTAGACATGATATCATCATAGTTTCGTACATAAGGAACATCATGTTTTGACACAAACAAACGTTATCTTTAATCAGATAATCATAAAGGTTATGATTGAAGATGATGTGAATTATGCAGAGGAAAGAGAATGAACAAGATGGAATTTGTCCCTCTCTTATGAGAGAGATATCTAATGGGCCCCTCGATAAGTAGGACTGAGAAATGCATGGTCGTGCTCAAATGAATGTCATTTGATTTTATCAGGCTACTTAGTAATCGAGATATTAAATATTTGAACAATATTAGTATGACACTGTCCATGACTTATGTTATCATGTGACAAAAGGATTATGACATATTCTATTGGTTAGGTTAATATCGGACTAACGATATTCATATTAATTGGATAGTCACAATGTCATGCTAGAGACCAATTATGACTTGAGGGCTTTTAATGTGATTAGGCCCACTGCCAATTTGATATGAGCATATTAGGTCGCACACAAAGAGCATAATGAAATGGATAGGGTTTAAACAAGATTTCGAATCTGATTTTAAATTCAAAATACGGCAAAATATCTTAACTGTCAGATATTGTATCTCGTTAAGATATTATCCCTAAGACATCGATGTGTAACAAAACGTGTTAAAGAGTCAAAGGATAATATATCCTGCTAAGATATTATCCCTAAAGATATCATTGTGTAACTGAAATGCTCTAAAGGGTTAATGCTGGATTCTGTATATGATATAGAGAGGATTTTCAATTTTTTTATGCATTAAATCTATCTCTCCTGTTTTTGAGAAAAGCGAAGATCGAGATAAACCTTAGATGCGGAGAAGGAGCAATCACCCTCGCAATTCCTGTTCGTGACGTTTGCATGTGGATACTGATAGAGAGTGGTCGTTCGTAGAGCAGCACCTGCAGTCTGACACATTAGAATCTTTAAAAATGTTAGTAATCTGATTAAATCAATTTGATAATGCATGGATCTTGGTAGGTTTCTATTTTTCTGCGGCGTATAAACTAGTTTATGCATGATAAAAATTCTAACAGCCAGATCATCGAGGACTCTACAGATGATGAGATGGATCATGGTGTGTTCGTTAGACTCATGGAAAATGTGATGCAATCCTATTCCATCAAAGATGGGACTAAGGCATACTTGGGCGAGAGCAAGATTCCAGACATCGAAGAGCCCGAGCCATTTTTCCCACTTGATCGCATCCCCCATTTTTGCCACGTGAGAGCACCAAGGAGAATCCGCATGTGGGCATAGACAAGATGGTTCATACCGGCAAGACCAATGTATCCCCACTAGTGGCAGGGCATTCACCAGAGGCATCACGTCACTTGAGCTTATCTCTCCCACTCAGGGAGATATCCTGAACTCCATGCCTTAATCTCATATTCCATTAAATAATCTTTTAGATTCAGACACTTCTAACATGACGCACCTCCTACAGGACACATGTTTATATTCCACCGAGGTATACTGGTTCATGTCAGGCACCTAACAGGCACATTCCTGAACGTAGCAAGGAGATGATAGCGTCATCGTCTGGAGATATCATCTTATTCTTAGGGAGTTTTCGTCACCAAATTCCATGTTTTCCATTTCATTTTGATGACTCTCATTGGGATACCTTTATTTCGGAAAGAATTTTTCACATCAGGCTAATGCTTCGTGCCTTCTACAGGACGTAGATGCACACCCTCAGAAGGTGCTTGGAGGAGCATTACTAGAGTTTGATGGAGTTCGTAGCACCAAGCTGCTAGCTGATCCACGAATAGAGTAGATAGAGCAGCTGCCTGCTCCACTATATATCCTGGATCCACCATTTGAAAACAAGTGTACTTGCTCCAGTAGTGTAGATAATTTCTTGCATTCTAGGATTTTAATAAACTCACACAAATCCTAAACTCACACCCTCATTAGCGTGGGGAGCGTATTAGTTTTAGACTTCATTAGATTCTATAAATTTTTCTTTGAATAAGTCACTCTTCCCTCGTTTGACACCTTGAATCATTAAATCCAAAAACCCAAAGATCTAAGCTTAAAATGTTGTTGGTCTTTAAAATGCTGAACTTAAAAACTTTGAGCTTAAAATTTTAATGGATCTCAAAAACCCAAAGGCTTAAAGTTCTGATCTTCATTTTTGCTGGATTTTTTGTGCTGCATGACACTCCACATGGCCGTGTGGAGTAATCCACATGGCCGTGTGGAGTAACCAAGGAGGAATACAGGAAGCAATTTTAAAGGCCATCGTGCATGAGATCTACAAGACTGTGTAGGGCAGCCACATGGTCGTTTGAAAGCTGGGGGATTGATTTGAACTTAGAAGCCAAACCACGTGGTCGGTTGGGCTCATTAAAACGATCGCGTCGTGGAGGCCAACTCTTTGGAAATCCTAGAAGAATTTTAGAACGACCATGTGAACGCCCAAATGACTGTGTCAAACAAGACAGCAGAAGCTGCTGATGAGCCATTCTTCGCAACTCCACCACACGGTCATTTGGAATTCCAAACGACTGTGTGGCCCCAGCCCACCTAGCCACAGAGTTTAGCCTCTTGTGGTGACATGACCATGTCAAATGGTTATGTCTCCACCTTATATATAAACAGCACCCCCAAACGGTTGAAGCTGTTTCATTTCTTCGACACCATTTCGACTTCCCTCTCCTCTTCTCCCCAAAAATTCTCTCCTCCGATAATCTTCAACCACAATAACCACCACAACACCCGTCAACTCACCCTCCTCTCTCCCTTCCCACCACCAAAACCGCTTAATCCACCATCGACCTTCCCTTCACAAACCCTAAAACGACGTTTGGGAAATCTTTGGCGAGAATCGATGACTAGGGCACAATTCGACCCATAACATCTTTGGAGGAGTTCATCAACATCTAAGGTTTGGCATCTCAGCAAAGATCAACATCATTTATGGGTAACCTTTTTCCTTCAAAATTTCAAATTTTGCCCAAAAAATTCAGATTGATCGCTGCTTGATCGAGGTTGCTGCTGCTTATTGCGTAGTTACCGTGCATAGTCTTCACATCATCACACACCCGTACTCATCATGCCTCCACGCACTAAGCGCATGCCACCACCACCACCAGATTCATAGTTAGGGAGGTCCACACTTCAATGCTTATCAGACAGACCCTCCACATCTACACAACTGCCGCTGCCAGCTTTGTCCCCACCCAAGGTTGAAACTTTGGGGATTATATTTTATATTGAGGCCCAGTGAGACCTTTTTCTCACCTTATCTTAGCGGACCATTATTCCCACGAAATTTGCGAGCATCACGACACTCGAAACCCTAAGTGCTACCGAGGGAGTCCAGAAGTTGTTCACAAACTTAGGATGGGACAACTTCCTAGCCTTTAGAGCCCTTACCTATAGGAGACTCACCCTTGAGTTTCTTAGCTCTATCGCACGTGTGGACTAAGGCTTGGGTTTCAGGCTCATAAACATCGATTATACCATCACTCACGATGCCCTAAACACTCTATTTTGTTACCTGTCGCCACGACAGATGACTCTATAGGCCCATCTAGCTCCCCTCCTGATACATTCAATGCATCCCACTTCCGGGATCAGATCACTAGGGCGGAGCTTTCCCACACACTATAGCGAAGGCATCTTCGATCATTCACCCATCCCTATGCCTCGCCCATCGCATTCTCATGAACACATTATTTTGCAGGAAAGAGACATGCACAATTACACGGTCTGAGCTCATATTATCATGGGGGTAACACAGTCCTGGGTGATACGAGCCAGCGGTGCTGCTGCCCCACGAAGATTATTCCACACTGGCTCGTGGCTAGCTTTAAGGCTCATGCACATTACTGCAGTCACCATATGAAAGATTTGTTGTGGTGGTTTCATTACATCGATAGCTCACAATCCTCCTATCTTGTCACGCCCCACTTCCCATTAAACTTAGGAGCAAGGACACGAGCGGGTCCGCATGGGCTGAAGCGGTGAAGCTCAAACCCAATAAGTGTCTGTGAATAACAACCATACATAGGAACTTGCATGCATTTCAATAACAACAGAAATAACTATGAATTTAAATCCAACATTCAGAAAGAGTACATAAAAGTAATAAGGGCCCAAGCATGGCCTACAACAACAGAGTTCTATAAAGATGGGTACAAACCCTAAAGAAGTGCAGAAAAAGTAATCTTAAGTAGCAGCAGGTAAAGCTCAGCAACTAGCTAGTCCTCAGTGGGGAGAACTTCTGGATCAGCGTACTCCTGGTTCAGTGGGCCAGTCTCCTCAATCAGCTCGTCCTCAATGTATCATGTCTCGTGTTCTGACATACATTCCAAACAACATATAAATATATGTCAGCATGGGTCCTTGGCAAGCAAAAGTGAGAGTGGGACCCTTGGCAAGGTTTTCAAAATAGTTTAAATGGCAGTTAAGCATTTATGAACAATTGAACAATTATAATTTCTAAGCAGTATGAACAGAAAGTACATTAGCATGGCAGTTTTATTATAAGTAAGAGAAGTAACAACGATTATAATTTCTAAGCAGTATGAACATAAATTATACTAGCATGGCAGTTCTATTATAAGTGAAAACATGGCAGTAAAAACATGGCAGTTCTATTTTAAGTGGAAGCAGAAGCAATTCTACATGTCATACATTTTCGATATAACATTTTCAAGATGCTCAAGAGTGTATTCAATTTAGTGCACTAATGTTCACGTCTTTAGGTGGCTAGTAAGTGAATCTACCTTCTCGTGCCCTCGAAGGTGACCATTTTACTACCCACTAGTGCCCGCAAACCTAACCCTACCCAAGTGTACTTTTCTGGACCACGAGCCAGAATCATCCAAACCGACCCGCAAGATAGCCAAATCTTGGCATGCAATATCTATGATTAGCCAAACCAGCCAGCAATGTCTATGATTTTTCAAGTAGTTCGAGCAATTCATATACATCCAGAAATGTTATAATTCACAAGGCATATTCAATTAACTTATTAAAGTGTCCATACGCACGCACGCAGGTTTTTATCTTGCAATACACAACAGAAAAACATATGGAGTTTGGTGTCGCATTAAATGAAATAGTATTTAAAACATGGAGAAAATGCACACTTGCATTTTGGTGATTTTGATGTTGTGTTCGTATGAAATGCACGGATGTTTCTGCGTCATTAAATTTCTCATATTAGGCTAAAAGATTTTAACTAATTTAAATGATATTTTCTTAGAATTATCATTCAAATAAAAGGTTATATTCACAAAATTTAAGGGAACATGTGATTAAACATAATAAGGAAAGGCGTGAACAGTTAATTATAATATGATATCGTCATATATTATAAACTTAGTACATGGCATTATACTTTTCTACCATGTGTGTATAAAACTTTGTTGTGATGTTAATAACAGTATATGTTAACTGTTCACAATTCTGTGTTAATAACAATATAGCATATCTTATAAGTATATGAAACCGGTCTTTAATACTAACTAGCTAATAACAATATGTTCATAATTACATGAGTATGAAATTTAGTATGAAAGCCTTAATTTAAATGATATAAATATATTTCTGGATTTAAGTGACAGATTCCAATTTAAATAACCAAACATGCTTATGTAGTTTAATTATGGAAATCAACCTTAAATTTCATTTAAATCTTAAACTATTTTACGTAACTTATAAAATCAACAGTCCTAACTCTTACCTTGCTTCTCATACTTTGTCTCCTTCTTCTACTTCTTTTATTTTCTTTCTTTCTTTTCTTTTCTTTGCAGAGAAGGGGAGATCAAGGGGCTCAGGTGGATCTGGAGGATGGGAAGGGCATGGGGCGGATCAGTCTGGTGGTGCAGCTCTCTGACGGGTTGCAGGTGCACTGCTAGGTAGAGTAGAGGGTGGGCGACTGGCGCGGCTACGCGCAGGGTCTGTGTGGCGGCAGGTCAGCGGGGAGCACGACGGCAGGTTGGCGGGGAGCACGGCAGGCAGCCATGCAGGGCCGCAGGTCTGGCGGATCTGGTGGAGAAGGAGCGTCGGGGTGAGGTGGGGTGTAGGAAGAGGAGGGGAGGTCGGTCGGCTGGGGTTTAGGGGAGATGGGAAGAGGGTGATCGAGTGAGCAAGGAGAGAGGGAGAGGGTGGTTGCGGGTGAAGACCGGGGGAGCTGTGAGTTCGAATGAGGGGGAGGGTTTAATATAATATTAAAGTTGTAATTAATGCTTAGTCGACTATTAATTAGGTTTAGGTGAAATTTTGACTAAAATTAGAAAGATTATATTAACGTTTAAACGTGGGCTACTGGTTAGGGGTGTCACGCCCCGCTTCCCAAAAATGTGGAGGCGAGACGTGAGAAGGTCCGCTCAGACTTGAAGCTACAAAGCTGCAAGTCCGATAAGCGTCAATCAAATTTAAACTGCAGGTCCTTGCAACGCGAAACGAAACAAAGATAATAATAAGGAAATGAGACAAAAGATAAATCTCAGAATATCCATAATAATAAACTCCAACATCGCAGAAAAGCCACCAGGCTAAAAGAAAAGAGTCTAAAAAGAGGCCCCAGCATGGCCAACAAAAGTACAAAGTACAAAAGCAAAGTAATGGTGCTACGAACCGACAACTAACAGCAACCTAAAGCAAAAGCAACTCAAATCAGTCTCTAAGACTGGTCTCCGGTGTCCACCAACTCCTCGTCAAACGTAGGCTCCGGCTCAGCGTCAGCAAACACCTCGTCCTCAGCTACGGTCTCTGGCTCAGGGTCTAACATGTGACACCCAAAAGAGCAAAGGACACATGTCAGCAAGTCTACAAGAGACTTGTGCAAGGAAACTGAAAGTAGGGGAAACAACCTAGCAGTTCTAGCATGATGTAATGACATGGCAGTTACAGTATGAGTGCAACAAGTAAAGTAAAGTAAAGTAAGGTACGAGCATGGCATTTTAAATCATGGCATGGATGACAAGTTTTCATGAACAAATTACAATGACAAGTACAAGTATAGTAAGCACGTCGTGCACAGAGATTACGCCTTTTGGCTAGAGTGGCTGCGTGGGCCAACTCCTAAGCTCAAGTGTTCGCTTATCCCTACCCCTCCACGTGTATATGGACTGGCGCCCATCTTCTGGATCACGAGCCAGGAAGTATTTTTCATGATGGCATAGGGGTGCACCTAGCCGGACAAGGAAGTACAAGTAGTGTAGCGTGTGCTACGAATGCAACAATCAACTTGGATGACATGTAAGATGCAATGCATGGCAGTTAAAAGTACGTACAGATAAGGAATTTAAACGTGACAGATATCAATGCATGCATGACATGGCAGGGTGTCAGATCTAGCTTCGTTGTCAAGCTAGATCTTAAAATTGCGTCTAGACAGCTATCATTTCACTGTCTAGTCTCTTTTACGCTAAAAACAAGGAAGTGGCCTAAAAACATGGCCTTAAGCAAGAGTTGGCAAGTTTCTCTTGCCAGCAAGTATCACGTCAGAGAAACACCGTCCAAGGAGTCCAAAGTCACAAATATCCTACGTGCACAAGTCCACCGGCCTAAAGTCCATATTATTAATCTTTGATTAGTGAATCTAAAATATTTAAAATACTTTAAAAACATCAATTTTTTTAGTCTTGATTATCAGGCTGTGGTTGGGGTCCTAAGGGTGCAAAGCGTTACCTCAACACGACACGAAAGCTACACTGGCGTCAGGTAGCGACGCCAGGGGTTGGAATAAAAGAACACGCTCCTAGTCCAGATTCCCAATAGATTCCTCGCTCGCCAAGTTCTGGACAGTAACTAGATCAACGGTCCCAGATTCCAAAGCTAGCACGTGCGACGACGGCCTACGACGTATCGTAACGTCGTAAACGTCAAATCCACGAAGTAGGGACACCTAGGTGGGGCCCACAGTAGTCCTAGGGACCAATGGGGGACCCACAATACCTCTGGAGAACTTGGGGGGCCCACGGTGGCAAGCGGTGCGACAGATGCGGGGTTGCGACGATTGCCTCTCGGTCAGACACAGCCGGATGCGGGGGTCGGGCTCGGTCGGACACGGTGGGCGGCTGTCCATGCAGCGGGGTGCGATGCGGGGGTCAGTGCTCTCGGTCGGTGCGGAGCGAGCCGTCGGTCGGGCGCTGTAGATGCGGGGGGGCGGTCGGGCGCTGCAATGTTGCAAGCGTTGCAACGTTGCGGAGCGGGCGACGTGCGGGTGAGATGCAGGGTCGGGCTTCGGTCGGGCACGGGGCGAAGCAGGGGTCGGTGCGGGCTTGCGAAGCGGGGCGTGCGGAGTGGGCCAAACTCTCGGTCAGACCGAGAGATCCTCTCGGTCGGTGCGGGGCGATGCGAGCGGGGTTGCAACAGGCGGCTGTGCGAAGCGGGGAGCGCTTGGTGCGGGGCTTGGCCTCGGTCGGTGCGGGGAAATGGGGCTGAAATCCTCGGTCGGTGTGGGGGTTGGTGCTGCAACGTTGCGACGAATCGTCGCAAGCGAGTACGGGGGTTTTGGGAGCGGCTAGGGTTAATTTCTTGTGAAAATGAGTCTTTCTAGGGGTTGTTTATATAGTGTAGAGGGGTTGACTTGGTCTAGGGCTAAATCTAATAGGATTAGGAGTTTAAAATAATTTAAAATTCAAATATCTCTCTCCTAATCGTGTATGGGTTAGGTGCGACCAAGATAGGGGCTAGGATTTGGCTCAAAAATTGTTTGAAACATTATAAACTTAATAAAATTTTATTTGGCCGAAAATACTTTAAAACCTAGTTATTAAAAATATTTAAAGCTTTGTAAAAAATGTAAAAGTGGTCAAATAAACTCCAAGAATTATAAAATAAATATTGGGGTGATCGGGACGACAAGAGAAAGGTAAATAAGAAGACGGATCTCAATTTCAACATCGCTCGACGAAACTAAAAATAGAAACGTCTCACGTCAAAAGTGAAAATCACAACGTCTCTTCGAATAAGATCAAATCGTGGGGAAACGACCCGAGAAATTTCGTTCCAAATTAGTGCCACAATTTAATACTCTCAGAGACGTTCACAACGGCATATCACACCAAAGTGTTCACAAACAAACAAAGTCTAAAATAAATACGTGCACGGTCAAAAGCACGTGCACGAACAGAGTACAACGAAAACAGAACGTTACATCCTCCCCACCTTAGAAATGATTCCGTCCTCAGAATCAACATCAAGCACTGCTCGGGAAATGGTGCGGGAAACGCTCTCTCATCTCATCCTTACGCTCCCAGGTGGACTCACCAGGGGAACCGTGACGCCACTGCACTCGAACCAAGTCGACGGTCTTATTCCTCAGCTGCTTCTGCCGTCGATCCAGAATCTCAACTGGCTGATGATCATAAGACAGATCTGGACGGACCGTGATCTCCAAGAAATCCACAGCATGGGATGGATCACTAACGTATCGACGTAACTGAGTACGTGAAATACGTCGTGAACTCCCTCCAGCGACGGTGGCAGCGCCAAGCGATAAGCCACAGCTCCAACTCTCTCCAGGACATCAAACGGTCCAATGAACCTTGGACTCAGCTTGCCTCTCTTCCCAAATCGAATAACTCTGCGGTTCGGAGAAATCTTCAGAAAGACATGATCTCCAGGCTGAAACTCTAAAGGCCTCCGTTTAGCATCAGCCCAATGCTTGAAACAGTCCTGCATGATCCTCAGCTTCTCCCGGATGTTCCTCACAACATCCACGGCCTCCACAATCATCTCTGGTCCTAACAGCTCCCGATCTCCAATGTCATCCTAGCTCAGTGGCGATCGACATTTCTTCCCATATAGCACGGCGAAAGGCGCCATACCAATACTCGCCTGGTAGCTGTTATTGTAGGAAAACTCAACGTGATGAAGATGATCCTCCCAAGATCCCTTGAAGTCCAACATGCACGCTCTCAGCATGTCCTCCAAAATCTGAATCGTCCTCTCGGACTGGCCATCCGTCTGCGGGTGGTACGCCGTGCTGAAACTCAGACTCGTACCCAGACTCTTCTGCAGACTCTGCCAAAACTGAGATGTGAATCTCGTGTCTCTGTCTGACACGATACTCACGGGGACTCCGTGAAGTCGTACGATCTCCTGCACGATTCATGTTACATCACTATCTAAACTAGGAAAGGAAATAAAAATGGAGAGTAAAAGAATTTACCTCCATATATCTCCTCGTTAGCATCTCAGTAGACTGTCCTACTCGGAAGGGAATAACGTGCACGGATTTGGTCAATCGGTCTACGATCACCCAAATCGCGTCATTCTGCTTCGGACTCCGAGGTAGTCCAGTCACGAAATCCATAGTGATGTGCTGCCACTTCCACTCCGGAATCGGAAGCGGTTGCAGTAACCCTGCCGTACGCTGATGCTCCGCCTTTACCTGCTGGCAAACCAAACACTTGGTTACACTCCGAGCCACACTCCTCTTCATACCATGCCACCAATAGTTCAGACGAATATCCTTGTACATCTTGGTGCCACCAGGATGCACAAAATACGGCGAACTGTGTGCCTCCACCAGTAATTCCTCTCTGATATCTCCAGCTGGGATACAGAACCTGGCTCCAAATCTCAACGAACCATCCTCGTGAATCAAGAAATCAGTCCGCAGACCGGCTTCCACATGCTATCGAATCTTCACCAGCTTAGCATCTCCAGCCTGTCCAGCCTTGATCCTATCCACGATCGTCGACTGTATCTGCATACTCATCAACGAAGAAGTCTCTCCAGGAAGAATAATCTCGATACCAGACTCGCAAAAATCCTGCTGCAATCTCCACTGCGAAGTCAACATCATCACCGCTGGAAGTCTGCTTAGCGCATCCGGAACCACATTCACCTTGCCAGGGTGATACTGCAAGTAGATCTTATAACCTGCCATGAACTCCAACCATCGACGCTGTCGCATGTTGAGATCCTTCTCCGTAAAAATATACTTCAAGATTTTGTGATCGGTGAAGATCTTCACCTTCTCACTCAGCAGGAAGTGCCTCCAAATCTTCAGCGCAAACACGACAGCAGCCAACTCTAAATCGTGTGTCAGGTAATTCTTCTCTTGAGCCCTGAGCTGACGAGAAGCATACGCAACCACGTGGCCATGCTGATACAACACACAACCAAGACCCTTGCCAGAAGCATCGCAAAAGATCTCGAATCCTCCACTCCGATCAGGCACAGCAAGAGCAGGGGCAGTCGTCAACCTCTCCTTCAGAACATCAAAAGCCCTCTCACAATCATCAGACCAAACAAATGGTACATCCTTCAGCGTCAGTCTGGTCATCGGCTCAGCAATCCAGGAAAGTCCTTAATGAAACGCCGATAATATCCTGCAAGCCCAAGGAAACTCCGGATCTCAGATGCTGACTGCAGAACAGGCCACTCTCTGATAGCCTTAATCTTCTCGGGATCCACTGAAATTCCATCGCCTGACACCACATGTCCGAGAAAATCAACTCTATCCAGCCAAAACTCGCACTTGGAATACTTAGCATACAAACGATGCTTCCTCAAAATCTCCAACACTGTCCTCAAGTGCGAGGCATGCTCTTCCTCCGACTTTGAATAGATCAGGATGTCGTCAATGAAGATAACGACAAACTTGTCTAGAAAGTCGTAGAAGATCAGATTCATCAGGTTCATAAAAACTGCGGGTGCGTTGGTTACACCGAAAGGCATAACCACGAACTCGTAGTGACCATACTTCATCCTGAACGCTGTCTTCGGGATGTCCTCCTTCTTCACCTTAAGCTGATGGTAACCACTCCTCAGATCCAACTTAGAGAACACTCTCGATCCTCCAAGCTGATCAAAAATGTCATCTATTCGTGGCAATGGATATTTATTCTTGATGGTCACAGCATTCAGCTCCCGGTAATCCACACACATGCGACGCGAACCATCCTTCTTCTTCACCAGCAACACCGGTGCTCCCCACGGAGACACACTAGGATTAATATAACCCTTCTGTAAAAGCTCATCCAGCTGCCTATGCAACTCCTCCAACTCTACTAGAGCCATACGATACGGCACCTTCGAAATAGACTGCGCTCCCGGAATAAGATCCATCGAAAACTCGAGAGCTCGATCGGGCGGCAGTCCAGACATCTCCTCGGGGAAGACATCGTCGAATTCATGCACCACAGCTGGTCTACTCTGCTCCATCTGTATAGCAACGATCTCCACCGGCTTGGCCCGAAACCTAACAGGGCCAAGCGAACTGCTACCTCGACTGAACTCAAACACTGGATGTCCTGGGATCTCGAACACCACCTTCTTCCTCCGACAATCGATCGTAGCATAGAAACTCGCAAGCCAATCCATCCCAAGCACTACATCATAGTTGATGATGTCGTGGACAATAAAATCAGCGTAAAGATCATGTCCACAGACCACCAAAGGGCAAGAATTGCACCCACGATGCACCGAGATCACGCCATTTCCTGTAACGATGTTCCAACTCTTGGAAAGAAGGGAAGTCGTCAAGGAATGCTTCTCCACGAAGATCTGAGAAATAATGCACATTGATGCACCAGAGTCAAAGAGGACTCGTGCAGGAAATGTGCAAACCAAAATCACACCTATCAAATAATCTAACAATCAAACCCTATTCTAACAAACAATCATATGCCAGCAATCAAACATAAGCTAACAACCAAAACTAACTAAGAAAGGAAACAACTAGGTTGAGAGTTACCTGCGATAACCTCATCCACAGCCTCGCTCTCCACTGCCGTCATCAGATAAGCCTGCCTCCTTGGCTGCATGGCCTGCTGAAAAGCCTGCTTCTGTGGAACGAGGGCTGGTCCACGACCTACAGGTACAGGTGCTCTCTGCTGCAACGGTTGTGCTGCAACTGGTTCCTTCCAAGGCTGCTTAGACTTCGGGCACTCCTTCATAGTATGTGTAGGATATCCACAAACCAGGCACTGTCCCAACATCCTCCTACACTGCTCCTTGACATGCCTGTGCTTGCCACAGAAATGGCAAGTCTTCTAAGTAGGCCCACTTGGCCTCTTGAACTGCACCGTCTGAGTAGGCCTAACCACTCCTCTGGCATGCTCCATAGGCCTCTTCCCAGCTCCCGGTGTCTGTCCTCTCTTCTGTCTTGCAATCCGTTCCTGTCTCCGAGCAGCTACCAGCAACTTCTGATATGACTCCATATCTGTCGTAGACATCAGGCTCTGCAAGTCTAGGGAAAGGCCCTGCAGAAACCTCTGAGCTTTCTCCTCAGCATTCTCCACCATCTTCGGTGCAAAGCGACTCAATCTAGTGAACTCCTGGTGGTACTGGTCCACCGTCAGATTTCCCTGCTTCAGCTCTATGAAGCGCTGCAACATCTCCCTCCTGGCAGCCTTCGGAAAGTACTCCTCATCAAACCTGGACTTGAAAGGAGCCCAAGGTATAGGGCTCACCAGCATCTCCTCCTCTGCATCCCACCAGTTGCGGGCATTATCCTTGAGCTGCTTTTTCACCAACTAAACCCATCCAGCCGGGTTGACCTTCGACATCTTCAAATTATCCTCAGTATTCCTGATCCACTCCTCAGCAGCCAACGGTCCCTCAGATCCATCAAAGTAAGTCGGGCCCAGCTCCCGAAACTGCTTATCTCCTGGCTCGAAGCGAGGGGCACTCTGGGTATTCTAGAGCATACCCTGCTGCACCTGCATCATCTGATGCATCATCCTCATGATCTCAGCATTGGTGGGCTCTCTATCTGGTATCTCAGTACGATTGGGCCCACTACCAGATCGGGTCTGTCGCCTTCCAGACATCTAATGACATAGAAAACGAACAAAAATTAGACTCAATAGCTTAATGACTTAGGTGTTGTAATTTATTTAATGGACATTCCGTTATTATCATTGTTCCGTTAATTCGCAATCACAAGACGGGACCTGCATGGGCCACCAACAAAACCTGTCACGCCCCGCTTCCCAAAAATGTAGAGGCGAGACGTGAGAAGGTCCGCTCAGACTTGAAGCTACAAAGCTGCAAGTCCGATAAGCGTCAATCAACTTTAAACTGCAGGTCCTTGCAATGCGAAATGAAACAAATATAATAATAAGGAAATGAGACAAAAGATAAATCTCAGAATATCCATAATAATAAACTCCAACATCGTAAAAAAGCCACCAGGCTAAAAGAAAAGAGTCTAAAAAGAGGCCCCAGCATGGCCAACAAAAGTACAAAGTACAAAAGTAAAGTAATGGTGCTACGCACCGACAACTAACAGCAACCTAAAGCAAAAGCAACTCAAATCAATCTCTAAGACTGGTCTCCGGTGTCCACCAACTCCTCGTCAAACGTAGGCTCCGGCTCAGCGTCAGCAAACACCTCATCCTCAGCTACGGTCTCTGGCTCAGGGTCTAACATGTGACACCCAAAAGAGCAAGGGGCACATGTCAGCAAGTCTACAAGAGACTTGTGCAAGAAACTGAAAGTAGGGGAAACAACCTAGCAGTTCTAGCATGATGTAATGATATGGCAGTTAAAGTATGAGTGCAACAAGTAAAGTAAAGTAAATTAAGGTACGAGCATGGCATTTTAAATCATGGCATGGATGACAAGTTTTCATGAACAAATTACAATGACAAGTACAAGTATAGTAAGCATGTCGTGCACAGAGATTACGCCTTTTGGCTAGAGTGGCTGCGCGGGCCAACTCCTAAGCTCAAGTGTTCGCTTATCCCTCCCCATCCATGTGTATATGGACTGGCGCCCATCTTCTGGATCACGAGCCATTAAGTGTTTTTCATGATGGCATAGGGGTGCACCTAGCCGGACAAGGAAGTACATGTAGTGTAGCGTGTGCTACGAATGCAACAATCAACTTGGATGACATGTAAGATGCAATGCATGACAGTTAAAAGTGCGTACAGATAAGGAATTTAAACGTGACAGATATCAATGCATGCATGACATGGCAGGGTGTCAGATCTAGCTTCGTTGTCAAGCTAGATCTTAAAATTGCATCTAGACAGCTATCATTTCACTGTCTAGTCTCTTTTACGATAAAAACAAGGAAGTGGCCTAAAAACATGGCCCTAAGCAAGAGTTGGCAAATTTCACTTGCCTGCAAGTTTCACTTGCCTGCAAGTATCACGTCAGAGAAACACCGTCCAAGGAGTCCAAAGTCACAAATATCCTATGTGCACAAGTCCATCGGCCTAAAGTCCATATTATTAATCTTTGATTATAGAATCTAAAACATTTAAAATACTTTAAAAACATCAATTTTTTAGTCTTGATTATCAGGCTGTGGTTGGGGTCCTAAGGGTGCAAAGCGTTACCTCAACACGACGCGAAAGCTACACTGGCGTTGGGTAGCGACGCCAGGGGTTGGAATAAAAGAACGCGCTCCTAGTCCAGATTCCCAATAGATTCCTCGCTCGCCAAGTTCTGGACAGCAACTAGATCAATGGTCCCAGATTCCAAAGCTAGCACGTGCGACGATGGCCTACGACGTATCGTAACGTCGTAAATGTCAAATCCTCGAAGTAGGGACACCTAGGTGGGGCCCACAGTAGTCCTAGGGACCAATGGGGGACCCACAATACCTCTGGAGAACTTGGGGGGCCCACGGTGGCAAATGGTGCGACGGATGCGGGGTTGCGATGATTGCCTCTCGGTAGACACAGCCGGATGCCGGGGTCGGGCTCGGTCGGACACGGTGGGCGGCTGTGCATGCAGCGGGGTGCGATGCGGGGGTCGGTGCTCTCGGTCAGTGCGGAGCGAGCCGTCGGTTGGGCGCTGCAGATGGGGGGGTCGGGCGCGGGGTCGGGCTTCGGTCGGGCACGTGGCGAAGCAGGGGTCGGTGCGGGCTTGCGAAGCGGGGCTGTGCGGTGCGGAGCGGGGCGTGCGGAGCGGGCCAAACTCTCGGTCAGACTGAGAGATCCTCTCGGTCGGTGCGGGGCGATGCGAGCGGGGTTGCAACGGGCGGATGTGCGAAGCGGGGAGCGCTTGGTGCGGGGCTTGGCCTCAGTCGGTGCGGGGAAATGGGGCTGAAATCCTCGGTCGGTGCGGGGGTTGGTGCTGCAACGTTGCGACGAATCGTCGCAAGCGAGTACGGGGGTTTTGGGAGCGGTTAGGGTTAATTTCTTGCGAAAATGAGTCTTCCTAGGGGTTGTTTATATAGTGTAGAGGGGTTGACTTGGTCTAGGGCTAAATCTAATAGGATTAGGAGTTTAAAATAATTTAAAATTCAAATATCTCTCTCCTAATCGTGTATGGGTTGGGTGCGGCCAAGATATGGGCTAGGATTTGGCTCAAAAATTGTTTGAAACATTATAAACTTAATAAAATTTTATTTGGCCGAAAATACTTTAAAACCTAGTTATTAAAAATATTTAAAGCTTTGTAAAAAATGTAAAAGTAGTCAAATAAACTCCAAGAATTATAAAATAAATATTGGGGTGATCGGGACGACGAGAGAAAGGTAACTAAGAAGACAGATCTCAATTTCGACGTCGCTCGATGAAACTAAAAATAGAAACGTCTCACGTCAAAAGTGAAAATCACAACGTCTCTTCGAATAAGATCAAATCGTGGGAAAACGACCCGAGAAATGTCATTCCAAATTAGTGCCACAATTTAATACTCTCAGAGACGTTCACAACGGTATATCACACCAAAGTGTTCACAAACAAACAAAGTCTAAAATAAATACGTGCACGGTCAAAAGCACGTGCACGAACAGAGTACAACGAAAACAGACCGTTACAAGGGGTCGGTAAGGTTAATTTAGAATAGTTTAAAATGATAATTAATAAACTTAAGATAGTAAAAAATATTATAATAATACCAAAATACTCATTTTTACAAACGACTCCGAAAAATTACGAAAAAATGCCACTGGTTTGTATCGTTGCGAGGATCACGAATATGAAGTTAAATTTAAGGTTTGAGCGACAGAAAAATTAGAAAAAAATCATTTACTCATTTTAAACTTGTTTGATACCATCGAGAATACAAAAATTCGTGTACGTTGAAACCAGACCGTTACATTCTACCCACCTTAAGAAAAATTCTGTCCTCATAATTTCCATCAACTAAGAGCAGGGAAAAAATTTGGATAACGCTCTCGCATTTCATCTTCCCACTCCTAGGTGGATTCTCCTAGCGACCCATAGCGCCACATCACTCTCACGAGCTCGATGACCTTGTTCCTGAGCATCTTCTGACGTCGGTTTAAGATCAGCACCGGTTGTTGCTTATATGTCCGGTCCGATCGAACCGTAATCTCTGTGTAATCGACAGCATGAGAAAGGTCACTGATGTAACAAGGTAGCTGAGATACATGAAAAACATCATGAACTCCCTCCAATAAAGGCGGAAGTACTAGAGGATATGCTACTTCTCCAACTTGCACTAGCACGTCGAAAGGTCCAATGAATCTCAGACTGAGCTTGCCTCACCTTCCAAAATAAATCACTCCTCTATTCGGGTATATCTTCAGGTACACATGATCTCCTGCTTTGAACTCCAAAGGACGACGTTTAGCATCAGCCCAATGCTTGTACCGACCTTGTGCGATACGAAGCTTATCCCTGATATTACGTACTACATCCATAGCCTTGACTATCATCTCTGGTCCCAACAGCTCTCTATCACCAATGTCATCCCAACTTAGCAGAGATTGACATTTCCTTCCATAAAGTGCAGCAAATGGTGACATGCCAATGCTTGCTTGATAGCTATTGTTGTAGGCAAACTCCACTAAATGCAAGTGAATCTCCCACGAACCGTTAAGATCCAACATGTAAGCTTGCAACATGTCCTCCAATATCTGGATAGTGCGTTTCGACTGTCCATCAGTCTATGGGTGATACGCAGTGCTGAAACTCCGAATGGTACCCAGATTAGTCTGTAGACTCTTCCAGAACTGAGACGTGAATCTCGTGTCTCGGTCGGAGACGATACTCACAGTGACTCCATGCAATCGCACAATCTCTTGCACAATTATCGTTCGCATCACGACATGTACTAGAAAGAAGTTATAAAGGTATAAGAAAGATAATTACCTCCATATACTTCTTCGTAAGTATCTCCGTAGATTGTCTACTTGAAAGGGTATGAAATGCACAGACTTAGTTAATCGATCAATGATAACCCAAATCGCGTCATTTTGCTTAGTTCTCCAAGGTAGTCCAGTCACGAAGTCCATTGTGATATGCTACCACTTCCACTCTGGAATCGGCAGAGGTTGAAGCAATCCAGCAATGCGATGATGTTCAGCTTTCACTTGCTAACAAACAAGGCACTTGGCAACACTTCGAGCTACGCTCTTCTTCGTACCATGCCACCAAAAATTCAAACGAAGGTCCGGGTACATCTTGTTACCGCCAGGATGAATGGAACAGGGAAAGCTATGAGCTTCCTTCATCAAATCTTCTCTAATATCACCTGAAGGTACGTAGATCCTACTGCCGTATCTCAGGAAACCATCCTCATGAATGAGAAAGTCCGTCCGAAGTCCAGCTTCAACTTGCTCTCTGATCTTCTGTAGCTTTGCATCTCCTGACTGTACAGCTTTGATCCGATCCACAATCGGCGATTTAATCTGCATATTCATCAACGATGATGTGACTCCAGGTAAAACAACTTCAATACCCATCTCCTGCAGATCTTGTTGTAGCCTCCACTGAACTGTAAGTCCTCGATAAGTCCTTGATGAATCGACGATAGTTACCCGCCAATCCTAGAAAACTCCTGATGTCTGATGCCGACCGAAGAGGTAGGCCAATTATTGACTGATGCAACCTTCTCTAAGTCGATAAAGATACCATTGCCCGATACCACATGTCCAAGAAATACAATTCGGTCCAGCCAGAACTCACACTTGATGTACTTGGCATACAACTGATGACAGCGAAGTGTCTTCAAAACAATCTGCAAATGCTCGGCATGCTCCTCCTCGCTCTTCGAGTAGACGAATATATCATCAATGAATATTACTACAAATTTATCCAGAAACTCGTAGAATATGAGATTCATGAGATTCATGAATACTGCAGGGGCGTTGGTCACACCGAACGGCATGACAACAAACTCGTAGTGTCCATACTTAGTCTGAAAAGTCATCTTTTAGATGTCTTCATTCTTAACCTTCACTTGATGGTATCCACTCATGAGATCCAACTTCAAAAAAACTCGTGATCCACCGAGTTGATCGAAGATGTCATCGATGCGAGGTAACGAGTACTTATTTTTCATAGTGACGTTGTTCAGCTCCTCATAGTCCACGCACACATCCTTCTCGATCTGTCCTTCTTCTTGACCAACAGAACAGGTGCACCCCAAGGAGATACGTTGGGATGGATGAATCCTTTCTGCGGTAGGTCATCCAATTGCTTCCGTAGCTCTTAAAGTTCTACAAGAGCCATACGGTAAGGTGCCTTCGAGATCGGTTGAGTATTTGGCATAAGATTGATGCTGAATTCCAGAGCTGGGTCAGGCGGTAATCTAGAAATATCCTCCGAAAATACATCTTCGAAATCTCGAACACTGCAGGCTTCTTAGGTTCGACTTGCATAGATGCGACGATCACTTCCGAGGAACGAATTTCACTGATGAATTTGAACACCGGATGGTCGAGGATCTCATATACTACCTTCTTCTTGTGACAGCCGATAGTAGCATAGAATGTTCCTAACCAATCCATGCCGAGAATAGCATCAAAGTTAGGCGTATCCATGACCATGAAATCTGCATAGAGCTCATGTCTGCAAATCACTAAAGGACACGATTTGCATCCTGAGGAAAAACTCACCATGCCACTCCCAGTAGTGATATTCCAACTTTTGGGAACTGGGTAGGTGGGAATCGAATGTTTGACCACGAATTTCCGGGATAAGATACCCAATGAAGCTCCAAAATCAAAAAAGGTCAGAGCTGGGTGGGAAGCCACTAAGATGACACCAAAGATGATAATAACTAATTCTTAGTAATGGTGTCTAACTAACAAGCATGAATATAAAAGCAATATGAAATACTAGATCTAGATGTTACATGTAATCACTTCATCCTCAGCCTCAGCTTCTGCAGCTGTTATAATGAATGCATGGCACTTCGGCTGATTGTTCTGCTGATAGGCTCAGTTCTACAGAACCAGAGGTAGTCCACGCTGAGCAGGTCCAGGTGCACATCGTTGAACGGGTCCAGGCACTCCAGCAGGTACTTGATGGTTCTTACTGTGGGGCCTGTCTCTAGCAGCATGTGCAGATGCTCTGTAGATTAGGCATTGGTTCAGCATCCTCCTACAATCCTTCTTCAGATATCCAGTCTTGCCATAGAAGAAACATGTCAGCCGAGCTCGATCGATAGAAGCATCTGGCCTCTTGAACTATGTGGTCTAGGGAGGCCGGAAATTTCCTCTGTGCACAATCCTAAGTGGCTCCATAGGATGCTTGCTTCCTCCAGCTTGAGGTCCTATTGGAAGTCTTGCCACAACTTCACGGCTCCTTGCAGCGTCCAAAACATTCTGGAGGGTCGTTAGTTTTGCCGATGTCATTGAGGCTTGAATTTTGAGATGCATGCCTTGGCGAAACTGAAATGCATAGTCTTCTGGGTCCTCGACCATATGGGGTGCAAAGCGACTGAGCATTGCAAACTCGGCCTCATACTCGTCAACAGTCCTATCTCCTTGGACCAGATTGGCGAAGTGCTGCTGAAGTTCTCTTTTGGATGTCTTAGAAAAATACTTGGCGTTGAACCTTTCCCGAAACATGCCCCAAGAGATAGGCTTGAGCAAACGCCTTTCTTCCAGTTGCCACCAGCTCCTGGCATTGTCAGTTAGTTGGAGCTTCACGACATCGACCCATCCTGCCTAAGGAATGAGAGCAACATTCAGCTTGTCCTCAGTCCCTTGGGCCCATTCTTCTGCATCCAGATGTCCTTCTTTTCTAGAGAAGCTCTTGGGTTGCAGCTCATGGAACTGCTTAACTCCTGGTTTAGCTCGAGGGGTGGTGGTGCCATTAGAGCAGGTTACTGGCCATGTTGGATCAGCTATTGTTAGATCTCTAACATCCCTTTCATGACTCCAAGGAGTTCATTGATATTGGAAGTACCACTTCCGTCAGCTCCATTCCCGTTCCGGTGTTGTGTCCCACTGCCATGCTGAGACAAGAAACTCGGATAAATTTTGTGTACGAGATAAATCTAGACATTTTGGCTAATGATAGTATTCCTATTATTCTGAAGTTTTGCATAAAGCAGGACCCGTATTGGCCACCCAGAAACCGGTCACGCCCTGCTTCCCATTAAACTTGGGAGCGAGGACACGAGCGGGTCCACATGGGCTAAAGCAGTGAAGCTCAAACCCAATAAGCGTCTGTGAATAACAACCATACACAGGAACTTGCATGCATTTTAGAAACAACAGAAATAACTATGAATTTAAAGCCAACATTCAGAAAGAGTACACAAAAGTAATAAGGGCCCAATCATGGCCTACAACAACATAGTTCTACAAAGATGGGTACACACCCTATAAAAGGGCAGAAAAAGTAATCTTAAGCAGCAGGAGGTAAATCTCAGCAACTAGCTAGTCCTCAGTGGGGAGAACTTCTGGATCAGCATACTCCTAGTTCAGTGGGTCAGTCTCCTCAATCAGCTCGTCCTTAATGTATCATGTCTCGTGTCCTGACATACATTCCAAACAACATATAAATGAATGTCAGCAAGGGTCCTCGGCAAGCAAAAGTGAGAGTGGGACCCTTGACAAGGTTTTCGAAATAGTTTACATGGCAGTTAAGCATTTATGAACAAGTGAATAATTATAATTTCTAAGAAGTAAGAACATAAAGTACATTAGCATGGCAGTATTATTATAAGTAAGAGAAGTAACAACGATTATAATTTCTAAGCAATATGAACAGAAATTATACTAGCATGGAAGTTCTATTATAAGTGAAAACATGTCAATATAAACATGGCAGTTCTATTTTAAGTGGAAGCAGAAGCAATTCTATATGTCAAACATTTTCGGTATAGCATTTTTAAGATGTTCAAGAGTCTATTCAATTTAGTGCACTAAGGTGCACGTCTTTAGGCGGTTTGCAAGTGCATCTACATTCTCGTGCCCTCGAAGGTGACCCTTTTACTACCGACTAGTGCCCACGAACCCAACCCCACCTAAGTGTACTTTTCTGGACCACGAGCCAGAATCAGCCAAACCGGCCCATAAGATAGCCAAATCTTGGCATGCAATATCTATGATTAGCCAAACCGGCCTGCAATGTCTATGATTTTTCAAGTAGTTCGAGCTAGTCATATATGTCCAGAAATGTTATAATTCACAAGGCATATCCAATTAACTTATTAAAGTGTCCACATGCACGCACACGGGTTTTTATCTTGCAAAACACAACAAATAAACATATGGAGTTTGGTGTCGCATTAAATGAAACAGTATTTAAAACATAGAGAAAATGCACACTTGCATGTTTGGTGATTTTGATGTTGTGTTCGTATGAAAGGCACAGATGTTTCTGCGTCATTAAATTTCTCATATTAGCCTAAAAGATTTTAACTAATTTAAATGATATTTGGTTAGAATTATCATTCAAATAAAAGGTTTTATTCACAAAATTTAACGGAACGTGTGATTAAACATAATAAGGAAAGGTGTGAACAGTTAATTATAATATGATATCGTCATATATTATAAACTTAGTACATGGCATTATACTTTTCAACCATGTGTGTATAAAAATTTGTTGTGATGTTAATAACAGTATATGTTAACTGTTCATAATTATATGTTAATAACAATATAGCATATGTTATACGTATTATGAAATCGGCCTTTAATACTAACTAGCTAATAACAATATGTTGATAATTACATGAGTATGAAATTTAGTATGAAAGCCTTAATTTAAATGATACAAATATATTTTTGGATTTAAGTGACAGATTCCAATTTAAATAACCAAACAGGCTCATGTAGTTTAATTACGAAAATCAACCTTCAATTTCATTTAAATCTTAAACTATTTTATGTAACTTATAAAATCAACAGTCCTAACTCTTACCTTTCTTCTCACACTCTGTCTTCTTCTTCTTCTTTTCTTTCTTTCTTTTCTTTTCTTTGCAGAGAAGGGGAGATTGAGGGGCTCAGGTAGATTTGGAGGAGGGTAAGGGCACAAGGCAGATCAGGCAGGTGGCACGACTCTTCAATGGGTTGCGAGTGAACTACTGGGCAGAGCAGAGGGCAGGCGATTGGCGGGGCTGTGTGCAGGGTCTGTGCGGTGGCAGGTCGGTGGGGAGCACGACGACAGGTCGACAGGGAGCACAGGAGGCGGCTGCACAGGGCTGCGGGTCTGGCGGATTTGGTGGAGAAGGAGCATCGGGGAGAGGTGGGGTGCGGGAAGAGGATGGGAGGTCGGTCGGCTGGGGTTGTGGGTTGGGATCACCGGGGTTGTAGGGGGATGGGAAGAGGGTGATCGAGTGAGCAGGGAGAGAGGGAGAGGGTGACGTGTTGCAGGTGAAGACCAGGGGAGCTGTGAGTTCGAATGAAGGGGAGGGTTTAATATAATATTAAAGTTGTAATAAATGCTTAGTCTACTATTAATAAGGTTTAGATGAAATTTTGACTAAAATTAGAAAAATTATATAAACATTTAACCGTGGGCTGCTGGTTAGGGGGTAGGTAAGGTTAATTTAGAATAGTTTAAAAATGGTAATTAATAAACGTAAGATAGTAAAAATATTATTATTATACCAAAATACTCATTTTTATAAACGACTCCGAAAAAATTACAAAAACAATGCCACGGGTTCGTATCATCACGAGGATCACGAATATGAAGTTAAATTTAAGGTTTTAGCGACGAAAAAGTTTGAAAAAAATCATTTACTCATTTTAAACTTGTTTGATACCATCGAGAATGCGGAAATTCGTGTACGTTGAAACCAGACTGTTACATATCTTCCTTCATATCTCTGACGTTGCAGCCCTTGTCCCAGGTCATACTACACTTGACCTCTCAGTTCTTGCGAACGTGTTCATGATTAGGTCAAACATGAGAGGCTAATACCTATGGCTATATGGACCAGCACACACTCCCTACACCATCCTGCCAAACTCCACTCACACACGTGTCGGGGCAATTACATAGTGGGCATTTGACCCTGATCATATCTTCCCATCCACCACACATCCAGAGGAGCCCATCCCTTAGCCTTAGCCCATCCCTCTAGACCCATCCACTTCCACTGCCTACACCACCACCACCACGATCACTGAGGAGCCTATCATCACTCAGACTCCACTTATTGGTGATGGCTTTGGACCATCTGGTCCCCCTCCTCCCCCGACATTCCTACACATCTACTCATATTAGAGGGGATGGATAAGGACCTCCAGACCTCCGTGGATGGCATTAGAGACACATAAGCCAGGATTCTCTCCTTGCTCTCTAACATTTACCGAGTCCATTACCCACCCATCGTACCACCACCACCCCTGCCACTACCCGAGGATGGCTCTTCTCGTTCTCCTCCACCATCCACTACCCCCACCCAGCCCACACCCTAGCACCGCACTAGCTTGGGGAAGACCAGCTCCTATTCATCTTCACCACCCACACATATATCTCCTCACACTATCATTGTGTATCGCATTGAGGACAATGCTCACTTCAAGCTTGGGGGAGGAGCATTCCGAGCCTTTTATTTTTGTTTTTCCACTTCCATATCCACCTTCTACCTATGTATATATACCACTCTCCTTTCCCCTTCTTCCCTTCCCTTTTCTTTTTATTTCCATGCATCACGTCTTCTTTCTCTTATGCATTCAAAAAAATGATGATGAAAAATCAAAAACACAAAACACTTTGCATTGCATCATGCATCTTTCACTTCCATGCATCCATGTGTATATATATGTATTTAAGAATTTTATGAAATCATGCTTTATATGTATGGTATAACAAATGGAATTTTATTTTCTACCTTCTACGCTCGATTTCCTCAACGTCGATTATTATATATGATTAGGACATGTTTTTAGCTCCAGATCCCATATAATATGCCATTTATGCCCATTCTCATAGCCCCTAGGATAATAGTACTCGAAACCGGTCTCGGTTGGATTTATCTTAGGGGTCCACTTTATGCATGGACCGCAGAATTGATAGTGGAGTATAATGGTTTATAATCCTTCGAGAGCTGGATAACGACATATTAACTAGTACTGAGGAGTGATTATTTCTTAACCTATTCATGCTTTCGTAAAAAAGAGAAAAAGAAAAGAAAAAATTGTATATACAGAAAAATAATAAAATATGCTTCATTTTCCCAGCTAGGCTAAGTAGCCATGATTCAGGAAGCATCGGGGCCTTGCGTCAAAATGTTTAGCTTGGGGAGTGCATATGAATAAGGATTATAATTGGTTTGAGCTAGTAGGTCTGAGTGGTCCCTTTTGGCCTGATGCCCTAAGGTCATCTGACATGGGAGTCATCGACCCAATACAGCTTACACGAACCAATTAGAATCAAAATTAAAAAACAATGAAAAAAATGGAAGCATGAATGAAATTAGTGATTTCACGAATCATGGAACTTTACAGTGTTGTGATAGCCACTTCCTCGATAGACCAATAACCCATTATCCAATACTTATCTTTGCCTCGACCATCGCATAATTTCGATCCGTATTCCTTCAACCTAGGAAGGGTTAGGGGAAATATTCTAGGACTTGAGCATGATCATGGCTAAGTATATTATTTGACGATTCGAGATAGAAACAACATCCTAATATTATATTTTAATCGATGGAGAGGAATTGGCATGTTTTATTTCCATGAATTTGAAATTTCCATTCAACCACGTATATATGCTCGATGTTGTAGAATTCTCAAAGTCATGCCATCATATGGTTGCTTGCATGCATGCCTCCGATCTATACCCTTTCATGTCTTCCTTGAGGACAAGGAAGAGTTTATCTTTGGAAATTTTGATGAGTGTTTATTTTATGCCTTTTTCCTTTTGTTTGCATTCGCACCTCACGTCAATTCGCCACGCTTTCCGCACAAATTTCTTTCGCTTTTTGTTCCTTTTTACGTTTTAGGCTTGCTCCATGTGTTTCAGGTGAAATCATGGAGTTTGGGATCCCAAGAGCATGGATATAGGCTCTGGGAGTGATCGACATTGCGACGGGATTCGATTCATTGGAGGAGTTGAGATTTGGGTGGCTCAGACGACTGTGTGGGGTAACTCACACTGCCGTGCGAGATGACACAGACTGTGCCGACTAAAGACCCACATACGACCGTTTGGAGGGTCGTGTAGGCCAAGCTACTGTAACACCTTGTTCACATATGTACGGGTATTATACTAGGTATTTTTGACCGTATTTAATACGTGTATATTTTTGACGTATTTTTAGAAAAATTTTCTAATTTTTATAATAATAAAACTATTTTTAAATAATTTTAAATATTATTAGGCACGACTATATATGAAGTATTCGATGGAATACTATGTATTTAAATGGTATTTGGTATTAATTAAGTGTATTCTAATTTTTTCTAAAAATTAAAAACTGAAATTTCCTTAGCATGACACTTTGCCTAAGAGGTGTCACTTACTTAGCCATCCTTAGCCCTAATCATGCCACCTAATACAACACTTGGCATGCTCTTAGTAAATAAAGTTATGATGATGATGGTGGAAGTTTTAAAAAGGGAAAAATAGAAAAGGAAAAGAAAAAGAAAGGGAAAAAAGAAAATACAAGTGTTTTCATCCTCTCCCTCCCCTTTCTCCTCCTCTCCCACCACCAAGACCAACATACACTCCATCTACCTATCAATACTAACAACAAACACTCTAAGGAGGGGTGAATAGAGTAATGGCAATAGATTGTGTTATTAAAAATTAAACTTGCAAATGCGGAATTATAAATACAAAGAAAAGAATAATACACGTAATCAATGCAAACGCAAACACAAGATTTTACCCTGGTTCCCCAAACTTGGTTGCATCCAGCCACACCAAATATTCACTATAATCCTACACAAGATAGTGAATACAATCCCTACACAAGGGATACCCTATACAAGGGATTTGCCCTTCACAAGGACTCAACCTACCCTACATAAGGGTCTAACTCCCACACAGAGAGAAACTAATTCCCACACAGAGCATTAGGGTTATTATATACAAGGACACAATCACCCTTACAAGGGTTAAATTCTCAAAAGGAGAGTGACCAACTCTCATAAAGAGAGTATCTAATTTAGAATTAGGGTTCAAGAAAACAAATGTAACAAATGACTCTTACATATGCCTTGAGATAAACTTGCTTAATATGAAGATGAAGGAATGGAAGAGGATCTCCAAGTGATGAGATTTTCTTGAATGCATGTGGATGATTTCCCTTGGGCTAAGCTTCAATGCATGATGAGATTAGAGAGCTCTAAGAGGGAAATGAGAATTAGGAGTGTGACTTAATGATCCTAAATGATCTTCAATAGTTCCAAGAGTTCTTAATGAACTAAGCCAACTCCTATTTGTAGGAAGCCACAAAAACCTCATAAAACCCAAGAAAAAAGCCAAGAGAGAAAATCTGTAACGGCCATAATCTAGCATTTTACAGCTAAGATAGTCGACTGAAGATAGAAGGATAGTAGACTTGTCAACGGCTATAAAAATCCCAACGGCTATTACGTGAGCCAGGACAGGTGACTGTTGAAGACTACACAGGCGCCTATAAATGAGCAGGTGCCTGAATAAACTTAAGTAGGTGAATGTCACATGGGATGGACAGAAACAAAAAGAATGCAACTTACGCACGTGTGCATTTAAATGACTGACGAGCAAAGTCCATGTGCCTGAAAAATGACAGGCGACTGAAAACTCTACATCAATCTATTAACTCACAAAGTGGATTGATGCCTAGAAAATGCAGATTACACACTTTGGCATACATACGACTGTAAGACAATTCCCAGGCGCCTGATGGAAGACATGCGCCTGAATAATGAATGTCAGTCGTCTATTCCCAAAAGCATGGTCGAACGGTAGATAGACCTTCTTCATGAGACGCGGATGAAGCGTTGAATGCCATCATTGTTGTATGCTATAACCTTGTTCTGATACCAATTGTAAGTGCCTTCTACCTTGCAATACTAACAACAAACACTCTAGAGGGGTGTGAATAGAGTAATGGCAATAGATTGTGTTATTAAAAATTAAACTTGCAAATTCAGAATTATAAATATAAGAGGAGAATAATACAAATAATCAATGCAAACGCAAACACAAGATTTTACCCCGGTTGGCCAAACTTGGATTCGTCCAGCCACACCAAATATTCACTATAATCCAACACAAGATAGTGAATACAATCCCTACACAAGGTATACACTACACAAGCGATTTGCCCTTCACAAGGACTCAAAGTACGCTACACAGGGGTCTAACTCCCGCACAGAGAGAAACTAATTCCTACACAGAGAATTAGGGTTATCCAACACAATGACACAATCACCCTTACAAGGGTTAAACTCTCACAAAGAGAGTAACCAACTCCCATAAAGGGAGTATCTAATCCCCACAAAACCAACTCTCACAAAGAGAGTGACCAACTCCCATAAAGGGAGTATCTAATTCCCACAAAGAGAATTAGGTTTTTAAGAAAACAAATGAAATAAATGACTCTTACATATGCCTTGAGATGAACGTACTCAATATGAAGATGAAGTCATGGAAGAGGATCTCCAAGTGATGAGATTTGCTTGAATGCACAGGGATGATTTCCCTTGAGCTAAGCTTCAATGCATGATGAGATTAGAGAGCTCTAAGAGGGAAATGAGAATTTGGAGTGTGGCTTAATGATCCTTAATGATCTTCAATAGTTCCTAGAGTTCTTAATGAACTAAGCCAACTCCTATTAATAAGAAGCCCCAAAAATCTCTTAAAACCCAAGGAAAAAGCCAAGAGAGAAAATCTGCAACGACTATAATCTGGCATTTTACGGCTAAGATAGTCGACTGGTCAACGGCTATAACGTGTGCCAGGACAGGTGACTGTAGAAGACTGCACATGCACCTGAATAAACTTCAGCAGGCGACTGTCACATGGGACGGATAGAAACAGAGAGAATGCAACTTACGCACTTGTGCATTCAGTAGATTGACGAGCAAAGTCCAGGCCCCTAAAAATGACAGGTGACTGAAAACTCTACATCAGTCGACTGACACACAAAGTGGGTTGATGCCCAGAAAATACAGGTTACGCACTTTGGAATACAGATGACTGTAGGAAAATTTCCAGGCGCCTGAATAATGAACATCAGTTGACTGTTCACAAAAGCTCAAGAATGAGTCAATAAAAAGTTGACTTGAGCATTGCACTACAATCGACTGTAGAAGGCTGGCAGTCATCTGGAATCACCCAGTCGCATGTCCTTCCTTCAGCAGTCGCCTGTAAGAGAGCCAGAGACTCCAATTGAGTCTATTGGCAAGGTGAACCTATTGGGTTGGATTCTATGATAATCCTAAGGCCCACTAAGATGTTTATATGCATATGCATGTATGAGTTGACTATCTATCAAGGCATTACAATAATCCTAGACTCAAAAAGAGAAATGCAAGTAATAAAAGATATTAAATAGATTACATTGCTTCCCTTAGAGTCTAAGATTCAAACTCTTGATGCCTTGATGCTCCCCACCATCTTCCTAGCTTTGGCACCACTTGATGAGCTTCTCTTCATCAAGTACCAAGCTTTGGCTATGCTCCCCTTTATGTCCGTCCTTGCACTAAGCTATTAGTCTCCGGATCATGCTATTCTTTATTTGATAATCATGAGACTAAAAACATGAGAGTTATTGGCAACAACATAATATTGTGATCATCATCAAAATACTATTGGTCTAAAAAACCAATACCTAACAATCTCCTCCCTTTTTTTATGATGACACACATTATGTAACATATAAAGAAATAAAGCACATTGCTAATGAGCTCCCCATACTTATATGCACCAATAGTAAAATGATAGATAAACAATTGTAAATTCTTATTATACCAATTGAAAGTAAACTGAGATAATGAACAATGGTGACATATAATAGGCATGGATTACATAAACCAATTGAAATAAAATCAATAAAATTCTCCACATGAATGGTTTACATAATCCCCCATATCTCTCCCCATATGTGTATCTCTCTCCCCATAGAAGATATGAGTTATATAATCCTATCTCTTTCCCCCCTTGTCACTCTCAAAAAGGTGGACATCAAACATACAAGAAATGACTCTTGTCGTTGATAGCAATTATAAAAAATGACAAATAAACAAGAGATTAAGAGATGTATGATACCAAATTGCAAAATTAAAAGTGGGTATCAATCACTATCACATGCTCCCCCTAGATAATAGAAATGGTCAAATTGTTGACTTCTAGGATCAATAGAAATTGCGAAAAAAATCTTTACCAAGTGAAAAAAATAATTGCAGTCATGGTCCAATATCAAAACATAGATATGAAAAGATCAAGCTTCATAATACAAATGACATTGCCAAAAGAAAATATAACATGAAACATGTTGACAATATCAATGGATTGAGATCAAGACCGTAATAACCAATTGTAAATATTGATCTCAATCAAAACCCAAAAAGAGAGTTAAACTATGTTTTAAAATAATTTTAAACATACTTAACATATTAAATCCCACACTGACATACATATGGATCAACAAATGCATGTATGCCAATGTAGTCCACAAGGTCCCCATTTTCAAGAAAAATAATTTTGAAAACATTTTCAAAAACATGAAAATTCACACACAATCAATGTGTATGCTAAGAATAAACATTAAGCATAATACCCATGCAATATGCACATGTGTGAGAGACCTAAACATAAGGGAACTAAACCTAAGCAGAGTTTGATTTCCTAATGTAAGCACATGAGGTGATCACATTCCTAATCAATAAGTTGATGTAATTATTCCTCTCTTGCACACTACACTTAGTGGGAATCCAAAGACTTAAGGATTTCATAGGCAATGGTTTTGCCTTTGCAAGAGGGGTGGATGTGTCATGCATATGTGTAGAAATAAATTTCTTGGCATGCATTGAAAGAAGATTTTGCTTCTTAGCAAAAAATGAAAGATTTTTATTATTCCTCGTCATCTTGTGATTTACATGTTTCTTGTTAGTGTTATTGTTATACAAGTAATCATGATGATTCTTCTTAGGTACTTTAGCAATATTTCTTGATTTTACACCATTTGAAGAATTAGAGGTGGGTTTGGTCACCACTTTTGGAATATAACCCAAACCTCCTATATGGTTTGCTGGATGTTGTTTTTCAAGCAAACTGTGGAGTGAATCCCTATCATGTACAAAGATTATAAGCTTTTGGGATTCCTCTTCGCATTTCAACATAAGTTGTTGAATGCGAGATTCTAAGCTAAGGATTTGAGCCACCAATTTTTCATTAATCATGCTCAAAGCCTTAACTTGAGAGAGAAGTGTGTATCTCTCACAAGTGTCACAAACATGCAAAGCATCATTATTATTTACACTAGTAGATTCTAATTCATGTACCTTCTCATAGAATTCTTAAATTTTGCTTTTAATTTAGCATATAAGTCGATGCACTTACTTGTCGCGTTGGAGGCTGCATTGTATCGGTATTCGAGCTCCTCGTAAGATAGCTTTGGCTCCTCCTCATCGTCATCATTGCTTTCCTCCTCGCTAGAGCTTGACGAAGATTCTTCCCCTTTTGCCATGAAGCACCCTTCTTCATTGGTCTTGAGCCAAGCCTCTACCTCTTCATTGCTAGATCTTGAAGAAAGATCTTCCAATGTTGTGAAGCACATTTGGGCTTGCTCCTTGTCATCTTCCTCTTCGTCACTTGATGAGTCCTCATCCGAATTATCAAATGTGCCGACAAGTCTCTTCTTTTGGTTCTTGAATTTGGACTTTCCATTCCAATGTTTCTTCCCTTTCCTTTGTAAGAATCTTTGGAGGGTTTGGAAGGGCATTCGATAGAGCGATGAACTTTACCACTGCAAGTGTAACAAGTAGGAATCTTGTTAGAATTAGAGGCAAATTTTGACAAAGATTTACTTGCTTGTCCTTGAGGAATGCTTTGAATTGCTTGGCAAGTTCCATGAAATCATCATCGATAGCCTCATCTTCTCCATCATCCTCACTTGAAGCTTCTCGATGGAATTTCTTCCTCCATTTGATTGGCTCCTTCTCGGCATGGAATGCAACCCCCTTTTACTTCTCTGGTTTCTCGGTCTTGGTTGGTTGAATCTCCTTCTTTTGTTGAAGCTTCACTTCATACGCCATGAGATTCCCAATGCACTCCTCGACGGTGTATTTGGACATGTCGTTAGCCTCCAAAATACTGTTAGCCTTTGACTCCTATTGGGGTGTAAGAGAGTCAATGGTCTTCTCCACACGATCCTCTTGGGAAATCACCTTCCCAAGTCCTTCCAAAGCGTTCACGATGTCTGTGAACCTTGTGAACATTTCCAAGATGCTTTCTCCTTCCTGCATCTTAAACATTTCATATTTAGATCTAAACACGGTTTGTTTAGATTTTTTTACCTTTGAAGTCCCGTCATGACAAATCTCCAAAGTATGCCAAATTTTGTTGGCTGTTTTGCACATGGAGATGCGGTTGAACTTATTGTGAGTGAGGGCACAATGGAGTGTGTTTATTGCCCTCGCATTGAATTTGACTGAGTCCTTCTCTTCCTTTGTCCTTGTAGTCGGGGTGTAGTAGGCTTTTCAAATGGCGACTCCGTGATGTCCCATATGTCTTGACCCTCAAAGTAGATCATCATCTTGATCTTCCAACCTGGGTAGTTAGTTTCGTTGAAGAGCGGGTCGAACGGTAGATAGACCTGTCTTGACCCTCCAAGTAGATCATCATCTTGATCTTCCAACTTGGGTAGTTGGTTCCGTTGAAGAGCGGGGGTCGAAAAGTAGATATACTTTCTTCATGAGACGCAAATGAAGCATTGAATGCCATCGTTGTTGTTTGCTATAACCTTGCTCTGATACCATTATAAAGACCTTGTACCTTGCAATACTAACAACAAACACTCTAGAGGGGGCAAATAGAGTAATGTCAATAGATTGTGTTATTAAAAATTAAACTTGCAAATGCAAAATTATAAATGCAAGAGGAGAATAATACACACAATCAATACAAATGTAAACACAATATTTTACCCTGGTTCTCCAAACTTGGATACGTCCAGCCATACCAAATATTCTATATAATCCAACACAAGGTAGTGAATACAATCCCTACATAGGTCATACCCTACACAAGGGATTTACACTCACAAGGACTTAACCTACCCTACACAAGGGTATAAATCCCACACAGAGAGAAACTAATTCCCACATAGAGCATTAGAGTTATCCTACACAAGGACACAATCACCCTTACAGGGGTTAAACTCTCACAAAGAGAGTGACCAACTCCCATAAAGAGAGTATCTAATTCCCACAAAGAGAATTAGGTTTTCAAGAAAACAAATAAAACAAATGACTCTTACATATGCCTTGAGATGAACTTACTCGATATGAAGATGAAGGCATGGAAGAGGATCTCCAAGTGATGAGATTTGCTTGATTACACATGGATGATTTCCCTTGAGCTAAGCTTCAATGCATGATGAGCTTAGAGAGCTCTAAGAGGGTAATGAGAATTAGGAGTGTGGCTTAATGACCCTTAATAATCTTCAATAGTTCCAAGAGTTCTTAATGAACTAAGCCAACTCCTATTTATAGGAAGCCCCAAAAACCTCATAAAACCCATGGAAAAAGCCAAGAGAGAAAATCTGCAACGACTATAATCTGGCATTTTACAGCTAAGATAGTCGACTGAAGATAGACAGATAGTCGACTGGTCAACGGCTATAAAAATCCTAACGGCTATAACATGAGCCAAGACAGGTGACTGTAGAAAACTACACATGCGCCTATAAATGAGAAGGTGCCTAAATATACTTCAGCAGGCGATTATCACATGGGATGGACAGAAACATAGAGAATGTAACTTACGCACTTGTGCATTTAGATGACTGACGAGCAAAGTCTAGGCGCCTGAAAAATGACAGGAGACTGAAAACTCTACATCAGTCGACTGATTCACAAAGTGGGTTAATGCCCAGAAAATGCCGGTTACACACTTTGGCATACATACGACTGTAGGACAATTTACGGGCGCCTGATGGAAGACTGGTGCCTGAATAATGAACGTCAGTCGTCTATTCCCAAACGCTCAAGAATGAGTCAATAGAAAGTTGACTTGAGCAGTGCATGACAGTCGACTGTAAAAGTCCGGCTAGGTGCCTGTAATCACTCAGTCGCATGTCCTTCCTTCCGCAGTCGCCTGTAGGAGAGCCAGAGACTCCAATTGAGTCTATTGGCAAGGTGAACTAATTGGGTTGGATTCTATGATAATCCTAAGGCTCACTAAGATGGTTATATGCATATGCATGTATGGTTTGACTATCTATCAAGGCATTACAATAATCATAGACTCAAAAAGAGAAATGCAAGTAATAAAAGATATTACATGGATTACAATGCTTACCTTAGAGTCTAAGCTTCATGCTCTTGATGTCTTGACTTTTCCCACCTTCTTCCAAGCTTTGGCACCACTTGATGAACTTCCCTTCATCAAATCCCAAGCTTTGGTTATGCTCCCCTTTATGTCCATCCTTGCACTAAGCTATTAGTCTCCAGATCATGTTATTCTTCATTTGATAATCATGAGACTAAAACATGAGAGTCATTAGCAACAACATAATGTTGTGATCATCATCAAAATAATATTGGTCTAAAACATCAATACCTAATAATCTCCTCCTCCTCCAGGCCAAACACCAACACACCCTTCCTTTGGTTTGAAGAAGTAGGAGGACCTTGGTTTGAAGAAGAAGGCCAGAAGAAGGGGTTGGAGTGAAAAGCTTGGAGCTTGGAGGTAGAAAGGCTAGAGCTTGAAGAGGAGGAAAATTTAGGTAGGATTTCTAACCACTCTAACTAGGGTCCATCTTTGAATTGTGTAGAATTTCTAATCACACTAGCTAGGGTGTCAATGTTAGAATGGTGTAGGAAGCTAATGTGATGATGCTCTGTTTCTGTTTTCAGTTCTGTCATGTAATTTCAATTGGGTATAACTATTATTATACTGCTCCAAAAATTATAAATTAATATAATTCGGAAATCTAATTTAGTTAGCTACAACTTCCATTTAGATACTAAGTTCAAAATATGCCTGGAACTAGACTTAAACTGATAGTCTTTAACATAGTGTCATTTCTGACCGCACTTCTTATTGTGGTACTATGTTGTTCCTGTTTTTGTGATGAGTATAACTTTCATTTTAGGTCTCTAAAAATTATGTTTTAATAAGATCTAGAAAGCCATTGAAGTTACCTACAACTTTTATTTAAATCTTAGAGTCAAATTTTTCCTGTATTTAGAATGATTTGCTGATATCTGTCGTAGTGTCAGATTCTGGTAGATTCTGCACCTTGTTAGTGAACAGAGAAGAACTTTCAATCCAATTATCCAAATGACCTAATTTAAGACCACATGGAATTTTAACTTAATTATCTAATCTTTTCATGTTGAAACCTTATCATGATTTTGACTGTAGTTAATTGAAATTAACTGATGTTTACAGCTATGTGATTCAGTTTTTGGACAGATTCTGCACATATGTATCATGTTATGTTAATGCTTCATATTAGGTTATGCTTCATCCCTGTGTTAATACCAAGTGAATGCTATGTTAAATGAGGCCATGTCCCATGAATATTGGTAGTAATTTGGATATGTTAATACTAATGTGTTCTTGTCCATATTAATATGTTATTGTACATGCTAAATGAAGTATACTCTCTAGTTTATGTTAGTATGTTGATGCATTAGTATTTTAGTTTAAGTCCATAATAAGTTCCATACTGATATGCCATGTTTATATTTCATATGTTTATGTTTATGACCAAATTGACTACATGCTATGCATATCATGCTTTAGGTCTTAATGATATGCTTTATGTTCACATTGTATGCTTTATGTCCATATGATTGTGTTCCATTTAGTTAGCCTCTTGTATATTAGTTTGCAGGTTATGTTCAAGTTATATGTTATAATGTCATATTCCAAGTCCATATTGCACATGATGGAATCATATGCTCGATGTGTTAATTAGAATTGATAGAATCATGTGATGTTGAAATGAAATGTAATGCAATGATCGTTGTTACACACGACATCACAAAATTATGAAAGGGAACGGAAATGTGAATGCAATAAATGAGACAGTCGAATCATGAAAGAAATGAGGAATTGATTGATGAACTTAAGGTGAGGATTTTGAGCGTAACAACAACCTATAATTCTCGGTCCATCTAGAGATGGGTGAGATTCCAGGCATGGGGTTTAGGGGGAAACACGTGTAAAATATAGGCTTAAGTACTGGAAGATATATGTATCTCACTCTCACCACTCTCATTGAGGGGTTGGCAGAGTTGGAGAGGCCCCTGGTGTACTCATGATTCACCATGAGATAGGCACTACTATTCTCACTCCCGATAGGGGGAGTTACGGAGGCCCCGTTACACTGATCAGTGCTCGTGCTCCACTGGCGGGGTACCACCTTTTCACCTACCTTGGGTGAAGTCCAGTTCTTTACGTCTTATGTTTTACCTGGGTTTTTCCAAATATTAAATTCTAATATCAAACTTGAAGATTAATGCATTATAATTTATTTGTGCTATCATCTGTTGATACTCATGAAATTATTGTCTGCTTTTCTTTCCTTATGCATATCAGTTCTGTAGCACTTCTTTTTAATACATAACGGTACTGTCTTTGTCTTTACTTCATACGTTTAATTCTGATGCCATGGTTATCACTAGTAGCCAGACCTTAGTTAGCTAGAGTAGCTCTGAGACTGGCCTCTACCTAGCATAGTTAGATCTCCTACTGGGTCACGTGTTGACGTGTCTCAACCTACTTCTCCCCATGATTTGAGATAGAGCAGATGGAGCGGGATTCGATTCAGGAGATCACCCCCAAGCTTCGAGATAGAGTGGAGTCCCTTGGGAGTGGAATAGAGTTGGGATGTTTGGGTTGGAGCTGTGTGGTTGTACCTTGGGCTTGGGTGTAGTGTTGTACATAAGAGTGGATTGTATCTTGTATATGTTGTTGTACTATGAAGATGTAATAATATGATTGATGTTTTATATGTACTGTGTTATTTGAGATGTGTACTTCTGTGATGTTGTTTCTGAGTTGGAGCATTATTTGTACTTCTCAGCACGTGCATAATGGCCTGCATGTTCTCTCTCTCTCTCTCTCTCTCTCTCTCTCTCTCTCTCTCTCTCTCTCTCTCTCTCTCTCTCTCTCTCTCTCTCTCTCTTCTCATCACTCTCGCCTTTTTGAGAAAACATGTGATGGATTCGTACTTTCTGGGTATCCTGATGAGCAAGGCGTGACAGCAACGGAGGAAAAGAAGTCTCCACGACACGCTCATGTGAACCCTCACACGACTGTGTCACCCCTAAAGCTAGCGAAGATTGGAAATCTGGGATCCTTACGCTCAATATTTGATGTTGTCGTGTGATCCTTAACACAACCGTGTTAGACAACAATCCCGAGGATGCGTAACTTTCTCCAAACAACGCGATCACTTCACTTCACCAAACAACCATTTCGGGTCGAATTTGCAGCCAACATGTAAAGGTTCGGGGGTGCTATTTAAGCCTTGGGAGTGCCGCCAGAAGGGGGAGGACATTTAGATTTGTTTTGGTCCCCTTTTTGATATCTTTTCTAATTTTTAGGTGTAGATTAGGTTTAGGTTAGGTTTTGATGTTTTTTCTCATTGATTGTAAGCACGAATTGATGACTCTTGTAATGCAACCATTGTGATAAGTGTTTCTTACTTTGCTCTTTATGTTTTTATTATTGTTTTGCAATCTCTTATTGTTCTTCTCATGTATCTCTGTGATTATTTGATGTTTTCTTATCATTCCATCAATCTCATGTAGCTACTAATAAGCTAGGATCGAACTAGTACTTGATTACCCAACCTCTTTGTAGACGACCCATATAGCGCTACGACGACAGCCATGCACTTGCAATTTATACATATTAAAACTCACAACACTTTCCAAGCCTTAAACTTCTCTAAGACATTATCTTTATATTTTATCAAATAGATACACACCTTTCTTAAGTAGTCATAAATGAAGGACATGAAACACTTTGCTCCCCCATTGGTAGATACAAAAGTTGGCCCCTATATATCTGAATGTACATGATCAAGTGGCCCTTTGCTGCTATGCTCCACTGTCCCAAAGTGTGCCTTTGTCATCTTTCATTCTAAACACTTCTCGCAGAACTCCAATCTCTCATCTCTGGCACCTATCAGCTTCCTTTTGCAAAGCACATCCAATGACTTCTCACTTTGATGTCCAAGGCAAAGATGACATAACTTTTCCATTCCTTCATGATTTGTGCCCTGAGAGATGCTAGCTTCACCATCCTCGGTGTGCACATATAAAGTCTGTACTCGCCTTCACTTCATCATGATTAGAGAACCCTTTGATACCTTCGATATATCACCTTTAATGACCGTTTTGCACCCAAGTCCAGCTAAAGCACCAATAGAAATCAGACTCTTTTTCAAGTCTGGCACGTGACACACATCTTGAAGTGTCCTGATGACTCCATTATGCATTTTGATCCTCACCTCTCCAACTTCCACTGTCTTGCAAGCCATACTGTTTTCCATCATCATGTTATCGCCTTCTCTAGAATAATATGAATTTAACTAGCTTCTATGTAGTGTCATGTGAAAGAAGCATCCCAAGTCTAAAAGCCATGAGATCCCAAGATCTCCAGACGCATTCGCCATCAAAATCTCACTGTCATCGATGTCCTTGCTGAAGGATCCTGTCCAAAACAGAGTTAGGATCGATAACATGAAGTTTAGACTTACGCTTGCGTACGCGGCACGGTAGTCTACGAACTTCGCCTTCGGATTCGCCACGACGGATCGAGTCTACTCACGAACGGAGTAAGGCTACTAATCCCACAATCTAAATCTCTATTTTAGATTAAGAACTTGGATGGAGGGAGAGGAAATATTTCTGCAGAGCTTCGCTATGAAGAAGATGCATGCATGAATTTCATGCAAAAAGTGTAAGGAAAATGGCTACCCTTGGGTCTTATTTATAGCCCCCAAGGTAGTTATTTTTAGGGTAAGTTGTTCCTTTGGAACAACTTAATTAAGGTGTACCATGATACATGGCACATTATAAGCTTAAGTTGTACCATATGCATGGTACAACATAAGCTTAAGATATTCCCCCTTTATTAGCCATATGTCGCATGCATTTTATGCATATATAATGCGACTTTCCCTCTCATACAGAGATCCTCTCCGCAAGGGAACAGATTCCCTTTGCACATGACTTCGTGTGCGCGACGTTCGAGGTCCGTATTCCCTCGTACATCCCCCACAAGGGTGTACAAAAGTCTTCCATATCCAACATCTCCCACTCACACTTGAGGGGATTGTAAGAGAACGTCTTTCCCTTAGTTCTTTCATCTATCATACCGAGAAATAGACCGTGCGACCGTCATGCGCGTAGAGTCTGTTGTTGTGCACTTGTTAGAGATACACAACGACCTCGAAGGTGCAAAGTTGAGTAGTTCAACGCATGCTTTACCCTAGATTATTTCTTCACATTTTCTTGTACTTTATATTCAACAATTGAATCCCATCTGGATTACAATTGGCTGGACAGCTTTGAATCACTAAAGTCCAAATGCGAATATGAAATCAATCTTCCTCTTCTTGCGAACCTTCTGATCTTGACTTGATTCGCTTTTCTAACGTGCCCCGCCGAGCCGAATTACCATAGCCCATTAGTAACACGCTAAGATAGCGATCATCTCGTCAAATCTAAAGGAACCAATTGGAGTCCTTGAGGGTAAGAGTTAAGACCCATATGGCCTTTGAGTCTCACATAATAGCAAACACTATTGCTACTAACTCAGTGGTCGAAATGCATACGTGGTATGAACACGTATTACAACATCACTCCTTTCCCAGGGAGAGTATGTCTTAATGATGTTGTACGGATGAAAGATCAGACACCACAGTGCCTATCTTTTGAGTCCCCTTACTACTCAGGAAATATTCCCGGACTCTCATCCTGCATAAGACAGATAGGATTATAAAATCCAATGAGATCTTTTTATCCTTGTGATACAGATCTCAGATCTTTTGTAAGCATCCATATGATGCAGATCTTTCATTCGACTATCTTGTTAAATTCATGACTCTAAATCATTCGTCTAATGATTTTGACTTTAAACTAGTCTCATCTCTATCTTATCCATCTGATAAGATAAGGCGGTTGCTCATGTGAGAGAGCCAACCTTAATCTGTCCGACATACACACAATTCAGCTGAGATTTCAAAAATGTACACAAACATTTCTTAAGAAATTCATATGCAATGTTGGAAAAAGAACTTATTCTTTTATTAATTTTGATCATTTCTTAAACATGGGAATATATATTTGGTACAACTCAGCCCATACGCAATCCTTGAGATGATAAGTGTTTATAAAACACATTTCTGGGGATCGCTTTCGTAAGCTGATCCTCTATCGTCTCATGCGTAGATATGTACCTTATGTCTACCTTCTTGGTTTTATCATAGTCTTTTGCAAATCTGCAGTTCCTTTAAGATACTGCATTATCCTCTTAACCGCTTTCCAGTGTTCTTGCCCTGGGTTGGATTGGTAACAGCTTACCATTTCCAACGGCAAAACAGATGTCCGGTCTCGTACACACCATAGTGTACATAAGACTATCAACTGCACTGGAATATGGAACTTTTTCCATAATTTCCTTTTCCTTTTGGTTCTTTGGACACGATTCCAGATATAAGTTATCGCATATGCTTATATGAATATCAATGGACTTGCAGTCCTGCATATTAAATCGTTCTAGAACCTTCTTTATATAAGTCTCTTGTGAAAGAGAAAGAAGTTTCTTCGAACGATTCCTTGAAATCTTAATTCCAAGGATATATGCGGCTTTTCCTATGCCTTTCATCTCAAATACTGATGAAAGCCAAGCCTTGATACTCATTACAAAGCCCTTGTCATTTCTGGCTATTAAAATGTTATCTACATATAGATACATGATAATATACTTGCTTTTAATCCTCTTGATATATACTCAGTTATCTTCATCAAGCATGGAAAAAATCCATTTGATAAGACAACTTCTTGAAATCGTATATACCATTGCCTCGAGGATTATTTAAGACCATATATGGACTTACGAAGTTTACAAACCTTATGTTTGTTTCCTTCTTTTACAAACCCTGTTGGTTGTTCCATATAGATCTCCTCGTCCAATTCTCCATTGAGAAAGGCAGTCTTTACATCCATCTGATGTAATTCGAGGTATAAGCAAGCTACCATTGCGAATCAAGGTAAAACGCACAACAGGTGAGAAGTTTTCTTTGTAGTCTATCCCTTCCTGTTGCGTAAAACCTTTCGCGACAAGGCGAGCTTTATATCTATCTATAGAGCCATCAGCCTTATGCTTGATCTCGAGAACCCATTTGTTCCCAATTGCTCTATGTCCTCTGGGTGAGTTAACTAAGTCCCAGACTTGGTTAACTTTCATGGATTTCAATTCCTCCTTCATCGCTTCCATCCATTTGTCATTTGCAGGGCATGATTCGGCATATTTGAGATTCTTCAAGTCCTTGTTGACTTGAATTTAGATCAATTCTAATATCACTCCCACTTGAAATGTTGTTAGAATTGCTCCCACTTGGATCATTATTCCCGTATGGAATAGGATAATCGTCATTCGTATAATCCATTGGTGAAGGTTGAAAAGTATTTTCGTTTTCACCAAGAATTCTCCCACTCGAATGAGGTAATCCTTCTTGATCACAAATCTCAAATAGAGATAAGTCCTGACTTATCTCGCCCTGTCTTGGAAACTCGTTTTCCAAGAAAGTGACATCCCTCGACTCAAACTCAATTAGCACACCATTGTCTTCCTGACTAACAAAAACATAACCTTTGGAGTTTAATGCGTATCGTTTAAAGATACATTTCCTTCCCCATGGCCCAAGTTTGCCATACTTATGGGAGGAAATATGTGCGTTGAATGCACAAACTCAAGGTAAAATGTTTAAGTTAGGAGACCTTTGGTTCCACAACTCATAAGGAGTGGAGCTAACTGATTTCGAGGGTACGCGGTTTAAAATAAAAACGGTTGTCAATAATGCATCACCCCAGAAGGTGATTGGCAAGTTAGCTTGCGCCATCATTGAACAGACCATTTTTCATTAAAGTCCTATACCTCCTTTCTGCAACACCAATTTGTTGAGGAGTATAAGGCATAGTTACTTGATGTACTATGCCTTTTTTCATCACAAAGTTCCTTTAAACTTGTTGATTGATATTCACCGCCCCTATCGGTTCGCATGACCTTAATCTTGCGATCTAATTGATTCTCCACTAAACTCATATAGTTTTTAAAGCAGGTTTAGTGCTTTCACTTTTGTGGGATATCAAATAGATATTACCGAATCGGGTGAAATCATCAATTAAAAGTGATGAAATGGGACTTCCCGCGTCTTGTCTTGACATTCATCGGACCATATATGTCCGAATGGATAAGCGGTAATGGAACCTTGGCCCTTGTGCCGGTTCCAAACGGCTTGCGACAAGATTTCCTTTCAAGGCAATGTTCGCAGGTCGACATTTCAACCTTTGAAACATTGGATAGAAGGCCACGTTTGGCAAGTCTATCCATACGCGTTGGTCCAATATGACCAAGCCTTGATTGCCAACAAATTATATTAGACTCATTAGTCAAAGAATTTGTCATAAGGAAATGAGAAATCATACATTGTACTTATTACAATGAATCCTTTAAATACATAACCCAGAACCAATAAAGGAATTATTACAAAAATAGGTCCATATTACAAACATGAAGGAACCAACCATTAACCAAGACCCAATAAATTGACCACAATTTTAATATTCCTTTGAATATATGGAATGAAGAGAACATCATGAAGTAGGATAGTGCGGCCGTTGTCCAAGACAAGCTTGCGAGTCCCAACGCCTTTCACTTCAACACGTGTGTTGTTTCCTACATTGATCCACTTCATTCCTTGAGTATCCGGTGATACTCCACGAAGGACCGTCTGTCCTTTGCTATGTGGTCGGTGGCACCTGAATCAATTATCCCAAAATGGATTAGATTCCACAAGAAATAGTGAACTAGAAACACATATATAACTAGTATTACAAGTTACCTCGTCACTTCCACTCGTACACGAACGAGCATAGTGACCGAGCTTGTTGCACTTGAAGCACTTGATTCTTTTCAAGTCTTTCTTCTTGTGCCATTTCTTGTGTCCACCCTTATGTTTGGGTTCCTTGGTAGACTCAGGTTGCTTATTACATTCATTAGAAGACTTTGAACGATCTTTACGTTTCTTTCCCCCGTGTGAGGAACTAGCAACCATGTGCACTTCTGCACCTGGCTTGGCAGCCGCAAGCCGCTCTTCCTCTAATTCGAGGTGCTTGGAAACATCGTTGAAGGTCTTGATGCTCTCATTATGAGTTAGATGCATCTTCATCTGATCCCACCCATTTGGTAGGGAACGTATGACTGCTTGGATTTGTTGCTCATCTGTGAGCACATGACCTGCGTCCTTTAACTCCGAGATAAGGTTCGCCATATGTCGCAGATGTTTCCCTATGGAATGATCTGGACGTTTCTTATATGTATCGAACTTTATAGTTAAGGCGCGAAGTTTGGACACCGATGTGCCACCGAACTTCTCCTCTAGCTTGGACCATATGTCCATAGCTAGGTCATGTTCTCGGAAGATGCACATTATGTCATCAGCCATACTGCTTAATAACGTAATGCGCGCTATCTTATTCTTCCGAGACCAAGCATCAAAAGCTTCCTTGTCTCTTCGGTGTTGGGCCGTAGTGCCCAACTCGGGTTCAATCATTACGTTCTTTAGAGTTTCGAGCACTTCTTGCTCCTCTAAAACGTATTGTATCTTAATGGACCAAAGTTTGTAATTATCGCCGTTGAGTTTTTCACCTTTGTTTAACTCAGCGACGATATTCTTTGAAGCGGAAGACATTTTACTTTTAAAATGCTGCAAAAGACACAAAACCGAAGGTTCGATCAAAAACATTGCATAAAAAATTCTTAAAATATAACTCCCACTTGAAATGATAATAGAATATCCCATTTGGATAGTTCTAAAATTCAAATCCCACTTGGAATTATATTATATTTGATAAGTTACTTTCGAAAAATATTGAAGGTGTTGTTCTAGAATCGAAAAGGTCTCTATGATTCCAATCACCATCTAGAACAACTTTCAATATTCCCCCATCACTTATCAAACTATAGTACTCTTATAGTACTAGCAGCGGAAAATAAGTATTTGATAAGTTACTTTCGAAAAATATTGAAGATGTTACTCTAGAATCGGAAAGGTCACTATGTTTCCAATCACCATCTAGAGTAACTTTCAATATTTCTCCCTCACTTTATCAAATGTTAGTACTCTTATAGTACTTAGCAGCGGAAAAGCGTTTTTGAAAACGTATTTTTCAAAACGAATATAAAATACATTGGCTAATCTCCGTAGAGTAGAGCACAACGTCATAAGTTCATTGGCTAATCTCCGTAGAGTAGAGCACAATGACATGGCTAATCTCGCATGAAGTAGAGCATTACGGCTAATCTTCAAGGAGTAGAGCACAATTTCATAAGTACATTGGCTAATCTCCGAAGAGTAGAGCACAATGACTTGGCTAATCTCGCATGAAGTAGGGCACTATGGCTAATCTTCAAGGAGTAGAGCCCAAGTTAAAAACTTCATTCAAACGTTAGTCCCGTATGAACTAGTCGGCACTGTGGTTAGCCCCGTATGGGCTAATCGACACATTTGAGTTTGACCAATGCCTTTTGTCACCCCGTATGGGTCATTTGGCAAGTTTGCAATCGACCCAGACCATCTGTCGGATTGGTCGACCAAAAACACAAAATTGGTCGACCAATATTCGAACTGCAACTTCTCCCGGCCAGGGCCTCTGCCCTGGCCGGGGCTTGGCCAATGGCCGGCCAGGGCCTCTGCCTTGGCCGGCCAGGGGGCCTGCCCCCCTCGGCCAGGGCCGGCCAGGCCCTGGCCTCTGCCAGGGCCGGCCGGCCAGGCCACTGGCCGGGGCCAGGGCTCCTGCCCTGGCCTCGGCCAGGCCCTGGCCTCTTGCCAGGTCGGCCTGGCCGCTGGCCGGGGCCAGGGCTCCTGCCCTGGCCTCGGCCAGGCCCTGGCCTGAGGCCAGGGCGCCGGACCTGGCCTCTGCCAGGGCCGGCCTGGCCCTGGCAGTGGCCAGGGCGCCGGCCCTGGCCTCTGCCAGGGCCGGCAGGCCGGCCAGGGCCGGCAGGCCGGCCAGGGCCGGCAGGCCGGCCAGGGCCGGCCCTGGCCACTGCCAGGGCCGGCCTGGCCGGCAGGCCCTTGGCCAAGGCCGGCCACTGCCGGCCCGGCCTTGGCCGGCCACTGCCGGCCTGGCCATGGCCGGTCATGGCTTGGCCATGGCCGGCCATGGTCAAGGCCTTTCGGCGTTGGCCGGCCATGGCCCCTTTGGCCATGGCCGGCCACCCCCTTTGAATGGGGTTGCCGCACTTTCTCCTCCCCCTTGATGGGGTGGTCGCCGGAGGTTATTGGCCGTAGCCAACCCCCTCCGCATGAGGAGAGGGGGTGCATGGCCTTCATGGCCCATTTGGCCATGGTGCACATGCACCAAATTTTCCTCTTACCCGATGGAAATAACTTCCATCATCTTCCTCGATGAAGCACCTGTTCGTCGATGAAGCACCCGTTCGTCGAGAATTTAGTTATTTTCTAATGGCCGTGTGCCAAAAATGAATAACTTACTACGTGAACGGTCGGTTCTTCCCGTCACGGAGAGTTCCTACCATATCCATAATGATAGGAGACCCTAACGTGAAAAGAACAACCGCTGCGTTCTCTTCGTCACGAAGCATTCCTACTATATCCGTAATAGTAGGAGACCCATTCGTGAAAAAGACAACGACTCGTTCGTAGTTTCGACGGGGCGATGGTATGACCGGGGCTAACCCATATGGCTCTGATACCAATGAAGGATCCTGTCCAAAACAGAGTTAGGATCAATAACATGAAGTTTAGACTTACGCTTGCGTACGCGGCACGGTAGTCTACGAACTTCGCCTTCGGATTCGCCACGACGGATCGAGTCTACTCACGAACGGAGTAAGGCTACTAATCCCACAATCTAAATCTCTATTTTAGATTAAGAACTTGGATGGAGGGAGAGGAAATATTTCTGCAGAGCTTCGCTATGAAGAAGATGCATGCATGAATTTCATGCAAAAAGTGTAAGGAAAATGGCTACCCTTGGGTCTTATTTATAGCCCCCAAGGTAGTTATTTTTAGGGTAAGTTGTTCCTTTGGAACAACTTAATTAAGGTGTACCATGATACATGGCACATTATAAGCTTAAGTTGTACCATATGCATGGTACAACATAAGCTTAAGATATTCCCCCTTTATTAGCCATATGTCGCATGCATTTTATGCATATATAATGCGACTTTCCCTCTCATACAGAGATCCTCTCCGCAAGGGAACAGATTCCCTTTGCACATGACTTCGTGTGCGCGACGTTCGAGGTCCGTATTCCCTCGTACATCCCCCACAAGGGTGTACAAACGTCTTCCATATCCAACACTTGCTACTAATTCCCCAAAGCAAACGCAGAAGTATCTTCCTTTCCCTTTCCATTCTTCTTTAGCTTATGACAGTCTCTTCTCCAATGTCCAGTCTCCTTGCACAAGTGACATATGTCCCTCTTCCTCGTGATTTAGATCTTGAACAACCATTGTCCTTTATGGAACCATGGCCGCCTCTGGAATCCTGACATCCCCTGATGAAAAGTGCATCCCCTTTATCACTACTCTCTCGACCAATCACTTTAACACGACAAACTTCGAAGTGTACTGCGGATTCAACCTCTTCCATAGATAATGTTTCACGTCCATATATGATCGTGCCCGGATATACACCCGGAAAATGACTTGTAGTTTTACCGCAAGCGCACGGTGTAGTGACGAGCGGATATCGAACACAGGGAGGACAAATGACAGTATCTTACTTTGATTACCTAGCTATCAAGAGAATAAGAATAGTTTTGATGTAATCGTCACAATCGTTCAAATAGCAAGAAATATCAATATAATAAAGCGTCTAGGGATAGGAAATCCCCACTATGGACCGTCTCTCATCCCTGTGAATCATAAATTTCATTGTTGCTAAGCTTGAATATAGGTGAACTAGTCGTAACTTAATGTAGAACCAAGCTGTCACGCCCCGCTTCCCAAAAATGTGGAGGCGAGACGTGAGCAGGTCAGCACAGACTTGAAGCCGTGAAGCTCCAAGTCTGATAAGCGTATAAAAACACTTATTATGGCAAGTCCTTGCAAAGCGAAACGAAACAACAATGATAATAAGGAAATGAGACGACATTTTATTGAATCTCCAAATGTCCATAAACAAATTACAATATCGCAGAAAAGCCACCAGGCTAAAAGAAAAAGGGGTCTAAGGCCCAGACATGGCCAACAAAGAATAACATACATACGAGGGTGCCACGCACCAACAACTAATAGCAAACCTAAACAAAGAAGTGAACACGAGCGGTCTTCAAGACAGGCCCCTGGTGTCCACTCACCACCACAGCAAACATCAGCATCAGCAACACCATATCCCCTGCAACAAGGCTCTGGCTCTTGGTCTAACATGTGACACCCAAAAGAGAGAGGGGCACATGTCAGCAAGTCTGGAAAGACTTGTGCAAGGAAACTGAAAGGAAGGTAAACTAGCAACCTAGCAGTTATAGTATGCATGACATGGCAGTTATAACATGAGTGTACAAACAAGACATGGCAAGACAATTTGTACAAGAGAACAATTATCGGGATAAGACAAGACAAGAGTAGCCAAGCTACTAACAATCTCAATCAATTCACTATTCACGTTGTTTTGTAGATGTTTACGCCTTACAGCTGAACGGTTTCGCATTCACGCTGAGTGGTCGCTTAACACTACCCCAAACCCAGAGTTTACGCCTTACCACTGCAGTTACTGATCGGGTAGACTCCCAGTTGATTGGCCGCTTAACTCTTACCCCCAATACCCACACGTAATGGAGCCAGGGTCCCCGCACATGAGCTCAGCAAGTGAGCCGGGGTTGCCCCGCACATGAGCTCGCATTCTTAAACATTTGGCGTAGGGGTGCACCTAGCCGGAAACAAGCAATTCGGGCATTGGCTATCAACCAACACATGGCCCACTTCTGGAACACGAGCCAGGAACACAAGCATTGTAGCGAAGCTACGCAATCACAGAAACACTTAAAGAATGCAATGACATGACAATTAATTCGCGTACCGTTAATGGAAAGTAAACATGACATGGTAATTGTGCAACATGATATATGTCGGAACTAGCTTCGTTGTCAAGCTAGTTCCCCAATTTGCGCCTAGGCGAGTATCATTTCGTCGCCTAGCCTCTTTTACGCCTACAACAAGCAAATGGCCTAAACCCTAAGTGGCAAGTTTCACTTGCCTAGCACCGGGGATGACGATCACGAAGGTTCGTCTCGCGGATGCTAATCTACGGGAGAAAATCGCTGTTATGGGGAAACAATCATCAAACAACATGAAATTTCATTAGGGTTTCATAAAAATACAAATAGGTTATGAAAACCTCGGGAGATCGATTTCTTACCGAGAGGAGGCGGAAGAGACACTCCGGAGAACCTATGGATCAGATCTGGGAACCAATGGAGAAGTTTGGAGAACTAGGGTTTTTGGGGATTTTGGGGATTTGATGGAGATTTGGGGAAGATGAGAGGTAGAATGAGTTGATGGAGGTTTTAGATGATGGATCTTGGGCTTGGAATGAAGGAATAAGGCTTGGAGGAAGATGGGGGCTCAATGGAGGAGAAACTAGGGTTTTGGGTCGAGTGGAGGAAGAAGAAACCGTTTGGGAGGGGTATAAATAGGATGGGCTGGCGGCTACCCAGAAATTAGGGTTTCAACACAGACTAGTCGGTCAAAGAGCAACCACTGACCGACTAGTTTGACAACTAGTCGGTCGGTCGACCAACGCAGACCGACTAAGTGTAAACAGTAACTTCTGAACGAAAATAGGATTTGGATTTAGTCAGTCAATGAACAACAGCTGACCGACTAGTTTGGCATCTAGTCGGTCGATGAACGTTCTTAGACCGACTAAGAATGAACAGTAACTCGGCTGTACAGAAGAACTAGGAATTAGTCGGTCTGAGTACAAAACTTAACCGACTAGTTTGACAACTAGTCGGTCGAAAGATGAACTTAGACCGACTAAACAGATACAGTAACTCCTGAATTATAATCAAAGCCCACTAGTCGGTCCATTAAGGATTGCCGACTGACTAGATTGAAATCTAGTCGGTTGGTTCTCCTTCTTGAACCAACTAACGTGCACGAAAAGTGTCGATTCGAAGCGCGAAGCTTCGGGAAGATTTCTATGGCTTCTAGGATCGATTTATACTCTAAGATATGAGCGATTTGGAGCTCGTCACGAATGACTTACTCCGAAATCGACAATCGAAGGAAGAAGCTAGAAAATCACGACGAAACGATCGAAAGTGAAAGCTATGGCGACGAAAACCACACATCCAAGGAGAAAATCCACCAAGCATATATTTTAATATAGATAATCCAATTACATGAAAACCAGTCGTTACATCCTACCTACCTTAGAATAAAGTCCGTCCTCGGACTTTCTAACTATAGCTATATCTAGTCACCCTAGTAACTACCCTCAATCAATATCACATCAAAATTTCAACCAAGTACATTCATTTCAAGTGCTTATATATATACTCTAGGTAGTCAATTATTAACACCACGGAAGTAAATATATATTCATGCACATAGTACACTTATACTTATTATAATCAAACAACTCCATTAACGTATTCAAATCATTCATATAGGCAAGTATATTCCATATAACTATAAAACACTTATTACACACTATATGAAAATAACCAAGTCTCTTACTTAATTGAAAATAATTTCACACTAGAAAATACCATCGGAATCTACACGTATAAGTAACTACCTATGGACAAGACAATAAGAGTACACTAGTCCCTATATCTCCTAGTATGCGCCAAACAATCAACATGCGAAATCACACCATACGATTGTTAAAACAAGTTCACTATATCTAATTTACATTCACCATCATTATAATTTCACAATTTATAGTCATTCAAATGCATGCACACATTTCACCATATTATCACTCCATATATAGTCCTATAGCTATAATCACGACACACCACACATACCATAGTCACCAATTCCTATAACTATCACATACTTACCCGTGCATGGTGCACACCCACACACGCTAATATTTCATTCATATATACCAATCACACCACTATGTGCTTAGCACATCTACGCACCTAGTTTAGCTAGCGCACATATATTCACGCAACCAAATCCTTAGTGAATAACTATACCACAAGACCAACTCACATAACTATATATTGGTATGGCCACCCACAGTCGTGTGCGTAACACAACCAGGCACAAACAATCCAAACATTATACATATATCATCCATCACTACACACCAACCACATACAACACACCAATGTACATAGAGTGTACCCACTCAAGCTTGAGTGAGACTCAAAATCATAGCGGAATAATTCCATATACATAACATAGCATCCATACATATGCCAATACTATCTAATGCATACACGTCTACCAACATAACCACATACATATCTAAATGTCAAACACCCTTAATGTCTAACCAGGTAATATCACATATTTCAATCACTTCATATACCATGATATTATTACAAACATCAGCACACCTATAATTACAATACTCTCCCTAATAAAAGTATTTACCTATAGTCACACCCAAGCATCGTATATATTCATACCATATCCATCCACCTATAATTGGTACATCAATACACATTCACTTCATACATAAGTTAAGATATGCAGTAGTCGGGGATACCTCATGGTATACACGCATACGACATCTCATAAAAACAAGTAATACCAATCAAACATTATATTCCTACTATCATATGTATATCACACTTACACTCATGCAGCTAATACATAACTACCTACACACAATATACCAATACCAACCACAAACAACTTCATATGCACCATGAAATTAAATACACTACGACGACACATCAAATTACACTAATGGAGCCCACCAAACTATATTAAGGTCGACACAGCGACGACAAGCTCTATTGGCTAGACAAAAGGAACGAAATTGAAATCAAGAGCGTAACGAATAGAAGGATCGAAAAGCATGAAAACGGTTGTGTAATGATGTAATGATGCTCCATTAGGACACATGGAAAATAGTGTAAATAACATATTCTAAAATACGAAAATTTTGAAAACTATCACACTTCAAAGTTGGAGTCCTTTTCCGTATAAAAATATTTAGAGGTCGACAAAACAAATTGTTTGAAATAAGTTTGAGTCGAATATACATAATAGGAGAAAACGGTTCATTGGCTCACGTAATGTCATTAAAAGAAAGTAAATCATTCACACGAATTTTGAGGTCGTAGTTTAGAAAATATTACACGGTAGTAACTTAATAACGTTTGCAAAGTTTGAAATGAAATTAATTGAAAAAATTTAAACTCAGGTTGAATGCTTTCAAAATTCTTAAGCCAGGGAAAATTTAAAGTAATCAATATTGAAACTACTTTTTAGAGGAATCAGGATTTGCCAAAAAGAGACTGCTTTACACAAAGCTCTTAACATACGAGCACCACGAGCCTGGTGCGGATATATGAAAACATTCGAAATTCAATTTAGTTTAGAAATTATTCTAAAGGCATGTAGGGTGAACGGAAAGATAGCAATAGCTTATTAGTAGTATTATCAAAATTTGTAGTGAAACTTAAAAATCAAATTTATGGAGGGTCTAGATCAGAAAAGGTTATGAAATAATGATTTTTACAAAAATCTGAAATAGGGGAAACGAGGAGCATAACGGTCGTAGTACTGATATATAAAAATTAATTGAAGTTCTACTTTAGAAATCATTTTTAGAAATATGTATGACGAATGGAAAGATAATAACATCTTAGTGGTATGGAAGTAAGTGGGGGAAATATATACATATATAGAATTATTAAGTTGGTAGTAAGCTTTAAAACCGAATTTTGGAGGTCTAAATCAGGAAAGGATTTCGAAAAGTAATTTTACAAAAATCTGAACTAGGGAAAAAGTTAAGCATAAAATCGACTCGCTGAAAGCTGAAGTCCCATGTGACTTGAAAGGTACGTAAGAAGCAAACATGATGCGGTATTCGAATAAGTTTTAATGGCATAAGTAAGAAAAGAAAATTATAATTCAGGTTAGGAAAAACAGAAGCATGGTTCAGAAGAAAATTGGTATATGAAAAGAGGCAAGTCATTTATATTGATATGAAAATATAGGCTGAAGAATATTATAAACTAATAATCAAAAATCTCGACAAAAGCTTCAATGTTTAAAAGAACAAATAAATTTAAGTCGCGAAAGAGTACGAAACCTAATATATATATTAAAAGTTCGCGAACAAATTCAAACTTAGCGAAAGAGGAACATCGAAAATACTTTTAGGGGAAACAAGGATTTGCCACAAGAATGGGTTGGTAAAAGACTTGAAGTACGGGTACGACAAACTTGTAATTAGTATATATTTATAAATTAATTGGAGTTCTATTTATCCTGAAAGAAGTATTTTAAAGCACGTATAGTAAATAGCTAAAATGAATTTCGCGATAGTAGGAGAGGTGGTATATCGAATCATCGAAATAGTAGTAAAGTTTTGAGATCGAGAAGCGAAGATATAGGTTAGAAAATGGTTACAAGATAGTAATTTAAAATTACGGCCAAATAGTTTTTTTTCAAAATCTAAGAATAACTTTGAGCTCAAATGGGAGTAATGGTAATATATTGAAAGAAGGTTTAAAACAAAATTCAAATCAAGTGGAAACTTTTAATAAGGAAAATTTGGAAACGACTTTGGAAGAATCAAGATTTGCAACGGGAAAGATTTGAAAGGTCAACGATAATAGTGAGGAGGGGATCATGTGAATCGAGGGCAATGAATGTGGTTGTGTGAGGCATGCACCTAAATCACAATGCAAGAAAACCATGATGAAGATCTACGGTCAGTAACACCAAAGTGTAGTGACTAGGAAAGATTGAATCGGGGGGGGGGGTTCTAATCATCGGGTTAACTAAAGGCAAAGGGATTTGGTCGGATGATCAAAACATAAATACGCCTAGGTTATGACTTAGGAAAATCTACGGAAACTCCTACGGTCAACCAACCAAAGATTTTGGAACTAAGCGCTAAGGCTCTCTAGGGCTAGACAGCGATGAAATGAGTTCAGCTGGGTCCGAAATCGATGAACCCAAGCGAACGGCTAAAGAAATCCTAGGAATCTATCATGGTCAGGGCTAGACAGGAACCACTAAGGTAACTCTTAAGACTATCATAGCGATCACTAGCATGGAGTCTAACTAACAATCAAGGATCCCTAACTAGCAAGCACAAACTTCTAACTAAGTCTCACTATAGTCCTGACCTAATGGATTTCCTATCAAGCTGGGACAGGTGCTCTAACACGCCTACTAGCCACCTAAGACATAGGAACGCTAAAAACCTAGACTCCGGGCTTATAACTTGGATGTTCTAATTTATTTAATGGACATTCTATAATTATTATTGTTGTTCCGATAGTTCGCATTTGCAAATGGACCTGCATGGGCCACCACTAAAACCTGTCACGCCCCGCTTCCCAAAAATGTGGAGGCGAGACGTGAGAAGGTCCGCACAGACTTGAAGCCGTGAAGCTACAAGTCTGATAAGCGTATAAAAACACTTATTATGGCAAGTCCTTGCAAAGCGAAACGAAACAACAATGATAATAAGGAAATGAGACGACATTTTATTGAATCTCCAAATGTCCATAAACAAATTACAATATCGCAGAAAAGCCACCAGGCTAAAAGAAAAAGGGGTCTAAGGCCCAGACATGGCCAACAAAGAATAACATACATACGAGGGTGCCACGCACCAACAACTAACAGCAAACCTAAACAAAGAAGTGAACACGAGCGGTCTTCAAGACAGGCCCCTGGTGTCCACTCACCACCACAGCAAACATCAGCATCAGCAACACCATATCCCCTGCAACAAGGCTCTGGCTCTGGGTCTAACATGTGACACCCAAAAGAGAGAGGGGCACATGTCAGCAAGTCTGGAAAGACTTGTGCAAGGAAACTGAAAGGAAGGTAAACTAGCAACCTAGCAATTATAGTATGCATGACATGGCAGTTATAACATGAGTGTACAAACAAGACATGGCAAGACAATTTGTACAAGAAAACAATTATCGGGACAAGACAAGACAAGAGTAGCCAAGCTACTAACAATCTCAATCAATTCACTATTCACGTTGTTTTGTAGATGTTTATGCCTTACAGCTGAACGGTTTCGCATTCACGCTGAGTGGCCGCTTAACACTACCCCAAACCCAGAGTTTACTCCTTACCACTGCAGTTGCTGATCGGGCAGACTCCCAGTTGATTGGCCGCTTAACTCTTACCCCCAATACCCACACGTAATGGAGCCAGGGTCCCCGCACATGAGCTCAGCAAGTGAGCCGGGGTTGCCCCGCACATGAGCTCGCATTCTTAAACATTTGGCGTAGGGGTGCACCTAGCCGGAAACAAGCAATTCGGGCATTGGCTATCAACCAACACATGGCCCGCTTCTGGAAAACGAGCCAGGAACACAAGCATTGTAGCGAAGCTACGCAACCACAGAAACACTTAAAGAATGCAATGACATGACAATTAATTCGCGTACCGTTAATGGAAAGTAAACATGACATGGTAATTGTGCAACATGATATATGTCGGAACTAGCTTCGTTGTCAAGCTAGTTCCCCAATTTGCGCCTAGGCGAGTATCATTTCGTCGCCTAGCCTCTTTTACGCCTACAACAAGCAAATGGCCTAAAACATGGCATAAACCCTAAGTGGCAAGTTTCACTTGCCTAGCACCGGGGATGACGATCACGAAGGTTCGTCTCGCGGATGCTAATCTACGGGGGAAAATCGCTGTTATGGGGAAACAATCATCAAACAACATGAAATTTCATTAGGGTTTCATAAAAATACAAATAGGTTATGAAAACATCGGGAGATCGATTTCTTACCGAGAGGAGGCGGAAGAGACACTCCGGAGAACCTATGGATCAGATCTGGGAACCAATGGAGAAGTTTGGAGAACTAGGGTTTTTGGGGATTTTGAGGATTTGATGGAGATTTGGGGAAGATGAGAGGTAGAATGAGTTGATGGAGAATTTAGATGATGGATCTTGGGCTTGGAATGAAGGAATAAGGCTTGGAGGAAGATGGGGGCTCAATGGAGGAGAAACTAGGGTTTTGGGTCGAGTGGAGGAAGAAGAAAACGTTTGGGAGGGGTATAAATAGGATGGGCTGGCGGCTGCCCAGAAATTAGGGTTTCAACACAGACTAGTCGGTCAAAGAGCAACCACTGACTTACTAGTTTGACAACTAGTCATTCGGTCGACCAACGCAGACCGACTAAGTGTAAACAGTAACTTCTGAACGAAAATAGGATTTGGATTTAGTCGGTCAATGAACAACAGCTGACCGACTAGTTTGGCATCTATTCGGTCGATGAACGTTCTTAGACCGACTAAGAATGAACAGTAACTCGGCTGTACAGAAGAACTAGGAATTAGTCGGTCTGAGTACAAAACTTAACAGACTAGTTTGACAACTAGTCGGTCGAAAGATGAACTTAGACTGACTAAACAGATACAGTAACTCCTGAATTATAATCAAAGCCCACTAGTCGGTCCATTAAGGATTGCCGACCGACTAGATTGAAATCTAGTCGGTTGGTTCTCCTTCTTGAACCAACTAACGTGCACGAAAAGTGTCGATTCGAAGCGCGAAGCTTCGGGAAGATTTCTATGGCTTCTAGGATCGATTTATACTCTAAGATATGAGCGATTTGGAGCTCGTCACGAATGACTTACTCCGAAATCGACAATCGAAGGAAGAAGCTAGAAAATCACGACGAAACGATCGAAAGAGAAAGCTATGGCGACGAAAACCACACATCCAAGGAGAAAATCCACCAAGCATATATTTTAATATAGATAATCCAATAACATGAAAACCAGTCGTTACACAAGCTCACGCTCTCACGCTATTGCCGGTCTATAGCAAACCTAGGTTAAGGCCCACTCTCGTGCAAACCCTAGCCTAACCCGCTAGCGTGAAGATCGACATCATTGTCCAATCGCATCTCGAGCCTTCTCTCGTGCAAACTCGAGCTACGATCTAGGTTATGATAGTTCGTATTCGTCCAATCTATTGCAAACGAATATTAGTATAGATTTACAATTAAAAATCCTAGCTTTGGTCCAATCTCTTGCAAACCAAATCTAGAGAATCTCAATTATCAATATAAATTGAATATCTAGGCCTTCCTATAAATTGGGATCCAATCTCTTGCAAATCCCAATCGATATGAATTCCTAGCTACTCGTAATATATCGATCATAACCTAACCATTATCAATTTTAGCAACAAATCTATAAATTCATCACAATTCAAAGATCGAGTCCATAGGGTTCATCCCCATGCTCTAGGACGACAGAACTACTCACTAATCATCATGAAAATCTCAGAAATAGTAGATGGAATCATAGCACAATTCATTGCAAATAAGAAACAATTCATAAAAATGAGTTTTTTAACAAGAAAGGACAAACCAATAATGTCGCCAATGATCTCCAGCTGAGATTTCGCAAAAGAATGGCCGTCTAAAACCTAATAGAAGTCTCTAAAAAATAATTCAAGTTTATCCTAAAACTAGGGTAAAAACTAGGCTTAAATACAAGCCAAAGTCGTCCAAAAAATCGTGACAAAACTGCCCTTGCGCAGCCCAGAATTCGCAGTCCTAGCAGCAGTCGGAGAGGGTCACTCGGCCAAGTTACCCTTGTCACTCGGCCGAGTGACAAACCCTGTAAAATAACAGTAACTTCGTGGTTCTCAGGGGTCTGCCTCTCTAGGTGGCTCGGCCGAGTGGACTTCTTTACTCGGCCGAGTGAGCAATCATGCTCGGCCGAGTGGACCACCTCAGAATTTCCAGTAACTTGGGCCTTTCTCTGGACGAATTCTCTGTACCACTCAGGCGAGTGAGCTTTCTCACTCGGCCGAGTTGACTTTCTTCCTCGATCGAGTAAATGCTGAAAGTTTGCTGTGCGTATCTGTTTTACTCGGCCGAGTGTGATCCTTCACTCGGCCGAGTGAGCAGTCTTGCTCGGCCGAGTGGTGTGCTTTTGAGCTCATTTCTCCTCCTTTTTGCCTCCTCGTCGATCCTATGGAATTTATTCTTCTTTCGCTCATCCTCTATCGCGGATAAGTCCTCAAATAAGCCATGGACGACACTCCGAAGTGCGTGAAACTCCTTTGATCTCACCTTCGCTCCAAATCGCTCCATATCTCCTGAAATACGACCAAAACAAGAAATAGTGAAAGGCAATGCGATATCGTCGAATAATCATGAAAAACGCGATATGGGCGATAAAACGACATGAAAACATGCAGAAAAGGTATAAAATATGGAGTGATCAAAATCCCCCAAGCTTACCTCTTACTCGTCCTCAAGGAAGATGAGTAAAAGGTGAACCTGATGGGTAAAAAATAATGAAAAGGAAAAAAGAAATAGAAGATAGGAAAGAAAGCAAAGAGGGAGGCGCTAGATCATTTTCTCAGAACGTGGGTTTTGCTTACTCATATAGCACACGGCGAATATAAAACACATGCCAAAGATTTTTATCTCGATATCATGATATAAGGATGCATTCAACATAGAAACCCAAGAATATCAAAATAGTATGAAATATGGAATCATTCTAGAATTAACATCGTCTGAAGCATTTAAAGCGGTATACATAATCACAGATCACACACTTTTCAATTGAATACTTTCTATTTGGAGTATAAGAAGTATCACACAATATGAATGAATAAGAATAGAAAGGAGTGGTTTTCATGAGATGCATGCTAAGTTTCAATTCCTGGATTTCGTAAAACTTTTAGTAATCTCATCGAGTACAAAAAATTACCTAGCTTAGGTTGTCATGCACAGTCAAGTAGTCACTCTCTCACACATCATTGGATCCTCTCCCCCAAGCTTATTTATAAGCGTGGTGGCATAAGATAAATCAATAAGTCTATTCCCCAATTTTGAAGATCCAAAAAAATAAAAACAAAAGAGGGGAGAAAGAGAGAAAGAGTATGAGATGTGATCATGTATGAACTTCTTTTCTCTTTTCTTTTCTTTTTTTCTTCTCTTTTTTCCTTCATAATCAATATATACAACTGTGATCCCAAATCAAAAGATAGAAAGATATACATGTATTTTTTTCTTTTTGATTTTGTGGGGTATTGGAGCATGGATTTTTATAGCGGGGGAAAATGCCAATATAGGATTCGCTAAAGGGAGGTTTACCAATGATTCTAAGTATAGAAATAATGCTCAAGATATGTGGAGAAAGAAATATATGTAACACTCGGTTCACTCTATAGAATGTGCACGACAACTTTCAGCAGAATAATGTAATCTACTCAGTTTAATCTCAGAAATTAAACTAATCCAGTTATATCAACCTAGCATACATTCAATCAACCTGAAAGTGAAGCGTACAATTTTCATGCAATAAGAAGTGATATAAGACAAGAAAGCAGTACTCCAGATATAAGCAATCAATGCGTGAAGCTTGGTGTGTTTTCTATGAAGAGTATACATATAAGTCATCAGACTCAGATAATAAAAGAGTTTCATCCACATTCATACATGAAAGTGCGGGTTACTATCTCGAATGCATAACAAGACATAGTATATGATATCTGAAATAAAAATGATGGCATGACAAGATAATATGCATAGAGAGATAAGCTAACATCACGTCATCATCATCATAGAAAATTCATCTCTAGCAAAAAGGATAAAAGAAATAAGGATAAAAGAAAATAAAAACTACTGTACAATGCAACACAATCAAAAAGTAAGAAAAACGTGATGCATGAGAAAAAATGAAAAAGGTGGATGAAAATAAGTGTAAAAACAAAGAAATGTGAGAAAATAAAAATAAAAGGCGTCAAAAAATAAAAAGTGCGTGAGAACTCACTCCCCCAAGCTAAAATGCACAGTGTCCTCAATGTGCAAAGTGTGGCACACCGAGAGACAAAATATGGGTGGCGTGACTAGGGATGCATGCATGATGAAAATAAAAAAAATGTGATGGAAGTGTAAGTGATGCAGGCAGAGATTAAAATAGTACCATGTAAGTGCCCCCAAAAATACTCCCTCTCTCCCAAAATGATATAGACAGATACGACCAAAAAGTGACCAAAAAGTGTGTGGAGGAGGGGTGAAAAATCAGCAGGCTCAAAATATCCAATGTAGCAGCAGCAAAAGTATGGAAGGCATCCAGTGTGGTCCTAGGATGGTGGTGCACCAGCACCGTCCTGTGGTGGAGGTGGTGGTCGTGGAGGCTACTGGGTAGTGGTGGGTGGCTGAGGCAGTCGCGCAAGAATCTGGCTCAGGCAAGCCTGAATACCAGGAAGTAAAGCGACCTGTCTCTGCACAGCAGTGACGGTAGCAGAGAGAGCCCAAAAATCTCCTCTAAGTCCACTAACCACCCCCTCTAGAGCTCGGAGGCTCTGCACTAGGGTGTCAGGGGGAGGTGGAGCAGAGGGTCGCACTGGTGAAGAACGGGGCTATCTCACACCGCTACCGTAAAGGATAGGTGCAGCTGTGGGTTGGTGCTATGGTGCTGTGCTAACTAAGTGACGCTCAGCCTCCGTGGGAGGCTGAGACGCATGAATGGTCAAAGAGGATGGAGCAGCAGCAGAAGCGGCAGTGGTGAAAGATGACGAGGCGGGCATAGAGATCAGCGACACAAACATAGGGACAGACGTCACGACACTCTCAGAGAAGACGGCAACAGCGGGGATAGAAGAGTCAACGGCTGGGGAGGCCATGAAGTGTGCAGAAAATGACTCCCCAGAAGTCGAGAACAATAAGGAGGAAAGGGTCTCCACTACAGCGGTGAAGGAGGTCTCGCCGCTCTCAAGTATGGTGGTAGGGCGCTCGGGGCTCACGGTGGAAATGGGATCTATGGAGATTGGCACATTGGTGGTGGTGGTGGTGGACCCAGCTAAAGTGCTCTCGACACTGACAGACATGTGTACAGAGGTGTCGGGAGGTGCAGACAGATCTGGTGCAGGCTGAGGTATCACTGGATCAAGGGGTGGAAGGAGGGGGTCCTACTGAGCACCCTCATGCTCAAGCACGTACGCGACAGGGATGAGGAGATCCATCGCTGGAATCCACTCTCCGCCAGCAGGTCCGATATGTGTCCGAGCAGGGCTCGGGAGAACCATGTAATCCGTGCCAAAAGGACCGTGCTGCCACACCCAGTGGTGCCGACCATGAGGAAGCAACATCTTCATCCGGGCCATAACATCTATGGAAAGTGTAGTGGGGCCCGGTGGTCTAAGCAAGCCAGCAAGTAGGTCAACGCCGCACAAAAGGGCCAAGAGGGTAACCAGACCGCCACAACAGATAGGCGTCCTAGCGCCGACAGAAATAATGATGTGGTCGATGTACCAACTGGCGATATATATCTCGAGGCGGGGACCAAAATGTCGCTACCCCTATCAAAGACTCTCGATCGTGTCATCGCATAGAGCATGTAGAGCTCTGGCATCGACAACGTCCCGGACTCGTACCTCGCAAGAAAAGTGGTCGCCATAAGGCGCTGTGCAATGCTGAGGCATGGGTGGAGGATAGCGGAGGCCTTGGCCCTGCTAGGGTCAAAGGCCAGGGGTGATCCCGTGATCAGTGTCCAAAAAGTGTGGGTGTCGAATGACGGCGGTGGGATGTGCGTGGGGCTATAAGCTTGGTCTAGGTCCGGGGCGGGGGGCCACTGGAAGAATGCTCTAAGCATGTCGAGAGTGACCTCGCACTCTCGATCCATCAGGCGAAATAAGCATCCTCCAGGGGTCCAAGCAATAGAACTGAGGACCTCTAGTGTCGGGCGGATATAAGTGTCCGCCGACACCGATAAGAAATCACGCCACCCCACATTGTCATACAACTAGAGTATCCCCTTGAGTACCCCTAGGTGCTCTAAATCAACAAGGTGCACAAACTAGAGGGTACAATCGAGCGATGGAAGATACACTCAAATCTGGCGCGGTGTGCGTTATCTCTGAACGTAATCCACATCGCATCGATAGCGGGGGCGGGTGGTGCCTATGGTGGAATGGGTGTGGCAGGAGGCGGCTGTGTGGGTGGTGGCAGGCTAGGTTGCGGGGAGTCTGCCCTAGCAGAAGAGGGTCTGGGATCGCCTGACCTCTTTTGCTTGGAAGCGGGCTCCCGAGTGCGTGGCCTAAGACGTGGGGGCATGTGGCCCGTGAGTTGTGCATACCCAAATGAAAATGCGAAGTGCTAAAAAATGGAACGAGTATACCTGAGCACGATGAGAGAGAAAAAAGTGTAGTGTGCGAAGAATCGCCTCCTCCGCGATGCTCCAAGAGCGTCCTGAACCTCCCCCAAGCTCTCCCAAGCTAGCCTGAAACACAAATAATCAAATCAGTAATGGATATCAATATATATTGGGGAAGGTAGGGGATAATAGATATATATGAGAATTAATTTAAATTTGGGGCTTAATGGGCATACGAATAGGAGAAAAAGGCGAGAAATAGGAATTTTGGGGCGCAATGGAGGCGAAATGGCGAAGGGGCGGCGGCGCCGACGGGTGCAGGCGGCGGCGGATCGTCGGCGACCGGGGGCGGCGGTCAGCGACGGTGGTGGGTGGCGGCTCGGGTGAGGAAAGAGCCCTGGCGATTCGGGCAAGGGGGAGTCAAATAAGCTCGGGCGCAGGCGGAGAAATTTGGGAAATTTTGGGTGTTTTGGAATTTGTGCTGCGCCCGCTGGCTATTTAAGTTGGGACACTCGGCCGAGTGATGCGTTCACTCGGCCGAGTGATGCCAGCGTGAAATTTTTTTCGAAAATATCCCTATAGTTACGACTCAGCCGAGTAGATTTTCCCACTCGACCGAATGGACAAGTTCCACTCGGTCGAGTGGCAAGGCCACCCCAGTGATTATAGAGCGTGGAGGGTATCAGATTCACTCGGCCGAGTAACATAGTCACTCGGTCGAGTGGCATATAAATACTGTAAAATTACATAGAGTTGGTTTCTGGATCTTCCCTGATTAGTACCATACTCGGCCGAGTAGGGCTTCGCTCGGAGAAGTGACATGTTCACTCGGCCGAGTGGCTTGCAAATTCCTGCCTCGACTCTCTGCTTTTGCTCCACTCTCTGTTTTTCTTTTTCCCGTCAGTCTCTTCCTTCTCCTGGGGCCTGAGCGCGTTCTTGGAGCGCTCTCCCTTACCATGGTCATCCTCCATGTAAATGATTTCTCGTTCTCCATCTCCTGTCATGAAAAATAGAGCCCGTTGTCACGATGTTTATTGACGCTAGACTCAAAACACTAAGAAGGATCTAAAAAAATAGAATTCAACTAAAAATAATATAAAACCGTCGGGTTGTCTCCCGATAAGCACTCGTTTAAGGTCTTGAGCTCGGCCCCTTAAGATATTCGTTTAGTGCGCGATATTCGGCGCATGTGAGATGCGCCCGTCAAACTTGCCGGGAAGGACACTTGGATTTAATTGTTGATGTTCGTAGGCTTTCCTCGGCTTCCCCTCATCATGGGTAGTGTTGGGGGATAAGTCCCCCAAACTTGAGCTTGTACCATTTTTTTCTTCACCGGTGGTGATACTTTCTTGTCCGGCGGAGCTTTCTTCAAATTGTTGGTCGTGGAGAGCTTGCATAACTCCCTAATTCTTGCGACATCAGCGTCGTCTTTGTCATCAACCATGAGATAGTCCGACGGATCCTCCAACTTTTCTCCATCAATAGAAGGTTGGCCTTCTTCAAGGCAGTCATCGTGTAAGGCTCCAATAGAATGTGGTATAGCATCATCGATCACCTCATCAAGGAGGTCCACATAGTCGACATCCTCCATCCAAGGCATGTGCTTCATTGCTTTAGCGATATGGAGCTCCACCTCGATGTTTCCGACATTTAAAGACAATGTGCCCTCTCTTACGTCAACTATCACGCCGGCGGTGGCTAAGAAGGGGCGTCCAAGAATAAGCGATGTATCGCCCTCCTCCTTGATGTTGATGATTACAAAGTCGCACGGTAAGCAAATTCCTCCCAGTACTTGGAGCGGTATGTTCTCCGTAATTCCCACCGGCCTAGTAACCCGACCATCCACGAGTTGTATTCTCATATCCGTCGGCTCTAAGTCGGCCCCGTATTCAACTTCTTAAACATACTTAGGGGCATTAGGCTCACACTTGCTCACAAATCTACCAAAGCCTTTTGTAGCGGGACTCCTCCAAGTGTGCATGGGATGTGGAAGCTTCGGGATCTTTGAATTTTGTGGGCTCCTTCTCCTTCCGGGTGAACCATGTACCTTGCTCGGCGAGCATTATCTTCTCCTTTCTTTTCTTCCCCGAAATCAAGTCTTTCAAGAACTTTGCATATGACTGGATCTCTGCAATAGCATCCAAGAAAGGAATATTGAGGCTCACTCCTCGCAAGTACTCAAGGAATTTGGCGAGCAGTTTTTCAATCTTTGCTCTTGCCAACCTTTGTGGAAAGGGCACCGGTGGCATGTAGGTGCGCTCCTCATTTGGCTTCTTAATTTCAGAATTTCCACCGTCTTTTGCCTCCTTTAGGCACTCCTCCTCAATAGCCGGCTCCTTGTCATCCAAAATTTCTTCCACGGGCTCCTTGGTTTGAACCATAGTAGGAGTAGTGTCTTTCCCGCCCCTAGTAGTAACCGCCACCATCGCATTGATGTGGCCGGTATTACTCCGTGGGTTTGGCTCCGGTTGGGCCGGCAATTGTTGAGTGTTTTTGTTAAGCAACGCAAGTTGCTCCGCTAGTTGTGCCAAGACGGTATTGAGAGAGTCTTGTTGAGCTGTCAATCTAGCATTTATCTTTTTTTGCTCCACCATGAATTCTTCCACCCTAGCTTCATGATCTGACCTCGGTGGCGCTTGCGGTGGGTTTGGAGCTCTCCACCCTTGATTATAGCCGGCGGCCTATATGGTCCCGCTTGTTGCCTAGGCGGGTAGCTTGGTTGTGGTGGCCCTCTTGGTTGATATTGAGGTTGTGGAGGTGGAGGTCGAGCTTGAGGTTGTTGCGGTGGCGGGTCCAAAGCTCCATCATTATTTACATATGAAAATCCTGTATGATTTCTCGTGGCTGGGTTGGCCCAATAACCGGTGTTCTCCATAACATATTGGACTTGCTCTATGGCTCCCTCTCCATGCTCTCCTCCAACGAATATAACTTGAGATTGGTCTTGCCAATCGCTCATATTACCTCCCAGTGTAGATGTGGCGGAGTTCCATGCGGCTCGGTAATCAACTTCTCCAATCTCTCCACGACCATGTGGAGAGAGTCAAACTTCGTAGAAAGCTCTGCTACAGCCTTGGCCTCATATATGCTTGTCGGCTTTAAGGAGGAAGAAGAATGTCCTCACTCGTCCCCCCATTATTGGTTATTAGAGGCCATCTCCTCTAATAGGGACGTATCTTCATCCGGTGTCTTAGGTAGAATGGCTCCATTAGCGGTTGCATCTATGATTTGCTTGGTGCCCGGTTGGAGTCCATTGTAAAAGCTATGTACTAGATCCCATGCTTCAATGCTATGATGGGGGCATTGGTGTTGGCGATCTTTAAAGCGCTCACATCCCTCAAATAGAGTCTCCTATGGTCCTTTCTTGAAGGACATGAGCGCGCTCCTTATCTTGACGGTCTTGCATGGTGGGTAGAATTTATCAACAAAGACGCTCGCCAACTCATCTCATGTAGTAAAGATCCCCTCCACTTGCGTTCTTAACCAATATAATGCTTTGTCTCTAAGAGTGAATGGGAAAAGGTGCAGTAGGATAGCATCGACCAGTACAACGGGCATCTGAAATGTGGCACACTTGGACAAGAATAACTGAAGATGGTAATGTGGATTCTCGTGGGAGTTCCCATGAAATGGGTCCTGTTGCATTAGAACGACAAGTCCCGTTTTTAGCTCAAAACTCTTGTCCGCCGCCAACTCCGGCATCGCAATGGATGAAGTAGTAGAAGTAGTTTTAGGCCGTAGCCTATCTCTTATAGAAACAAGTCTCGCCATGCGTGCCGCTAACTCTTCCGGTGTCTCCTACCGGTTCATATGATTGTCCTCTATATCAAGTCTTCTCTCGGCTCTAAGCTTCCTTTCGGTACGTTCGATCTCCGGATCAAATAATAGATCTTCTTGATGCTCTGTCGATCTTATGTACATGCACAGAGAGATAGAATCTCGAGGGAACCGTTAGCACAATAGTTGATATAAAAATATGAAAATAATAAAAGGAAAAATAAATAACTAAGAAAATAAAAAACCGTCGCCTCCCCGGCAACAGCGCCAAAAACTTGATCGCGCCCGGATATACACCCGGAAAATGACTTGTAGTTTTACCGCAAGCGCACGGTGTAGTGGCGAGCAGGTATCAAACACTGGGAGGACAAATGACAGTATCTTACTTTGATTACCTAGCTATCAAGAGAATAAGAATAGTTTTGATGTAATCGTCACAATCGTTCAAATAGCAAGAAATATCAATATAATAAAGAATCTAGGGATAGGAAATCCCCATTACGGACCGTCTCTCATCCTTGTGAATCATAAATTTCATTGTTGCTAAGCTTGAATATAGGCGAACTAGTCGCAACTTAATGTAAAACCAAGCTCACGCTCTCTCGCTATTGTCGGTCTATAGCAAACCTAGATTAGGGCCCACTCTCGTGCAAACCCGAGCCTAAGCCGCTAGCGTGAAGATCGACATCATCATCCAATCGCATCTCAAGCCCACTCTCGTGCAAACTCGAGCTATGATCTAGGTTATGATAGTTCGTATTCATCTAATCTCTTGCAAACGAATATTAGTATAGATTTACAATTAAAAATCCTAGCTTTGGTCCAATCTCTTGCAAACCAAATCTAGAGAATCTCAATTATCAATCTAAATCGATTATCTAGGTCTTCCTATCAATTGGGATCCAATCTCTTGCAAATCCCAATTGATATGAATTCCTAACTACTCGTAATATATCGATCAGAACCTAACCATTATCAATTTTAGCAACAAATCTATAAATTCATCACAATTCAAAGATCGGGTCCATAGGGTTCATCCCCATGCCCTAAAACGATAGAACTACTCACTAATCATCATGAAAATCTCAGAAATAATAGATGGAATCATAGCACAATTCATTGCAAATAAGAAACAATTCATAAAAATGAGTTTTTAACAAGAAAGAACAAACCAGTAATGTCGCCAATGATCTCCAGCTGAGATTTCACAAAAGAACAGCCGTCTAAAACCTAATAGAAGTCTCTAAAAAAATAATTCAAGTCTCTCCTAAAACTAGGGTAAAAACTAGGCTTAAATACAAGCCAAAATCATCCAAAAAAATCGTAACAAAACTGCCCCTGCGCAGCCCAGAATTCGCAGTCCTAGCAGCAGTCAGAGAGGGTCACTCGGCCGAGTGACCCTTGTCACTCGGCCGAGTGACAAAGCCTGTAAAATAACAGTAACTTCGTGGTTCTCAGGGGTCTACCTCTTTGGGTGGCTCGGCCGAGTGAGCAATCATTCCGGCCGAGTGGGTCTCCTCGTAATTTCCAGTAACTTGGGCCTTTCTCTGGACGAATTATCTGTACCACTCGGGCGAGTGAGCTTTCTCACTCAGCCGAGTGGACTTCCTTGCTCGGCCGAGTAAATGCTGAAAGTTTACTGTGCGTATCTGTTTTACTCGGCCGAGTGCGATCCTTCACTCGGCCGAGTGAGCAGTCTTGCTCGGCCGAGTGGTGTGCTTTTGATCTCATTTCTCCTCCTTTCTGCCTCCTCTTCGATCCTATGGAATTCCTTCTTCTTCCACTCATCCTCTACCACTGATAAGTCCTCAAATAAGCCATGGGCGACACTCCGTAGTGCGTGAAACTCCTTTGATCTCATTTTCGCTCCAAATCGCTTTATATCTTCTGAAATACGACAAAAATAAGAAATAGTGAAAAGCAACGCGATATCGTCGAATAATCGTGAAAACGCGATATAAGCGATAAAAAGGACATGAAACATGCAGAAAAAAGGTATAAAATATTGAGTGATCAATATACCATGGACCTAACCAATGGGTCGAAATCATCTATTATAGAACATAACTATATTATCGCCAATTGCTCGTCCTCAATGTTTACCCACATATTTCGCAAGTCAGACAAAATCTTCGTAAAAGCATCGATGTGATTCTTAACATGGGTGCCCTCTCTCATCTTCAGCACATATAACTGTTGCATCAAATATAACTTGCTCATCTGACTCTTCTTTGAATAAAGTGCCTTTAGCTTCTTCCAAAGCTTCTCCATAGTAGCTTCCTCAGATACCTTCCAGAGTACTTCATCTGAAAGAGATATCTGCAGTGCACTTAATGCCTTTCTCTCCATCGCTAATTTCTGAGCCTCTGTGACATACTTGTCAAGATTGTCTTTCTCAAATACAATTTGGTAACATCCTTCTCTCATAAAAAAGCCTTCATCTTTAATCTCCAAAGACTGAAGTCATTTCTCCCAGTGAACATGTCCATCTTGAATGATGTGATAGAATATGCTATCTCAACTTCCTACTTCCCCTTCACAATTGCTCTTATACCACTTGTTGGGATACAAGCCAAACCAACACGCTATCGACACCACCAATGTGTGTGCAACAGAATAAACAATAATAACGTATCGCCAACTTTAACCAAATAGAGTTAGGAACTTGGGATGAATCATAAAAAGCACAAGAGTCAACCACCACACAATCAAGAACAACCAACCACAGAGACACATGATTTATACTGGTTCGGCCCAATCTATGGCCTACATCTAGTCTTCCGTTGTCAGGGCTTCCACTACATCAGAGATGTTTACAAAAAGAGATTCAACCAGCTCCCAAATCTTCTCCAAACAGGATGTAGCTATCTTGACAAAATAATACTAGCACTCTAGCGATTACAGGATCACAAGCATATAATCAATGGAGAAAACCCAATCAAAAACTCAAGAAGAAGACTATCTCACCTCCTCAAGCTCAAGACGCCTTTGTCTTGCTCTTTCTTTTTCTAGCCGGTCTCTTAAAGCTTCAGCATGTACTTATAGGGCTTAGGAAAGTCTTAAATATGGTTTAGAAGCCACCACGATTGATGGCTGTTCGATCTAACTTAATATCAATTGAACGGCCATGATTGATTTTCGGCTAGGCTGCAAGCGCATCCGTCAGATATCTGGTACCAAGTGGCCAAGCGTCTGGTGCCATAAGAGACGAGCCATATCTTCATGCAATCAGATGTCTGACCCAAGGTTGTCAGATGTCTGGAAAAATATGGCTACAATTTCCCGAGAGCAGCCATTCTTTTGAATCCCATGCCTTCAGACGACTGAAGGCAACTGTCCAGGCATCTGGTCCTTCAGCCAGACGTCTGATCGTCCAATGTCAGACGTCTTGCATAACTGTCTTATATGACATCCTTGAAGCAGTAGAACCAGACATCTGGTCCTATAGTACCAGATGTCTGGTAGCTACATAAATTCCAGAATTCATTTTGAAACATGAATTTCCACATTGCCAACACTGGTAGTTTTATAACATCCACGTAGATGACATGGCACAAATTTGGTGGTTTTATAATTCAATTTGAATTTGATCGATTTTTAAAATTATTTTTAATTTGCGGCTGTTTTGAAAATTTGTCCAAGAAAATATGATTTTTTTTGATAATTTACTTAAATTTAGACCATAAAAATTGACAAGTAAAGTAATTCTGATTATTCTAGTTATTCTTCTCGGTTTTATTTATTTATCTATTTATGTTTAACTTGCTTTATGAAGTAACGTAGCTGGCTGTTGTTGTCACGGGCGTTGCTATGTGCACAAACCAAATTACTGTGCATATAGACCACTTTACACACACAAACACACCGAAACGAAAGTAAAAATTATTTTTTTAAATTTATACACAATATCATATCCACACATTACTCATCTCATTTTCATACTCTGCTCTTGTGGCAATGGCAGCGGAAGCATTGCTGCGGTGGCAGAAGAATGAGTGGGGATGTATGAAGAGTGGTGAGGATAAAGTGGATGGAGTTGGGGATGAAGGAGGAGGAAGAGGACGGAGTGGCGGGTGCGGTTGGTGGCTACGGGGCGACTGCAGACAAGAAAAGGAAAAGGAGGAAGGGTGAAGGGTTGTAACGACCTCTATTTTCGAATACACTGGAGCTGAGTTCTATTTATGAATGTCTTCATTATTATACTTTGATGTGTTGATCTCATTAATATACTTACATTAAGTTAGTTTATTTAAATCTGCTATTATTGTTTTAAGTTTTCAAATTCAAATGTTTTCAAAATTCAAATTCAAATTCGTTTAAAACTTTCCCTTTTTAATCCTAATTAAAACTATAATTATTTTATTAATAATCCCTCGTCAATACCCATTATTCTCCCCAATTATAACTATTATTCAAACCTTCCTAAATTACATTAGCTTTTATTTTCCCTAATCTAAATCATTAAAACAAAAATAAATTATAATTAATTTCTCTAATAAAACTATTAAAAACAATCAAATAATTTTAAAGAAAATCAGTTTTTATTTAAAAAACTTTCTAATACTAAAACCTTTCATAATTTCATAAACCCTAGCCTAACTCTAACCTACTCCACGTCACACCCACAGCTGCAACTTTCAATTAAAAAAATAAAAATAAAAACGAAACCTGCAGACATCTAAAAACCTCAGGCACTCATCCCTTCTTTTCTAAAAACCCTAGTTATCCTTCACCCCTGGATCCCTCACGTAGCCCTACTTCTAAATAAAACCCCAAGCCTTCTTCTTCTCTAAACCCTAACTTATACAAAACCAGGCTAAGAAACCCTAGCTCACTCTATACAACCCAAGCATATCTCCTACAAAACCCCTAAGGTAATCCCCAAGCCTCCTCCTTCTCAAACCTTAACCTCCAAGAACCCTAGCCCGAACCCCCTACAACCACCTCCTCCACCTCTCTCAGCTACGCGTCCACGCCTCTCCCCTTCCTCAAACCCAAAAACCCTAACACCCCTCAAAACCTCAGCCCTCTCTTCACATCAGCACTCTTTCCGACGCCCACCTCCGCCTGCAAACACCCTCACCTCCGGCGCCCGAAACACAGTGCCACCGCAGCATCTGTCCTCCACCTCCCAAGCGCCCAGTAGCCCATCTCCGACGTCCTAAGCCTGCAACCATCAACTCCGGTCACCTCTCCGATCTCTCCCTCCGACAGCCAAGCCGCCTCGCTACCGCGTGCGTCCGACCATCGCCACCTACAGTCACCGGAGCTCCGACCCTGGCGCCAACAGCACCCTCCGTCGCAGTCGTGGCTACCACATACAACCAAAACGAAGAAGTACACGTGAATTCAAAGAGGTTAGTTTACTGTTATTTATAATAGTTAAAGTTAGTTTGTTAGTTAGAATTAGTTATATATATATAAGTGTGTTAGTATAAGAATAGTTAGAGTTAGTATAAACTGTTTATTATTGTATAAACTATTTACTAATTATAATTAGTAGTGGTTAATATTTATATACTCAATATGTTATTCTACATACTAATTCATAGTATAGAATCACTAGGCAGTGATATTAATAAATTATTTGCTAATTGTTAATATCAGATGTTATTAGGGTTATTCTTATATATAACTGGGTATATATATATTATATGTGTAGTATGATACCAGTATACATTATCAGTACATAATCAGAATAAAAAAACACTGTTAGATTGTGTGAGGGTATTTAACTAGATGGTAAGAGTGAACAATAACTCGTATATATAAAAAACAGTACTCCTTTTTAATTATTGGAATAAAAATGTTAGTTGATAAATAAGTTAATTTTGTCTAAACTGATATTGGATACGAATAATGCAGAAAACATCTGCGCCGTCCGTACAAACTAGTCGACACCAAAATCGCCGGAAACAGGCAAGCGTGCAATTTACTGCATGTTTTTAAATGTTACTCATTTAGGCATTTTTCACTTAATTAGTTCTACAAGACTTGAACCGTGATATCTTGTACACCAATAATGCCATGTGACACAATGACACTAAACCCCTAAAACGCACCTTTGTGAATTGTTAAACTTGAACCCGTGTGCGTGTGTGTGGACATCAGTAAGAAAAGTGAATATACTTTGTTGCGACATGAAATGTACAGACAATGAAATGAACAACTTGAATACCATAGAACATGACAGCCGGTTTGGTTAACTCATAGACATGTATGCCAATATTTGGTTATTCTCATGGGCCGATTGGCTAGTCTGGCTCGTGTCCAATATATAACTCATGATGGATGGTTGGATGATTCTGGCTCGTGGTCCAGAAAGTACACATGGGTGGGGTTGGATTCGTGGGCACTAGCGGTAGTAAAAGGGTCACCTTTGGGGGCACTTGAAGGTGGATTCACTTACTAGCCATCTAAAGATGGTAACCTTAGTCACGGACTTGCACATACAATTGAACAACTTGAAAAATGATGTTAACTTATAGAACTGTTGTTGCTTTATTTAAAATTGAACTGCTATGTTTCCATTCATAATAGAACTGTCATGCTAGTGTAAATCCTTATAATTGCTATAACTGCCATGTATAAACTTTTACATATCTTGCCAAGGGTCCCCTCTTAACCATAACTTGCCAAGGACCCTTGCAGACATACATTTCATGTTGTTTGAAATGTATGTTAGGTCACGAGACAGAGTACCAAGAGGACGAGCTGCTAGATCAGAGTGATCCATTGGACCAGGAGTACGTCGATCCAGAGGTCCTCCCCACAGAGGACTAGCCACCAAGATTCTCATGTTGCTGCGTAGAGTTTTATTTCTGCTTAGCCGTTGGGTGCGTACCCACTTTTGTAGACTCTATTTGTTGGCCATGCTTGGGGCCTTATTTTATTTGTGTACTTTCCTTTCTGGACGTTGTCTATTATTATAATTATCCCTATTGTTCTGATTGCATGCGAGAATCTGTGTTTGGTTGTTATTCACAGACGCTTATTGGGCTTAAGCTTCACCGCTTCAGCCCATGCGGACCCGCTCGTGTCCTCGCTCCCAAGTATAATGGAAAGCAGGGCGTGGAAAGTTTTTGTTTTGGCCCATGTCGGTCCGTGCATTATGCAAAACTTAGAACAATAGGAATACTAACATTAGCCAAAAACGTCTGGATTTAACTGGTACACAAAAATTTACTCGAGTTTTCTTGTTTCAACATGGCAGGAGGACACAACACCCGGAACGGGAATGGAGCCAGCGGTAGTGGTACTGTCGACATCAATGAACTCCTCGGAGTTATAAGAGGAATGTTGGAGATCTAGCAGCAGCTGATTCAGCAGGGCTAGCAACCCGCTCCGACACCACACCACCACCATCGCGAGCTGAACCTGGAGTGAAGCAATTCCATGAGTTGCAACCCAAGAGCTTCTCTGGAAAGGAAGGGCCATTGGATGCTGAAGAATGGGCCCAATGGACTGAAGGTAAGCTGAATGTTGCACGTATCCCTCAGGATGGATGGGTTGATGTAGCGAAGCCCTAGCTGACTGATAATGCTAGAAGCTGGTGGCAACTGGAAGAGAGACGTTTAGTTAGACAGATCTCTTGGGGCATGTTTCGAGAACGGTTCAATGCCAAATATTTTCCCAAGACTGCCAAAAGAGAACTTCAGTAGCGTTTCTCCAATCTGGTCCAAGAAGACAGGACCGTTGATGAGTATGAGGCCGAGTTTGATATGCTCAGCCGCTTTGCACCACACATGGTTAAAGATCCGGAAGACTGTGCCTTTTAGTAAGCCAAGGCATGAATCCCAAAGTTCAAGCCTCGATGACCTCGGCGAAGCTGAGGACTCTTCAGGATGTATTGGATGCGGCACAGAGTCACGAAATTGTAGCGAGGTTTCCAGTGGGACCTCCAGCTGGAAGAAGCAAGCATCCTATGGAGCCGCCTAGGATGGTGCCCAGAGGAAATTTCCGGCCTCCACAGACTACACGGTTCAAGAGGCCAGCTGCTCCTATCGATCGATCACAGTTGACCTGCTACTTCTGTGGAAAGACTGGACATAAGAAGAAGGATTGCAGGAGGATGTTGAACCAATGCCTGATCTGCGGTTTATCTGCACATGTGCGAGAGACTGCCCCCATAGCAAGGACCGTCGAGCACCTACTGGAGTGCCTGGACCTATTCAGCGAGCAGTGCATGCACCTTTTCAACGAGGAGCACCCGGACATGCTCAGCGTGGACCGCCTCTGATTCCACGAAACCATGCTTATCAGTAGGCCAATCAGCCGAAGCACTAGGTGTTCACGATGACAGCTGTAGAAGCTGAGGCTGAGGATGAAGTGATCACAGGTAACATTTATATCTAGTATTTCTTATTTATTTTATATGCATGCTTGCTAGTTAGATTCCACTGCTAAGTTTATTACTATTATCATCTTAGGTGTTATCTTAGTGGCCTCCCATACGGCTCTAACTCTATTTGATTCTGGAGCTTCTCTGTTTATTATATCCCAAAAGTTTGTGTTTAAGCACTTGATTCCTACCTACCCACTTCCCAAGAGATGGAATATCACAACCGGAAGTGGCATAGTGAGTGTTACCTTGGGATGCAAATCATGTCCTTTAGTGATTTGCGGAAATGAGCTCTAAGAAGACTTCATGGTCCTGGACACACCCAACTTTGATGCTATTCTCGGCATGGACTGGTTCGGGACTTTCTATGCTACTATCGACTGTCACAAGAAGAAAGTAGTGTTTAAAATTTCTGACCATCCGATGTTCGAATTCATCAGTGGTAGTCGTTCACTCGGACATATCAGATTTCGGGCTTAGCCAAACGAGGCGATCCTCGCATCTATGCAAGTCGAACCGGAGAAGCATGCAGTGGTTCGAGACTTCGAAGATGTATTTCTGAAAGATATTTCTGGATTACCGCCGGACAGAGCTTTGGAGTTCAGTATCGACCTGATGTCGAATACTCAGCCAATCTCGAAGGTGCCTTACCGTATGGCTCCAACAGAACTTGAAGAGCTACAGAAGCAGTTGGATGACCTGTTGCAGAAAGGATTCATTCATCCCAGCGTGTCTCCCTAGGGTGCACCTGTTCTGTTGGTCAAGAAGAAGGATGGATCGAGGAGAATGTGCGTGGATTATTGGGAGCTGAACAATGTCACAGTGAAGAGTAAGTACCTGTTACCCTGCTCGATGATATCTTCGATCAACTCGGTGGATCACGAGTTTTCTCGAAGTTGGACCTCAGGAGTGGATACCATCAGGTGAAGGTTAAGAAAGAAGATATCTACAAGAAGGCCTTTTGGACCAAGTATGGACACTACGAGTTCGTTGTCATGCCATTCGGTGTGACCAACATGTCGGAAGACGTATGCCCATGAGGAATTTATCCTAAGATAATCATCTCGTTCTAATAATTATATGGTATTAATTATCCTAAGTATAAATTCGTAGAATCATATACCTAGATAATTTCCTTAGACTTTTAGTCAGGACATTACGTATCCAGATGTAGATCTCGATTATGAGAAGTTAATGACCGATTAGAAACTTAAGTTTTAAACGGTTCATGGTCATAGATGTGTCGAGAATAGGATATCGACACATCAGTTAGATCATTGTGCCTTTGTCTTACCTTAGGGTAATGATGATCACATAGTCATTCGACTTGGCGAAGTCAGAGATGAGACACAGGTGCTCATTAGAGATTGAGTTCACTGAACGATCAATTTAGAGTTATTAAATGGTTAAGCTTTAACTAGACTGTCAATAATAACTCTAGAGTGATGATAGGCTAGCTGGTCCTTAAGACCTGAAGTCATCAGTACGAACTTGTGAATGGATAGTGTCACTTAGATCTATGATCTAGCTTCGAGGCTCGGCCTGCTGAAAGATCTTAGGTTGGGTGACACCTGAAGCTCACGAGGGAAATAGATGACTAAGATGTGATTCGTCTCTTCTGTTAAAGGGAAGTTAGTATCACTGGATCACTATGGTCGTTGTGTTAATCCTCGGCCAGGGTACGTTGTAAGATGTACAACATGAATACGACTAAGACCGTTGTATACTGAACGATGCTGGCTAGTGGGGTTGACGGTAAAACCAAACCCTAGGCCATGCAGAGACACAGTCTTGACAAAAGGACTAAAATTGCGGTATTCATCACTGACACAGTCAGAGTGATCCCGACGACATGTTCGTCAATGGGTCGGTCACGTAAGTATGATTCTGAAACAGGGACGACACCTAATGCTCGTGGTTACCGTCGTCTAGGGATTTTCGAGCCCGAACCTATAGTAGGATCAGGCTGTAGGGTCTCATACCGAGTAGTATCCACATCTTAGTAATAAGAAGAATGTTAAGAGGAATTCATTTGATGAAATGGAATACTTAAGTCCACAAGTTAGTTGTAAGTTCAACAGGGGACAAATTTTGCAAGTGATGCAAACTAGATTAAATATTTCGTGAATTGTTTACAACAATATTTAATGGAATAAATGCCTTGGAAAGGTTACCTGGATGACAGGATCATCCTGATCTAAATGCAGGTTCAAACTGCATCAAAAACGGAGCTCAAATGAGCCCAGAAAGTCGAAAACAACAGAGAAGTGCCAAAGCGGGTCCACTTTGGGGGAGACAACCCTGCAAGGGAGGCAGGTGCACCCGCTTTCGAAGCAGGGCTCACCCGCTAAGGCAGGCAGGTGCGCCCGCTTCAGAAGCGGGTGCACCCGCTGTTCGCCAGCGGGCACCAGCCCGCTTGGCGGGCTGGGGCGCCCGCTCGGGCAGCGGGCGCCAGCCCGCTTGGCAGGCTGGAGCGCCTGCTCGAGCAGCGGGCGCCGGTCCGCTGAGCAGGTCGAGCACCCGATGTGAGCACACGGGCATGTCCGCTAAATAGGCAGGGGCACCCGCTACGGGCGTGCCCAATGTGGGCGCGCCCATTGATCTAGGCAGGCGCGCCCGCTAGCTTAGCAGGCGTGCCTGCAACTTAAGTTGTTTTGCTATGGGTTTTTTTGAAACCCTTGATGGCTACGAAAGTGTGACTTTTTGCCCAAATTTCGGCAATTGTTTGAGGGGACAAACTAAGTCGGAATTCTTCACCGTTCGTTCCTACGCGTTCAACATTCGAAGCTCTTCGAAATGATAACTTGTATCGTCTCTAAAGCTCAATGGTAAGGTAGAATTAATTGGTTGACGTTGGCCTTTGTGAAAGGCTTACTAACTTCCTTAACTCAATTAAAATCTCTTTTTATTTAAGTTTGTCCCACATTGCTCATGCGAAAAGAGAGGAGCCGACTCCCTTTATAAATAGGGGTGCCCCCTCTTCGTTGAAAAGTGCGCCAAGTGATCGATTCGAGAAGCTCCTGATTTTTGAGCATGCTCGATCGTGAACTTAAATATTCCTCTCCTCTTTTTCTTCATATCCTCCCGTCGGGTCCTAGCAAGACTACGAGGAGGTTCGGATCGGATCCAGACGTCTTTGACACGGGTCTGCTCAAGTGAAACTTTCTTCGACAAGTGATTGGCTCAGAGGCGGCTCGGGTAGATCGGTTCGAAGGCGCAAGGCGGCTTGGCTACAAGGAACGTAAGAAGGTGGTGCGGTACATATTGCCTATCCTAAGGCCAAGATTCCAGGTATGTTAGTTAGTAGTTTTTCAGAATAATTTTTAATAATGTCGCAGTAGGCTAGATCCCTCTTGGGGTGGTCAGATCTACCCCAAGTTGGCAAAGATCTTGGCAAGGTTCTGGCTCGCCTTAGGGCCTTAGCTAAAATGTTTAGCATGTTTATGTTTTTCCGTTGTGCATGTTTTCACCTCTGTAGTCCGTCCGACGTAGGACGTGCACAGATCTGAGCCCTAAGGGTCTGGCAAATCCCTTCAGTGGTATCAGAGCCTAGGTTTGCAAGATCTTAGACTACGATGTTATTTTAATTAATAAAATTGCTTACTTTATGTCATAAAGATTTTAACTTTATTTGATAACGTTAAAATAAGTATGAACCCTTCTTTTAAATGTTTTAAAGAATTGTTTTAATAGCATGGAAATTTTTAAGAGACATTTTAAATTTTATGTGATAAAGTTTATATTATCCTCTTATGATTAAATGCTTTTAAAAATTATTTTATGAGCTGAAATACTTTTAGTAAGCATTCAAAATGTTTTAATGATTTTAAATACGAAGGTTTAATATTAAAAATTATTTGATGATTTTTATGAACCCGACATTTTATTAGATAAAATATTTTAAGTTTTTAAAATCATATCCTTTTAATTTAAATGTTAAATTTTTACGAGAGCATGTTGAATATTTATTTGATAAATGGTTTTACTTGTATGTTCTATTTTAATATCACATAGTTGAACCTTTATTTTATGCGATGAAATGTTGGTTGATATTAATGGTAATGATGTATAATTTGATTATTCATGAACCCCTTTAGGTTAGCCATTAATTCATTAAAAAAATTTATAAGATGAATTTTTAAATTGTGACATGTTATGTTTTAATGAACACTTACAACGTTTAAACCTAATTCCCGATTAGGGTAGTCCTCTTTAATTGACGATTATTATTTTAATCGTTTCAATAATAATTCTCTTTTAAGGATTACTATTTCAAATGTTGTAATTGATTTATTAAAATCCTAATAAAGATTAGGGTAGCACAATGAACGAACAAACCTTATAGTTGATAAGGATCTAATAAAAGTTATTGAACAAATCCATAAAATTTCGAATTTTAAGGATACACTAGTTGATAAGGATTAATTAGTGTTAATAAAAGCTTTTTTAGTTGATGGATGAACATAAGATTGATAAGTCTCCTTCAATGGATCATGATGTCGGTCAATGTGCTTGGCTAAGTTTGCTGGATCACCCTAGCTAGACTAGGGGTTAAGTGGTCCTGGTTTAGTCAATTCCCTGGCCGCGTCCGCTAGACCGCAAGGAGTCGAATCATGACTGTGTAAGTTCATCAACTATACCTAAGTCAAATACGATAATCTTGTTCAAGATAAATCGTAACCCTCCTTGTTTTAGGAGTTGGTAACTGTAGGACACATGTTCCAGTTATTGAGCTACACTCAAGCTGTGACATAGCAACGTTATAGAAACCGACTTCTTAAATACATATGATGAGATCTTGACTTGACCCAAACTGTCGTGTCGTGAATACACCGAGCGCCGACGTAAGTTGAGCCAATGATGTAGTCTAGACTTAAACCCAAACCATCGTGTCATGAATACACCGAGCGCAGGCGTAAGTTGAGCCATTGATGTAAGTTTAGTCTTGACCCAAACCGACCTGTCGTGAATACACCAAGCAGTGGCGTAAGTCAGACTAGACGCGAAAACAAGGGCCTGACTAGGCTAGTCATTGTGATTTGGATGAGCACACTCATGATCATAAATGAATAGGGGTAAAACTCATAGGGAATCATATTTTATATGATTGATGAAGAGTTCGTCTACCGACTGCAGAGTCGGACAACTTGTTGAGCTACACTCAAGGTTATCAGACTCGGGGTAGTCGGATCCCTCTCCCACAAATATTTTATATAATAAATTGTTTATTATTGTGGCTTTAATTCTTAAAATTAGTGGGAGAATATAGTTTAATAAAAAACCATTTAAACTGTACAATGAGCATATGCTAATTAAATATCTATTTAAATGCAGAATGGAGTCGGGTCTGAAGTACATGATTGAAAAGAACGTGCTTGACGGGAATAACTATAAAGATTGGCTAAGGAATATTAAGTTAGTCCTCTCACTAGCTGGGATAGGATATGTGCTGCTCGAGGACGCTCCGGACAAGCTTGATGTAGATGCAACCTACGAAGAATAGGGAGTCTATAAGCAGTACTTTAGGGCTGCCGAGAAGGCCAGGTGCCTTACTTTGGCTTCAATGAACAATGAACTGCAAAGGAAGCACGAACATTTAGATGTTCAAAGCATGCTTCTGAATGCAGAGGAGTTGTATGGCAAGCGGTCAAGAGCTGCCAAGTTTGAAGCCACTAGCAACCTCTGGGAAACTAAGATGGAGACGAGCCCCGTGCAAGATCATGTCATTAAGATTATCCGGTACGTGGAAGATGCTACCCAGTTGGGTTTTATCCTCGACAATGAGATGGCCATGGACATCATCCTAAAATCTTTAACCCAGACTTCAAACAATTCATTACTGATTTCATCATGAACACTATTGAAACGGATCTTCCTGGTCTACTCAACGTGCTTAGCCAGTTTGAGTAGATCAAGAAGAAACCAACTGTGTTGGTTGTTGGCTCTGCTTCTTCAACCCAGCCGAAAGGCAAATGTAAGAAGAGGCAGGTCCCACAACCAGCCAATGTGAAGAAGGAGAAGAAGACAAAGGGGGCTCCGTCGAAATTCGAATGTTTTCACTGCCACAAGATAGGCCACTGGAAGAGGAACTGCAAGGTGTACCTTGCAAAAAAGAAAAAGGGGCATATTGATGCCTCTACCTTAGGTACAATATTCCTTTTTAATAAAGCATAAAATTTCCAAAATTACTTTGTTACATGGTATGAGATACTAAGACAGCTGTGTATTGTATACAGGTGGCTGATAGCAAAGCAGAGGATGGAAGAAGCTCTATGGACGGTCGGCATCGGAGTAATCGTTGCTGCTTGGGCCGTACAAGGACTTCGAGAGATATGATGAAGAAGCAATCGATATTTTTCTTATTTTGAATAAAATGTATCGATGCTTGGTTTAAGACAATGATTGAGTGTTAATCACTCGATGTTTATTTTTGATAAACAAGTTTGATTCAATGTTATTGAACCCATTGTAGAATGATATCTTGAAAATGTGCTTTGATAAAATTGTGATTTATTGTGAATGGCTGATTGTTTTGGATTAGACTGTCTGTGTTAGTATGCATAAATTCTTGAGTTGTCAAGCAGAGCTTCTGACTCAATTTTATTGTTTTGGAGTTGACGAAATATTATAGCCGATCAATAGTTACATGTAGGTTCCAGGAGCGTAAAATTGGATATGATCCAAAAATTATACGCAAGTTAAATTAATTGTTAATCAAACTACATTTGATACCTTAAAAGAAAAGATTAAATGTAGTAAAGGAAAGTACAGTGTAGGATGTTTGATTGAGTATGTCAACATCAAGACCCCTATAAACGGGTCTTGATATGACTCATTCGTCAAACCCACCTGACACAGGTATATTCCTATTCAGCTTTTATGAACTGGTTATACTTAATAAATAGTCTAAATATGATTTAGATACTTAAATGAAAGTATTTAACCAGCTAGTTCTCAAAGTCGGTGGGAGCTGGCATATAACTTAGTTCCATCTCAGACTAAGTAAAAGGTTTCCAACTTATTAAATCGTCTATATGCGAGATTAGATCAAAATAGTTTTGATTGTGTCAAGCATATATAGACTTATGGTGTCACTTATGTACTAGACATAATTGACACAAAAATAATTGGAATGAGCCAAGACTGAATTGTAAAACCGACTAAAAACATCATATTGTATGAGCTAAATTGTTGGATAGGATCCAAACCAATTTCGAAGGATCAGCCTGGTGTGATCAAGTGATGTATATATAAGACTCCATTAAAAAGCAAAAGAGATACCCGTTAGCGGATCTATTCTTAGGTTTGACATATGAATGTCCTGTATGACTGATATGCTATAGCGATATGATATACCGAGATAAATAGTCTAAGTGTAAGTGGGAGATGTAGGAAGACGTATGCCCTTGAGGCATTTATTCTAAGATAATCATCTCGTTCTTATAATTATATGGTATTAATTATCCTAAGTATGAATTCGTAGAATCATATACCTAGATAATTTCCTTAGACTTTTAGTCAGGTCATTACGTATCGAGATGTACATCTCGATTATGAGAAGTTAATGACCGATTAGAAACTTAAGTCTTAAACGGTTCATGGTCATGGATGTGTAGAGAATAGGATATCGATACATCCGTTAGGCCATTGTGTCTTTGTTTTACCTTACGATAATGATGATCTCATAGTCATTCGACTTGGCGAAGTCGGAGACGAGACACAGGTTCTCATTAGAGAATGAGTTCACTGAACGACCAACTTAGAGTTATTAAATGGTTAAGCTTTAACTAGACTGACAATAATAACTCTAGAGTGATGATAGGCTAGCTGGCCCTTAAGACCTGAAGTCATCAGTACGAACCTGTGAATGGATAGTGTCACTTTGATCTATGATCTAGCTTCGAGGCTGTGCCTGCTGAAAGATCTTAGGTTGGGTGACACCTGAAGCTTACGAGGGAAGTAGATGACTAAGATTCTGTTAAAGGGAAGTTAGTGTAACTGGATCAGTACGGTCTTTGTGTTAATCCTCGACCGGGGTACGTTGTAAGATGTACAACGTGAATACAACTAAGACCGTTGTATACTGACCGATGCTGCCTAGTGGGGTTGACAGTAAAACTATACCCTAGGCCATGCAGAGACACATTCTTGACGAAGGGACTAAAACTGCGGTATTCATCACTGACACAGTCAGAGTGATCCCGACGACACGTTCGTCAATAGATCGATCACATAAGTATGATTCTGAAACTGAGACGATGCCTGTTACTCGTGGTTACCGTCGTCTAGGGGTTTTCGAGCCCCAGCCTGTAGTAGGGTCAGGTTGTAGGGTCTCACACCGAGTAGTATCCACGTCTTAGTAATAGGAAGACCGTTAGAGGAATTCATTCGATGAAATGGAATACTTAGTCCACAAGTTAGTTGTGAGTTCAATAGGGGAAAATTTTGCATGTGATGCAAACTAGATTAATTGTTTCGTAAATTGTTTACAACAATATTTAATAGAATAAACATGTTGGAAAGGTTACCTGGATGACGGGATCGTCCCGGTCTAAACGCAGGTTCAAACCGAGCTCAAATGAGCCCAGAAGGTCGAAAGCAGCAGAGAAGCGCCAAAGTGGGTCTTTGGGGGAGACAAACTCGCAAGGAAGGCAGGCGCACCCGCTTTCAAAGTGGGGCCCGCCCGTTAAGGTGTGCGGGCACACCCGCTTTAGAAGTAGGCGCACCCACTGCCGCCAGCGGGCGCCAGCCCCCTTGGCGGGCTGTGGCGCCTACTCGGGCAGCGGGCGCCAGCCCGCTTGGCGGGCTGTGGCACCCGCTCGGCCAGCAGGCACCAGCCCGCTGAGCGTGCCGAGCGACCGATGTGAGCGCGTGGGCCTGCCCGCTTAGCAGGCAGGGGTGCCCGCTCCGAGCACGCCCATTGCTCTTGGCAGGCGCACCCACTAGCTTAGCAGGCACGCCCGCAACTTAAGTTGCTTTGCTAGGAGTTTTTTTTGAAACCCTTGACGGCTACGAAAGTGTGACTTTTTGCCCAATTTTGGTCAATTGTTTGAGGGGTCAAACAAATTCGGAATTCGTCATCGTTCATACCTATGTGTTCGCCATTAGAAGCTCTTTGAAATGATAACTTGTATCGTCTCTAAAGCTCAATGGTGAGGGAGAATTAATTGGTTGAAGTTGGCCTTTGTGAACGGCTTACTAACTTCATTAACTCAATTAAAATCTCTTTTCATTTAAGTTTGTCCCACATTGCTCGTGACGAAAAGAGAGGAGCCGACTCCCTATATAAATAGGGGTGCCCCTTCTTCGTTGAAAAGTGCACCAAGTGATCGATTCGAGAAGCTCCTGATTTTTGAGCACGCTCGATCGTGAACTTAAGTATTCCTCTCCTCTTTTTCTTCATATCCTCCCATCGGGTCCTAGCAAGACTACGAGGAGGTTCAGATCGGATCAAGATGTCTTTGATGCGGGTCTGCTCAAGTGAAACTTTCTTCTGCAAGTGATCGGCTCGGAGGGGGTTCGGGTAGATCGGTTTGAAGGCACAAGGCGGCTCGGCTATAAGGAGCATTAGAAGATGGTGCGGTACATCTTGCCTGTCCCAAGGCCAAGATTCCAGGTATGTTAGTTCGTAGCTTTTTAGAATAATTTTTAATAATGTCACAGTAGGCTAGATCCCTCTTGGGTTAGTCAGATCCACCCTAAGTTGGCATAGATCTTGGCGAGGTTCTGGCTCGCCTTAGGGCCTTAGCTAAAATGTTTAGCATGTTTATGTTTTTTCGCGGTGCATTTTTCACCTTTATAGTCCGTCTGATGTAGGACGGGAACAGATCTGAGCCCTAAGGGTCTTCCAAAACCCTTCACAACGCTCCTGCAGTATTCATGAATCTCATGAATCTTATATTCTACCAGTTTCTGGATAAATTCGTAGTGATATTTATTGACGACATATTGGTTTACTCGAAGAGTGAAAAGGAGCATGTCGAGCACCTGCGGATTGTTTTGGAGACACTTCGTCGTCATCAGTTATATGCCAAGTACAGCAAGTGCGAATTTTGGTTGTACCGTATCGCATTCGTTGGACATGTGGTACCGGGTGATGGTATCTCGGTCGACCCAGAGAAAGTTGCTTCAGTCAGAGATTGGCCTACCCCTCGGTCGGCATCAGACATCTAGAGTTTCTTAGGATTGACGGGTTACTACCGTTGATTCATTCAGGATTTCTTGAAGATAGAAGAGCCCATGACTCGATTGACGAAGAAGGACGTCAAGTTTATTTGGTCAGACTCTTGTGAGTAGGCATTTGGACTTTAAAAGCGAGGCTGACATCTACACCAGTCCTGGCTATTCCAGATAGGACTGGAGGATTTGAGATCTTTTGTGATGCCTCGAGCAATGGTCTCGGATGTGTCATGAATCAGCATGGTCATATAGTTGCTTATGCTTCTCGACAGTTGAAGATTCATGAGAAGAATTATCTGACTCATGACTTAGAGTTAGCTGCTTTTATCTTTGCACTGAAGATTTGGAGACATTTCTTACTGAGTGAGAAAGTGAAAATCTTCACTAATCACAAAAGTTTGAAATATATTTTTACTCAAAAGGAGTTAAATATGAGATAGCGCAGATTGTTAGAGCTGATGGCTGATTACGACATCGACCTCCAGTATCACCCAGGGAAGGTAAATGTCGTGCCTGATGCCTTGAGTTGACTTCCAGCGGTTATGACTCTTTTCGTTCAGTGGAGGCTACAGCAGGATCTGCATGAGATGAGCACAGAAGTTGTTTTACTTGGAGTCACATCGTCATTGATGAACATGCAGATTCAGTCAACGATAGTGGATCAGATCAAAGCTGCACTGTCTGGAGATGCTTAACTGTAGAAGATTGAGAGCAAGTTGACGCTAGACTTCAGACGGATTTTATCATTCATGAGGATGGTTCTTTAAGATACGGATGTAGGATCTGCGTACCTTCAGGTGATATCAGAGACGAGCTGATGAATGAAGCTCATAGCTCTCCATATTCCATTCATCCTAGCGGTACCAAGATGTACAAGGATATTCGTCTGAATTTTTGGTGGCACGGTATGAAGAGGAGCGTAGCTCAAAGCGTCGCCAAATGTCTCGTGTGTCAGCAAGCGAAGGCTGAATATCATCGTGTTGCTGGATTGCTTCAGCCTCTATCGATTATGGAGTGGAAGTGGCAGACATCACCATGGACTTCGTGACTGGACTACCTCGAAGCACCAAGCAAAATGACGTGATTTGGGTTATCGTTGACCGATTAACCAAGTCTGTGCACTTCATTCCTTTCCGAGTAGGACAATCTACGGAGATACTAGCGAAGAAGTATATGGAGGTAATTATCTTTCTTATACCTTTATAACTTCTTTTTAGTGCAAGTCATGATGTGAATGATAATCATGCAAGAGATTGTGTGATTGCATGGAGTCCCCATGAGTATCGTCTCCGACCGAGACACGAGATTCACGTCCCAGTTCTGGAAGAGTCTGTAGACGAATTTGGGTACCAGTCTGAGTTTCAATAATGCATATCACCCGCAGACTGATGGACAGTCGGAGCGCACTATTCAGATATTGGAGGACATGTTGAGAGCTTGCATGTTGGATCTCAAGGGTTCGTGGGAAGATCACTTGCATCTAGTGGAGTTCGCCTACAACAATAGCTATCCAGCCAGCATTAGCATGTCGCCATTTGCTACACTTTACGGAAGGAAATGTCAATCTCTGCTGAGTTGAGATGATATTGGTGATAGAAAGCTGTTGGGACCAGAGATGATATTTGAGGCTGTGGACGTAGTGTGTACCATCAGGGATAAGCTTCATGTTGCACATGATAGATATAAGTATTGGGCTGATGCTAAACGTCGTCCTCTAGAATTCAAAGCTGGAGATCATGTATTCTTGAAGATATCCCCGAACAGAGGAGTGATTCGTTTTGGAAAGCATGACAAGCTTAGTCCGAGATTCATTGGACCTTTTGATGTGCTAGAGCAAGTTGGAGTGGTAGCTTATCATCTAGCACTGTCGCCTTCATTGGAGGGTGTAAGGACCCTGGCTATGAGGAAAACACTAGAAGGGGGGTTGAATCGTGTTTATGCAATGTAAAAAAATAGTTACACCAATTTAAATGCTAACCAACAAAATAGTGCGGAATTAAAATTAAACCCAAAGTGAAACACAAGCAAACGCAAGGATGTTTCAAGGGTTCGGATTATCTAAGTCACTTCCCGACTTGTTCCCGGTAATCCTATGTCCCTTCCACCCGGATACCTCCGGATACTCAAGTTAGAGCCCTACTTTGAGTTTTCCTTAAAACCCACTTGTAGCAATCTTACAAGTGAAATCAAAATACAATTGATTGTCCTTGACTCCCACAACTTGGGAGCAAGCAAACCACTCTCACAACCCGAGAGTAAATTCAAATAACGAAAGTTATGAAATATGAAAGCAACACTTACAATCACCTATGCCTTGAAGTAGAACTTGAAGGAGAAGTATGGTGTGTGTTGAAGACTCTCTTGGAAGAGATGAAAAGCCCTTTTTCTTGACTGCACTAAATGCCTAGAAGATATCTCTTTGGTTCTAGGTTGGAGAGCAAGAGATTGAAGATAGGAATTCTTAGGGCTTTAAGATTTGAGAGCTTTGATCTTGAGAATGAAAGCTTGAAAGATTTTGCAATGGAATGAGTAACATCTCAATGGAACAGTAGATGCTCCTTATATAGGTTTCTCAAAACCTCAAAATAGAATTAGCAAAAACCCTTTTGGAATCCGTGAGAAAACTCTCAACGGATAGAATCTGCGCTCACGACAGTCGACTGTTGAGGAAACCACAGTCGACTACTGCACAGCCAGATTGGGTAGGTGAGAATTCATAACGGTAACTTACCACGTAGACAGTCGACTGATGAAGCATAGACAGTCGACTGTTGAACCAACAGTCGACTGTAAATCCTACTACAGGCGACTGGCCGTAAGTTGGGTAAGTTGAAGAATTCTAGAAAACATCTGGGATAACAGGACAGACGACTGACGAGGAGATAACAGTCGACTGTTAATCAGAACAGGCGACTGTAAATCCTTCTACAGACGACTGTCAAAACTCTGATATTTTCCAGAGAGCTGAGTCAACAAATTGGCTCACAGACAGACGACTGTTGCAGCATTGACAGTCGACTTATCCAATGGACAGTCGACTATAAATCCAACATAAGTCGACTGGCCGAGATAAACAGAGAGACTAGGATTTGGGCAAAAGACAGACATGCGACTGATTAACAAAACACAGTCGACTGTCACTTGGATAGGTGCCTGTGAATCATTCATAAGTCGCCTGAAGAAATAAAACAGAGAAGCCCAAAACTAGACTGTAAAAGTTTGTGCATAACAGGCAACTGTAGAACAAAAAACAGTCGACTGTTTTTGAGACAGGCGACTGTAAAATGTTCAGCAGTCGACTGTTATAGACACATGCACAATCTAGTTTGAAATGAATTGGAGCCAAAGGAAGCTTGAACTAAAGACATCCTAAGACAGAAATGAAGATGGGTGTGCTCCAACAAATTTCTACTTCTAACCTACATACTAGAAGATAAATAGGAAAGTTACATTAGACGAACTCTCTCTTCTATCCAACGCATGAGCTTGAAGTCTTCTAGAAGCTTCAATCACCATCTATGATCATCCAATCCATTTCATTTGCCTTCAATGAACTTTGAGTGTCATCCATTGCAAGTAGATCTTTAGAGGGAGTACATGATGTTTTTCATGTATGTCAGCTGCATCGTTACATCAGTTACCCTTCTCATGTTGTCGATTTCTTAGAGATTACGGTTTGATCAGACCTGACTTATGAGCAGCAGGCGGTGCAGATCTTAGACCGACGTCAGAAGATGCTCAGGAACAAGGTCGTTGAACTCGTAAAAGTGATGTGGCATCATGATTCGCCTGGAGAATCTACCTGGGAACAGGAAGACGAAATGCAAGAGCGTTACCCTTATTTGTTCCCCGCCCCTTAGTTGAAAGAAATTCCGAGGACGGAATTTTCTTATGGTGGATAGAATGTAACGACCTGTATTTTCAGATACACTGGAGCCGAGTTCTATTTATGAATGTCTTCATTATTATACTTTGATGTGTTTATCTCATTAATATACTTACATTAAGTTAGTTTATTTAAATCTGCTATTATTGTTTTAAGTTTTCAAATTCAAATGTTTTCAAAATTCAAATTCAAATTCGTTTAAAAACTTTCCCTTTTTAATCCTAATTAAAACTATAATTATTTTAGTAATAATCCCTCATCAATACCCATTATTCTCCCCAATTATTACTATTATTCAAACCTTCCTAAATTACATTAGCTTTTATTTTCCCTAATCTAAATCATTAAAACAGAAATCAATTATTATTAATTTCCCTAATAAAAACTTTTTAAAACAAATCAAATAATTTTAAAGAAAATCGGTTTTTATTTAAAAAAACTTTCTAATACTAAAACCCTTCCTAATTTCACAAACCATAGCCTAACTCTAACCTACTCCACGAGTCCATGTCACACCCACAGCCGCAACTTTCAATTTTAAAAAAAACAAAAATAAAACGAAACCTACATACATCTAAAAAACCCAGGCACTCATCCCTTCTTTTCTAAAACCCTAGTTATCCTTCACCCCTAGATCCCTCACGCAGCACTACTTCTAAATAAAACCCCAATCCTTCTTCTACTTTAAACCCTAACTTATACAAACCCGGGCTAAGAAACCCTAGCTCATTCTATACAACCCAAGCCTATCTCCTACAAAAACCCTAAGGGAACCCCCAAGCCTCCTTCTTCTCAAACCTTAACCTCCAAGAACCCTAGGCCAAACCCCCTACAACCACCTCCTCCACCTCTCTCAGTCGCGCATCCACACCACTCCTCTTTCTCACACCCAAAAACCCTAACACCCCTCAAAACCTCAGCCCTCTCTTCGCACCTACACCCTTTCCGACGCCCACCTCCGCTTGCAAACACCTTCACCCCCGACACCCAAAACCATGCGCCATCACAGCGCCCGTCCTCCACCTCCCAATCGCCCAACAGCCCATCTCCGACGTCCTAAGCCTGCAACCATCAACCCCGGTCACCTCTCCGATCTCTCCCTCCGACAGCCAAGCCGCCCCGCCACCGATGCGTCCGACCATCGCCACCTGTAGTCGCCGAAGCTCCGACACCGGCACCGACAGCACCCTCCGCCGCAGTCGTGACCTCCACCGGCAGCCAAAACGAAGAAGTACACGTGAATTCGAAGATGTTAGTTTGCAGTTATTATTAATAGTTAGAGTTAGTTTGTTGGTTAGAATTAGTTTTTTATATATGTGTATGTTAGTATAATAATAGTTAGAGTTAGTATAAACTGTTTATTATTGTGTAAACTATTTATTAATTATAATTAGTAGTGGTTAATAGTTATATACTCAATATGTTATTCTACATACTAATTCATGGTATAGAATCAATAGTTAGTGATATTAATAAATTATTTGCTAATTGTTAATATCAGATGTTATTAGGGTTAGTCTCATATATAACTGGGTATATATATTATATGTGTAGTATGATACCAATATACATTATCAGTACATAATCAGAATAAAAAACACTGTTAGATTGTGTGAGGGTATTTAACTATATGGTAAGAGTGAACAGTAACTCATATATATATAAAACAGTACCCCTTTTAAATTATTGGAATAAATATGTTAATTGATAAATAAGTTAATTTCGTCTAAACTGATATCGGATCCGAATGATGCAGAAAACGTCCGCGCCGTCCGTACGAACTCGTTGACACCAAAATCACCGGAAACAGGCAAGCGTGCAATTTATTACATGTTTTAAAATGTTACTCATTTAGGTGTTTTTCACTTAATTAGTTCTACAAGACTTGAACCGTGATATCTTGTACACCAAAAAACGCCATGTGACACAATGACACTAACACCCCTGAAACGCACCTTTGTGAATTGCTAAACTTGAACATGTGTGCGTGTATGGACATCATTAAGAAAAGTGAATATACTTTGTTACAACATGAAATGTACAGACAATGAAATGAACAACTTGAATACCATAGAACATGACAGCCGGTTTGGCTAACTCATGTATGCCAATATTTGGCTGTACCTATGGGCCGATTGGCTAGTCTGGCTCGTGTCCAGTATATAACTCATGATGGCCAGTTGGCTGATTCTGGCTAGTGGTCCAGAAAGTACATGTGGGTGGGGTTGGGTTCGCGGGCACTAGCGGTAGTAAAAGGGTCGCCTTCGGGGGCACTTGAAGGTGGATTCACTTACTAGCCGTCTAAAGACGGGAACCTTGGTCACGGACTTGCACACACAATTGGACAACTTGAAAAATGTTGTTAACTTATGAACTAATGTTGCTTTATTTAAAATTGAACTGCTATGTTTCCATTCATAATAGAACTCCCATGCTAGTGTAAATCCTTATAATTGCTATAACTGCCATGAATAAACGTTTGCATATCTTGCCAATGGTCCTCTCTTAACCATAACTTGCCAAGGACCCTTACAGACATGCATTCCATGTTGTTTGAAATGTATGTCAGGTCAGGAGACAGAGTACCAGTAGGACAAGCTGTTGATCAGAGTGATCCATTGGACCAGGAGTACGTCGATCCAGAGGTCCTCCCCACAGAGGACTAGCCATCGAGATTCTCCGGTTGCTGCTCAGAGTTTTATTTTTGCTTAGCTGTTGGGTGTGTACCCACTTTTGTATACTCTGTTTGTTGGCCATGCTTGGGGCTTTATTTTATTTGTGTATTTTCTTTTCTGGACGTTGGCTATTAATATAATTATCTTTGATTGCATGCAAGAATCTGTGTTTGGTTGTTATTCACAGATGCTTATTGGGCTTAAGCTTCACTGCTTCAGCCCATGCGGACCCGCTCGCGTCCTCGCTCCCAAGTATAATAGGAAGCGGGGCGTGACAAGGGTGTTGGAGGGTAAAAGAGAAAAAAACATTCAATGGTACTCTCGTAAATTTTGAATGGAAAACCTGTAAATAAGCGATCTGTTTCTTCAGCTACTAATTCCGTGCACATTGCAACTGTCTCCCCTCTTTTTGGTGACCTTCAGTAGGGCAAAGAGCACAAAAAGAAAGGGGAGTTGATTTGCGCACCCACTGTTTTACTCATGCGCACATACCACTTATTTACAAGTTTTCCATTACTCTTGCGCACATATCACTTATTTACAAGTTTGCCACTGAAATTACTCACAGCACACTCAATGGCCAAATTTCTTAAAACCCCCTAGGGCTTCGTCGGGGTTTCATCGGGTATCAACAGGGTTTTGCCGGGGTTTTTCGTCCCCTCCACTGCCCCCTCCTTCGACCTCCTCATCCTCACCTCCCCTCCTCCGACTTATCCCGCACATTCCTTGCCCCTTCGTCCGTTGCCATGTGTCGTCGGAGAAGACGACGGTGACAGTTTGCCGAAATCGGCGCGAATGAGAGGAGTGTTGGAATTTCATAATTCCATATTTCTATTCCCATATGGTTTTGATATGACAAACATATTCAGTGATACTAACTCTATCTATGCAGATACAAATACATGCAGAGTTCCACACATTCAGATATCTGCATGCATATTCAAACGGATATATCATAGTTCATGAAGCTGGAAAGGCAAAGGCACCTTACATCCATGACTTGGATATATAATCACTTGATAAGGATCCCCTGCAAAGAAGATTCTCAGATTCAGATTCAGATGCAGTCTTATCTACGGCTTTTATGTAATCTATGTAAAATTTACTTTATTAGAGTTACAAAGCCTTGTGATACTATATCTTAGTCTCCTAGGTTCCATTATTCAGAATTCTACACTTCCCAATTTCGAAAATTCATACCCAAAAAATTGGTAGACCAATTTCCAAATTGGTAGACCAATTTTAAATCTTCGAATTTGACTATGGGATTTCTTGAGCAAACTCCCTCGACCATGTAGATTCTGAAACTACCTTCCAACGGTCAAAATTCCTTCTCTAAATTTTGGTCGACCAATTTTATTTTTTGGTCGACCAAACACAAAACTAGCCGTTTGATGCCCAAACTTCCCAGAGCGGTTTATGACCGTTTACCAACGTCATTAACACTTCTCAACTGTTCCTAAACACTAAACATAGAGGGATAGACCCTCTCTTTAAAGACACACACTTTCCTCTTCTTTACTTTCATTTTTGTTAAAATCAAGCCTCTGATTTTCTTAAGCATTCGGCCATTAGTTGTTCTTTTCTTATTTGTAAGAAGAAATCATTAGATTTCCCTCTTCATTTAAGAATGTAAGAACTTGGATTTCAACACTTTTTGAAAAAGTTGTTCTTTTCTTATTTGTAAGAAGAAATCATTAGATTTCTCTCTTCGTTTAAGAATGGAAGAACTTCAATTGTGTTTCACCATTTCATATCTTGAAACATTGAAGTTTCTCTTTTAAACACCATCCTTTGAATTCATATTATATATTCATTACAAGGATATAAGGTGTTTATTTTCTTTTATTTCATTACAAAGTTATTTGGATCTCTTGGAAAGAGATTGTACAAAGTTTGGAACACTTGAGATGTTGCCATTTTTGTAAAGTTGGTGCTTGCGGGGCAAGTGATTATAGTTCATTGAAAATCTCTACTGGGAGTAGAGGACTGGACTAGGATCATGAGGATCTGAACCAGGATACATCTCTGTGTTTACGATTGATTTATTTTCAATACTTATCATTTCATTTCTGTGCCATCTTTGCAAATATCAATAACGTTTTATTTGCAACATTTTTTATTACATACACTATTCACCCCCCTATAGTGTATTGATCCATACAGGCTGAAATTACATTTGGTATCAGAGCAAGGCTAAGATGGCAGAATCTGCAGCATCAAACATGAACGTCGTTCCACACAACTGTAACACAAATCAACATCCTGAAGGGCACTCTCAAGTTCGTCCTCCTCTATTTGATGGTTCTAAGTACTCATATTGGAAAATACGAATGGAGATTCATCTCTAAAGTATGCATTATGAGATATGGGACATCGTAGAGACAGGATACACTAAGCCAACAACTCCTGTTGCTGAATGGACCACTAACGACAAATCTGCAAAGACCAATAACTCAAAGGCCATGAATGCTTTATTCTGTGCCATGGATAAACATAGTTTAATCAGGTATCTCAGGCCAAAAGTGCAAAGGATATTTGGCACATACTCGAGGTAACTCATGAAGGAACCAATAAAGTAAAGGAAACTAAGATTTCCTCTTTGGTTCATAAATATGAGTTGTCAAGATGCAAGACAAAGAGACAATTGGAGAAATAAACACCAGGTTCACTAATATTATTAATTCTCTTAATGCTCTTGGAAAAATTTACTCTAATCGTGATCAGGTACGCAAGATTCTTAAAATACTCTCTCCAGAATGGCGTCCAAAGATTACTGCTATTGAGGAAGCCAATGATCTTTCCACATTAACCTTGGAAGATCTTATTGGTAACCTAATGGCCCATGAAGTTACATTACAATATGAGAAAGAAGAATCAGATCAAAATAAGAAAGTACTCGCCTTCAACACTACATCAGAACATGAAGACTCAGATGATGATATGGCATTCTTTGCCAAGAATTTCAGAAAATTCTTTCAAAAAGGTAAGTATAATAGTTTCAAATCTAAGAATACTGATTCTTCTCTCTGTTTTAATTGTAATAGGCCTGGACATATGAAGAAAGATTGTCCGCTTCTCAAGGCTAAGTTTAAAACTTCCAACAACAATGATCAATCCAGAAGAGAAAGGAAGTTTGACAAAATGAAGAAAGCATTTGCAGCAACATGGGATGAGTCTTCAGATGATGAAGATGATGATCATAAGGAAAGTGCTAACATGTGCTTTATGTCACAAGATGATGTAAGTTCTTTTAATAACGAAGAATTACTAGATGCATTAAAATATCTCTATTCTCGTTTTAAAAAATTAAATGGACAACATAAATCTTTGAAACAGAATAATGATAATCTTCTTCTTAAATATCAAGAATTATCTTCTAAAAGCACTACACCAAATTCTATACATATTGAGAATACATCTTCTCAAGATTTGGATCTTAGTAAAGAGAATGATCTTCTCAAAACTAAGAATCTAGAATTGCATACACAAATATCCTAAAAAGATAAAAGTATCTCATCACTAAAGATGAAATACGATGAGATGTCATCCAATGTTAATAAATTTAACAAAGGAAAGACAAATCTCGATGATTTGCTAAAAATTCAGTATCCAGCAAATCATAGATAAGGACTGGGATATTCTCATAAGAATGCACCCAAATCTTGTAACACATCTTTATCTAGTGGAAAAACATTTTTTGTTAAACCACAAAAGAAGAATCACGCATTCATCTACACGAAGAAAGTAAATATTCCTACTTCTTCTTCACAAAGAAATGTTACTAACATTTCAAAACCATCTCTAAGGAAACCTACTACGATTAGTATACGTGTTCATAAGGATTCATGCTTAAAAGATAGAAATAGTTATATTTCTCATTATATACATTCTATTGTTCATTCTAGTGATCATATTAGAAAGCCAAATTCCACTTGGGTTTGGCTTCCAAAAATCTAATCCCAAGGACCCTCAAACAAAGGGTACCAATGGTTAATGTTTTATCTTTCAGGTACCTAGAAAAGAAAGATAGATTTTGGATAGTGGATGTTCAAAACATATGACAGGAAATGTCAACTTACGTTTAACCGTTAAATAAAAAGATGGAGGCATAGTTACCTTTGGTGACAACAACAAAGGCAAAATCATAGGCACTGGAACAGTTGGTAATACAAATCAGCCTATCATAGAGAATGTTCTCCTGGTTGACGGTTTGAAACACAATTTTTTTCCATTAGTCAATTATGTGATAAAAATTAAAAAATATTATTTGAACAAAATGATTGCATCATTAATGATTCTGATATGTCATCTATTTTATTCCGTGGTAAGCGTAAGAATAACATTTATATCTTATGCATGTCCGTTACCATTCATAATCATTGTTTAATGATTACATCAGATGATACACTTTTATGGCATAAACGTTTTGGACACACTAATTTCAAAAACCTAGCACATATTTCAAAACACAAGTTAGTAAATGGAATGCCAAATATTTCTTTCAAACACAAACATTTTTGGGATGCTTGTCAACAAGGAAAAATGCACAAATCTTCTTTTAAATCAAAGGACATTATCTCAACAAAGAGACCGTTAGAACTCCTACACTTGGATTTGTTTGGTCCTTCAAGAGTAGCCTCTTTGAAGAGAAGTAGATATGCATTTGTCATTGTTGATGAGTATTCAAGATACACTTGGGTTATATTCTTACAAAATAAGAATGATGCTTTTGAAGAATTTTTAATATTTTGTAAAAAGATACAAAAGATCAAATCCTCTAACATTGTTACTATTCGTAGTGATCATGGAGGAGAATTTAAAAATGAATCTTTTACCAAGTTTTGTAATGAAAATGGCATTACTCACAATTTTTCTTTTTCTCATGCTCCTCCTCAAAATGGAGTTGTAGAAAGGAAAAATAGAACTTTACAAGAATGTGCGGGAACAATGCTTTGTGATAGTAAATTAGCAAAATATTTTTGGGCAGAAGCTGTCGCAGCTGCTTGCTACATTATGAATAAAGTTCTTATAAGGCTATTGATTAATAAAACTTGTTTTGAAGTATTCTTTAATCGCGTTCCTCGTGTATCATATTTTAAAGTGTTTGGATGTAAATGTTTCATTCTTAATACTAAAGATGCACTTGCTAAATTTGATTCAAAATCTGATGAATTTTGTTGGATACTCAACATGTAGCAAAGCCTACAGAGTATATAACAAACAAACTTCAAAAATTGAAGAATCACTACATGTCACCTTTGATGAGAACCCCTCTTCTAATTCTCCCATCATTGATGATGAAGAGAATATACTACCTTTATCTAATTCTTTAGATAATATTAAACTTGATGATATTGATGCTACTAAACCCTCTGTTGAGTCTATTTCAGATAATGCAGATCTTCCTAAGGCATATGTACAAGTTCCAAATCATCCATCGGATTTAATCATTGGAGATATTACAGAAGGAGTGAGAAATCGTCGTCAAATAGAACAAATGGCACATTGTGCTTTCCTTTCAACCATTGAACCAAAGAACATCAAAGATGCATGTGAAGACAGTTCATGGATTATTGCTATGCAGGAAGAACTCAATCAATTTCAACGGAATGATGTTTGGGAATTAGTTCCCAGACCATCGATCATTCAATTATTGGTACCAAATGGGTATTCAAAAATAAATTGGATGAATCTGGTCAGGTAATTAGAAACAAGGCACGATTGATAGCACAAGGTTATAATCAAGAAGAAGGTATTGATTATGATGAAACCTATGCACCAGCTTCACGTCTTGGATCTATTAGGATGCTATTATCATTTGCATGTTTTAAAGATTTTAAGTTATTTCAAATAGATGTGAAAAGTGCTTTTTAAATGGTTTTCTTAAAGAAGAAGTGTATGTGGAACAACCTCCTGGTTTTATTCATGAAGATTTAGAAAAACATGTTTTCAAATTGAAAAAGGCTTTATATGGTCTCAAACAAGCACCTCGTACTTGGTATGAAAGACTTAAAAGCTATCTTTTAAATTCTGGTTATTCAATTGGTAAAATAGATTCCACTTTATTTATTAAAAACATAAAATCTGACAAAAATATTATTCAAATATACGTTGATGATATTATTTTTTGTTCTACTAATGAATCTCTTTGTCTAGATTTTTCCAAGATTATGCAGAAAGAATTTGAGATGAGTCACATGGGTGAACTCAATTACTTCCTCGGTCTTAAAATCAAACAAATGAAGGAAGGAATCTTCATTCACCAAAGCAAGTATTCTAAAGAACTCATCAAGCGTTTTGGTTTAGAAAGTTCTGCAGAAAAACGTACTCCAATGAGTACATCTACTTCTCGACAAAGATTTAAATGGTAAGAGTATTGATCAACGTCTTTACATAGGTATGATTGGCTCTTTACTTTATCTAACTGCTAGTAGACCAGACATTATGTTTTCAGTATGTTTATGTGCATGTTTTCAGGCAGATCCTAAGGTTTCACATCTAACTGCCGTAAAAGGATTATTAGATATATTAAGCATACTTCTGATTTTGGTTTATTTTATCCTAAGTCAAGCACATTTGATTTAATATCATATGGTGATGCAGACTTTGCTGGTTGCAAATCAGATCGTAAAAGTACCAGTGGTGTATGCCACTTTTTAGGATATGCTTTAGTTTCTTGGTTTAGCAAAAAGCAAAATTCTGTTTCATTATCTACAACCGAGGCAGAATATATTGTCGCCGGTTTAGTGTGTACTCAAATTTTATGGATGAAACAAACTATTTCAGACTATGGTATTGATTGCTCAACATGACCTATTATGTTTAATAATACTAGTGCTATTAATCTTTCTAAAAATCATGTGCATCATTCACGTACAAAGCATATTGATGTACGTCATCATTTTCTATATGATCATGTTCAGAAAGGAGACATTGTTCTAAAATTTTTCTCTACTGAACATCAAACTACTGATATTTTGACTAAACCATTAAAAGAAGAGACTTTTATTAAGCTTCGAAGAAATTTGGAAATTATTAGTGAATCTGACTTATGACACATTCTTATAATATTTTTTAGAATTTTTCTAAAAATTTTTCAAAATTTTTGCTTATTTTTTAAAAATTGGTCGACCAATTCACAAATATTGGTCGTCAATTGCGTATTTTTCAATTTTTTCGGTAACGGCTTCGTCTTCCCGCCTCTCTTTTCAGTTAACAAGTTATTTCCAACGGAACCCATTCATTTTTCGAATCCGTTTTCACACCTTCTTCTGCCGATTGGAAATATTCCCGTTCTCAAAACCTCACAACTTCCCATAACTGAATTATTCTCTTTCTTATTTTATTCCCTTACTCACTAAGGCAACTCATCTCTTCGTTTTCCAATGCCTCATCCTATTCCCCAAAGCACCCCATTCCTTCTTCCCCAAATCGACAGACTCGTCGACCCTCCGCCCCAAAATTTCGCCGGCGACGCCCCAAGTTCGACGGAAATTTGCCGATTTTCCTGTCGATCCCGCCGATTTTCCCCTCTCCGCCTCAAAATCCCAAGGACCACCTTTACATAAGCTTCGTCCGACAGCTTTTCCAGCCCGATTTCGTCTCCGGCGGCCACCCAGAAATTCCAACTCCTGGTGAACCTGTCGTTCACTCCCGAGCGCCACGTCGACTTTTTTGACCATGGATTCTCCCAGATCTTCAAGCCGTTTCATGCCGCAGGCCTCGTCGCTCTCTGGTCCACATCCAATCGTACGCCGTACTTTCCGACGCTTGTTCGCGAGTTCTACATGAATCTAGATTCCTCTAAGAAAGATGGTTTGCTCTCAATCACTACTGTCGTTAATGGTTTCCATTTTCGTCTCACAGGTCCCATGCTTTCCATGATCTTAAATCTTCCTTCAACTCACGTTCATCCTCTTCCTGACGTCCTCTTTGACCCTGCAATTAAGCAACGATTATCCCCAGATTTCCGCCCTAAGTGATTGGCCAATGATCTCCTTCCCCCTGCTCGTTTGATGGTAAAAATCATCTTGTTTAATTTGGCTCCAAAGACTGGTTCCTTAAATTATGTTAGTAATAAGACTGCCCGCTGTTTGTATTCTCTGATGGGTACTCTCCCTATCGACTGGGGCTCAGTTCTTCTCGAATCCTTAGCCAAACCGGAAAGAACCCACATTTTTCTGCCGTCCCTCATCACTAGAATCCTAGAGGCTTTTCAAATCCCCTTTACTGATTCAGTTCAAGTCTTCAATCCCATCGATTTCAATTCCGACACTCTTAGTCATATGCAACTTATCCTCTCCGATACTTTCGCTCATCATGATGATGATGCTTCCTCCCATGAACCCTCTCCCCACATGTCTCGCCCTACTGCTGGCTCCACTTCCCGCACTCCCTGAACCCGCACTCCTGGTTCTTCCTCTCATACCCACGGTCGCATCCCTACCCGCAAGCGTTACGCTCGCTCAGGTCCTTCCCCTAGTACTCCCGATACCTCTTCTTAGGCCCCTGGTGATATTGATTTAGTTGCTGAGATACGTGCTCTTAAGCACTCTGTTACTAAGGGATTCGTTGAGATTCGCCAAGAAATGCACAATGGTTTTCAGGGCATTCAATTACATATTAGTGTCAGAGATGTTACACTGCAAGAGCATAATAGAATGATGGATGCCCTTCAGATTGCAGTCGCTCGGCTTCTGACTCATTTCGAGTCTCTACACTTACGTGTTCGTCACGCATCCTCTCAGCCCGGCCCGTCCAATCCCCCGTAGCTGTTCTTGCCGTTGGTTACTTTGGCCTAGGATTATTTTTCGCACTTCAATTGTTAGTTTTATGGTTGCTTGGTGATGGTATTTTGCTGGTTGCTTGGTGTTGATACTTTGTTGGTTATGGTTTCAAGAACTTTGCTCATGTTGTGTTTTGTAATTTTGTGATGTTACTTAGGTTCTGTCAAACTTTGGGTTGTAATTGATAATCTGTCCTTTGTTTTGGTTATATAATGTTTGGGTTATGTTCTATACACTTTGCTTTGGATGTTCTGTTATCTCCTAGTAGTTTTGTCCTGTTAATTTGGGTATGTACCCCGGTTATACTTGGATAGTTGTTTTATAATTTGGATATGTTCTGTTCTCTGTTTGTTGCTTTTTGTTGATTATTTGTCCTTTGTTTCTGTTATGCTCTGTAGCCCTTCCCTTGGACTTCTAATATGCATTACCATTGGTTCTGTATATGGCTCAGTTGCCTAGTTAGATGATATATCAAATCTATTCTCTCTGTTACTATTTGCTATTTACATCAAAACTGATTTTGTATTCTTTGCTTCCTACATGTTATGAAGGAATGCCTCAAATATTCATTTTTTACGTTATAATATTCTCCAATTGTAACAGATTTTGTAGCCCCATATAATGCATGTCTGCTTCAATACATGACCACAGGATATTTCCATTATATACAAGCAGTTTCGAAATTTGGTTGTCATCAACAGATATTTAATTCATTCGCATGTCTAGAATTATTCCTCTACAAGTTATAATCAATTGCCCACATATTTTTTTCTACAAGTTTTAATCTGTTGGTACACAACTCCATTTGTATCAGCTAGGCATTTCACACTCATAGCATCAAACGTGCCTATTGTGTCCTACTATGTCTGAAATATCATGTAATTTCAAAATTTTGCCACACTACTATATAATTACTGTTTTTTCGCTATTTCAATGAAGTCCGTGGTTCTATATATGTTGCCCTTCAGACTTAAGCTTCAATCCTTGCTGGTACAAGACATAAATTCGCTCTTGTTGCTTTGCCATGTACCATTCATTATTTTAATGGCCTACTCATTTTTTCGGCCTATACACTCTATTTGGCCTACAAATCTTTTTCCAGTGATGGCCAAATTTTGTTCATTTCTAACTCCCTTTTTTTGACTAACTATTATTTCCCTCTTTTTGTGGATTCCAAAGGGGGAGAATAAATTTTAGCTACTCATGGGGAGTGTTCACAAGTTCCATATATTCAGGGGGAGTATACCATATATGTTCAAATCTAAATATATATATTTACATGTTTGTCATCATCAAAAAGGGGTAGAATGATGGAATTTCATAATTCCACATTTCTATTCCCATATGGTTTTAATATGACAAACATATTTAGTGATACTAACTCTATCTATGCAGATACAAATACATGCTAAGTTCCACACATTCAGATATCTGCATGCATATTCAAACGGATATATCATAGTTCATGAAGCTAGAAAGGCAAGGGCACCTTACATCCACGACTTGGATATATAATCACTTGATAAGGATCCCCTGCAAAGAAGCTTCTCAGATTCAGATTCAGATGCAGTCTTATCTACGACTTTTATGTAATCTATGTAAAATTTACTTTATTAGAGTTACAAAGCCTTGTGATACTATATCTTAGTCTCCTAGGTTCCATTATTCAGAATTCTACACTTTCCAATTTCGAAAATTCATACCCAGAAAATTGGCAGACCAATTTCCAAATTGGTCGATCAATTTTAAATCTTCGAATTTGACTATGGGATTTCTTGAGCAAACTCCCTTGACCATGTAGATTCTGAAACTACCTTCCAACGGTCAAAATTCCTTCTCTAAATTTTGGTCGACCAATTTTATTTTTTGGTCGACCAAACACAAAACTAGCCGTTTGATGCCCAAACTTCCCATAGCGGTTTATGACTGTTTCCCAACGCCATTAATACTTCTCAACCGTTCCTAAACACTATATATAAAGGGGTAGACCCTCTCTTTCACGACACACACTTTTCTCTTCTTTACTTTCATTTTTGTTGAAATCAAGCCTCTGATTTTCTTAAGCATTCGGCCATTAGTTGTTCTTTTCTTATTTGTAAGAAGAAATCATTAGATTTCTCTCTTTGTTTAAGAACGAAAGAACTTGGATTTCAACACTTTTTGGAAAAGTTGTTCTTTTCTTATTTGTAAGAAGAAATCATTAGATTTCTCTCTTCGTTTAAGAACGGAAGAACTTCAATTGTGTTTCACCATTTCATATCTTGAAACATTGAAGTTTCTCTTTTAAACACCATCCTTTGAATTCATATTACATATTCATTACAAGGCTATAAGATGTTTATTTTCTTTTATTTCATTACAAATTTATTTGGATCTCTTGGAAATAGATTGTACAAAGTTTGCAACACTGGAGGTGTTGCCATTTTTGTAAAGTTGGTGCTTGTGGGGCAAGTGATTATAGTGGATTGAAAATCTCTACTGGGAGTAGAGGACTGGACTAGTATCAAGAGGATCCGAACCAGGGTACATCTCTGTGTTTGCGATTGATTTATTTTCAATACTTGTCATTTCATTTCTGTGCCATCTTGGCAAATATCAGTAACATTTTATTTGCAACAGTTTTTATTACATACACTATTCACTCACCCTCTAGTGTATTGATCCATACAGGCTAAAATTACAAGGAGGAGATCGTCCGAGGAAGTGAGGGAGAGGGATGCAAAAGAGGATGAGGTCGAGAGGAGGCGGCGGGGAAGAGGAGGATGGGGATTAGGATGGGGGCGGATGAGGGGGGTGTGTGTGGAGGTTGGAGGAGGGGCTGGGGAGGTCGGAGGTAGGGCTGGGGATGTTTTGGGGGTGCAGAGGAAGCTGGGGAAGAGGTAAAGTCCATGACGGTGGAATAAAACGGTGGTTATATGTGCAGGGTAAGAGAGAAAAATGTTTGAGAATGTTTGAATGGCAAACCTGTTAATAAGTGGTATGTTCGCGTGATTAAAACGGTGGTTTTGCAAAGGTAATTCTTATTTGCACAGACCCTTTTGCTGAGTTCACAGTGTTAGTTATTGGTGTTTTAGACCAATATTATTTTGATGATGATAACAACATTATGTTGTTGCTAATGACTCTTAATGTTTTAGTCTCATGTTTAACAATTGAAGCATTTCATCTTAGAGACTAAATGCGTGATGCAAGGATGGACATCAAGTGGAGCATTACCAAAGTTTGGAACTTGATGAAGGGAAGCTCATCAAGTGGTGCCAAAGCTTGGAAGATGATAGAGAGATCAAGGCTACTCAAGCTTGAAGGCTTAGATTCTAGTAGAAGCAAATTGTAATCCATGTAATATTTTATTACTTGATTTTCTCGTTTTGATTCTAGGACTTTGTAATGCCTTGATTAGATGGTCTTTCATTCATGCACATGCATCAACCATCTTAGTGAACCTTAGGATCATTATCGAATCCAATCCAATAGGTTCCCCATGCCAAAAACTCGAATTGGAGTTTCTGACTTTCAATCAGGTGCCTACTGAAGGAAGGACAGTCGACTGGTAATCACCAGGCGCCTGGCCAGTCTTCTACATGCGGCTGATCTGCACAGCTCAAGTCAATATTTTCTTGACTCTTACTTGAGCTTTTGGTGCAGGCGACTGAAGTAAACAGTCAGGCGTCGACCAACCATCAGGCGCCTGAACATTGTTCTGTAGTCGCCTGTGTGCCAAAGTGCGCAACTTGTCAATTATTTGCTTCACTCCATCTTATGTGTCAGGCGACTGATGTAGAGTTTACAATCGTCTGTCAATCATCATTCGCCTTGACTTTGATCATCAGTCGACTGAATGCACAAGTATGTAAGTTGACATTTCTCAGCTCCATCTCATCCCATGTGACAGTCGCCTGACGAAGTCTTTACAGGTGCCTGTACAGTTGTACATGCGCCTGGGTAGCCTTCTACAATCGCCTGTCCGGGCTCAGATTATAGCCATTTGGAAAATCTAACCGTTGATCAGGCACCTGACTCTTCTCCAGCAGTTGCCTGTCTATGACGATTTCAGCCAAAATAAAGCCGTTGCAGATTTGTCTCTTTGGGCTTTTTGCTTGTTTTTATGGGGTTTTTGTGGCTTCCTATATATAGGAGAGGGGTTAGTTCTATTAGAACTCTTGACACATATTGAATATCATAGAGAATCAATAAGCCACTCCTAATTCTCTCATTTCCCTCTCATGAGCACATTCCTCTTTATGCACTGAAGCTGGCTCAAGGGAAATCCTCCAAGTGCAATCAAGCTCATCTCGATACTTGGAGATCCTCTTCCATGCTTTGCATTTATTATTGTGTAAGTTCATCTCATCAAGGCATAGGTAAGAGTCTATTTGTTTCATCTTTTACTTGAAACCCTAACTCTCTGTGTGGGAGTTAGTTACTCTCTTTGTGGAAGTTTAACCCTTGTGTAGGGTTGGTTGAGTCCTAGTGTAGGACAACCCTAATTCTCTATGTAGGAGTTAGTTTCTCTCTGTGTGGGAGTTTGACCCTTGTGTAAGGTTGGCTGAGTCCTTGTAAAGGACAAATCCCTTGTGTAGGGTATCCCTTGTGTAGGGATTCTATTCACTACCTTGTGTAGTATCATAGTGAATATTGGTGTGGCTGGATGTACCCAAGTTGGGAAAACATCGTAAAATCTCTTGTGTTTGCATTTGCTTGATTGTGTGAATTTTTTCCTCTTGCATTTATAATTCCGCATTTGCAAGTTTAATTTTTAATTGCAAGATTATTGATATTACTCTATTCACCCACTAGAGTGTTTGTTGTTAATATTGCAAGGTAGACGGTCCTTTAAAATTGGTATCAGAGCGAGGTTGAAGCATACAAACAACGATGGCATTCAACGCTTCATCCATGTCTCAAGAAGAAGGTCTACCGCTCTTCAACGGAACGAACTATCCAAGGAGAAGAAAGATGATTAATCACCTCAAGAAGAATAATCTCTTGGATGTGGTGACTTCGAATGTCTCAGATTCAAATCTCATGATGGACGTCCATGCCAAAACGGCTTTAAGCATCTCCACTTAGGATCAGGAAAATCATGAAATTGGAGGCTTGGAGATGGCACACGTATTGTGGAGTTACCTTGAGGCCAACTACACTGAAGGTGATAGGATTGAGCCAAGCAATAATGACGTATCTCATACTCAATATACTACTGAGCTTAATAATATTAGTGATAAAAATTCTTTGATTGCTCATAAGTATAGTGCATATTCTTTTCATGATGAATCTCATGATTGCACTTCTTTGCATGCTTCTCATATTGCTATGATTAAATCTTTGCATGCCGAGAAAGAAGTTTTTCTTTCTCAAATTCGTGAGTTACGTGATGAAAATGCTTCATTTAAACGTACTCACAATTTCGATTGTGACGCTTTGAAAAATGAGACAATGGCTCTCAAATCTCAATGTCTTGAGCGTAGCTCATGTCTATCCACTAGGGATGACGGCATTTCTTATCTTTTGAAGAAATGTGAGTTATTGTCCTTGAGAGTCTCAACTTGAGTAAGGACAAGGCTTTGGAAACTTCAACTTTGAAGGTGACCAAACCAAGCTCTACCTCTAGAAGCACCCAAAACAAATTTTGTGGGGGGGGAGCTTTCTAAAAGGTGTGTCACAATCAAGTCTTCTTTTGGCCAAACACCAACTTCGCCTAATAAGCCAAAGAAGAATCATGCATATATGTACACTTCAGTGAATAAGAAGCCTATTCAAAAACTTATTAGTGTGAATGCTTCTTCATATGTCGATATGCATGATAATTCTACTCATAGGAATAATTTTGATTGCTTGTATGCTAGAATTAAAGACAATCTTTTGCATGCTTCATATGTTCATATGCATGGTAGAAATGCTTGTGTGAAAGCTTCTAATGCTAAATTGCATGTTTCACACACGGGACATGCCAATGTTTATGTTCCACCTCATAAGCGTGCACCCTCACCTCCTACTCATTCCTTAATTAAACATCTTCTTAAGAATCCTAAATCACTTTCTTTATGGATTCCTAAGAATGTTTCTAGGCTTGATATGAATTCAAAATTGATTCATATGTTCGAAATGTTATATTTTCATATGACTATATACAGAAACCAAACTCCACTTTTGTTTGGTTTCCACCTTGCTAACTCACTCACATTGTTATTCATTACTTGGGTACCATACTTGTATGTTTACTTTTTGTACCCATGTTTATGTGAGTGTGTTCCTTACTGCCAAGTTTTCATGTTTTGTATGTTTATTGAGGAGTATGAAATTTTTTCTTGCTAGCATTAGTTTTTCCATTCGTATGTCACATTGAATGTCATTCTCATTTTGTTTGTGCTTATGAGGTGATTACATTAGGAAATCAAACTCTTCTTGGGTTTGGTTCCCTAATGCTTAGGGCTCTCACACATGTGCATATTGCATGTGTATTTTGCTTTAATGATTATTCTTGAGCATACCCATTGATGTGTGTGATTTTTCATGATTTTGAAAATATTTTCAAACTATTTTTTCATGATAACGGGTCCTTGGGGATTTCATTGTCATACATGTATTTGTTGATCCATGTGTATGACAATGGGGGAGTTAGTATGTTATTCATGTTTAAAAGTATTTTAAAACATATTTTAACTCTTATTTTGGGTTATTTTTTAGATCGTTCTTACATTATTTACAATTGGTTATTATGGTCTCAAACTCAACCCATTGATATTGCCAACATTTTTCATGTTATATTTTCTCTTGGCGATATCATTTGTATCAATGATGCTTGATTCTTCTATATCCATGCATATACAATTTAGGCACATGGCTCCAATTATTTCTTTCAATTGGTAAAGAATTTTATAATTGATATTAGATTATAGAAGTCAACATTTTGACCTTTTGTATGATCTAGGAGGAGCATGGGATAGTAATTGATACACACTTAAGTTTACAATTACGTATCAAACATCTCTTAATCTCTTGTTTTATTTGTCACATTTTTAGATAGATTCAATGTCAAGTGTTATTACTTGTATATTGTGTCTGCATTTTTGACAATGACAAAGGGAGAGAGAGATATGGATTATGTACATCATCCACATTCATTTATGGAGCGAGAGAGATATATATATATGGTTTATATAATCCTTACCTATAATATGTCACAATTGATTTGAAGCTTTGTTGGTTTATTTATCTTCAATTGGTGCATATAAGTAGGGGGAGCTCATTAGCATTGCGATTTATTTGTTTACGTTTTACATAATGTATATCATCATCAAAAGTGGGAGATTGTTAGGTATTGGTGTTTTAGACCAATATCGTTTTGATGATGATCACAACATTATGTTGTTGCTAATGACTCTCAATGTTTTAGTCTCATGTTAATAATTGAAGCATTTCATCTTGGAGACTAAATGCTTGATGCAAGGATGGACATGATGTGGAGCATTGCCAAAGCTTGGAACTTGATGAAGGGAAGCTCATCAAGTGGTGCCAACGATTGGAAGTTGATAGAGAGATCAAGGCTACTCATGCTTGAAGGCTTAGACTCTAGGAGAAGCAAATTGTAATTCATGTAATATTCTATTACTTGCTTTTCTCTTTTTGAGTCTAAGACTTTGTAATGCCTTGATTAGATGGTCTTTCATTCATGCACATGCATCAACCATCTTAATGAACCTTAGGATCATTATAGAATCCAACCCAATAGGTTCTCAATGCACATGCTCGAGGTGTAGAGTTCTTGAGGATAGATATGTGTGGTTGGATGGATATGTAGATATGAGTATGTGGCTATGTGTGTGTAGCTCTACAGGTATTGTAAGCATATTGTCGAGAATGTCTGTGTAATATATTCTTGTGTGTATCTGTAGCTGTATATATATGTAGACTATTATTCTAAATACTGGTATGATTATGTGACTGAATGTTTGTATCTTAAAGGAATATGTTAGTATTTGGTAGAACTTTGTGATGTAGGTGATCACTCCTTATTTTACACTTTTTTCCCGCATGTTTGCATGCCATTTAGATCGCCCAAATCATGTTTTTTCACGATATATCGACGATATTGCGATGCTTTTCACGATTTGTTGTTTTTGTCGCATTTCAGGTGATTTGGAGCGATTTGGAGTGATCTCGAGATACGCCTACTCCAGAGTGTCACCGACGACCTCCCTGAGGGGTATTTTGCTGTTGGAGAGGAGCAGAAGAAGAAAGAACGTCGCAGGAGCGACGAGGAGGCCAAAACAAGCTGTTTGGGCATTTTTTGTGTCCCACTCGGCCGAGTGGAGAAGTCACTCGGCCGACCAGCGAGACACCGTTCGGCCGACCAGATCAGATACGTTTCATACGTGCACTCGGCCGAGCATCAGAAGCCACATCGACCGAGTGACGAGATCCCGTCCGCCCGAGTGGCACCCAGACGACGCATGTCAAAAATCGCCAACTTACTGTTTTTCGTCTGCCTGAGCTTCAGAAGACCCACTCGGCCGAGTGGCAAATGCCGACCGCCCGAGTACCAAGAAGCCATCGGCCGAGTGACGACAACCCACTCGGCCGAGCGACTCCCGAAGTGAAGACCCCCGAAGACCCAGACTTACTGGAAATTTACAGGGTTTCTCACTCGGCCGAGCGACTTTTGTCACTCGGCCGAGTGCGACGCGCTGCCTGTAGCGAAAATTGCGGATTTCAGGCTGCGCAGGAGTATTTTGGTCACAGTTTTTTGGACGATTTTGGGGGGTATTTAACCCATGTTTTTACCCTAGGTTAGGTAGATTTTCTCTTAGATTTTTGCAGCTTTTTAGATTAACTTTTTAGCTTTATTCTTGTGATTGGAGAGGAGACAAAAGTTGATTTTTGTTGAATTATTTGAAGAACTCTATTGGTTTGTGTCTCTCTTCTCTAAAAATACTATTTTTATTGCTTATCTCAATATTGTGATGAATTCTCTTGTTTATTTCATTGATTATTTTTGTGTTTGTGCTATGAATTGTGAGTAGTCTCCACGTCTTGGGGCGTCGGGATGAACCCTACAAGCCCAATTTCATATTTGTGATGAATTGGTAGAAATTTTGCTAGAATTGCTATTAGGGATTAGTTTGGGATCGATTTACTACGGATAGCTAGGAGTTCATATCGATTGGGATTTGCAAGAGATTGGATCCCAATTCGATAGGAAACCCTAGAAATCCGAATTGGGTTGGAATCGAATTTCCGTAGTATCGGTTTGCAAGAGATTGGACCGATACTAGGGTTTTCGGTTGCAATTCAGTGCCGATACCTGTTTGCAAGAGATTGGACGGGTAGGAACTATCCCAACCTAGGTCGTGGCCCGAGTTTGCACGAGAGTGGGCTCGGGGCACGATTGAACGATGATGTTGATCCTAATGCTAGCTTCCCTAGGCTAGGGTTTACAAGAGATTGGACCCGAACCTAGGATAGCTATAGACCGGCAACAGCGCGAGAGCGTGAGCTAGGTATTACATTCAGTTGCGACTAGTTCATCCAAAATTTTATTCTAGCAATTTTGATACCAATGAACCACATTTACGAAATACGGTGAGTAGCGGGAATTCCCCATTCCCTTGACGTTCTTTATTTGATTTGATATTTCCGTACTTTGTCTGACGATTGTGACAGGATCGCCAAAGGCAAATTTCTCTCTTCTTAATAGCCAGGTTGATTGGAACAAGCACGGTCATTCGTCCTCCCTGTGTTCGATAACCCGCTCGCCGCTATACCGTGCGCTTGCGGTAAAACTACAACCGTTCTTTGGGTTACATTCCGGAGCGATCAAGTTTTTGGCGCCGTTGCCGGGGAGGCGATTGCGTTTGATCTTACCACCCTAGCTATTTCTTTCTTTTTATTTTTATTTCTTTATTTTTACCTAACCCTTCCATTGCGCTAATCACTTCTTTGAAACTTTGTTCTCCTGTGCATGTACACGAGATCCACTGCGGACCCTGAAGGTATATTATTTGATCCCGAGATTGAACGTACGGTGCGGAGAATCAGAGCGGAAAGGAGACAAGATCCGGAAGGGAGGTTTATGACCAACCCGGAAACTGCGGACCAATTAGCGGCAAGAATGGCGAGGATAATTTCTATTTGCGATAGGCTCCGGCCTAAGACCTCTTCTACGACCTCATCCATTGCCTTGCCGGAGTTGGCGGCTGACAAGAACTTTGAGCTGAAGACTAGACTAGTGGTTCTGATGCAGCAGGATCCATTTCATGGGAATGCCCATGAAAATCCCCACTATCACATCCAGTTATTCTTGTCGAAGTGCGCCACATGTCAGATGACGGGGGTCTCCATCGATGCCATCAGACTGCGTCTCTTCCCCTTCACGCTAAAAGACAAGGCACTCTATTGGTTGAGGACGCAAGCTGAGGGAGTCTTTACCACTTGGGACGAGTTGGCGAGTGCATTCATTGACAAGTTCTATCCGCCTTCCAAGACGGTGAAGATTCGGAGCGCTCTTATGTCCTTCAAGCAAGGACCCCAAGAGACCCTCTATGAGGCTTGGGAGCATTTTAAAGATCTGCAGCATCAATGCCCGCACCATAGCATTGAAGATTGGGAGCTTGTTCATAGCTTCTACAATGGTCTCCAACCGGGGACCAAACAAATTATTGATGCCGCGGCGAATGGTGCTATCTTATCAAAGACTCCCGAAGAAGCTACGGCCCTAATTGAGGAGATGGCCTCAAACAATCAACAATGGGGCGATGAGCGAGGACACTCTACGTCCTCCTTGAAGCCAACTAGTATCTATGAGGCGAAGGCCGTAGCGGAGCTTACAAGCAAGTTTGATTCTCTCCACAAGGTAGTGGAGAGACTGGAGAAGTTTATCACGGAGCCCCAAGGAACCCCTTCCACCTCCGCACCAACGAACCAAATGTGTGATTGGCAAGACCAATCTCAAGCCATGTATTTGGGAGGAGAGCAAGGAGAAGGATCCTTGGATCAAGTACAATATGTCGCGGGGAACCAAGGGTATTGGGCCAATCTGGCCACAAGAAATCATCCCGGTTTCTCTTACGCCAACAATGAAGGAGCTTTGAACCCGCCACAACAACCACCTCAACAAGCTCGACCACCACCACCACCCCAACAACAACACTATCCGCCGAGGGGGCCTCCACAACAAAATTTTCAACCGAAGCAACAAGTTCCACCATATAGGCCGCCCGGATACAATCAAGGGTGGAGAAATCAAAATCAAAACCCTCCACAAGCTCAACAACGATCTGACTTCGAAGCTAGAGTGGAGGAGTTTATGGTCGAGCAAAAGAAGGTCAATGCTTCCTTGAAGGCGGGCCAAGACTCCCTTACAACCGTTGTAGCTCAAATCTCGGAGCAATTGGCGTTGCTCAATCGGAATACTCAACAATTGCCGGTGCAACCCGAGCAAAACCCACGGGGCAACACCGGCCACATCAATGCCGTGGTTGCCGTTACTACTAGAGGCGGGAAGGACACCACCCCCGCCATGATCCCTACCGAGGAGCCCGTGGAGGAAAGTTTAGAGCCAATTGAGCCGGTAGTTGAAGTTGAGAAGGAGAAAGAGCCGCAAGAAAAGGAGAAATCTAGAGCGGAGCAATTGATTGAGGAGAGGCGCTTCATGCCACCGGTCCCATTCCCCCAAAGGCTTGCTAGAGCGAAAATGGAGAAAAGTCTAGCAAAGTTTCTCGAGTATCTGAGAGGAGTTAGCCTCAACATTCCCTTCCTCGACGCCATCGTGGAAATCCCCACATATGCTAAATTTCTAAAGGATTTGATTTCGGGGGGGAAGAGGAAGGAAAAGATCATGCTAGCCGAGGAGGGCTCTTGGTTCACCAAGAGAGAGAAGGAGCCGGCCAAATTCAAAGATCCTGGGAGTTTTCGAATTCCTTGCACCTTGGGCGGCGTCCCTCTACAAAAGGCGTTGGTGGATTTAGGGGCTAGTGTTAGCCTCATGCCTCTCTCCATGTTCCTAAGGCTAAACACCGGGACGAAGTTGAAACCTACCGACATGCGGATACAATTAGCCGATGGACGGATAACAAGGACGGTAGGGATCGCCGAAGACATCCCGCTATAAGTCCCGGGGGGCATATGCTTGCCATGTGACTTCGTGATCATGGACGTTAAGGAGGAGGGAGATACGTCATTGATACTTGGACGCCCGTTCCTCGCCACCGCCGGTATCATTGTCGACGTGCGAGAAGGTACCCTAACTTTGAACGTCGGCAACATCGAGGTGGAGCTTCATATTCCTAAGGCTATGAAACACATGCCTTACCACGAGGAGCTTGACTACATGGACCTCCTTGATGAGGTAATTGAGGAGGCGATCCCCCACTCGATTGGTGCTCTATTCGATGAGGATTTCGAGGAAGGCCCGGATTTAGGCCAAGATGAGAAGAAAAATGATTCCCCCGACCTCTCCGCTGAAAATGATGAAGGCGACGCTGATGTCGCAAGGATTCGAGAGCTCTGCAAGCTCTCGAAATTAAAAAGCTCCGACGATACGGAAATCGGCGTCACCGGTGAAGCCGTTGACCGGAGCAAACGCTAGCTTGGGGGAGCCTCCCCCCAACACTATTCGATACGGGAGACCACCGAGGGAGAACACGCCGCCGCAACTTCCGAATCCAAGCGTTCTCCCCGGAAAGATTGATGGGTGCATCTCATATGCACCAAACATCCCGCATTAATTGAAAATCATAAGGGGTAGAGCTCACGACCTTAAACGAGCGCTTGTCGGGAGGCAACCCGACGGTTATTTCTTTATTTTCACTTTTCTTTTATTTTTGTTTTAGAAATTTTTAGTGTATTGAGTCGTTCGCCCAAAAATCTTGTGATAACGGGTCCTATTTTCCCTGACAGGAGAGAAGAACGAGGTACCCATCATTAGGAGGATGCGTGAGGCGACGAGGAGCACCCCAGGAAGGCGCTCGATGCTTAAGAGGAAGATGAAATCGATTGGAGGAAGAAAAACAGAGTTTAGAGCCCAAACGAAGACAAACAGCAGAAAACAAGGCTCACTCGGCCGAGCATACTAGTCACTCGGCCGAGTACACAAGTTCGTCCGGCCGAGCCGCTCACGAACGAGGGAAGTCTGCTGTACCCAACTCTCTGTTTATTTTCCTGATTTCAGTATAACTGCTACTCGGCCGAGTATATATATTCACTCGGCCGGGTAAAACGGATACGCTCCTAGGGCGAGTCTTGCCGAGTAGCTTGAGCCACTCGGACGAATGGACTTACTCCACTCGGCCGAGGGTGGCAAGGCCACTCGGCCGAAGCATAAGTGGGGAGGAATTTTTCCGTTGAGCTACTCGGCCGAGCGACCTAGTCACTCGGCCGAGTCGTAACTTTTGCTGTAAAATGGGTCGCTGGGGGCTCGTTTTTCGAAACGAGTTAAAATCGATCGCCCCCGACTTTTCGCATCCCCCAACGCCCGAACGATCCCCCACTCGCCCGATCTCGCATCCGACGCCGCCGCTCGGCCACCCACCACCGGCCGAGCCGCCGCCGCTCCTCGCCCGAGTCGCCGCCGGCGGCCACTGCTCCGACCGACTCCGGTAACCCCATTTTCGCCTATCTCTCCTCTTTCTGTGTATTTTTCGAGGATCCATGTGCTTAATGAACCCCAAACCCAAATTTATTTCTATTTCTATCTTTTATACCCCTAATGCTCCATACGTTTTGAATATTACTCGCTGATATCTCTGTTTCATGCGCAGGTTATTTTTGGGAGCTTAGGGGAGCTCAGGGGAGCTTCCAGGGACTGATTTGGGCTACGTGGAGGCGTCATCTTCGCACGCTTCCACAGCTTTGCACTCGCGGCGTGTCGTGGTACATTCTCTCCTTTATTTTACGCACGCCGCACTTTTCACGCTTTTTGGTGAGCGCTCGGGGCCCATATGCCGCCCCGGACACGGCCGAGGTCGAGGAGAGCTTCCGCCAAGCGGAAGTGGTCGGATGATGCTGGCCCCTCCCACGAGGTGGAGGACTCTCCTCCGCCTTCTCCCACACACCCCGTTCACCCAGCACGGCCTGCAGGCCCCGCACACCCCGCACAGCCTGCAGAGCCCGCACAGCCACTCCATGCCGCTCCACAGCCACCACCTCCGGCTCCACTTATCGGGCCGCTGGGGATCACGTTCCGGAACGACGCACACCACGTCGCTTTCGAGCGTATCTACCAGCGCTCGATCGTACCCTCCAGGTTCGCACACCTTGCAGACCTAGGACACCTGGGGGTACTAGAGGGGATGCTCACGTTGTACGACAACGTGGGCTGGCGAGATTTCTTTCAGGTGTCGGTGGACACGTTTATCCGCCCGACACTTGAGGTACTTAGTTCGATCGCCCGGACCGACGAGGGATGCTCGTTTTGGTTCATGGACCGGGAGTGCCAGGTCACTCTCGGTATGATGAGAGCCTTCTTCTCGTGGCCCGATGTCCCCGGGGCCGACCGAGGTTACGCCCCCACCCATATCCCCCAACCTTCCTTCGACGCCGGTGCCTTCTGGGCCCGGATTACGGGTCTTCATGCTGCCTTTGACCCTAGTAGGGCCAAGGCCTCGGCCATTGTCCATCCCTGCCTCCGTATAGCTCAGCGCCTTATGGCGACGACCTTTTTGGCCAGATATGAGCTGGGTACGATGTCCACGCCAGAGCTCTATATGCTCTACGCGATGACACGGCCCAGAGCTCTATCTAGGGAGGGCGATGAGTTGGTCCCCGCCGTCGTGATTGATGTCGCGGCTTGGTTTTTGGACCGCATCATCGTATCGGTGGGCGCTCGCTCACCGATATGCCGCGGCGGCCTGATCACCTTGCTCGCCCTTATGACCGGCGAGGACTTCCCTGACGACCTGCGACGAGCACCGGGCCCCACTTCTCTGTCGATTGATGTTATGGCCCGGATGAAGATGCTGCGTCCGCACGGTGAGCGACACTGGGTCTGGCTGCACGGCCCTTACGGTGCCGATTACATGATTCTTCCGAGCCCAGCTCGGACTCAGATTACACCGGCCCAGGTGGACTGGCTCCCTACGATGGATGTTCTGATCCCTGCCGCATACGTGCTCGAGGCCGAGGAGGCCGAGCAGGCTCACGCCGCCCACGCTGCCCCCGCAGACCCTGTCGCACCTACCGAGCCTGCTGCCCCTGTTGACCCAGTGGCCCCTCAGCCTATCCCTGATATTCCTGCTGCTCCCGACACCTCTGTCCACACTGCTGTCGGTGTCGGGAGTACCTTAGCTGAGCCCACCTCCACTGCTTCCACGCATGTCACCACCCTCACTGGCCCTCTGTCTGCCGAGCCTGTTTCCTCTGCCCCACCCGAGCGCCCGCCGACTATAGTTGAGTGCGGAGAACCCTCTTTTGCCCCTGCCGTAGAGACCATAGTCTCCACCTCTGTCTCCACCGCTGTTGTATTTTCCGAGAGTGTCGTGGCGTCTGTCCACACTTCTGTGTCCCCGACCTCTCCGGCCGCCTCGTTGCCACTTTTGTATTCTTCTTTCGTTGCTGCTGCCTCCACTTCTCACCGTCCTGCCCAGCCTCGTACTGAGGCCAGGCCCACACTTGCGAGTGCAGCCCCTTTTGTTCCCTTGCCTGCTGAGCCCGTCACCTACGCCACCAGAGTACACCAGCCCCGACCTGCACAGCCCAGACCGATGCGTCCCTCTGCACCACCTCCCCCCGACACTGTACTTCAGAGCATTCGTGCTCTCGAGGGGGCGGTGAGTGGCCTCAGAGGCTACCTTAGGACCCTGTCCGCCACTGTCACTGCGATGGCTGGCCGCTTTGACCTGCTCCCGCATATTCACTACTGTCTTACCCAGGTCCTGGAGCGTCTCCCCCGCGTACCCGCACCCACCCAGCCGGTTCCCCCCCCCACTACCACACACACTCAGCATGCTTCCACTTCCACACCCACCCCCGCTCAGCAGCCTCCACCACCACATCCTCCGCCTTAGGACGGAGACAGCGCAGCACCACCTTCTTAGGCACCCTTGATGCCATCGATTCTTTTTGCCGTTGTGCTGCCCGTTTCTGCTGGGTCCTGATGCATTTTTGTCCACCCCGACCCCTCCCCTCACTGTTTTTGGATGCACATTATCTTTATATATCTTTTTTGGGAGAGAGGGAGAGTTTTTGGTGCCACACCTATATATCTGTATCACTCCTTTATTTGCATGCATCATGTCCCCATCATATTTTCCATTTCATTGTTTTTCTTTTTCTTTCTTCCATTATGCATGCATCCTCACTTACCCCTCACGTTACTTGTCTCTCGGTGTGCCACACTTTGCACATTGAGGACATTGTGCCATTTAGCTTGGGGGAGTGAGTTCTCACGTTCTTTTTCGATTTGCTACCTTTATTTTTAGTTTTTCACTCCATTTTCCGCTTTTGCACTTATTTTCATCATTATTTCTTTTATTTCACCATGCATCACGTTTTTCTTATCTTTCTGTGTGCCGCATTGTAAATAATTCTATTTTCCCCTTTATCTTTATTTTCTTTTTCATCTCATGCTAGAGATGACTTTTCTATGATGATGATGACGTGGAGTTAGCTTCCTTTATATGCATGCTATATTTGTCATGTCCTAGATTTTATTTCTGATATCATATGCTGTGACTTGCCTTGCATCCCACACCTTTTTCCACATGAAAATGGATGAAATTTTATTATTAGCTGAGTCTGAATATTCATATGTATGCTATCGCAGAAAACACACCAAGATTCACGCATTGAATGCTTATATCTGGAGTACCGATTTCTTTTCCTATATCACTTCTATATGCATGATTTGTACATTTCACTTCAGGATGATTGAATGATGTTAGCTATGATAAATCTGGATTAGTTAGCTTTTTTGTGATCGAAACTGAGTAGATTAGATTACCCTGCTGAAGTTGTCGTGCACGTCTTATAGAGTGAACCGAGAGACATGTTTATTTCTTTCTCCACAAATCTTGAACATCATTTCTCTAATTTAAAATCATTGGTGAATCTCCCCTTAGCGATTCTATTATATGGCATTTCCCCCGCTATTAATTCCTAGCTCCAATTTTCCCAAAACCAAAGAAAAAAAAGGGGGAAAAGAAAAAAAAATTCTTGTATGCTCTTACTTCTCTTTGAGTTGGGATCATTGTGTATATATGCTATGTGTCAAAAAAAAGAGAAAAAGAAAAGAAAAGAGGAAAGAACCTCAATAAAAGATCCCACCTCATGTTCTCTCTTTCTTCTCTCTTTTTGTATTTATTTTCATTGCTTTTGGAGCTTTATAAAAATGGGGATGTAAATATTTTTTATGCCACCATGCTTATAGATAAGCATGGGGGAGGGAATCCAATGATGTGTGAGAGAGTGACTACTTGACGTTGCACGACAACCTAGGCTAAGTAATATTCTATACTCGGTAAGATTATTTTTAGCTTTACAAAGTCCAGAAATCTATGCCTAGCACTCATTTCATGAAATCCATGCTTATCTATTCTTTCTATTCTATTGTGTGATATTCTTATACTCCTCATAGAAAGCGTTCAATTGAAAAGTGTGTGATCTGCGATGTGTATACCGCTTTAAATGATTCAGACGATGTTAATTCTAAAATTATTCCGTTTTTCATGATTATATCGTTGTTCGTGGGTTTTCTATTTCTATTTGCACTATTATACTATGATATCGAAATAAAATTCTTTGAAATGTGTTCTTCATTCAGTGCATGCTATATGAGTAAGCGAAACCCACGTCCTGAGAAAATGATCTAGCAGCTTCCCTCTTCGCTTCTTTCTTCCTTCTTTGTTTTTGTTTCGTTTCTCGTTTTTCTTTGTTTTTCATTTTTTTGTTTTTCGCCGTTTTCATTTTCCGAATCCACCGGGTTCGCCTTTTACTTATCTTCCTCGAGGACGAGTAAAAGGTAAGCTTGGGGGATTTTGATCACTCCTTATTTTAGACTTTTTTCCCGCATGTTTGCATGCCATTTAGAACGCCCAAATCATGTTTTTTCACGATATATCGACGATATTGCGATGCTTTTCACGATTTGTTGTTTTTGTCGCATTTCAGGTGATTTGGAGCGATTTGGAGTGATCTCGAGATACGCCTACTCCAGAGTGTCACCGACAACCTCCCCGAGGGGTATTTTGCTGTTGGAGAGGAGCGAAAGAAGAAAGAACGTCGCAGGAGTGACGAGGAGGCCAAAACAAGCTGTTTGGGCATTTTTGGTGTCCCACTCGGCCGAGTGGAGAAGTCACTCTGCCGACCAGCGAGACACCGCTCGGCCGACCAGATCAGATACGTTTCATACGTGCACTCGGCCGAGCATCGGAAGCCACATCGGCCGAGTGACGAGATCCCGTCCGCCCGAGTGGCACCCAGACGACGCATGTCAAAAATCGCCAACTTACTGTTTTTCGTCTGCCTGAGCTTCAGAAGACCCACTCGGCCGAGTGACAAATGCCGACCGCCCGAGTACCAAGAAGCCATCGGCCGAGTGACGACAACCCACTCGGCCGAGCGACTCCCGAAGTGAAGACCCCCGAAGACCCAGACTTACTGGAAATTTACAGGGTTTCTCACTCGGCCGAGCGACTTTTGTCACTCGGCCGAGTGCAACGCGCTGCCTGTAGCGAAAATTGCGGATTTCAGGCTGCGCAGGGGTATTTTGGTCACAGTTTTTTGGACGATTTTGGGGGGTATTTAACCCCTGTTTTTACCCTAGGTTAGGGAGATTTTCTCTTAGATTTTTGCAGCTTTTTAGATTAACTTTTTTAGCTTTATTCTTGTGATTGGAGAGGAGACAAAAGTTGATTTTTGTTGAATTATTTGAAGAACTCTATTGGTTTGTGTCTCTCTTCTCTAAAAATACTATTTTTATTGCTTATCTCAATATTGTGATGAATTCTCTTGTTTATTTCATTGATTATTTTTGCGTTTGTGCTATGAATTGTGAGTAGTCTCCACGTCTTGGGGCGTCGGGATGAACCCTACAAGCCCAATTTCATATTTGTGATGAATTGGTAGAAATTTTGCTAGAATTGCTATTAGGGATTAGTTTGGGATCGATTTACTACGGATAGCTAGGAGTTCATATCGATTGGGATTTGCAAGAGATTGTATCCCAATTCGATAGGAAACCCTAGAAATCCGAATTGGGTTGGAATCGAATTTCCGTAGTATCGGTTTGCAAGAGATTGGACCGATACTAGGGTTTCCGGTTGCAATTCCGTGCCGATACCCGTTTGCAAGAGATTGGACGGGTAGGAACTATCCCAACCTAGGTCGTAGCCCGAGTTTGCACGAGAGTGGGCTCGGGGCGCGATTGAACGATGATGTTGATCCTAATGCTAGCTTCCCTAGGCTAGGGTTTGCAAGAGATTGGACCCGAACCTAGGATAGCTATAGACCGGCAACAGCGCGAGAGCGTGAGCTAGGTATTACATTCAGTTGTGACTAGTTCATCCAAAATTTTATTCTAGCAATTTTGATACCAATGAACCACATTTACGAAATACGGTGAGTAGCGGGAATTCCCCATTCCCTAGACGTTCTTTATTTGATTTGATATTTCCGTACTTTGTCTGACGATTGTGACAGGATCGCCAAAGGCAAATTTCTCTCTTCTTAATAGCCAGGTTGATTGGAACAAGCACGGTCATTCGTCCTCCCTGTGTTCGATAACCCGCTCGTCGCTATACCGTGCGCTTGCGGTAAAACTACAACCGTTCTTTGGGTTACATTCCGGAGCGATCAGTAGGTATGAGTATAGTGGAGCTATTGTGTTGATTAAGATGTATGTAGTGTGTATTTATATGTAGTGTGTGTTTTATATATAGTGAGTAGACCCCATGTGTGGATCTCTGTGTCCCACTTATGTATGAGTAGGTACACACCTGGTATATTAGTATATTATGTTTGTCAGTTCACTATATATGCATATGTGGTGATATACGTGATATGTATATAGTTATATGTATGATTATAAGAGTTATGCTTATACGTGTGTGTGTGTGTGTGGATAGCTATATCATTAGGTGGATAAATGTGTGTATTAGAATTGGTGTATGGCTATCTACTAGGGGTGTATACATTTTGGATGTACTTGTCTCTGTTTGTATTTGAATGCTAATAAGGTTATATGCCTGTAGGGTGTTATACACATATGATAGGTGTACTTATAGTGGGATGCAGATATCTGATTGCATGATCTGTATATTAGCGTGTATGGGGTGGTACCAATGCACAAATAAATGTATGCTTAATTATATGTATATGTATACATAACATGGATGCGTGTGCCTTATGAATAGTGTGGATATAAGGTTGTATTGTATTGCATGCCCACTTGGTGATGTATATTTGTATGTTTGTATGCATACTAGGAGGTATACTTGGCGGTATGCTCATAACTATGTATAGATGAGTACATATAGTATGTTGTGTATGTTTTACGTAGATATGAGGTAAATGTGTAATAGTGTAAACATGAGTATGTATGTAAATATGTATACATATATGATTATCTGTATATGTGTGCCTATTTAATATAGGTGTATTATCTTTATTTGCATATCTGCCTTATGGTGCATATTTAGGTGGTATGAGTGTGTATGCACGTCTCTCTGATTGTGAGGTGATCTATGTATATATATTAGATCTGTTTGTGTGGACATTATATTGTGTTGTGTGTACGGGTGTTGTCAATGGGTATTGTATATCATGTATGATAAGCATAATGGTACGCCTATATTTTGATGTAGATCCATATATAGAGATGAATGTATTATCATGTATCTATGGTTGCATATATTGTAATGTGTATGTTGTGTGTTGTTATGTGCAGGTATTGTTGTGTCAAGGGGTGTTGTATATAGATATTATAGTGTATATTGTGTAGCTAGTATATGGTGGTGTGCATCTGTGTATTTGAGTGTATGCATGATGATCCTTGTATTAGGTACTGGATGTGTGTATGCCAAGATTATGTGCATATTTCCTCTACTAGCCTACCTAGATATGTAGGTATGAGTGTCTGAATATGTGATTCATATTAACTGGTGCACTTGTATGGCTATCTGGATATACATATGTTTTTGGATGGGTGTGCCTATTGGAATAGTATGCACATAGGGATGTTGATGTGGATTAATGGGCGTATGTTTATGTGTGTGCTTATGTGTAAGAATATGTGTACGAATCATGTGTGTGTATGTTTGTATATGTGTCTGGAGTTAATATATGTACTAGCTTAGGTGTAGTGGTATGTGCGCAGCTAAGCTATACTCAGGTGTCTATTTGTATGTATTTAGTGTGTATGTAAGTTCGTATGGGATATGTACTTGTATGGTTTGTGTAATATCTATATTGGGTGTATGGATGTGTATCTATTTGTGCAATGTGTGCATGTTTGTTTCCTATTGGGTATATTATGTATTCTATTGTTGTGTAGTGAATACCGAGTGAGTATGTATTTATGTCCACGGACATGTAGCATATGTGTATGTGTGTGATACGTGGAAGTGATGCATAGTTGTGAGTGGTGATACATGTTTGTGTGGTGCTATATGGAGATAAGGATATTCCTATGTGTATAACTAGTTAGTTATATACACATATCGTGTTGTGTGGTGTATGTCTTATGTGGTATGACTAATTGAGAATGTATATTGGTGTGCGTATATTGATGTAAGTAATTGTGTCTTATGTCATAGATGCATAAGTGTTGTATGCATAGATTGGTGTTAGGCTATCTTTGTATACATATATGGATATGTGGATATATTTGTATAATAGCTCACGTGAATAGTGCATGTATGTATATCTATGTGTGTGTTGGATATGGACGACATGAATACACCTATGAGGGGATGTATTAGGGTATATGGACCTCAGATGTCGCGTGCACGAAAGCGTGCGCGGAGGAAACCTTTTCTCGTGTGAAAAGGACCACTCGATAAGTGGAAAAAGCCACTCGATAAGTGAAAAAAGCCACTCGATAAGTGGAAAAAGTCACTTTATAAGTGCATAAAGGCACTCGATAAGTGAATGAAGAAGAGGATAAGTAAAAGGGCTAATATAGGCTAATAAGCTTATAAATGGTTATTTCCTACAATAACTACCCCTAAAGCCTATAAATAGGACCCAAGGGTATGCCTTTTACACCATTCTATTCATGCCATAAGTTTGCATAAGGCAACTTATGTTCTTCTTCTCCCTTCCATTAAAATCCTCTTCTAAATAGAGATTTAGGCGGTGAAACGATGCTTCGATCCTCCATGACGAAGTACCGATCGTTGTGGCGAATCCGAGGGTGAAGTTCAGAGACTACTGTGCCGCATACGCAAGCGTAAGTCTACTTTATTCGATCCTAACGTCGTTGTTTTGACAGGATCCTACATTAGTATCAAAGCCATACGGGTTCGCCCCGGTCAAACCGTCGCCCCGTTGAACCGATGAACGAGGCGTTGTCTTTTTCATGAATGGGTATCCTACCATTATGGATATGGTAGGAACGCTTCGTGACAGAGAGAATGCAGCGGTTGTTCTTTTCATGTTAGGGTCTTCTGTCATTACGGATATGGCAGGAACTCTCCGTGACGGGAAGAACCGACCGTTCATATCGCCAAACTCGCACTCTTCATGGATGCTGAGTCTCCATTCAAAAGGGAATGGGCGCTCTCTTCATGTGGAGCGTGTAGTTTATGAACTTTAAAGTATGTTATTTTTTTTATTTTGTCGCATGGCCATTGAAGGATAACTACTTTCTCGACGAACGGGTGCTTCATCGGAGAAGAAGGTGGTGGTTATTCTCATCGGAGAAGATGAAATTTGGTGCATGATCACCATGGCCAAATGGGCTATGAAGGCAATGCACCCCCTACCCATGCGGAGGGGGTTGGCTACGGCCAATAACCACCACGGCCACCCCTCCGACGGGGATGAGCGGCTAACCCCATAAAAGGGGGTGGCCGGGCCATGGCCGGCCCCGGCCAGGGCCTGGCCGGCTCTGGCCGGCCAGGGCCAGGGGGCCCTGGCCGCAGCCAGGCCAGGGCCAGAGGGCCCTGGCCCGGCCGGGGCCTGGCCGACCCTGGCCGGGAGCCAGGGCCCGGCCAGCCCTGGCAGAGGCCAGGACCGGCGCCCTGGCCTCAGGCCAGGGCCTGGCCGACCCTGGCCAGGGGCCAGGGCCCTGCCGGCCCTGGCAGAGGCCAGGGCCAGGCATTGGCCGGCCCTGGCCGGCCTCGGCCAGGGTAGAGGCCCTGGCCGGGGGGGCCAGGGCCCCTGGCCGGGGGGGCCAGGGCCCCTGGCCGGCCAGGGCAGAGGCCCTGGCCGGCCAGTGAGGGACTTTTGGCCGGCATTGGCCGGCATTGGCCGGCCTCGGCCAGTGCCAAGCCCCGGTTAACCCTGTTTTTTGGGGGTGCTTGCATGAATGTGACATGCTTGGCTAGCCCATACGGGGCCGACGGCAGTCGTCTGCGGCAATATTCTCCTATAGGGGGGAGAGCCCATACGGAGCCGGCGACGATGACTTACAGAAAAATCCCCAAAAGGGGAATCCGGCCTTGGCACGGCTACGGCTCGTCCCGACAATGGCCAGGGATTACCGTATATTTCGTTAGTATCATAAGGGTACTAAGTTGAAATATCTCTTTTTGCATTTGAAAAATACGTTTTCAAAATACTGCAAAATACGTTTGCAAAATATTTTTTTTGAAAAATACGTTTTCAAAAACGCTTTTCCGCTGCGAAGTACTATAAGAGTACTATCGTTTGATAAGTGAGGGGGAAATATTGAAAGTTGTTCTAGATGGTGATTGGAATCATAGAGACCTTTCCGATTCTAGAGCAACATCTTCAATATTTTTCGAAAGTAACTTATCAAATATAATAATATCATTCCAAGTGGGATTTTTTTTCCAAGTGGGAGTGATATTAAACTAGTCTGAAATTTCACATTCGATTGATTCAGTATCTCAATGGATCATGATTCGACCAGTGGTCTTTTGGACTAGTTTGTGGGACACCTCAGCTCTGTCTGGGGGTAGTGAACCATGACCTAGCCATTTCCCTGGTCGGTCTGCTGGCCGAGACTAATGAATCATGAAAATGTATGATGACTATGTGTATAAGAATTTTATGCAATGATTTTTGATCGAACCTTCCGTTTTTGTGTCTTTTGCAGCATTTTAAAAGTAAAATGTCTTCCGCTTCAAAGAATATCGTCGCTGAGTTAAACAGAGGTGAAAAAATCAACGGCGATAATTACAAACTATGGTCCATCAAGATACAATACGTTCTAGAGGAGTAAGAAGTGCTTGAAACTCTAAAGAACGTAATGATTGAACCCGAGTTGGGCACTACGGCCCAACACAGACGAGACAAGGAAGCTTTTGATGCTTGGTCTCGGAAGAACAAGATAGCCCGCATTATGTTATTGAGTAGTATGGCCGATGACATAATGCGCATCTTCCGAGAACATGACTTAGCGATGGACATATGGTCCAAGCTTGAGGAGAAGTTTGGTGGCACATCGGTGTCTAAACTCCGCGCCTTAACTATAAGATTTGATTCATACAAGAAACGTCCAGATCATTCCATGGGGAAACATCTGCGACATATGGCGAATCTTATCTCAGAGTTAAAGGATGCAGGTCATGTGCTCACTGATGAGTAACAAATCCAAGCAGTCATACATTCCCTACCAAATGGGTAGGACCAAATGAAGATGCATCTCACTCACAATGAGAGCATCAAGAACTTCAGCGACGTTTCTAAGCACCTCGAGTTAGAGGAAGAGCGGCTTGCGGCCGCCAAGCCAAGTGCAGAAGTGCACATGGTTGCTAGTTCCTCACACGGTTGCTAGTTCCTCACACGGGGGAAAGAAATGGAAAGATCGTTCGAAGTTTACTAACGAACGTAATAAGCAACCTGAGTCTACCAAGAAACCCAAACATAAGGGTGGACACAAGAAATGGCACAAGTAGAAATACTTGAAGAAGATCAAGTGCTTCAAGTGCAACAAGCTCGGTCACTATGCTCGTTCGTGTATGAGTGGAAGCGACGAGGTAACTTGTAATACTAGTTACATATGTGTTTCTAGTTCAATATTTCTTGTAGAATCTAATCCATTTTGGATAATTGATTCAGGTGCTATTCTCGGCATGGACTGGTTCGGGACTTTCTATGCTACTATCGACTGTCACAAGAAGAAAGTAGTGTTTGAAATTTCTGACCATCCGATGTTCGAATTCATCAGTGGTAGTCGTTCACTCAGACATATCAGATTTTGGGCTTAGCCAAACGAGGCGATCCTCGCATCTATGCAAGTCGAACCGGAGAAGCATGCAGTGGTTCGAGACTTCGAAGATGTATTTCCGAAAGATATTTCTGGATTGCCGTCGGACAGAGCTTTGGAGTTCAGTATCGACCTGATGTCGAATACTCAGCCAATCTGGAAGGTGCCTTACCGTATGGCTCCAGCAGAACTTGAAGAGCTACAGAAGCAGTTGGATGACCTGTTGCAGAAAGGATTCATTCATCCCAGCGTGTCTCCCTGGGGTGCACCTGTTCTGTTGGTCAAGAAGAAGGATGGATCGAGGAGAATGTGCGTGGATTATTGGGAGCTGAACAATGTCACAGTGAAGAGTAAGTACCCGTTACCCTGCTCGATGATATCTTCGATCAACTCAGTGGATCACGAGTTTTCTCGAAGTTGGACCTTAGGAGTGGATACCATCAGGTGAAGGTTAAGAAAGAAGATATCTACAAGAAGGCCTTTTGGACCAAGTATGGACACTACGAGTTCGTTGTCATGCCATTCGGTGTGACCAACATGTCGGAAGACGTATGCCCATGAGGAATTTATCCTAAGATAATCATCTCGTTCTAATAATTATATGGTATTAATTATCCTAAGTATGAATTCGTAGAATCATATACCTAGATAATTTCCTTAGACTTTTAGTCAGGACATTACGTATCCAGATGTAGATCTCGATTATGAGAAGTTAATGACCGATTAGAAACTTAAGTTTTAAACGGTTCATGGTCATAGATGTGTCGAGAATAGGATATCGACACATCAGTTAGATCATTGTGCCTTTGTCTTACCTTAGGGTAATGATGATCACATAGTCATTCGACTTGGCGAAGTCAGAGATGAGACACAGGTGCTCATTAGAGATTGAGTTCACTGAACGATCAATTTAGAGTTATTAAATGGTTAAGCTTTAACTAGACTGTCAATAATAACTCTAGAGTGATGATAGTCTAGCTGGTCCTTAAGACCTGAAGTCATCAGTACGAACTTGTGAATGGATAGTGTCACTTAGATCTATGATCTAGCTTCGAGGCTCGGCCTGCTGAAAGATCTTAGGTTGGGTGACACCTGAAGCTCACGAGGGAAATAGATGACTAAGATGTGATTCGTCTCTTCTGTTAAAGGGAAGTTAGTATCACTGGATCAATATGGTCTTTGTGTTAATCCTCGGCCAGGGTACGTTGTAAGATATACAACATGAATACGACTAAGACCGTTGTATACTGACCGATGCTGGCTAGTGGGGTTGACGGTAAAACCAAACCCTAGGCCATGCAGAGACACAGTCTTGACGAAGGGACTAAAATTGCGGTATTCATCACTGACACAGTCAGAGTGATCCCGACGACATGTTCGTCAATGGGTCGATCACGTAAGTATGATTCTGAAACAGGGACGACACCTGATGCTCGTGGTTACCGTCGTCTAGGGATTTTCGAGCCCGAACCTATAGTAGGATTAGGCTGTAGGGTCTCATACCGAGTAGTATCCATGTCTTAGTAATAAGAAGAATGTTAAGAGGAATTCATTTGATGAAATGGAATACTTAAGTCCACAAGTTAGTTGTAAGTTCAACAGGGGACAAATTTTTCATGTGATGCAAACTAGATTAAATATTTTGTGAATTGTTTACAACAATATTTAATGGAATAAACACCTTGGAAAGGTTACCTGGATGACGGGATCATCCTGATCTAAATGCAGGTTCAAACTGCATCAAAAACGGAGCTCAAATGAGCCCAGAAAGTCGAAAACAACAGAGAAGTGCCAAAGCGGGTCCACTTTGGGGGAGACAAACCTGCAAGGGAGGCAGGTGCACCCGCTTTCGAAGTGGGGCCCGCCCGCTAAGGCGGGCAGGTGCGCCCGCTTCAGAAGCGGGCGCACCTGCTGTTCGCCAGCAGGCACCAGCCCGCTTGGCGGGCTGGGGCGCCCGCTCGGCAGCGGGCGCCAGCCCGCTTGGCAGGCTGGAGCGCCTGCTCGAGCAGCGGGCGCCGGTCCGCTGAGCAGGCCGAGCACCTGATGTGAGCACACGGGCATGTCTGCTAAATAGGCAGGGGCACCCGCTACGGGCGTGCCCAATGTGGTCGCGCCCATTGATCTAGGCAGGCGCGCCCGCTAGCTTAGCAGGCGTGCATGCAACTTAAGTTGTTTTGCTATGGGTTTTTTTGAAACCCTTGATGGCTACGAAAGTGTGACTTGTTGCCCAACTTTCGGCAATTGTTTGAGGGGACAAACTAAGTCAGAATTCGTCACCATTCGTTCCTACGCGTTCAACATTCGAAGCTCTTCGAAATGATAACTTGTATCGTCTCTAAAGCTCAATGGTAAGGTAGAATTAATTGGTTGACGTTGGCCTTTGTGAAAGGCTTACTAACTTCCTTAACTCAATTAAAATCTCTTTTTATTTAAGTTTGTCCCACATTGCTCATGCGAAAAGAGAGGAGCCGACTCCCTTTATAAATAGGGGTGCCCCCTCTTCGTTGAAAAGTGCGCCAAGTGATCGATTCGAGAAGCTCCTGATTTTTGAGCATGCTCGATCGTGAACTTAAATATTCCTCTCCTCTTTTTCTTCATATCCTCCCGTCGGGTCCTAGCAAGACTACGAGGAGGTTCGGATCGGATCCAGACGTCTTTGACGCGGGTCTGCTCAAGTGAAACTTTCTTCGACAAGTGATTGGCTCAGAGGCGGCTCAGGTAGATCGGTTCGAAGGCGCAAGGCGGCTTGGCTACAAGGAGCGTAAGAAGGTGGTGCGGTACATATTGCATGTCCTAAGGCCAAGATTCCAGGTATGTTAGTTAGTAGTTTTTCAGAATAATTTTTAATAATGTCGCAGTAGGATAGATCCCTCTTGGGGTGGTCAGATCTACCCCAAGTTGGCAAAGATCTTGGCGAGGTTCTGGCTCGCCTTAGGGCCTTAGCTAAAATGTTTAGCATGTTTATGTTTTTCCGTTGTGCATGTTTTCACCTCTGTAGTCCGTCCGACGTAGGACGTGCACAGATCTGAGCCCTAAGGGTCTGGCAAATCCCTTCAGTGGTATCAGAGCCTAGGTTTGCAAGATCGTAGACTGCGATGTTATTTTAATTAATAAAATTGCTTACTTTATGTCATAAAGATTTTAACTTTATTTGATAACGTTAAAATAAGTATGAACCCTTCTTTTAAATGTTTTAAAGAATTGTTTTAATAGCATGGAAATTTTTAAGAGACATTTTAAATTTTATGTGATAAAGTTTATATTATCCTCTTATGATTAAATGCTTTTAAAAATTATTTTATGAGCTGAAATACTTTTAGTAAGCATTCAAAATGTTTTAATGATTTTAAATACGAAGGTTTAATATTAAAAATTATTTGATGATTTTTATGAACCCGACATTTTATTAGATAAAATATTTTAAGTTTTTAAAACCATATCCTTTTAATTTAAATGTTAAATTTTTACGAGAGCATGTTGATTATTTATTTGATAAATGGTTTTACTTGTATGTTCTATTTTAATATCACATAGTTGAACATTTATTTTATGCGATGAAATGTTGGTTGATATTAATGGTAATGATGTATAATTTGATTATTCATGAACCCCTTTAGGTTAGCCATTAATTCAGTAAAAAAATTTATAAGATGAATTTTTAAATTGTGACATGTTATGTTTTAATGAACACTTACAACGTTTAAACCTAATTCCCGATTAGGGTAGTCCTCTTTAATTGACGATTATTATTTTAATCGTTTCAATAATAATTCTCTTTTAAGGATTACTATTTCAAATGTTGTAATTGATTTATTAAAATCCTAATAAAGATTAGGGTAGCACAATGAACGAACAAACCTTATAGTTGATAAGGATCTAATAAAAGTTATTGAACAAATCCATAAAATTTCGAATTTTAAGGATTCACTAGTTGATAAGGATTAATTAGTGTTAATAAAAGCTTTTTTAGTTGATGGACGAACATAAGATTGATAAGTCTCCTTCAATGGATCATGATGTCTGTCAATGTGCTTGGCTAAGTTTGCTGGATCACCCTAGCTAGACTAGGGGTTAAGTGGTCCTAGTTTAGTCAATTCCCTGGCCGCGTCCGCTGGACCGCAAGGAGTCGAATCATGACTGTGTAAGTCCATCAACTATACCTAAGTCAAATACGATAATCTTGTTCAAGATAAATCGTAACCCTCCTTATTTTAGGAGTTGGTAACTGTAGGACACATGTTCCAGTTATTGAGCTACACTCAAGCTGTGACATAGCAACGTTATAGAAACCGACTTCTTAAATACATATGATGAGATCTTGACTTGACCCAAACTGTCGTGTCATGAATACACCGAGCGCCGACGTAAGTTGAGCCAATGATGTAGTCTAGACTTAAACCCAAACCATCGTGTCATGAATACACCGAGCGCAGGCGTAAGTTGAGCCATTGATGTAAGTTTAGTCTTGACCCAAACCGACGTGTCGTGAATACACCAAGCAGTGGCGTAAGTCAGACTATACGCGAAAACAAGGGCCTGACTAGGCTAGTCATTGTGATTTGGATGAGCACACTCATGATCATAAATGAATAGGGGTAAAACTCATAGGGAATCATATTTTATATGATTGATGAAGAGTTCGTCTACCGACTGCAGAGTCGGACAACTTGTTGAGCTACACTCAAGGTTATCAGACTCGGGGTAGTCGGATCCCTCTCCCACAAATATTTTATATAATAAATTGTTTATTATTGTGGCTTTAATTCTTAAAATTAGTGGGAGAATATAGTTTAATAAAAAAACCATTTAAACTGTACAATGAGCATATGCTAATTAAATATCTATTTAAATGCAGAATGGAGTCGGGTCTGAAGTACATGATTGAAAAGAACGTGCTTGACGGGAATAACTATAAAGATTGGCTAAGGAATATTAAGTTAGTCCTCTCACTAGCTGGGATAGGATATGTGCTGCTCGAGGACGCTCCGGACAAGCTTGATGTAGATGCAACCTACGAAGAATAGGGAGTCTATAAGCAGTACTTTAGGGCTGCCGAGAAGGCCAGGTGCCTTACTTTGGCTTCAATGAACAATGAACTGCAAAGGAAGCACGAACATTTAGATGTTCAAAGCATGCTTCTGAATGCAGAGGAGTTGTATGGCAAGCGGTCAAGAGCTGCCAAGTTTGAAGCCACGAGCAACCTCTGGGAAACTAAGATGGAGACGAGCCCCGTGCAAGATCATGTCATTAAGATTATCCGGTACGTGGAAGATGCTACCCAGTTGGGTTTTATCCTCGACAATGAGATGGCCATGGACATCATCCTAAAATCTTTAACCCAGACTTCAAACAATTCATTACTGATTTCATCATGAACACTATTGAAACGGATCTTCCTGGTCTATTCAACGTGCTTAGCCAGTTTGAGTAGATCAAGAAGAAACCAATTGTGTTAGTTGTTGGCTCTGCTTCTTCAACCCAGCCGAAAGGCAAATGTAAGAAGAGGCAGGTCCCACAACCAGCTAATGTGAAGAAGGAGAAGAAGACAAAGGGGGCTCCGTCGAAATTCGAATGTTTTCACTGCCACAAGATAGGCCACTGGAAGAGGAACTGCAAGGTGTACCTTGCAAAAAAGAAAAAGGGGCATATTGATGCCTCTACCTTAGGTACAATATTCCTTTTTAATAAAGCATAAAATTTCCAAAATTACTTTGTTACATGGTATGAGATACTAAGACAGCTGTGTATTGTATACAGGTGGCTGATAGCAAAGCAGAGGATGGAAGAAGCTCTATGGACGGTCGGCATCGGAGTAATCGTTGCTGCTTGGGCCGTACAAGGACTTCGAGAGATATGATGAAGAAGCAATCGATATTTTTCTTATTTTGAATAAAATGTATCGATGCTTGGTTTAAAACAATGATTGAGTGTTAATCACTCGATGTTTATTTTTGATAAACAAGTTTGATTCAATGTTATTGAACCCATTGTAGAATGATATCTTGAAAATGTGCTTTGATAAAATTGTGATTTATTGTGAATGGCATATTGTTTTGGATTAGACTGTCTGTGTTAGTATGCATAAATTCTTGAGTTGTCAAGCAGAGCTTCTGACTCAATTTGATTGTTTTGGAGTTGACGAAATATTATAGCCGATCAATAGTTACATGTAGGTTCCAGGAGCGTAAAATTGGATATGATCCAAAAATTATACGCAAGTTAAGATTAATTGTTAATCAAACTACATTTGATACCTTAAAAGAAAAGATTAAATGTAGTAAAGGAAAGTACAGTGTAGGATGTTTGATTGAGTATGTCAACATCAAGACCCCTATAAACGGGTCTTGATATGACTCATTCGTCAAACCCACCTGACACAGGTATATTCCTATTCAGCTTTTATGAACTGGTTATACTTAATAAATAGTCTAAATATGATTTAGATACTTAAGTGAACGTATTTAACCAGCTAGTTCTCAAAGTCGGTGGGAGCTGGCATATAACTTAGTTCCATCTCAGACTAAGTAAAAGGTTTCCAACTTATTAAATCGTCTATATGCGAGATTAGATCAAAATAGTTTTGATTGTGTCAAGCATATATAGACTTATGGTGTCACTTATATACTAGACATAATTGACACAAAAAATAATTGGAATGAGCCAAGACTGACTTGTAAAAACGACTAAAAACATCATATTGTATGAGCTAAATTGTTGGATAGGATCCAAACCAATTTCGAAGGATCAGCCTGGTGTGATCAAGTGATGTATATATAAGACTCCATTAAAAAGCAAAAGAGATACCCGTTAGCGGATCTATTCTTAGGTTTGACATATGAATGTCCTGTATGACTGATATGCTATAGCGATATGAGATACCGAGATAAATAGTCTAAGTGTAAGTGGGAGATGTAGGAAGACGTATGCCCTTGAGGCATTTATTCTAAGATAATCATCTCGTTCTTATAATTATATGGTATTAATTATCCTAAGTATGAATTCGTAGAATCATATACCAAAATAATTTCCTTAGACTTTTAGTCAGGTCATTACATATCGAGATGTACATCTCGATTATGAGAAGTTAATGACCGATTAGAAACTTAAGTCTTAAACGGTTCATGGTCATGGATGTGTAGAGAATAGGATATCGATACATCCGTTAGGCCATTGTGTCTTTGTTTTACCTTACGATAATGATGATCTCATAGTCATTCGACTTGGCGAAGTCGGAGACGAGACACTGGTTCTCATTAGAGAATGAGTTCACTGAACGACCAACTTAGAGTTATTAAATGGTTAAGCTTTAACTAGACTGACAATAATAACTCTAGAGTGATGATAGGCTAGCTGGTCCTTAAGACCTGAAGTCATCAGTACGAACCTGTGAATGGATAGTGTCACTTTGATCTATGATCTAGCTTCGAGGCTGTGCCTGCTGAAAGATCTTAGGTTGGGTGACACCTGAAGCTTACGAGGGAAGTAGATGACAAAGATTCTGTTAAAGGGAAGTTAGTGTAACTTGATCAGTACGGTCTTTGTGTTAATCCTCGACCGGGGTACGTTGTAAGATGTACAACGTGAATACAACTAAGACCGTTGTATACTGACCGATGCTGGCTAGTGGGGTTGACAGTAAAACTATACCCTAGGCCATGCAGAGACACAGTCTTGACGAAGGGACTAAAACTGCGGTATTCATCACTGACATAGTCAGAGTGATCCCGATGACACGTTCGTCAATAGATCGATCACATAAGTATGATTCTGAAACCGAGATGATGCCTGTTACTCGTGGTTACCGTCGTCTAGGGGTTTTCGAGCCCCAGCCTGTAGTAGGGTCAAGTTGTAGGGTCTCACACCGAGTAGTATCCACGTCTTAGTAATAGGAAGAACGTTAGAGGAATTCATTCGATGAAATGGAATACTTAGTCCACAAGTTAGTTGTGAGTTCAATAGGGGCAAATTTTGCATGTGATGCAAACTAGATTAATTGTTTCGTAAATTGTTTACAACAATATTTAATGGAATAAACATGTTGGAAAGGTTACCTGGATGACGGGATCGTCCCGGTCTAAACGCAGGTTCAAACCGAGCTCAAATGAGCCCAAAAGGTCGAAAGCAGCAGAGAAGCGCAAAAAGTGGGTCTTTGGGGGAGACAAACTCGCAAGGGAGGCAGGCGCACCCGCTTTCGAAGCGGGGCCCGCCCGTTAAGGTGTGCGGGCACACCCGCTTTAGAAGTAGGCGCACCCACTACCGCCAGTGGGCGCCAGCCCCCTTAGCGGGCTGTGGCGCCTACTCGGGCAGCGGGCGCCAGCCCGCTTGGCGGGCTGTGGCGCCCGCTCGGCCAACAGGCACCAGCCCGCTGAGCGGGCCGAGCGACCGATGTGAGCGCATGGGCCTGCCCGCTTAGCAGGCAGGGGTGCCCGCTCCGAGCACGCCCATTGCTCTTGGCAGGCGCACCCACTAGCTTAGCAGGCACGCCCGCAACTTAAGTTGCTTTGCTAGGAGTTTTTTTTTGAAACCCTTGACGGCTACAAAAGTGTGACTTTTTGCCCAATTTTGGTCAATTGTTTGAGGGGTCAAACAAATTTGGAATTCGTCATCGTTCATACCTATGTGTTCGCCATTAGAAGCTCTTTGAAATGATAACTTGTATCGTCTCTAAAGCTCAATGGTGAGGGAGAATTAATTGGTTGAAGTTGGCCTTTGTGAACGGCTTACTAACTTCATTAACTCAATTAAAATCTCTTTTTATTTAAGTTTGTCCCACATTGCTCGTGACGAAAAGAGAGGAGCCGACTCCCTATATAAATAGGGGTGCCCCTTCTTCGTTGAAAAGTGCACCAAGTGATCGATTCGAGAAGCTCCTGATTTTTGAGCACGCTCGATCATGAACTTAAGTATTCATCTCCTCTTTTTCTTCATATCCTCCCATCGGGTCCTAGCAAGACTACGAGGAGGTTCAGATCTGATCAAGATGTCTTTGATGCGGGTCTGCTCAAGTGAAACTTTCTTCTGCAAGTGATCGGCTCGGAGGGGGTTCGGGTAGATCGGTTTGAAGGCACAAGGCAGCTCGGCTACAAGGAGCATTAGAAGATGGTGCGGTACATCTTGCATGTCCCAAGGCCAAGATTCCGGGTATGTTAGTTAGTAGCTTTTTAGAATAATTTTTAATAATGTTACAGTAGGCTAGATTCCTCTTGGGTTAGTCAGATCCACCCCAAGTTGGCATAGATCTTGGCGAGGTTCTGGCTCGCCTTAGGGCCTTAGCTAAAATGTTTAGCATGTTTATGTTTTTCTGCGGTGCATTTTTTCACCTTTATCGTCCATCTGATGTAGGACGGGAACAGATCTGAGCCCTAAGGGTCTTCCAAAACCCTTCACAACGCTCCTGCAGTATTCATGAATCTCATGAATCTTATATTCTACCAGTTTCTGGATAAATTCGTAGTGATATTTATTGACGACATATTGGTTTACCCGAAGAGTGAAAAGGAGCATGTCGAACACCTGCGGATTGTTTTGGAGACACTTCGTCGTCATCAGTTATATGCCAAGTACAGCAAGTGCGAATTTTGGTTGTACCGTATCGCATTCGTTGGACATGTGGTACCGGGTGATGGTATCTCGGTCGACCCAGAGAAAGTTGCTTCAATCAGAGATTGGCCTACCCCTCGGTCGGCATCAGACATCCGGAGTTTCTTAGGATTGGCGGGTTACTACCGTTGATTCATTCAGGATTTCTTGAAGATAGAAGAGCCCATGACTCGATTGACGAAGAAGGACGTCAAGTTTATTTGGTCAGACTCTTGTGAGTAGGCATTTGGACTTTAAAAGCGAGGCTGACATCTACACCAGTCCTGGCTATTCCAGATAGGACTGGAGGATTTGAGATCTTTTGTGATGCCTCGAGCAATGGTCTCGGATGTGTCATGAATCAGCATGGTCATATAGTCGCTTATGCTTCTCGACAGTTGAAGATTCATGAGAAGAATTATCTGACTCATGACTTAGAGTTAGCCGCTTTTATCTTTGCACTGAAGATTTGGAGACATTTCTTACTGAGTGAGAAAGTGAAAATCTTCACTACTCACAAAAGTTTGAAATATATTTTTACTCAAAAGGAGTTAAATATGAGATAGCGCAGATTGTTAGAGCTGATGGCTGATTACGACATCGACCTCCAGTATCACCCAGGGAAGGTAAATTTCGTGCCCGATGCCTTGAGTTGACTTCCAGCGGTTATGACTCTTTTCGTTCAGTGGAGGCTACAGCATGATCTGCATGAGATGAGCACATAAGTTGTTTTACTTGGAGTCACATCGTCATTGATGAACATGCAGATTCAGTCAACGATAGTGGATCAGATCAAAGCTGCACTGTCTGGAGATGCTAAACTGTAGAAGATCGAGAGCAAGTTGACGCTAGACTTCAGACGGATTTTATCATTCATGAGGATGGTTCATTAAGATACGGATGTAGGATCTGCGTACCTTCAGGTGATATCAGAGACGAGCTGATGAATGAAGCTCATAGCTCTCCATATTCCATTCATCCTAGCGGTACCAAGATGTACAAGGATATTCGTCTGAATTTTTGGTGGCACGGTATGAAGAGGAGCGTAGCTCAAAGCGTCGCCAAATGTCTCGTGTGTCAGCAAGCGAAGGCTGAATATCATCGTGTTGCTGGATTGCTTCAGCCTCTATCGATTACGGAGTGGAAGTGGCAGACATCACCATGGACTTCGTGACTGGACTACCTCGAAGCACCAAGCAAAATGACGTGATTTGGGTTATCGTTGACCGATTAACCAAGTCTGTGCACTTCATTCCTTTCCGAGTAGGACAATCTACGGAGATACTAGCGAAGAAGTATATGGAGGTAATTATCTTTCTTATACCTTTATAACTTCTTTTTAGTGCATGTCATGATGTGAATGATAATCATGCAAGAGATTGTGTGATTGCATGGAGTCCCCATGAGTATCGTCTCCGACCGAGACACGAGATTCACGTCCCAGTTCTGGAAGAGTCTGTAGACGAATTTGGGTACCAGTCTGAGTTTCAATAATGCATATCACCCGCAGACTGATGGACAGTCGGAGCGCACTATTCAGATATTAGAGGACATGTTGAGAGCTTGCATGTTGGATCTCAAGGGTTCGTGGGAAGATCACTTGCATCTAGTGGAGTTCGCCTACAACAATAGCTATCAAGCCAGCATTAGCATGTCGCCATTTGCTACACTTTACGGAAGGAAATGTCAATCTCTGCTGAGTTGAGATGATATTGGTGATAGAAAGCTGTTGGGACCAGAGATGATAGTTGAGGCTGTGGACGTAGTGCGTACCATCAGGGATAAGCTTCATATTGCACATGATAGATATAAGTATTGGGCTGATGCTAAACGTCGTCCTCTAGAATTCAAAGCTGGAGATCATGTATTCTTGAAGATATCCCCAAACAGAGGAGTGATTCGTTTTGGAAAGCACGGCAAGCTTAGTCCGAGATTCATTGGACCTTTTGATGTGCTAGAGCAAGTTGGAGAGGTAGCTTATCATCTAGCACTGTCGCCTTCATTGGAGGGTGTAAGGACCCTGGCTATGGGGAAAACACTAGAAGGGGGGTTGAATAGTGTTTATGCAATGTAAAAAAATAGTGACACCAATTTAAATGCTAACCAACAAAATAGTGCGGAATTAAAATTAAACCCAAAGTGAAACATAAGCAAACACAAGGATGTTTCAAGGGTTCGGATTATCTAAGTCACTTCCCGACTTGTTCCCGGTAATCCTATGTCCCTTCCACCCGGATACCTCCGGATACTCAAGTTAGAGCCCTACCTTGAGGTTTCCTTAAAACCCACTTGTAGCAATCTTACAAGTGAAATCAAAATACAATCGATTGTCCTTGACTCCCACAACTTGGGAGCAAGCAAACCACTCTCATAACCCGAGAGTGAATTCAAATAACGAAAGTTATGAAATATGAAAGCAACACTTACAATCACCTATGCCTTGAAGTAGAACTTGAAGGAGAAGCATGGTGTGTGTTGAAGACTCTCTTGGAAGAGATGAAAAGCCCTTTTTCTTGACTGCACTAAATGCCTAGAAGATATCTCTTTGGTTCTAGGTTGGAGAGCAAGAGATTGAAGATAGGAATTCTTAGGGCTTTAAGATTTGAGAGCTTTGATCTTGAGAATGAAAGCTTGAAAGATTTTGCAATGGAATGAGTAACATCTCAATGGAACAGTAGATGCTCCTTATATAGGTTTCTCAAAACCTCAAAATAGAATTAGCAAAAACCCTTTTGGAATCCGTGAGAAAACTCTCAACGGATAGAATCTGCGCTCGCGACAGTCGACTGTTGAGGAAACCACAGTCGACTACTGCACAGCCAGATTGGGTAGGTGAGAATTCATAACGGTAACTTACCACGTGGACAGTCGACTGATGAAGCATAGACAGTCGACTGTTGAACCAACAGTCGACTGTAAATCCTACTACAGGCGACTGGTCGTAAGTTGGGTAAGTTGAAGAATTCTAGAAAACATCTGGGATAACAGGACAGACGACTGACGAGGAGATAACAGTCGACTGTTAATCAGAACAGGCGACTGTAAATCCTTCTACAGACGACTGTCAAAACCCTGATATTTTCCAGAGAGTTGAGTCAACAAATTGGCTCACAGACAGACGACTGTTGCAGCATTGATAGTCGACTTATCCAATGGACAGTCGACTATAAATCCAACATAAGTCGACTGGCCGAGATAAACAGAGAGACTAGGATTTGGGCAAAAGACAGACAGGCGACTGATTAACAAAACACAGTCGACTGTCACTTGGATAGGTGCTTGTGAATCATTCATAAGTCGCCTGAAGAAATAAAACAGAGAAGCCCAAAACTAGACTGTAAAAGTTTGTGCATAACAGGCAACTGTAGAACAAAAAACAGTCGACTGTTTTTGAGACAGGCGACTGTAAAATGTTCAGCAGTCGACTGTTATAGACATGACATGCACAATCTAGTTTGAAATGAATTGGAGTCAAAGGAAGCTTGAACTAAAGACATCCTAAGACAAAAATGAAGATGTGTGTGCTCCAACAAATTTCTACTTCTAACCTACATACTAGAAGATAAATAGGAAAGTTACATTAGACGAACTCTCTCTTCTATCCAACGTATGAGCTTGAAGTCTTCTAGAAGCTTCAATCACCATCTATGATCATCCAATCCATTTCATTTGCCTTCAATGAACTTTGAGTGTCATCCATTGCAAGTAGATCTTTAGAGGGAGTACATGATGTTTTTCATGTATGTCAGCTGCGTCGTTACATCAGTGACCCTTCTTATGTTGTCGATTTCTTAGAGATTACGGTTCGATCAGACCTGACTTATGAGCAGCAGGCGGTGCAGATCTTAGACCGACATCAGAAGATGCTCAGGAACAAGGTCGTTGAACTCGTAAAAGTGATGTGGCATCATGATTCGCCTGGAGAATCTACCTGGGAACAGGAAGACGAAATGCAAGAGCGTTACCCTTATTTATTCCCCGCCCCTTAGTTGAAAGAAATTCCGAGGACGGAATTTTCTTATGGTGGATAGAATGTAACGACCTATATTTTCAGATACACTGGAGCCGAGTTCTATTTATGAATGTCTTCATTATTATACTTTGATGTGTTTATCTCATTAATATACTTACATTAAGTTAGTTTATTTAAATCTGCTATTATTGTTTTAAGTTTTCAAATTCAAATGTTTTCAAAATTCAAATTCAAATTCGTTTAAAAACTTTCCCTTTTTAATCCTAATTAAAATTATAATTATTTTAGTAATAATCCCTCATCAATACCCATTATTCTCCCCAATTATTACTATTATTCAAACCTTCCTAAATTACATTAGCTTTTATTTTCCCTAATCTAAATCATTAAAACAGAAATCAATTATTATTAATTTCCCTAATAAAAACTATTTAAAACAAATCAAATAATTTTAAAGAAAATCAGTTTTTATTTAAAAAACTTTCTAATACTAAAACCCTTCCTAATTTCACAAACCATAGCCTAACTCTAACCTACTCCACGAGTCCATGTCACACCCACAGCCGCAACTTTCAATTTAAAAAAAAACAAAAATAAAACGAAACCTACATACATCTAAAAACCCCAGGCACTCATCCTTTCTTTTCTAAAACCCTAGTTATCCTTCACCCCTAGATCCCTCACGCAGCACTACTTCTAAATAAAACCCCAAGCCTTCTTCTACTTTAAACCCTAACTTATACAAACCCGGGCTAAGAAAGCCTAGCTCATTCTATACAGCCCAAGCCTATCTCCTACAAAAACCCTAAGGGAACCCCCAAGCCTCCTTCTTCTCAAACCTTAACCTCCAAGAACCCTAGGCCAAACCCCCTACAACCACCTCCTCCACCTCTCTCAGTCGCGCATCCACACCACTCCTCTTTCTCACACCCAAAAACCCTAACACCCCTCAAAACCTCAGCCCTCTCTTCGCACCTGCACCCTTTCCGACGCCCACCTCCGCTTGCAAACACCCTCACCCCCAACACCCAAAACCCTGTGCCACCGCAGCGCCCGTCCTCCACCTCCCAATCGCCCAACAGCCCATCTCCGACGTCCTAAGCCTGCAACCATCAACCCCGGTCACCTCTCCGATCTCTCCCTCTGACAGCCAAGCCGCCCCGCCACCGATGCGTCCGACCATCGCCACCTGCAGTCGTCGAAGCTCCGACCCCGGCACCGACATCACCCTCCGCTGCAGTCGTGACCTCCACCAGCAGCCAAAACGAAGAAGTACACGTGAATTCGAAAATGTTAGTTTGCAGTTATTATTAATAGTTAGAGTTAGTTTGTTGGTTAGAATTAGTTTTTTATATATGTGTATGTTAGTATAATAATAGTTAGAGTTAGTATAAACTGTTTATTATTGTGTAAACTATTTATTAATTATAATTAGTAGTGGTTAATAGTTATATACTCAATATGTTATTCTACATACTAATTCATGGTATAGAATCAATAGTCAGTGATATTAATAAATTATTTGCTAATTGTTAATATCAGATGTTATTAGGGTTAGTCTCATATATAACTGGGTATATATATTATATGTGTAGTATGATACCAGTATACATTATCAGTACATAATCAGAATAAAAAACACTGTTAGATTGTGTGAGGGTATTTAACTATATGGTAAGAGTGAACAGTAACTCATATATATAAAAAACAGTACCCCTTTTAAATTATTGGAATAAATATGTTAATTGATAAATAAGTTAATTTCGTCTAAACTGATATCGGATTCGAATGATGCAGAAAACGTCCGCGCCGTCCGTACGAACTCGTTGACACCAAAATCACCGGAAACAGGCAAGCGTGCAATTTATTACATGTTTTAAAATGTTACTCATTTAGGTGTTTTGCACTTAATTAGTTCTACAAGACTTGAACCGTGATATCTTGTACACCAAAAAATGCCATGTGACACAATGACACTAACACCCCTGAAACGCACCTTTGTGAATTGCTAAACTTGAACCTGTGTGCGTGTATGGACATCATTAAGAAAACTGAATATACTTTGTTACAACATGAAATGTACAGACAATGAAATGAACAACTTGAATACCATAGAACATGACAGCCGGTTTGGCTAACTCATGTATGCCAATATTTGGCTGTACCTATGGGCCGATTGGCTAGTATGGCTCGTGTCCAGTATATAACTCATGATGGCCGGTTGGCTGATTCTGGCTAGTGGTCCAGAAAGTACATGTGGGTGGGGTTGGGTTCGCGGGCACTAGCGGTAGTAAAAGGGTCGCCTTCGGGGGGCACTTGAAGGTGGATTCACTTACTAGCCGTCTAAAGACGGGAACCTTGGTCACGGACTTGCACACACAATTGGACAACTTGAAAAATGTTGTTAACTTATGAACTAATGTTGCTTTATTTAAAATTGAACTGCTATGTTTCCATTCATAATAGAACTGCCATGCTAGTGTAAATCCTTATAATTGCTATAACTGCCATGTATAAACTTTTGCATATCTTGCCAATGGTCCTCTTTTAACCATAACTTGCCAAGGACCCTTGCAGACATGCATTCCATGTTGTTTGAAATGTATGTCAGGTCAGGAGACAGAGTACCAGTAGGACAAGCTGTTGATCAGAGTGATCCATTGGACCAGGAGTAAGTCGATCCAGAGGTCCTCCCCACAGAGGACTAGCCATCGAGATTCTCCGGTTGCTGCTCAGAGTTTATTTTTGCTTAGCTGTTGGGTGTGTACCCACTTTTGTATACTCTGTTTGTTGGCCATGCTTGGGGCTTTATTTTATTTGTGTATTTTCTTTTCTGGACGTTGGCTATTAATATAATTATCTTTGATTGCATGCAAGAATCTGTGTTTGGTTGTTATTCACAGATGCTTATTGGGCTTAAGCTTCACTGCTTCAGCCCATGCGGACCCGCTCGCGTCCTCGCTCCCAAGTATAATGGGAAGCGGGGCGTGACAAGGGTGTTGGAGGGTAAAAGAGAAAAAAACATTCAATGGTACTCTCGTAAATTTTGAATGGAAAACCTGTAAATAAGCGATCTGTTTCTTCAGCTACTAATTCCGTGCACATTGCAACTGTCTCCCCTCTTTTTGGTGACCTTCAGTAGGGCAAAGAGCACAAAAAGAAAGGGGAGTTGATTTGCGCACCCACTGTTTTACTCATGCGCACATACCACTTATTTACAAGTTTTCCATTACTCTTGCGCACATATCACTTATTTACAAGTTTGCCACTGAAATTACTCACAGCACACTCAATGGCCAAATTTCTTAAAACCCCCTAGGGCTTCGTCGGGGTTTCATCGGGTATCAACAGGGTTTTGCCGGGGTTTTTCGTCCCCTCCACTGCCCCCTCCTTCGACCTCCTCATCCTCACCTCCCCTCCTCCGACTTATCCCGCACATTCCTTGCCCCTTCGTCCGTTGCCATGTGTCGTCGGAGAAGACGACGGTGACAGTTTGGCGAAATCGGCGCGAATGAGAGGAGTGTTGGAATTTCATAATTCCATATTTCTATTCCCATATGGTTTTGATATGACAAACATATTCAGTGATACTAACTCTATCTATGCAGATACAAATACATGCAGAGTTCCACACATTCAGATATCTGCATGCATATTCAAACGGATATATCATAGTTCATGAAGCTGGAAAGGCAAAGGCACCTTACATCCAAGACTTGGATATATAATCACTTGATAAGGATCCCCTGCAAAGAAGCTTCTCAGATTCAGATTCAGCTGCAGTCTTATCTACGGCTTTTATGTAATCTATGTAAAATTTACTTTATTAGAGTTACAAAGCCTTGTGATACTATATCTTAGTCTCCTAGGTTCCATTATTCAGAATTCTACACTTCCCAATTTCGAAAATTCATACCCAAAAAATTGGTAGACCAATTTCCAAATTGGTAGACCAATTTTAAATCTTCGAATTTGACTATGGGATTTCTTGAGCAAACTCCCTCGACCAAGTAGATTCTGAAACTACCTTCCAACGGTCAAAATTCCTTCTCTAAATTTTGGTCGACCAATTTTATTTTTTGGTCGACCAAACACAAAACTAGCCGTTTGATGCCCGAACTTCCCAGAGCAGTTTATGACCGTTTACCAACGTCATTAACACTTCTCAACTGTTCCTAAACACTATACATAGAGGGGTAGACCCTCTCTTTAAAGACACACACTTTCCTCTTCTTTACTTTCATTTTTGTTAAAATCAAGCCTCTGATTTTCTTAAGCATTCGGCCATTAGTTGTTCTTTTTCTTATTTGTAAGAAGAAATCATTAGATTTCCCTCTTCGTTTAAGAACGGAAGAACTTGGATTTCAACACTTTTTGAAAAAGTTGTTCTTTTCTTATTTGTAAGAAGAAATCATTAGATTTCTCTCTTCGTTTAAGAATGAAAGAACTTCAATTGTGTTTCACTATTTCATATCTTGAAACATTGAAGTTTCTCTTTTAAACACCATCCTTTGAATTCATATTATATATTCATTACAAGGATATAAGGTGTTTATTTTCTTTTATTTCATTACAAAGTTATTTGGATCTCTTGGAAAGAGATTGTACAAAGTTTGGAATACTTGAGATGTTGCCATTTTTGTAAAGTTGGTGCTTGCGGGGCAAGTGATTATAGTGCATTAAAAATCTCTACTGGGAGTAGAGGACTGGACTAGGATCATGAGGATTTGAACCAGGATACATCTCTGTGTTTGCGATTGATTTATTTTCAATACTTGTCATTTCATTTCTGTGCCATCTTTGCAAATATCAATAACGTTTTATTTGCAACATTTTTTATTACATACACTATTCACCCCCCTCTAGTGTATTGATCCATACAGGCTGAAATTACATTTGGTATCAGAGCTAGGCTAAGATGGCAGAATCCGCAGCATCAAACATGAACGCCGTTCCACACAACTGTAACACAAATCAACATCCTGAAGGGCACTCTCAAGTTCTTCCTCCTCTATTTGATGGTTCTAAGTACTCATATTGGAAAATACGAATGGAGATTCATCTCTAAAGTATGCATTATGAGATATGGGACATCGTAGAGACAGGATACACTAAGCCAACAACTCCTGTTGCTGAATGGACCACTAACGACAAATCTGCAAAGACCAATAACTCAAAGGCCATGAATGCTTTATTCTGTGCCATGGATAAACATAGTTTAATCAGGTATCTCAGGCCAAAAGTGCAAAGGAGATTTGGAACATACTCGAGGTAACTCATGAAGGAACCAATAAAGTAAAGGAAACTAAGATTTACTCTTTGGTTCATAAATATGAGTTGTCAAGATGCAAGACAAAGAGACAATTGGAGAAATAAACACCAGGTTCACTAATATTATTAATTCTCTTAATGCTCTTGGAAAAATTTACTCTAATCGTGATCAGGTACGCAGGATTCTTAAAATACTCTCTCCAGAATGGCGTCCAAAGATTACTGCTATTGAGGAAGCCAATGATCTTTCCACATTAACCTTGGAAGATCTTATTGGTAACCTAATGGCCCATGAAGTTACATTACAATATGAGAAAGAAGAATCAGATCAAAATAAGAAAGTACTCGCCTTCAACACTACATCAGAACATGAAGACTCAGATGATGATATGGCATTCTTTGCCAAGAATTTCAGAAAATTCTTTCAAAAAGGTAAGTATAATAGTTTCAAATCTAAGAATACTGATTCTTCTCTCTGTTTTAATTGTAATAGGCCTGGACATATGAAGAAAGATTGTCCGCTTCTCAAGGCTAAGTTTAAAACTTCCAACAACAATGATCAATCTAGAAGAGAAAGGAAGTTTGACAAAATGAAGAAAGCATTTGCAGCAACATGGGATGAGTCTTCAGATGATGAAGATGATGATCATAAGGAAAGTGCTAACATGTGCTTTATGTCACAAGATGATGTAAGTTCTTTTACTAACGAAGAATTACTAGATGCATTAAATTATCGCTATTCTCGTTTTAAAAAATTAAATGGACAACATAAATCTTTGAAACAGAATAATAATAATCTTCTTCTTAAATATCAAGAATTATCTTCTAAAAGCACTACACCAAATTCTATACATATTAAGAATACATCTTCTCAAGATTTGGATCTTAGTAAAGAGAATGATCTTCTCAAAACTAAGAATCTAGAATTGCATACACAAATATCCTAAAAGGATAAAAGTATCTCATCACTAAAGATGAAATACGATGAGATGTCATCCAATGTTAATAAATTTAACAAAGGAAAGACAAATCTCGATGATTTGCTAAAAATTCAGTATCCAGCAAATCATAGATAAGGACTGGGATATTCTCATAAGAATGCACCCAAATCTTGTAACACATCTTTATCTAGTGGAAAAACAATTTTTGTTAAACCACAAAAGAAGAATCACGCATTCATCTACACGAAGAAAGTAAATATTCCTACTTCTTCTTCACAAAGAAATGTTACTAACATTTCAAAACCATCTCTAAGGAAACCTACTACGATTAGTATACGTGTTCCTAAGGATTCATGCTTAAAAGATAGAAATAGTTATATTTCTCATTATATACATTCTATTGTTCATTCTAGTGATCATATTAGAAAGCCAAATTCCACTTGGGTTTGGCTTCCAAAAATCTAATCCCAAGGACCCTCAAACAAAGGGTACCAATGGTTAATGTTTTATCTTTCAGGTACCTAGAAAAGAAAGATAGATTTTGGATAGTGGATGTTCAAAACATATGACAGGAAATGTCAACTTACGTTTAACCGTTAAATATAAAGATGGAGGCACAGTTACCTTTGGTGACAACAACAAAGGCAAAATCATAGGCACTGGAACAGTTGGTAATACAAATCAGCCTATCATAGAGAATGTTCTCCTGGTTGACGGTTTGAAACACAATTTTTTTTCCATTAGTCAATTATGTGATAAAAATTATAAAATAGTATTTGAACAAAATGATTGCATCATTTATGATTCTGATATGTCATCTATTTTATTCTGTGGTAAGCGTAAGAATAACATTTATATCTTATGCATGTCCGTTACCATTCATAATCATTGTTTAATGATTACATCAGATGATACACTTTTATGGCATAAACGTTTTGGACACACTAATTTCAAAAACCTAGCACATATTTCAAAACACAAGTTAGTAAATGGAATGCCAAATATTTCTTTCAAACACAAACATTTTTGGGATGCTTGTCAACAAGGAAAAATGCACAAATCTTCTTTTAAATCAAAGGACATTATCTCAACAAAGAGACCGTTAGAACTCCTACACTTGGATTTGTTTGGTCCTTCAAGAGTAGCCTCTTTGAAGAGAAGTAGATATGCATTTGTCATTGTTGATGAGTATTCAAGATACACTTGGGTTATATTCTTACAAAATAAGAATGATGCTTTTAAAGAATTTTTAATATTTTGTAAAAAGATACAAAAGATCAAATCCTCTAACATTGTTACTATTCGTAGTGATCATGGGGGAGAATTTAAAAATGAATCTTTTACCAAGTTTTGTAATGAAAATGGCATTACTCACAATTTTTCTTTTTCTCATGCTCCTCCTCAGAATGGAGTGGTAGAAAGGAAAAATAGAACTTTACAAGAATGTGCGAGAACAATGCTTTGTGATAGTAAATTAGCAAAATATTTTTGGGCAGAAGCTGTCACAACTGCTTGATACATTATGAATAAAGTTCTTATAAGGCTATTGATTAATAAAACTTGTTTTGAAGTATTCTTTAATCGCGTTCCTCGTGTATCATATTTTAAAGTGTTTGGATGTAAATGTTTCATTCTTAATACTAAAGATGCACTTGCTAAATTTGATTCAAAATCTGATGAATTTTGTTGGATACTCAACATGTAGCAAAGACTACAGAGTATATAACAAACAAACTTCAAAAATTGAAGAATCACTACATGTCACCTTTGATGAGAACCCCTCTTCTAATTCTCCCATCATTGATGATGAAGAGAATATACTACCTTTATCTAATTCTTTAGATAATATTAAACTTGATGATATTGATGCTACTAAACCCTCTGTTGAGTCTATTTCAGATAATGCAGATCTTCCTCAGGCATATGCACAAGTTCCAAATCATCCATCGGATTTAATCATTGGAGATATTACAGATGGAGTGAGAAATCGTCGTCAAATAGAACAAATGGCACATTGTGCTTTCCTTTCAACCATTGAACCAAAGAACATCAAAGATGCATGTGAAGACAGTTCATGGATTATTGCTATGCAGGAAGAACTCAATCAATTTCAACGGAATGATGTTTGGGAATTAGTTCCCAGACCACCGATCATTTAATTATTGGTACCAAATGGGTATTCAAAAATAAATTGGATGAATCTGGTCAGGTAATTAGAAACAAGGCACGATTGGTTGCACAAGGTTATAATCAAGAAGAAGGTATTGATCATGATGAAACCTATGCACCAGCTGCACGTCTTGGATCTATTAGGATGCTATTATCATTTGCATGTTTTAAAGATTTTAAGTTATTTCAAATGGATGTGAAAAGTGCTTTTTAAATGGTTTTCTTAAAGAAGAAGTGTATGTGGAACAACCTCCTGGTTTTATTCATGAAGATTTAGACAAACATGTTTTCAAATTGAAAAAGGCTTTATATGGTCTCAAACAAGCACCTCGTACTTGGTATGAAAGACTTAAAAGCTATCTTTTAAATTCTGGTTATTCAATTGGTAAAATAGATTCCACCTTATTTATTAAAAACATAAAATCTGACAAAAATATTATTCAAATATACGTTGATGATATTATTTTTGGTTCTACTAATGAATCTCTTTGTCTAGATTTTTCCAAGATTATGCAGAAAGAATTTGAGATGAGTCACATGGGTGAACTCAATTACTTCCTCGGTCTTAAAATCAAACAAATGAAGGAAGGAATCTTCATTCACCAAAGCAAGTATTCTAAAGAACTCATCAAGCGTTTTGGTTTAGAAAGTTCTGCAGAAAAACGTACTCCAATGAGTACATCTACTTCTCGACAAAGATTTAAATGGTAAGAGTATTGATCAGCGTCTTTACATAGGTATGATTGGCTCTTTACTTTATCTAACTGCTAGTAGACCAGACATTATGTTTTCAGTATGTTTATGTGCATGTTTTCAGGCAGATCCTAAGGTTTCACATCTAACTGCCGTAAAAGGATTATTAGATATATTAAGCATACTTCTGATTTTGGTTTATTTTATCCTAAGTCAAGCACATTTGATTTAATATCATATGGTGATGCAGACTTTGCTGGTTGCAAATCAGATCGTAAAAGTACCAGTGGTGTATGCCACTTTTTAGGATATGCTTTAGTTTCTTGGTTTAGCAAAAAGCAAAACTCTGTTTCATTATCTACAACCGAGGCAGAATATATTGTCGCCGGTTTATTGTGTACTCAAATTTTATGGATGAAACAAACTATTTCAGACTAAGGTATTGATTGCTCAACATGCCCTATTATGTTTAATAATACTAGTGCTATTAATCTTTCTAAAAATCATGTGCATCATTCACGTACAAAACATATTGATGTACGTCATCATTTTCTATATGATCATGTTCAGAAAGGAGACATTGTTCTAAAATTTGTCTCTACTGAACATCAAACTACTGATATTTTGACTAAACCATTAAAATAAGAGACTTTTATTAAGCTTCGAAGAAATTTGGAAATTATTAGTGAATCCGACTTATAACACATTCTTATAATATTTTTTAGAATTTTTCTAAAAAATTTTCAAAATTTTTGCTTATTTTTTAAAAATTGGTCGACCAATTCACAAATATTGGTCGTCAATTGCGTATTTTTCAATTTTTTCGGTAACTGCTTCGTCTTCCCGCCTCTCTTTTCAGTTAACAAGTTATTTCCAACGGAACCCATTCATTTTTCGAATCCGTATTTTTTTTAGTTTTCACAACTTCTTCTGCCGATTGGAAATATTCCCGTTCTAAAAACCTCACTACTTCCCATAACTAAATTATTCTCTTTCATATTTAATTCCCTTACTCACTAAGGCAACTCATCTCTTCGTTTTCCAATGCCTCATCCCATTCCCCAAAGCACCCCGTTCCTTCTTCCCCAAATCGACAGACTCGTCGACCCTCCGCCCCAAAATTTCGCCGGCGACGCCCCAAGTTCGACGGAAATTTGCCGATTTTCCTGTCGATCCCGCCGATTTTCCCCTCTCCGCCTCAAAATCCCAAGGACCACCTTTACCTAAGCTTCGTCTGACAGCTTTTCCAGCCCGATTTCGTCTCCGGCGGCCACCCAGAAATTCCAACTCCTGTAGAACCTGTCGTTCACTCCCGAGCGCCACGTCGACTTTTTTGACCATGGATTCTCCCAGATCTTCAAGCCGTTTCATGCCGCGGGCCTCGTCGCTCTCTGGTCCACATCCAATCGTACGCCGTACTTTCCGACGCGTGTTCGCGAGTTCAACGTGAATCTAGATTCCTCTAAGAAAGATGGTTTGCTCTCAATCACTACTGTCGTTAATGGTTTCCATTTTCGTCTCACAGGTCCCATGCTTTCCATGATCTTAAATCTTCCTTCAACTCACATTCATCCTCTTCCTGACGTCCTCTTTGACCCTGCAATTAAGCAACGATTATCCCCAGATTTCTGCCCTAAGTGATTCGCCAATGATCTCCTTCCCCCTGCTCATTTGATGGTAAAAATCATCTTGTTTAATTTGGCTCCAAAGATTGGTTCCTTAAATTATGTTAGTAATAAGACTGCCCGCTGTTTGTATTCTCTGATGGGTACTCTCCCTATTGACTGGGGCTCAGTTCTTCTCGAATCCTTAGCCAAACCGGAAAGAACCCACATTTTTCTGTCCTCCCTCATCACTAGAATCCTAGAGGCTTTTCAAATCCCCTTTACTGATTCAGTTCAAGTCTTCAATCCCATCGATTTCAATTCCGACACTCTTAGTCATATGCAACTTATCATCTCCGATACTTTCGCTCATGATGATGATGATGCTTCCTCCCATGAACCCTCTCCCCACACGTCTCGCCCTACTGCTGGCTCCACTTCCCGCACTCCCTGAACCCGCACTCCTAGTTCTTCCACTCATACCCGCGGTCGCATCCCTACCCGCAAGCGTTACGCTCGCTCAGGTCCTTCCCCTAGTACTCCCGATACCTCTTCTTAGGCCCCTGGTGATATTGATTTAGTTGCTGAGATACGTGCTCTTAAGCACTCTGTTACTAAGGGATTCGTTGAGATTCGCCAAGAAATGCACGATGGTTTTCAGGGCATTCAATTACATATTAGTGTCAGAGATGTTACACTGCAAGAGCATAATAGAATGATGGATGCCCTTCAGATTGCAGTCGCTTGGCTTCTGACTCATTTCGAGTCTCTACACTTACGTGTTCGTCACGCATCCTCTCAGCCCGGCCCGTCCAATCCCCCGTAGCTGTTCTTGCCGTTGGTTACTTTGGCCTAGGATTATTTTTCGCACTTCAATTGTTAGTTTTATGGTTGCTTGGTGATGGTATTTTGCTGGTTGCTTGGTGTTGATACTTTGTTGGTTATGGTTTCAAGAACTTTGCTCATGCTGTGTTTTGTAATTTTGTGATGTTACTTAGGTTCTGTCAAAATTTGGGTTGTAATTGATAATCTGTCCTTTGTTTTGGTTATATAATGTTTGGGTTATGTTCTGTACACTTTGCTTTGGATGTTCTGTTATCTCCTAGTAGTTTTGTCCTGTTAATTTGGGTATGTACCCCGGTTATACTTGGATAGTTGTTTTATAATTTGGATATGTTCTGTTCTCTGTTTGTTGCTTTTTGTTGATTATTTGTCCTTTGTTTCTGTTATGCTCTGTAGCCCTTCCCTTGGACTTCTAATATGCATTACCATTGGTTCTGTATATGGCTCAGTTGCCTAGTTAGATTATATATCAAATCTATTCTCTCTGTTACTATTTGCTATTTACATCAAAACTGATTTTGTATTCTTTGCTTCCTACATGTTATGAAGGAAGGCCTCAAATATTCATTTTTTACGTAATAATATTCTCCAATTGTAACAGATTTCGTAGCCCCATATAATGCATGTCTGCTTCAATACATGACCATAGGATATTTCCATTATATACAAGCAGCTTCGAAATTTGGTTGTCATCAACAGATATTTAATTCATTCGCATGTCTAGCATTATTCCTCTACAAGTTATAATCAATTGCCCACATATTTTTTCTACAAGTTTTAATCGGTTGGTACACAACTCCATTTGTATCAGCTAGGCATTTCGCACTCATAGCATCAAACGTGCCTATTGTGTCCTACTATGTCTGAATTATCATGTAATTTCAAAATTTTGCCACACTACTGTATAATTACTGTTTTTTCGCTATTTCAATGAAGTCCGTGGTTCTATATATGCCGCCCTTCAGACTTAAGCTTCAATCCTTGCTGGTACAAGACATAAATTCGCTCTTGTTGCTTTGCCATGTACCATTCATTATTTTAATGGCCTACTCATTTTTTCGGCCTATACACTCTATTTGGCCTACAAATATTTTTCCAGTGATGGCCAAATTTTGTTCATTTCTAACTCCCTTTTTTTGACTAACTATTATTTCCCTCTTTTTGTGGATTCCAAAGGGGGAGAATAAATTTCAGCTACTCATGGGGAGTGTTCACAAGTTCCATATATTCAGGGGGAGTATACCATATATGTTCAAATCTAAATATATATATTTACATGTTTGTCGTCATCAAAAAGGGGTAGAATGATGGAATTTCCTAATTCCACATTTCTATTCCCATATGGTTTTAATATGACAAACATATTTAGTGATACTAACTCTATCTATGCAGATACAAATACATGTTGAGTTCCACACATTCAGATATCTACATGCATATTCAAACGGATATATCATAGTTCATGAAGCTGGAAAGGCAAAGGCACCTTACATCCACGACTTGGATATATAATCACTTGATAAGGATCCCCTGCAAAGAAGCTTCTCAGATTCAGATTCAGATGCAGTCTTATCTACGACTTTTATGTAATCTATGTAAAATTTACTTTATTAGAGTTACAAAGCCTTGTGATACTATATCTTAGTCTCCTAGGTTCCATTATTCAGAATTCTACACTTTCCAATTTCGAAAATTCATACCCAGAAAATTGGCAGACCAATTTCCAAATTGGTCGATCAATTTTAAATCTTCGAATTTGACTATGGGATTTCTTGATCAAACTCCCTTGACCATGTAGATTCTGAAACTACCTTCCAACGGTCAAAATTCCTTCTCTAAATTTTGGTCGACCAATTTTATTTTTTGGTCGACCAAACACAAAACTAGCCGTTTGATGCCCAAACTTCCCAGAGCGGTTTATGACCGTTTCCCAACGCCATTAATACTTCTCAACCGTTCCTAAACACTATATATAAAGGGGTAGACCCTCTCTTTCACGACACACACTTTTCTCTTCTTTACTTTCATTTTTGTTGAAATCAAGCCTCTGATTTTCTTAAGCATTCAGCCATTAGTTGTTCTTTTCTTATTTGTAAGAAGAAATCATTAGATTTCTCTCTTTGTTTAAGAACGGAAGAACTTGGATTTCAACACTTTTTGGAAAAGTTGTTCTTTTCTTATTTGTAAGAAGAAATCATTAGATTTCTCTCTTCGTTTAAGAATGGAAGAACTTCAATTGCGTTTCACCATTTCATATCTTGAAACATTGAAGTTTCTCTTTTAAACACCATCCTTTGAATTCATATTACATATTCATTACAAGGCTATAAGATGTTTATTTTCTTTTATTTCATTACAAATTTATTTGTATCTCTTGGAAATAGATTGTACAAAGTTTGGAACACTGGAGGTGTTGCCATTTTTGTAAAGTTGGTGCTTGTGGGGCAAGTGATTATAGTGGATTGAAAATCTCTACTGGGAGTATAGGACTGGACTAGTATCAAGAGGATCCGAACCAGGGTACATCTCTGTGTTTGCGATTGATTTATTTTCAATACTTGTCATTTCATTTCTGTGCCATCTTGGCAAATATCAGTAACATTTTATTTGCAACAGTTTTTATTACATACACTATTCACTCACCCTCTAGTGTATTGATCCATACAGGCTAAAATTACAAGGAGGAGATCGTCCGAGGAAGTGAGGGAGAGGGATGCAAAAGAGGATGAGGTCGAGAGGAGGAGGCGGGGGATGTAGAGGGGATCAGAAGGGGCTGGGGAAGAGGAGGATGGGGATTAGGATGGGGGCGGATGAGGGGGGTGTGTGTGGAGGTTGGAGGAGGGGCTGGGGAGGTCGGAGGTGGGGCTGGGGATGTTTTGGGGGTGCAGAGGAAGCTGGGGAAGAGGTAAAGTCCACGACGGTGGAATAAAATGGTGGTTATATGTGCAGGGCAAGAGAGAAAAATGTTTGAGAATGTTTGAATGGCAAACCTGTTAATAAGTGGTATGTTCGCGTGATTAAAACGGTGGTTTTGCAAAAGGAATTCTTATTTGCACAGACCCTTTTGCTGAGTTCACAGTGTTAGTTATTGGTGTTTTAGACCAATATTATTTTGATGATGATGACAACATTATGTTGTTGCTAATGACTCTCAATGTTTTAGTCTCATGTTTAACAATTGAAGCATTTCATCTTAGAGACTAAATGCTTGATGCAAGGATGGACATCAAGTGGAGCATTACCAAAGTTTGGAACTTGATGAAGGGAAGCTCATCAAGTGGTGCCAAAGCTTGGAAGATGATAGAGAGATCAAGGCTACTCAAGCTTGAATGCTTAGATTCTAGTAGAAGCAAATTGTAATCCATGTAATATTTTATTACTTGATTTTCTCGTTTTGATTCTAGGACTTTGTAATGCCTTGATTAGATGGTCTTTCATTCATGCACATACATCAACCATCTTAGTGAACCTTAGGATCATTATCGAATCCAATCCTATAGGTTCCCCATGCCAAAAACTCGAATTGGAGTTTCTGACTTTCAATCAGGTGCCTACTGAAGGAAGGACAGTCGACTGGTAATCACCAGGCGGCTAGCCAGTCTTCTACATGCGGCTGATCTGCACAGCTCAAGTCAATATTTTCTTGACTCTTACTTGAGCTTTTGGTGCAGGCGACTGAAGTAAAACAGTCAGGCGTCGACCAACCATCAGGCGCCTGAACATTGTTCTGTAGTCGCCTGTGTGCCGAAGTGCGCAACTTGTCAATTATGTGCTTCACTCCATCTTATGTGTCAGGCGACTGATGTAGAGTTTACAATCGTCTATCAATCATCAGTCGCCTTGACTTTGATCATCAGTCGACTGAATGCACAAGTATGTAAGTTGACATTTCTCAGCTCCATCTCATCCCATGTGACAGTCGCCTGACGAAGTCTTTACAGGTGCCTGTACAGTTGTACATGCGCCTGGGTAGTCTTCTACAATCGCCTGTCCGGGCTCAGATTATAGCCATTTGGAAAATCTAACCGTTGATCAGGCACCTGACTCTTCTTCAGCAGTTGCCTGTCTATGACGATTTCAGCCAAAATAGAGCCGTTGCAGATTTGTCTATTTGGGCTTTTTGCTTGTTTTTATGGGGTTTTTGTGGCTTCCTATATATAGGAGAGGGGTTAGTTCTATTAGAACTCTTGACACATATTGAATATCATAGAGAATCAATAAGCCACTCCTAATTCTCTCATTTCCCTCTCATGAGCACATTCCTCTTTAGGCACTGAAGCTGGCTCAAGGGAAATCCTCCAAGTGCAATCAAGCTCATCTCGATACTTGGAGATCCTCTTTCATGCTTTGCATTTATTATTGTGTAAGTTCATCTCATCAAGGCATAGGTAAGAGTCTATTTGTTTCATCTTTTACTTGAAACCCTAACTCTCTGTGTGGGAGTTAGTTACTCTCTTTGTGGAAGTTTAACCCTTGTGTAGGGTTGGTTGAGTCCTAGTGTAGGACAACCCTGATTCTCTGTGTAGGAGTTAGTTTCTCTCTGTGTGGGAGTTTGACCCTTGTGTAAGGTTGGCTGAGTCCTTGTAAAGGACAAATCCCTTGTGTAGGGTATCCCTTGTGTAGGGATTCTATTCACTACCTTGTGTAGTATCATAGTGAATATTGGTGTGGCTGGATGTACCCAAGTTGGGAAAACATCGTAAAATCTCTTGTGTTTGCATTTGCTTGATTGTGTGAATTTTTTCCTCTTGCATTTATAATTCCGCATTTGCAAGTTTAATTTTTAATTGCAAGATTATTGATATTACTCTATTCACCCCCTAGAGTATTTGTTGTTAATATTGCAAGGTAGACGGTCCTTTAAAATTGGTATCAGAGCGAGGTTGAAGCATACAAACAACGATGGCATTCAACGCTTCATCCATGTCTCAAGAAGAAGGTCTACCGCTCTTCAACGGAACGAACTATCCAAGGAGAAGAAAGATGATTAATCACCTCAAGAAGAATAATCTCTTGGATGTGGTGACTTCGGATGTCTCAGATTCAAATTTCATGATGGACGTCCATGCCAAAACGGATTTAAGCATCTCCACTTAGGATCAGGAAAAATCATGAAATTGGAGGCTTGGAGATGGCACACGTATTGTGGAGTTACCTTGAGGCCAACTACACCGAAGGTGATAGGATTGAGCCAAGCAATAATGAGGTATCTCATACTCAATATACTACTGAGCTTAATAATATTAGTGATAAAAATTCTTTGATTGCTCATAAGTATAGTGCATATTCTTTTCATGATGAATCTCATGATTGCACTTCTTTGCATGCTTCTCATATTGCTATGATTAAATCTTTGCATGCCGAGAAAGAAGTTTTTCTTTCTCAAATTCGTGAGTTACGTGATGAAAATGCTTCATTTAAACGTACTCACAATTTCGATTGCGACGCTTTGAAAAATGAGACAATGGCTCTCAAATCTCAATGTCTTGAGCGTAGCTCATGTCTATCCACTAGGGATGACGGCATTTCTTCTCTTTTGAAGAAATGTGAGTTATTGTCCTTGAGAGTCTCAACTTGAGTAAGGACAAGGCTTTGGAAACTTCAACTTTGAAGGTGACCAAACCAAGCTCTACCTCTAGAAGCACCCAAAACAAATTTTGTGGGGGAGAGCTTTCTAAAAGGTGTGTCACAATCAAGTCTTCTTTTGGCCAAACACCAACTTCGACTAATAAGCCAAAGAAGAATCATGCATATATGTACACTTCAGTGCATAAGAAGCCTATTCAAAAACTTATTAGTGTGAATGCTTCTTCATATGTCGATATGCATGATAATTCTACTCATAGGAATAATTTAGATTGCTTGTATGCTAGAATTAAAGACAATCTTTTGCATGCTTCATATGTTCATATGCATGGTAGAAATGCTTGTGTGAAAGCTTCTAATGCTAAATTGTATGTTTCACACACGGGACATGCCAATGTTTATGTTCCACCTCATAAGCGTGCACCCTCACCTCCTACTCATTCCTTAATTAAACATCTTCTTAAGAATCCTAAATCACTTTCTTTATGGATTCCTAAGAATGTTTCTAGGCTTGATATGAATTCAATATAGATTCATATGTTCGAAATGTTATATTTTCATATGACTATATACAGAAACCAAACTCCACTTTTGTTTGGTCTCCACCTTGCTAACTCACTCACATTGTTATTCATTACTTGGGTACCATACTTGTATGTTTACTTTTTGTACCCATGTTTATGTGAGTGTGTTCCTTACTCCCAAGTTTTCATGTTTTGTATGTTTATTGAGGAGTATGAAATTTTTTCTTGCTAGCATTAGTTTTTCCATTCGTATGTCACATTGAATGTCATTCTCATTTTGTTTGTGCTTATGAGGTGATTACATTAGGAAATCAAACTCTTCTTGGGTTTGGTTCCCTAATGCTTAGGGCTCTCACACATGTGCATATTGCATGTGTATTTTGCTTTAATGATTATTCTTGAGCATACCCATTGATTGTGTGTGATTTTTCATGATTTTGAACATATTTTCAAACTATTTTTTCATGATAACGGGTCCTTGGGGATTTCATTGTCATACATGTATTTGTTGATCCATGTGTATGACAATGGGGGAGTTAGTATGTTATTCATGTTTAAAAGTATTTTAAAACATATTTTAACTCTTATTTTGGGTTATTTTTTAGATCGTTCTTACATTATTTACAATTGGTTATTATGGTCTCAAACTCAACCCATTGATATTGCCAACATTTTTCATGTTATATTTTCTCTTGGCGATATCATTTGTATCAATGATGCTTGATTCTTCTATATCCATGCATATACAATTTAGGCACATGGCTCCAATTATTTCTTTCAATTGGTAAAGAATTTTATAATTGATATTAGATTATAGAAGTCAACATTTTGACCTTTTGTATGATCTAGGAGGAGCATGGGATAGTAATTGATACACACTTAAGTTTACAATTACGTATCAAACATCTCTTAATCTCTTGTTTTATTTGTCACATTTTTAGATAGATTCAATGTCAAGTGTTATTACTTGTATATTGTGTCTGCATTTTTGACAATGACAAAGGGAGAGAGAGATATGGATTATGTACATCATCCACATTCATTTATGGAGCGAGAGAGATATATATATATGGTTTATATAATCCTTACCTATAATATGTCACAATTGATTTGAAGCTTTGTTGGTTTATTTATCTTCAATTGGTGCATATAAGTAGGGGGAGCTCATTAGCATTGCGATTTATTTGTTTACGTTTTACATAATGTATATCATCATCAAAAGTGGGAGATTGTTAGGTATTGGTGTTTTAGACCAATATCGTTTTGATGATGATCACAACATTATGTTGTTGCTAATGACTCTCAATGTTTTAGTCTCATGTTAATAATTGAAGCATTTCATCTTGGAGACTAAATGCTTGGTGCAAGGATGGACATGAAGTGGAGCATTGCCAAAGCTTGGAACTCGATGAAGGGAAGCTCATCAAGTGGTGCCAACGTTTGGAAGTTGATAGAGAGATCAAGGCTACTCATGCTTGAAGGCTTAGACTCTAGGAGAAGCAAATTGTAATTCATGTAATATTCTATTACTTGCTTTTCTCTTTTTGAGTCTAAGACTTTGTAATGCCTTGATTAGATGGTCTTTCATTCATGCACATGCATCAACCATCTTAGTGAACCTTAGGATCATTATAGAATCCAACCCAATAGGTTCTCAATGCACATGCTCGAGGTGTAGAGTTCTTGAGGATAGATATGTGTGGTTGGATGGATATGTAGATATGAGTATGTGGCTATGTGTGTGTAGCTCTACAGGTATTGTAACCATATTGTCGAGAATGTCTGTGTAATATATTCTTGTGTGTATCTGTAGCTGTATATATATGTAGACTATTATTCTAAATACTGGTATGATTATGTGACTGAATGTTTGTATCTTAAAGGAATATGTTAGTATTTGGTTGAACATGTAGTGTGTATTTATATGTGGTGTGTGTTTTATATATAGTGAGTAGACCCCATGTGTGGATCTCTGTGTCCCACTTATGTATGAGTAGGTACACACCTGGTATATTAGTATATTATGTTTGTCAGTTCACTATATATGCATATGTGGTGATATAGTGATATGTATATAGTTATATGTATGATTATAAGAGTTATGCTTATACGTGTGTGTGTGTGTGGATAGCTATATCATTAGGTGGATAAATGTGTGTATTAGAATTGGTGTATGGCTATCTACTAGGGGTGTATACATTTTGGATGTACTTGTCTCTGTTTGTATTTGAATGCGAATAAGGTTATGTGCATGTAGGGTGTTATACACATATGATAGGTGTACTTATAGTGGGATGCAGATATCTGATTGCATGATCTGTATATTAGCGTGTATGGGGTGGTACCAATGCACAAATAAATGTATGCTTAATTATATGTATCTGTATACATAACATGGATGTGTGTGCCTTATGAATAGTGTGGATATAAGGTTGTATTGTATTGCATGCCTACTTGGTGATGTATATTTGTTTGTTTGTATGCATACTAGGAGGCATACTTGGCGGTATGCTCATAACTATATATAGATGAGTACATATAGTATGTTGTGTATGTTTTACGTAGATATGAGGTAAATGTGTAATAGTGTAAACATGAGTATGTATGTAAATATGTATACATATATGATTATCTGTATGTGTGTGCCTATTTAATATAAGTGTATTATCTTTATTTGCATATCTGCCTTATGGTGCATATTTAGGTGGTATGAGTGTGTATGCACGTCTCTCTGATTGTGAGGTGATCTATGTATATATATTAGATCTGTTTGTGTGGACATTATATTGTGTTGTGTGTACGGGTGTTGTCAATGGGTATTGTATATCATGTATGATAAGCATAATGGTACGCATATATTTTGATGTAGATCCATATGTAGAGATGAATGTATTATCATGTATCTATGGTTGCATATATTGTAATGTGTATGTTGTGTGTTGTTATGTGCAGGTATTGTTGTGTCAAGGGGTGTTGTATATAGATATTATAGTGTATATTGTGTAGCTAGTATATGGTGGTGTGCATCTGTGTATTTGAGTATATGCATGATGATCCTTGTATTAGGTACTGGATGTGTGTATGCCAAGATTATGTGCATATTTCCTCTACTAGCCTACCTAGATATGTAGGTATGAGTGTCTAAATATGTGATTCATATTAACTGGTGCACTTGTATGGCTATCTGGATATACATATGTTTTTGGATGGGTGTGCCTATTGGAATAGTATGCACATATGGATGTTGATGTGGATATATGGGCGTATGTTTATGTGTGTGCTTATGTGTAAGAATATGTGTACGAATCATGTGTGTGTATGTTTGTATATGTGTCTGGAGTTAATATATGTACTAGCTTAGGTGTAATGGTATGTGCGCAGCTAAGCTATACTCAGGTGTCTATTTGTATGTATTTAGTGTGTATGTAAGTTCGTATGGGATATGTACTTGTATGGTTTGTGTAATATCTATATTGGGTGTATGGATGTGTATCTATTTGTGCAATGTGTGCATGTTTGTTTCCTATTGGGTATATTATGTATTCTATTGTTGTGTAGTGAATACCGAGTGAGTATGTATTTATGTCCACTGACATGTAGCATATGTGTATGCGTGTGATACGTGGAAGTGATGCATAGTTGTGAGTGGTGATACATGTTTGTGTGGTGCTATATGGAGATAAGGGTATTCCTATGTGTATAACTAGTTAGTTATATACACATATCGTGTTGTGTGGTGTATGTCTTATGTGGTATGACTAATTGAGAATGTATATTGGTGTGCGTATATTGATGTAAGTAATTGTGTCTTATGTCATAGATGCATAAGTGTTGTATGCATAGATTGGTGTTAGGCTATCTTTGTATACATATATGGATATGTGGATATATTTGTATAATAGCTCACGTGAATAGTGCATGTATGTATATCTATGTGTGTGTTGGATATGGACGACATGAATACACCCATGAGGGGATGTATTAGGGTATACGGACCTCAGATGTCGTGTGCACGAAAGCGTGCGCGGAGGAAACCTTTTCTCGTGTGAAAAGGACCACTCGATAAGTGAAAAAAGCCACTCGATAAGTGGAAAAAGCCACTCGATAAGTGGAAAAAGTCACTTTATAAGTGCATAAAGGCACTCGATAAGTGAATGAAGAAGAGGATAAGTAAAAGGGCTAATATAGGCTAATAAGCTTATAAATGGTTATTTCCTACAATAACTACCCCTAAAGCCTATAAATAGGACCCAAGGGTATGCCTTTTACACCATTCTATTCATGCCATAAGTTTGCATAAGGCAACTTATGTTCTTTTTCTTCTCCCTTCCATTAAAATCCTCTTCTAAATAGAGATTTAGGCGGTGAAACTCTGCTTCGATCCTCCATGACGAAGTACCGATCATTGTGGCGAATCCGAGGGTGAAGTTCAGAGACTACGGTGCCGCATACGCAAGCGTAAGTCTACTTTATTCGATCCTAACGTCGTTGTTTTGACAGGATCCTACATTGGTATCAAAGCCATACGGGTTCACCCCGGTCAAACCGTCGCCCCGTTGAACCGATGAACGAGGCGTGGTCTTTTTCACGAATGGGTATCCTACCATTATGGATATGGTAGGAACGCTTCGTGACGGAGAGAATGCAGCAGTTGTTCTTTTCATGTTAGGGTCTTCTGTCATTACGGATATGGCAGGAACTCTCCGTGACGGGAAGAACCGACCGTTCATATCGCCAAACTCGCACTCTTCATGGATGCTGAGTCTCCATTCAAAAGGGAATGGGCGCTCTCTTCATGTGGAGCGTGTAGTTTATGAACTTTAAAGTATGTTATTTTTTTTATTTTGGCACATGGCCATTGAAGGATAACTACTTTCTCGACGAACGGGTGCTTCATCGGAGAAGAAGGTGGTGGTTATTCTCATCGGAGAAGATGAAATTTGGTGCATGATCACCATGGCCAAATAGGCTATGAAGGCAATGCACCCCCCTACCCATGTGGAGGGGGTTGGCTACGGCCAATAACCACCACGGCCACCCCTCCGACGGGGATGAGTGGCTAACCCCATAAAAGGGGGTGGCCGGCCATGGCCATATGGGCCATGGCCGGCCCCGGCCAGGGCCTGGCCGGCTCTGGCCGGCCAGGGGCAGGGGGCCCTGGCCAGGCCGGCCTCGGCCAGGGCCAAAGGGCCCTGGCCGCAGCCTGGCCAGGGCCAGAGGGCCCTGGCCCGGCCAGGGCCCTGCCGGCCCTGGCAGAGGCCAGGGCCAGCGCCCTGGCCTCAGGCCAGGGCCTGGCCGACCCTGGCCAGGGGCCAGGGCCCTGCCGTCCCTGGCAGAGGCCAGGGCCAGGCATTGGCCGGCCCTGGCCGGCCTCGGCCAGGGTAGAGGCCCTGGCCGGGGGGGCCAGGGCCCCTGGCCGGCCAGTGAGGGACTTTTGGCCGGCATTGGCCCGCCTCGGCCAGTGCCGAGCCCCGGTTGACCGTATTTTTTTGGGGGGGCTTGCATGAATGTGACATGCTTGGCTAGCCCATACGGGGCCGACGGCAGTCGTCTGCGGCAATATTCTCCTATAGAGGGGAGAGCCCATACGGAGCCGGCGACGATGACTTGCAGAAAAATCCCCAAAAGGGGAATCTGGCCTTGGCACGACTACGGCTCGTCCCGACAATGGCCAGAGATTACCGTATATTTCGTTAGTATCATAAGGGTACTAAGTTGAAATATCGCTTTTTGCATTTGAAAAATACGCTTTCAAAATACTGCAAAATACGTTTGCAAAATATTTTTTTTGAAAAATACGTTTTCAAAAACGCTTTTCCGCTGCAAAGTACTATAAGAGTACTATCGTTTGATAAGTGAGGGGGAAATATTGAAAGTTGTTCTAGATGGTGATTGGAATCATAGAGACCTTTCCGATTCTAGAGCAACATCTTCAATATTTTTCGAAAGTAACTTATCAAATATAATAATATCATTCCAAGTGGGATTTGTTTTTCCAAGTGGGAGTGATATTAAACTAGTCTGAAATTTCACATTCGATTGATTCAGTATCTCAATGGATCATGATTCGACCAGTGGTCTTTTGGACTAGTTTGTGGGACACCTCAGCTCTGTCTGGGGGTAGTGAACCATGACCTAGCCATTTCCCTGGTCGGTCCGCTGGCCGAGACTAATGAATCATGAAAATGTATGATGACTATGTGTATAAGAATTTTATGCAATGATTTTTGATCGAACCTTCGGTTTTTGTGTCTTTTGCAGCATTTTAAAAGTAAAATGTCTTCAGCTTCAAAGAATATCGTCGCTGAGTTAAACAGAGGTGAAAAACTCAACGGCGATAATTACAAACTATGGTCCATCAAGATACAATACGTTCTAGAGGAGCAAGAAGTGCTCGAAACTCTAAAGAACGTAATGATTGAACCCGAGTTGGGCACTACGGCCCAACACAGACGAGACAAGGAAGCTTTTGATGCTTGGTCTCGGAAGAACAAGATAGCCCGCATTATGTTATTGAGTAGTATGGCCGATGACATAATGCGCATCTTCCGAGAACATGACTTAGCCATGGACATATGGTCCAAGCTTGAGGAGAAGTTTGGTGGCACATCGGTGTCTAAACTCCGCGCCTTAACTATAAGATTTGATTCATACAAGAAACGTCCAGATCATTCCATGGGGAAACATCTGTGACATATGGCGAATCTTATCTCAGAGTTAAAGGATGCAGGTCATGTGCTCACTGATGAGCAACAAATCCAAGCAGTCATACGTTCCCTACCAAATGGGTGGGACCAAATGAAGATGCATCTCACTCACAATGAGAGCATCAAGAACTTCAGCGACGTTTCTAAGCACCTCGAGTTAGAGGAAGAGGGGCTTGCGGCCGCCAAGCCAAGTGCAGAAGTGCACATGGTTGCTAGTTCCTCACACGGGAGAAAGAAATGGAAAGATCGTTCGAAGTTTACTAACGAACGTAATAAGCAACCTGAGTCTACCAAGAAACCCAAACATAAGGGTGGACACAAGAAATGGCACAAGAAGAAAGACTTGAAGAAGATCAAGTGCTTCAAGTGCAACAAGCTCGGTCACTATGCTCGTTCGTGTACGAGTGGAAGCGACGAGGTAACTTGTAATACTAGTTACATATGTGTTTCTAGTTCAATATTTCTTGTAGAATCTAATCCATTTTGGATAATTGATTCAGGTGCCACCGACCACATAGCAAGGGACAGACGGTCCTTCGTGGAGTATCACCGGATACCCCAAGGAACGAAGTGGATCTATGTAGGAAACAACACACGTGTTGAAGTGAAAGGCGTTGGGACTTGCAAGCTAGTCTTGGACAACGGCCGCACTCTCCTACTTCATGATGTTTTCTTCGCTCCAGATATTCGAAGGAATATAATATCTGTGGTCGTGTTAATGGGTCTTGGGTATAGCTGGTTTTTTCATAATTGTAAAGTGGACTTGTTTTGTAATAATTCCTTAATTGGCACTGGGTATGTATTCAAAGGATTTATTGTATTAAATACAATGTATGACTCTTCATTTTTTTAATGAAAAATTCCTTGTTACAAATTCTTCGACTTATGAGTCTGATATAATTTGTTGGCACGCAAGGCTTGGTCATATTGGACCAACACGAATGGATAGACTTGCCAAAAGTGGCCTTCTAACCAATGTTTCAAAGGTCGAAATGTCGACTTGCGAACATTGCCTTGTGGGGAAATCTTGTCGCAAGCCGTTTGGAACCGGCACAAAGGCCGAGGTTCCATTACAGCTCATCCATTCGGACATATGTGGTCCGATGAATGTCAAGACAAGACGCGGGAAGTCCTATTTCATCACTTTTATTGATGATTTCACCCGATTCGGACATATCTATTTGATATCCCACAAAAGTGAAGCATTAACCTGCTTTAAAAACTATATGAGTTTAGTGGAGAATCAATTAGATCGCAAGATTAAGGTCTTGCGAACCGATAGGGGCGGTGAATATTAATCAACAAGTTTTAAGGAACTTTGTGATGAAAAGGGCATAGTACATCAGGTAACTATACCTTATACTCCTCAACAAAATGGTGTTGCTGAAAGGAGGAATAGGACTTTAATGGAAATAGTCCGTTCAATAATGGTGCAAGCTAACGTGCCAATCACCTTTTGGGGTGATGCATTATTGATGGCCGCTTTCATCTTGAACCGCGTACCCTCGAAATCAGTTAGCTCCACTCCTTACGAGTTGTGGAACCAAAGGTCTCCTGACTTAAACATTTTAAAACCTTGGGGATGTGCATCCTACGCACATATTTCCTCCCATAACTATGGCAAACTTGGGCCACGAGGAAGGAAATGTATCTTTATACGATACGCAGAAAACTCCAAAGGTTATGTTTTCATTGGTCAGGAAGACAATGGGGGTCTAATTGAATTTGAGTCGAGGGATGTCACTTTCTTGGAAAACGAGTTTCCAAGACAGGGTGAGATAAGTCAGGACTTATCTCTATTTGAGATTAATAATCAAGAAGGATTACCTCATTCGAGTGGGAGAATTCTTAGTGAAGACGAAAATACGTTTCAAACTTCACCAATGGATGATACGAATGACGCAAATCCTATTCCATACGGGAATAATGATCCAAGAGGGAGCATTTCTAACGACATTCCAAGTGGGATTGATATTAGAATTGATCTAAATTCGAGTCAACAAGGACTTGAAGAATCTCAAATACGACGTAGTAGTCGTACAAGGTTGGCTCCTCTAAGATTTGAGGATGAATTTCCGCAAACCTTTATGACTTTACTACAAGATGATGACGAGCCTGCTACTTTCAAACAGGCCGTATCATGCCCTGCGAAAGACAAATGGATGGAAGCGATGAAGGAAGAGTTGGAATCCATGAAAGTTAACCAAGTCTGGGACTTAGTTGACTTACCCAGAGGACGTAGAGCTATTGGGAACAAATGGGTTCTCAAGATCAAGCATAAGGCTGATGGCTCTATTGACAGATATAAAGCTCGCCTTGTCGCGAAAGGTTTTACGCAACAGGAAGGGATAGACTACGAAGAGACCTTCTCACCTGTTGTCCGTTTTACCTCGATTCACCTGATTCTGGCTGTGGTAGCTTGCTTAGACCTCGAATTACATCAGATGGATGTAAAGACTGCCTTTCTCAATGGAGAATTGGACGAGGAGATCTATATGGAACAACCAACAGGGTTTGTAAAAGAAGGAAACGAACATAAGGTTTGTAAACTTCGTAAGTCCATATATGGTCTTAAATAATCCTCGAGGCAATGGTATATACGATTTCAAGAAGTTGTCTTATCAAATGGTTTTTCCCTGCTTGATGAAGATAACTGTGTATATAACAAGAGGATTAAAAGCAAGTATGTTATTATGTCTCTATATGTAGATGACATTTTAATAGCCGGAAATGACAAGGGCTTTGTGATGGATATCAAGGCTTGGCTTTCATCAGTTTTTGAGATGAAAGACATGGGACAAGCCGCATATATCCTTGGAGTTAAGATTTCAAGGAATCGTTCGAAGAAACTTCTTTCTCTTTCACAAGAGACTTATATAAAGAAGGTTCTAGAACGTTTTAATATGCAGGACTGCAAGTCCATTGATACTCCTATAAGCAAGTGCCACAATTTATGTCTGAAATCGTGTCCAAAGAACCAAAAGGAAAAGGAAATTATGGAAAAAGTTCCATATTCCAGTGCAGTTGGTAGTCTTATGTACGCTATGATGTGTACAAAACCGGACATCTGTTTTGCCGTTGGAATGGTAAGTCATTACTAATCCAATCCAGGGCAAGTACACTGGAAAGCAGTTAAGAGGATATTGTGGTATCTTAAGGGAACTGCGGACTATGCTTTATGCTATCAAGGAAATGCCTTGAGGCTCGAAGGCTACACTAATGCTGATTGGGCGGGTGATCTCGATGAGCGACGATCGACCTCAGGATATATTTTTCTACTCGGATCTGGTGCAATATCCTGGAGTAGCAAGAAACAATCCTGCATCACACTTTCAACTATGGAAGCCTAGTTTGTAGCATTTAGCATGGCAGTCCAAGAGGCTGTTTGGCTTAGGAAGTTCTTAGACATGTTAATTGATGCAAGTGACTCAGGTGCTGTACCTATACACAGCGACAGTCAAGCATCTATAGCCTATGTCAAAGATCCTAAATTCCATTGTAAGACCAAACACATAGATATCCGCTACAAATTTGCAAAAGACTATGATAAGACCAAGAAGGTAGACATAAGGTACATATCTACGCATGAGATGATAGCGGATCCGCTTATGAAGGCAATCCCCAGAGATGTGTTTTACAAACACTTATCATCTCAAGGATTGCGTAAGAGCTGAGTTGTACCAATGTAAATTCCCATGTCTGTAAATGATCAAATTTAATAAAAGACTAAGTTCTTTTCGACATTACATATGAATTCTTTAAGAAATGTTTGTGTACATTTTTGAAATCTCAGCTATACTTTCTAGTATGTCGGACAGATTAAGGTTGGCTCTCTCACATGAGCAACCGCCTTTATTCTATCAGACGGATAAAATAAAGATGAGACCTGTTTAAAGTCAAAATCGTCAGACGGACGATTTAGAGTCATGACTTAAACAAAATGGTTGTATGAAAGATCTGCATCATATGGATGCTTACAAAAGATCTAAGAGGATTCTTAAATCCCATCTGTCTTATGCGGGATGTGGGTCCAGAAGATTATTTGAGTAGTAAAAGGGACTCAAAATCAGACATTATGGTGTCTGATCATCATCCTTACAACATCATTAAGACATACGCTCCCTGGGAAAGGAGTGATGTTGTAATACGTATTCATACTACGTATGCATTTTGACCATTGGGTTAGAATAGTAATTGTGTTTACTATTATGTGAGACCCAAAGACCACATGGGTCTTAACTTATAACCCTTATGGACTCTAATTGGTTCCTTTAGATTTGACCGGGTGATTGCTATCTTAGCATGTTGCTTATGGACTATGGTCAATTCGGTCCGGCGGGGCATGTTAGAAAAGCAAGTCAAGTCAAGATCGAAAGGATCGCAAGAAGAGGAAGATTAATTTCATATTCACATTTGGACTTTAAAGATTCAAAGCTGGCCAGCCAATTGTAATCCAGATGGGATTCAATTGTTGAATATAAAGTATAAGAAATGTGAAGAAATAATCTAGGGTAAAGCATGCGTTGATCTACTCAACTTTGCACCTCGAGGGGTGTTGTGTATCTCTAACAAGTGCACAACAGCAGATTCTATGCGCATGACGGTCACACGGCCTATTTCTCGGTATGATAAACATAAGAGTTAAAGGAAAAGATGTTTCCTTACAATCCCCTCAAGTGTGAGTGGGAGATGTTGGATATGGACGACATGAATACACCCACGAGGGGATGTATGAGGGTATACGGACCTCAGATGTCGCGTGCACGAAAGCGTGCGCAGAGGGAACCTTTTCTCGTGTGAAAAGGACCACTCGATAAGTGGAAAAAGCCACTCGATAAGTGGAAAAAGTCACTTTATAAGTGCATAAAGGCACTCGATAAGTGAATGAAGAAGAGGATAATTAAAAGGGCTAATATAGGCTAATAAGCTTATAAATGGTTATTTCCTACAATAACTACCCCTAAAGCCTATAAATAGGACCCAAGGGTATGCCTTTTACACCATTCTATTCATGCCATAAGTTTGCATAAGGCAACTTATGTTCTTCTTCTCCCTTCCATTAAAATCCTCTTCTAAATAGAGATTTAGGCGGTGAAACGCTGCTTCGATCCTCCGTGACGAAGTACCGACCGTTGTAGCGAATCCGAGGGTGAAGTTCAGAGACTACGGTGCCGCATACGCAAGCGTAAGTCTACGTTATTCGATCCTAACTTCGTTGTTTTGACAGGATCCTACAGTGTGTACTCATGAATATGTATGTATAAGTGTTCATATTTGTGTATATACCTAGGTATCTAAGTGATTGTATCTATGATATGCCTTATATATACATTTGGATACATGATGATATACTTGGATGACTATATGGTGGGTTACTTATAAGCCTACATATGTGTAGCATGCATGGATCTTGTAAGTTGGGATATGCCTCCTTATGTCTTGATCTTGTCCTATATTATGTTCTCGTGTACGTATACATGAGGTAGGGTGACGTTTAGTATCTCGATCGACCCAACCTTCAGTTTGACCAGTTACCTAGAAAGTCCGATGACGGACTTTGTTTTAAGATGGGTAGGATGTAATGCCCATGTGTGAGTTATACGTGTGTTGTACTATCTATGTGTGTATACGTGTATGTATATTGGGTATATTTGTATGTACTTATACATGGATGTGTGTATGTGTATGCATTGGATAGGTGTGTGTAGGTATGTGCATGGTACATGTATACATGTATGTGCACATATAAGGAGTATGCATTGGATGGGGGTGTACATGTATGAATATGCATGGGTGTGTAGGAAGGGCCTATCAGAAAAAGGTTAGCATGATGACGGGTTTTGTGTAATTTGCACAAGGGCTTATAAATAAGTGCAAGAGTAAGAGGGGGCTTTTGCAAATTTAAATTTTAGTAATACTCAAATGAAGTCTTAAGAGGGAAGAAAAAAAAGACAACGAAAAGAAGAGTGTAGAATTTCTAGAACGCCCTCTCTCCTTATCCCTTCTTTTCATTCTTTTTCCTCTCTTTTTACATTATTTTTCTTTTCTTTTCCTATTCATTTTTGTTTTTCCCCTTCCCCTAGTTTTTCCCCTAATTTCTAAGGTGAAGTACCTCATTTTCCTCCTACTTAGAGCCATGATGCAACCTCGTAACTAGTGGAAGAGATTTGGAACTAAAAAGAGAGGAAATCATGAAGAAAGGAGGTGTTTTTTGGAGGCTTGAAGCAAGATTGTGTCTTGTTGAGTTTGGAGCTTTAAGGGGAGTTGTTCATGGAGCCAAAGTTGGTTTTTAAGAGGATGATATGAAGCATCTTGAGGTAGGAATCCCTCTCCATTCTCAATTGTTGCTTGCATATAGTGTAGTTAAATGTAGAGGTGTTGCAATTCTGTTTTTTGATTTCCTGCAAACTGACCTCTTGTTAAACTATGAATAACTCTAAATATAGATCAAAGGAAAATCTGGAAAAAATATATTCATGTAGATCACGAAATTCTACCCCAGAATCATATATAATTTGACATATGTTCAGTTCAGTAATTAGGGATAAAAATTCTATCTTTGCAATTTGTCTGATTTCTATCCAGTCTGGACACAGTTTGGCAAATAGAGCGCAGTCCCTGCACACTCCATAAAAAATTGGTATTCTTGGTCTCGTTGTAAAGATAACAATCTGTTATACAACTTTTTCCTAGGCCATGTTTTCGAGATTCTAACTGCAGCATGACATAAAATAGCAATTATTACAGCTCTTAGAATCTGTCTGAAAAAAAATTTTGATAGGTCTCACCAACCAATTCACCATAAATCACCTAGTTCATATCTCTGCATGAAATTTTATATGTGAATCCAGCACTACCATATCTACAAGTTACAATGGGAGGAAAATTTATGTTTAGTTCAAAAGTTTGGAGAAAATAGCCTCTGAAGCTGACTGTTCTGCTGTTTTCAGAAAACCAGAGTTGCAAATGATTGGAAGTTAGCTATTGTTATGGATTTCTATGACTTCCTCCTCCCAAATTATGAATGTCTTATTTTTAAGCTTATGTTTATGGCCTTTCTTATCTCATGCTTGCTACTATTACTTCTCTTTATTCATGTTCACATGGTATTATGAACTTACATGGGTTGCTTTAATGTTGAGGTTGTACTTGATGTTGAAGTCATTGTTGGCCTTGAAATGGAACATTGATGAGGAAGCATATGTTGGGGTGTGAAAGAAAATGTTTTGGTGGATACATTATGGAAGTTGTTGTTGTGGTTGGGATGTTGTTACTTGATGTTGGTTTTGAGATTATTATTGTTGTCGTTTCATGATAATGTGAAAGTGTTTCTTTATTGTAAATGCTTACTCCTCCACAAAGGAGGGTGACACAGGGTGTGGGAGCCCTGGGAGGTACATAGATATCAGGACTGGACTTGGTAGGTATACCCCAGTGTGAGTGCTCCACTGGCAGAATTTGATGAGATATGTGAGGCCTACAGGGTAATGTACCGAGTGATGATGTGTGGTGATTCTATCTCACTCCCACTAGAGAGACGGGGGAGTTCGAGAGGCCCTGTTAAAATTCATTAGTGCTCGCGTACCACTGGTGGGATAGTTGGAGAGCCACCCACCTGAGGTGAGGTCCAGGTCCTGATACGATGCGGACTTTTCAGGGTTTCAAACTGCTAACCCATGAATTGCTTGATTTACTCTTTTATGCCTTAAGTGTGTTCATAATTATAGTTTAATTATTTTACTTCCTCAGCTTGCATTTTTTGTTACTGTTATTATCGTAACCCCTCCCCCTTGTACCCTTTCTTATGGATGTGTTTACCATTAGCACCATGTTCCATGCCAGCCATGTTGCAATGCATCATCCTTGTCACGCCCCGCTTCCCATTATACTCGGGAGCGAGGACGCGAGCAGGCCCGCTTGGGCTGGAGCGGTGAAACTCCAACCCAATAAGCGTCTGTGGGTAAACCGTAAACAGGTTCTTGCATTTCAAACTCAGAACAAAAGGAAATTTCATTATTATTACATTGATGTCCAGATTTACAAGTACACAAATAAGGCCAACTTGGCCATTAGAAACAGAACTACAACCAAAAATACACATGAACAAGATTACAACAATTATTAAATGTCAGCGACATTGCGAAGGCTCGTTGTTCTCCAGCAGCGGATCTCAGCGTCTGGGCACCCTGGTCAAGCTGCTCAGTCTCTAGGATTGCTCCTCTGTAAATCTATCTAATACCTGATGTATATTTCACAAGACAAGCAATATACGTCAGCGAGGGTCGCTCGGCAAGATTTAAAACATTAGTGGGAAAAGACCCTCGGCAAGATTTTCAAAATCATTCATATGGCAAAAGGAGTGACATAATAAGATTACAAATAAGTAAAGCGTGCAAGCATAGGAATCATATGGCATGGCAGATGAGATGTACAGAATGACAAGTATAGCAATTGTAGTGTGCAAGGTAATAAACATGGCAATGTGGTGTGTACAGCAATAAGCATAGAAATGTGGTGTGTACAGCATTAAGCATGGAAATGTGGTGTGTACAGCAATAAGCATGGAAATGCGGTGTGTACAGCAATAAGTGTAACAGGTGTAGTACGTACAGCAATGAGTATGACAAATGTAGTGCATAAAGTAACATGTGACGTACATGGCTTTTGTAATGCACAAAGTAAAGGTACGACATTAGCGATGTACAAAGTAAAACATGACATAAACTTAGTCGATAGTTCATAATAGTAGCTGAAGTAAACAAGAGTGCCAACCTGTACTTAATCTAGTGACAAGCCCAGTGTCTGAGGGGGAGGTGACCAGCATCACACCCAAGTCAACGGGAGCTACCCGTGACTCTATACTCACCGACCCAGCCAGGTGTCGGTCAAGTTCACCAATAGAGTGCAATCCAGCTTTCCAGCCTCTACTACACTAGACTACCCCACCCAAAGTGTCCATAAAGTCAATCCGTAGTTCAATGTCTGCCGAGTGGCAAACATTTCGTAAGCGGCCCGCGGCCCAATATCCGTAATTGCCCGAAGGCCCAATATCCGTAATTGCCCGAAGGCCCAATAATCTGTGATTTGCCCAAAGGCACAATAGTCCGTAAATTGCCCTAAGGCACAATGGTCCGTAAATTGTCCGAAGACCCAAATATCTGTGATTACCCCGAGGGCTAAGTTTTTCACAATACAAAAGGATGCACATCACGTAATAAATTGAATAACAAGAAGGGAAAGCATTTCGTGTGTATCATTTAAGTGGCTAAAGCAACCAACACATTAACAGGATTCATTAAAAACCATTTCGAATATAAAAGTTGTTTACTTGACAATTTCGCGACGTATGTTATTTTAGGAAGTTTGAAAACAAATAATATACTTGCGCCATCAAAAGTTGTAGGAAATGAACCATATACTTGCAGGTTGTATATACTTGCCTGAAGTGATGTGAGTTTTGGGTGCCCGGTGATCATAAGATTAGGCACGGATTAATCTGCGAAAATCGGGTTTGTGATATCAGTTTAATGGCCAACATCTAGTTAAAAAGTTTTAAATAGAGTTACTATAAGATAATGTTAACTTACAAATTAACATCAACTATTAACTTAATATTCAACTTAAATAATCCTAACTTAATTAATCTTAAGCTTATTAATTACTAACCTATAAAAATCATTTACTAACCAACCTTTATAACAATTAAAACTTTTATAATAATAATCACTTCAGATTTTATAATAATAATAAAAATTAATATATAAAAACTTAAGTACACTAATATCTCACCCCTGCTCTCTCGTTTCCCCTCTCTCTGTCTTTCTTTCTTCTCCTTCTTTCTTTCTTTTTGTTTCTCTCGAAGGGGCGCAGTCGAAGGGGGAATCGGCGTACGGCGGGCGGATCCGGAGGCGGGCAGCTGCACAGATCTTGAGGGCGGCGGCGGCGTGGACCCAGGATCGGAGCGGCGGCTTCCCGAGGCGGTGCAGATTGGAGGGGTCGGCGATTGTGAGAAGCGACGGAGCGGCGACGGAGATCTGGGCATCAGGCGGCCTGGCGGCGAGGCGATGGGCTTGTGGCGAGATCGGGGCGGCCTGGCGGTTTCGTGTGGGCGGCAGCGTCAGCGGTGGGAGGGAGGAGGAAGGTGAAGCTTCTCGTGCAAGCTGCCGGTGGTTGCGAGGAGGTGGAGGGCGTGGCGAGTTCGGTGGCAGGTTCGTCGGAGTCGTCGGTGGCCGTGCGGGGTCGCCGGAGAGAGGATGAAGCCGTTGGTGGGGCGATTTGAGTTCCTCTGTTCTGAATAGAGGAAGGGGGCAGAAACAGGGGAGACGCGGTGTTGGCGTGGAGATCGGACGGTGATCACCTTGGGCACTGGGTCAGAGGTGAACGAAGAGGCGAGATCGAGGTGGTGATGAAGGTGGCGGTGCAGGTGGTGTTGTCGGGCTTGTCGGAGGAGGAAGATGAAGTCGCCTCATGGGTCGAGCGCAGAGATCGGAGAGGAAGTCTGGGGAAGAGGATGGTGGCGGCGGACTCAGGGAGCTCCGGGTTCGATGGCGGGAGGCTTGGGGCGTGTTGGTGGTTACGAGGCTGTCGTGGTGAAGGCGTGAAGTCGGGGGGAGATCGGGTTTCCTTTTTGGAGAGGAGGCGTGGCAAAGTCGGGGCCTGGGGTTGTTTGGTGTTGGGGGTTGTAGGGGAAGAGATGTTCTTCCTTGGATTTTGTGGCTGTAGGTGGAGGGAGGCGAAGGAGGTGATGTTCGCCTTGGGGGGAAAGAGACAGAGTCCGTGGTAGCTGGTAGGAGGATGCTGCCGTAGTTGAAGAGGACGGGGCGCTCGGAGAGAGCTGGAGGGCGTGGATGCAGGCCTGGGTTGATCGGAGGGCGGAAGAGGAATGCTCGGCGGGGGTCTGAGGACGGTGAGAAGTCAGAGGCGTGGTCGGGGAGGTACGACAGGGCTTTGGTGACCGGCGAGGGAAGAGGGGGATTGAGTTTTGCGTTGGTGTTCGGTAGAGAAGGAGATGGCGGCTCGGTTGATGATGAGAATATAAAAGAACTAGGGTTGGTTATAAAAAGGAAATATGAGAAGAAAGTAATTTGTTTTGAATTAGTAATTATTAGGGGAGAGTTTATTAGCAAGGGTAAATAGGAAGGTTTGAATAATTTAAATAATTAGAGAGATCAATGGGTTTTGAATGGGTAAAATGTTTCCATATTAGCTATAATTTAATTTGGGTTTAAAGAGGAAGTTTTTGAACAAATTCGAAATTTGATCCTTTTGAAAACATTCAAATTTTATAACTTTTGGGTTTGAATTTGAATAACCATCCACATGTAATAACATGTTTACAGGAATGAGTAAATAAGGGGAAAAAGGAAGGTTTAAAATTTTAAAGGATTTGTTTTACATAATAACTGATTAGGAAAACTTAATAGTAAAACTAATAGGGAAAGTGTTTGAAATTAAAACATTTGCTTTTAAAAACATTTATCATGGAAATTAAAAACAAATGTAATTAGGAAGGTTGAATAATAATGAGGTTTAATTTCAGGATAATTCCCAATTAGTCATAGACTTTATTACGGTAACAAAATAGGAAAGTTTGAAACGTATTAATAATTAGGGATTTAAAGCTGGGTAATTTAGGAAGTTCTTAAACAGGAAAGTTTTTGAAATAAATTTGAAATTGGATTTTGGAAAATATTTGAATAACAAAATTAATTGGGGAGATTATGAATAAGAGGAAAAAGGAAAGTTGAGTAATAAAAATAATTAGAGGATTTTAATGGGGGTTTGAATGAGTACAATGTTTCCAAAAATTTTATAATTAATTATGATTATAAAAGATGGTTTTAAATAAATTCGAATTTTAAAAACATTTTGAATTTTAAAACATTTAAACTTTCAATCTCAAATCATTAATAACACTATTAATAACTTAACTAACAAGTATATTATTAGTATCCATACATCAATGTATATTTATGAAAGACTTAAATTAATGGAACTCCACTCTAGTATCCGAAAATACCGGTCGTTACAATCCTCATGCACGTAGTTCATTTAGTAGTGGCATTTGGGGTGGAGTTTGATTTCCTACTATGTCACGTATTGACGTGCCCCACCGTTGTCTTTTCAGGTGGTTGGTGTTGTAGTGGGATGGAGTAGTTGGAGGTGACAGTTGAGCTGGATGTTTTAGGAGTTGTGTTTGGATGTTTGAGCTTGAGTTGTAGGATGGGTGGTGAGGGGAGAGGAGAGGGAGTTCTTGTACTTTTGGGGTTCTCTTTTGGGGGGAGATGTGAATGCATAAGCTTAATCTTGATGTATGTATAATGATTTATGATGTATATTGGATATGAGTAATATAGTTAGTGTTTCTTCTGTCTTTCATTGTTGGTCATTGTCTTTATTTTTCTGTGCTGGTTGTTGGTTGCTTCTGGCTTGGGAACACTACCGGTACTACCCCAGCAGTACGCAGTGGACCTACTGTTTCAATTGAATTTATTTTCTCCCTTCGTAATACCTGCCTCTTCAGGAACACCTGGAACGGATCCGTACTTTTCGGATAACCAGGGGAGCGGGGCGTTACAAAGCCAAAAACAAAAAGCTGTAACGTCTAGAATCTGGGCTGAAACGTTAGCGATAGTCGACTGATGAACATCTCACAGTTGACTGACCAACAGATAAATAAATCCCAACGGCTATAAACTGAGGCAGGACAAGCGACTGTAGAAGACTACACAGGCGCATGTACAATGAGCAGGTGAATGTAAATCCTTCACCAAGCGACTGTCACTAGGGATGGAAATGGAGCAGAGGAAATGCAACTTGTGCACAGGCAACTATAGAACAATTCACCGGTGATTGTAAATAGACAGGCGACTGTAAATACTTCATCAGTCGACTGACTTGCAAATTGGGATGAAGCCCAGACAATGCAAGTTGTGCACAGACGACTGTAGAACAATTAACAGGCACGTGTCAGAAGACAAACGACTGTAAATTGCACTTCAGTCGACTGTTCCAAAAACACAAGCAAGAGTCAAGAAATGGTTGACTTGATCTGGAGCACAACAGCCGACTGTAGAAGCTCGACAGGCGCCTGGAATCACCCAGTTGCATGTAAGACCTTCATTGTTGAGTATTGGAATTCTCCCTACTTGGTGTTAATGATGAGCAAACATAAATACTTGTGACTAATCTCCTATTTGCAGTTAATCCATTGCCTAAGCTTATCATGAAGATCTATTTGCAATGGATGACACTCAAAGATCATTGAAAGCAAATGAAATGATTTGGATGATCGTACTAGAAGACTTCAAGCTCATACATTGGAAAGAAGAGAGAGTTCGTCAAATGTAACCTTTTTGTTTCTCTTCTAGTATGTAGCTTAAAAGTAGAACTTTGTTGAAGCACACACACATCTTCATTTCAGTCTTAGGATATCATTAGATCAACCTTCCTTAGACTCCAATTCATTTCTATCTAGATTAAGCATGTCATGTTTATAACAGTCGACTGCTGAATGATTTACAGTCGCATGTCTCAAAACAGTCGACTGTGTTTTGTTCTACAGTCGCATGTTATGCACAAACTTTCTCAGTCTAGTTTTGAGCTTCTTAGCTTTAACTCTCACAGGCGACTTATGAACGATTCACAGGTGCATGTCCAAGAGACAGTCGACTGTATTTTGTTAATCAGTCGCATGTCTATCTTTAGCCTAAATTCTATTTCTCTGTTTAATCTGGCCAATCGACTGTTGTTGAATTTACAGTCGACTATCCAATGGAACAGTCGATTGTCAATGCTACAACAGTCGTCTGTCTTTAAGCCTATTTGATGACTCAACTCTCTGGAAAATCTCAGGGTCCTGACAGTTGCCTGTTGAAGAAATTACAGTCGTCTGTTTAGTTTAAAAATCGACTGTCTTCTCTTTGTCAGTCGTCTGTCCTGTTCTCCCAGACTTTTCTCAGATTTCCTCAACTTACCCAGCTTACGGCCAGTCGCCTGTATTAGGATTTACAGTCGCCTTTTGGTTCAACAGTCGACTGTCTATGCCTCATCAGTGGATTGTCCACGTGGTAAGTTACCGTTATGAATTCTCGCCTATCCTCTATCACTGTGCAGCAGTCGACTGTGAGTTCTTCAATAGTCGACTGTCGCGGGCGCAGCTTCTATCCGTTGAGTTTTTTCTCACGGATTTCAAGGGATTTTTGGTGATTCAGTTAGAAGGGCTTGAGAAACCTATAAAAGAAGCCTCTACTGTTCCATTGAGAGGCTAATGATAATATACACTTTGATTATCTCTTGCTAAAATATTCAAACTTTCATTTTAAAAGATCAAAGCTCTCAAAATCCAAAAGCCCTAGAATTCCTATCCTTCATCTTTTGCTCTCCAACCTAGTACCAAAGAGAAATCTTCTAGGCATTTGGTACAATCAAGAGAAAGGGCTTTCCTCTCTTCTAAAAGAGTCTTTCAACACACAACACACTTCTCCTTCAAGTTCTACTTCAAGGCATAGGTGATTGTAAGTGTTGCTCAATTTCATATTTCATTACTTTAGTTATTTTATTTACTCTCGGTTTGTGAGAGCAGTTTGCTTGCTCCCAAGTTGTGGGAGTCAAGGTCAATCGATTGTATTTCGATTTCACTTGTAGGGTTGCTACAAGTGGGTTTTAAGGAAACCTCAAGTTAGGGTTCTAACTTGAGTATCCGGTTGTTAACCGGGTGGAAGGGACGTAGGATTACCGGGAACAAGTGGGGAAGTGACTTAGGTAATCCGAACCCTTGAAACATCATTGCGTTTGCATTTGTTTTATTTTGGGTTTATTTCTATTCCGCACTATTTGTTGTTTAGGAATTTAATTTGGTGTAACTGTCACGCCCCGCTTCCCATTATACTTGGGAGCGAGGACGCGAGCGGGCCCGCTTGGGCTGGGGCGGTGAAGCCCCAACCCAATAAGCGTTTGTGTATGACTATTTGTCAGGTTCTTGCTTGCGAACAATCGGAACAACACAAATATGGCGTCATCATTAAAACTTTGACTTCCAGATTACATGTACACAAAAGAATTAAAGGCCTAGCATGGCCATTACAAACAGTTACAAGAATTTAAAGTACACCTGAATGAAATACAACAACAAATAGTAAACTTCTAGCAAGCTGCGATGTGTCTGTCGTCTTCAGCAGTGGATCTCGTGCTCCTGATAATCCTTGGTCACCTTCTTCAATCTCCAAGTGAACTTCACTGTGAACTCTGCTCAAAACCTAACGTATATTTCACAGACGAGGAAATATACGTCGGCGAGGGTCGCTCGGCAAGATTTAAAAAACATTAGTAATAAAATGACCCTCGGCAAGATTTAAAACGTTAAAAAGCTTTAGGAGATGAGGGGCACAATATGATTTCAACAAGAGGGAAACATAGTAATATATTGACACATGTGAGCATAAACAATGTGTAATGTGCAAAGTGGTGAGCAGGCGAAGTGTAGTGTGCAAGTAGCAAACACAGCAAGGTGTAGTGTGTAAAGTAACTAGCACGGCAAGTGTAGTGTGCAAGTAGCAAAAGTAGTGACAAGTGTAGTGTGTACAGCAAAAGTAGTGACAAGTGTAGTGCATAAAGTAACAAGTGGTAAACATGGCTTTTGTAATGCACAAAGTAAAGGCACGGCATTTGCGATGTACAAAGTAAAACATAATATGTACTTAGTCAACGGTTTATACAATCACGATAGTAGCTGAAACGAACAAGAGTGCCAACCTGTACTCAATCTAGTGTCAAGCCCAGTGTCCGAGGGGGAGGTGACCAGCATTACACCCAAGTCAACGGGAGCTACCCGTGACTCTCTACTCACTGACCCGGCCAGGTGTCGGTCAAGTTCACCACTAGAGCGTAATCCAGCTTTCCAGCCTCTACTACACTAGACTACCCCACCCAAAGTGTCCAAAAGCCAATCCGTAGTTCAATGTTTGCCGAGTGGCAAGCATTCCGTTAATGCCCCGCGGGCCCATATCTGTATTGCCCGAAGGCCCAATAGTCCGTAATTGCCCAAGGCACAATAATCCGTAAATTTTCCCAAAGGGCCCAGTACCACTTTTAGTTAGGGCGTTCATTCCACAAGAATGGTAAAACAAACAAGGAGAACATTTTAGTGCATCTTTAAATTGGCGGCAGCATTTGATAGCAAGAACAAACCAAGTCATCAACAAACACATTGCATCATTTATAAGGTCATTAAGCAACAAACTCACAAAATGGTTGTTTGACATTTTAGCAATGCACGTGATATCTTAAAAAATTCGTCCACAATAAAATACTTGTACTATTGAAATTTTGTAGAAAACAATATACTTGCAAGGGGTAAATACTTGCCTGAAGCGATGCGAGGTTTGGGTGTCCACGCGATCGTTAGAGGAGCACGAAACTATCTGCGTTAACGAGTTCGTGATATTAAACTAAGGTCTAAAACTCAATAAAATTATTTCAACCATCTTACACAAATGCATTTCTGTTTATTATAATCTTGATATGTTTCCACCTGTAGTATTACATAAAACTAACATATTACTTATACATTATTATCCTACAGCTAACATATATTGTTAACATCTAATTGTTTTGAAACTGGGTCATACTAATAGCATAATACCAACTAATAGAGTTTTAAAACAAATATTGAAAATGTAACATCAAACTTGTATGTGGTATTAAAACTTACACTCACAAAAATACTGTGTAACTCTATCTTTAGGCTATAATAGATGTTATTGGCAGTGTATCTAATAAACAATTATAACCACGGTAAGTTAAGTTAATATATATACTGCTACAAGTTATTATTCTATTATAATATATATGTTTCCAACTGATACACCACTAACAGAACCAAAATTATAATAACTAACTACTAACCATTATAAAATTATGATTTAATAACGTTCATGCGGTTTGTTGGGAAACTTACATGTTCTGCAGGTCGGGGCAGCGGTGTCACGGCGGCTGGAGGGCTGAATGGTGAACGGGGTGAGCGCGGCTTCGGGGAAGGAGAGGCGGCGATGGGGTCGGAGGGCGACGGTTCTGAACGGCGAGGGGGCCTCGTTGACGTCGGCGTGTGCAGCGGCCCTGGGTTCTGGTGAAGGCGCCCGACGACGAGGTGGCGACGAGCGGCTGTGCTGGGCGAGATGGCGATGCCTCTGCGGCGTGGCGAGGTCCGGTGGTGGCAGCATCGAGCTGCTGCTGTCCGACGGTGGCGAAGTGAGGGGAGATCGGACACGGGCGGTGCGGCGATGTCGGAGCGGCGTGTGACCGTGGCGAGAGGGTTACGGGTTGCTGCGTTCCTCGGAGGAAGGAGGCTGTGGCCGTCGTTGTCAGCAAAAGCAAGCGGGGTGACGTCGTGCGGTGTGCTACTGCAAGGCGCTGGCGGGCTCGTAAGGCATGCAGGTGGAGCAGCATGTGGTCTTGGAGGTCAAAGGGGGCGGTGCGGCTGAGTTCGAGGCAAGGAGGCAGAGTAGGGTATGGGGCTGTGCGAGTGGAGGTTGCAAGGGGATGGAAGACGAGGAAGACCGGCGGCAGTCGAGGGAAAGATCGTGGCAAGCGGGCTTGGGTTGCACTGGGGAGAAAGGACCCGGGCTTAAAAGGAAGAAGAACAAAGTGGTCGTACAAGCAGACGGGCATATGGGCGTGGGAAAGACCCTGCATGGGTTAGTTGAGGGGAGAGATACGTGGGGGGTTAGAGATATGTGGGGAAGATTTGTTAGCATCAGAGTTAGTTATAAAAAGATTTGTTCAAGAAAAATTCAAATTCAAATAAAACTTAACTGCAACAGAGCTAGGTTGTTAAAAAAGTAATAATTTCGAAACGCCCCATTTCGTTTTTCTTTGTTTTTTTTTTGTTTTTAAAAGTTTGAATTGAAAGAAAGAATAATTAAAAATATTGATAATTAGATATTGCAGCTTCGTCCCTCGACATCCAAAACTTAAAAGGAAAATACCGGGACGATCGCGCCTTCGAGAGGATCGCAAATACGGAATCCGATCACGGGTCTGAATTAGGGGAAACTACAATAAAATAAATCAACGTGAAAAATACAGATAATAACAAAACAAAATAAGTACATCAGAAAAGTGGCCGTTACAGTAACTATCTTTTTAAATTACATAAACCCTATTCAACCCCCCTTCTAGTGTTTTCCTCATAGCCAGGGACCTTACAATTGGTATCAGAGCGCTGGTTTATAGCTATGGCATCCAATAACAACAACGTTCCTCCACTGTCTTCATACAACAATCACGATCGTGATGGAGCGTCCACAGTTTTCGAAGGACAATCAACGGTGCGTCCTCCTCGTTTCAATGGCACGAACTTTGGCTATTGGAAATGTCGGATGGAGACGTTCCTAAGGAGTGCTTCCCTTTAGAGAACCCTCCACAAGGAATACGTCGAGCCCAACGAAAAGGATTTCAAAAAATGGACGGCTTCCGAGAAATCCGCCGAAGTCAACAACGCAAAGGCAATGAACGCTCTTCATTGTGCATTGGACCCAGATGAGTTCAACAAGATATGCACATGTAAGAGTGCATATCAAATTTGAAACCATCTCGTCGTTACCTATGAGGAAACGAACAAGGTAAAACTTTCTAAACTCTATGTTGCCGTGCAAAATTTCGATATATTTCATATGCAGGAAAATGAAAGCATAGCATCGATGTACGGACGTTTTACCGATATCACTAATGAACTGGAAGCTCTCGGACAAGTCTATTCCCAACAAGATAAGGTAAGGAAGATCATAATGGGAATGACCTCCAAGTGGAAAAGAAGAGCTATCGCCATCGAGGAGGTCAACGACTTGAAGACTTACACAGTTATGAACCTTATCGCCACTCTCATGTCTTACGAAGTAAGACGGGAGAATCGATTAAAGATTCGAGCTATGATAAACTCTTCGGAGGCCAAGAAGAAAGCTTTGGCGTTCAAAGCCAATTCCTCATCCTCCGATAGTGAAGAATCAGAAAATGAGATGGACTTAGATGAAATAGCTCAAATGGTGAAGAAGTTCCAATGCTTCTTTTGCAAAGGTAAATTTTCCTCTAAGAATAGATTTGATTCTACTAATAACACTTCCTCTCTTTGCTTTAAGTGTAATAAGCCAGGGCACATCAAGAAGGATTGCCCAATGCTACGAAACAAAGAGAAGTGGAAGGCTCTGAAGTACCACAAGTCCGACAAGAATAAGAAAGATAAGAAGAAAGGACTAGTAGGTACATTCGATGACTCAAGTGGAGAATCATCAAGCGAATCCGATGATGAGAAGGTTGAAAATGCCCACATGTGTTTCATGGCCCGGGAAGATTCACTCTCCGATGAAAGTGATTCCGACTTGGATGAAATCGAGGTAACTATGGATGAATTGTGTATTGCTAATGAAGAATTATTTGCTAAGTATCAATCTTTAATGCTTAAATATACTAGTTTAAAGAAATTGAATGTTAGCAATCCATCCATTCCATGCATTATCAACAATGAAACCATTGGTGATACGTTAACCCTTGAGAAAGCAAATTTAGCTTCTTAAAATGTCACTTTGAGAAATGAGGTGAATACCCTCAAATCTCAACTAGATCAAACACATCCTAAGGATAATAGTGATCTAGTTTCACGACACACACAATTGGGTTTAGAGAATGATTCTCTTAAAACCCAAGTGCACGAGCTCAAAGCACGGGTGTCCACCTTGGATACCAATATTTCTTCTCCTAAGGAGAAATATGAGCTCATGTCCTCGCGTATTGTGAGATTTAATAAGGGGAAAGGACAATTGGACGATTTGCTAGCAAACCAATTTCCAGCCACACATCGTGTTGGTTTTGGTTTTGTGGAAGCAAATGCATCCAATGCTTGCACCTCCTATAGTGGTGTCACTGTAGACTTTGTGAGGCCATCCTCCAGTGCATCCACAAGTGTCAAAGACACTATAGGTAGCAAATCTACCAAGAAAGTCACCACTTCACCGTCACTTCTTTTTGGCAAGAAACCCACTAAGGGTGGAAACCAAAAGAGAAGCCATGCTTACATGTACACCAACGTTCATTCACGTAGGAAATCTCCTACTTCACAAGTGGATACTCATGACACTTTCTATGCTTCACACCCACGGACACGTATAATTCCACACATGAGAAATACTCATGTACGTGCTCATATACACCCATATGCTCATGCACATCATTCTTACATGTATGCACACCCTCCACATGTCATGCATGACCCGTATGTTACATACAACATGCATGTTCCTAAGCATGCATACAACCCTCATATGTCCAATGCATATCCACCACCTCATTTTTATGCTAGAACCCATGTTCCTAAGAAGCATGCACCACATAGAAATCTAACAACTATGCATGCAACTAGGAAAAGGACTCCCAAAACATATACCATTTGGGGTCCTAAGAACACTAGCTTAAATGATAGGAATGCCTATGTTGATTCCTATTTTCATGATGTTATTAATAATGGTAATTATGTTGGGAAGCGGATGTCCACTTGGACTTGGCTTCCAAAGGGCTAATCCCCTTGTACCCAACAAAAATTGGGTACCATGAGCTTATGGTATACTATGTAGGTACCCAAGAGAAAGAAAGAGAGCAATAAAGGTCAAATTAGCTCTAAAAGAAAAGAAAGAATTCTCGACAGTGGTTGCTCCAAACACATGACAGGAGATCCCTCCTTGCTCTCCGAAGTGATTAGCATCAAGGATAGTGCAACGGTCACTTTTGGAGGTAACCAAAAGGGAACCATCATTGGAATAGGTATAGTCGAAAACTCCTCCAAACCTTTAATTACTAATGTATTTTTAGTTAGTAGTTTGTGTCACAACCTCATTTCCATTAGTCAACTTTGTGACAAAGGTTACAATGTTAACTTTGGAGAAGGATTGTGTAAAATTGTTGATTCTAATTCACATGTTTTATTTACCGGTATTAGGCGTAAAAATATTTATAATTTGAGCTTGCCTAAAACCGTAGAATTTTGTTAGTTGCTAATACAAATGAACAACTATTATGGTATCGCCATTTGGGTCATGTTCATTTCAAGCACTTATATAAGTTAGCTAAGCATGATCTAGTCAAAGGTTTTCCAAAAATTGCTTTTAGTAAGAAAAATTTTTGTGCTTCATGTCAAAGAGGTAAACTTAGTAAATCATCTTTTAAGCTTAAAGAAGGCATTACTTCTAAGAGGCACCGAGAACTACTTCATCTAGATTTGTTTGGGCCAACTAGAACCGCTTCTTTAGGGAATGCTCATTATGGATTAGTTGTCGTTGACGACTTCTCTAGATTTACTTGGGTTTCATTCTTAACTAATAAGAATGAAGCTTTTGAAGAGTTTACCATATTTGCAAAGAAGATTCAGAATCTCTTAGGATCCACCATTGTCACTATCTGTAGTGATCATGAGGGAGAATTTGAGAATGAGTCTTTTACAAAGTTTTGTGATGACATTGGGATAACTCACAATTTCTCCTTTCCTCGTGCACCACCACAAAATGGTGTTGTAGATAGAAAGAATAGGACTCTTATTGAGTGTGCTCGTACCATGCTCCATGATAGTCATCTTGGACTATAATTTTGGGCAGAAACAGTGCACACGGCATGTTATGTGCTCAATAGGATCCTAGTGAGACCCCGAACAAACAAAACTTGTTTTGAGTTATTTAATGACAAAAAGCCTCAAATTAAATATTTTCGAGTTTTTGGTTCAAAATGTTTTATCAAGAACACCTTTGATAACTTAGATAAATTTGAGCCAAGATCCGATGAAGGAATTTTTGTTAGATATTCCACACGTAGCAAAGCCTACCGGATATACAACAAAACCTCTTCAACAATCGAGGAATCACTACACGTATCATTTTATGAAGATTTTGACTCCCCTCATGTTATTGATGATATTGTAGATGCTATATGTGATTCTCTTAGTAACGTTAAGATTAATGATTCTTTTATTAAGACTAACACTACTAATGAGATTGTTGAAGATGTTCCAAGTGATGCAGGAATTCCCAAAGCTTACCCAACCGTTCGCAACCAACCACATGACCAAATTATTGGAGATAATGGTGTGGGTGTTTGAACGAGGTCTAGAATTGAAGAATTCTCTCATTGCGCATTTGTCTCTACCATTGAGACAAAGAATATCCAAGAAGCATGTGAGGATAGCTCTTGGATAGTGGCAATCGAAGAAGAGCTCATGCAATTTGAGAGAAATGAAGTTTGGGAGCTCGTTCCTCTTCCAAATGGTCACCAAGTTATTGGGAGCAAGTGGATCTTCAAGAACAAGACCGGTGAGAACGAGGTCATCACAAGGAACAAAGCAAGGTTAGTAGCTCAAGGCTACCTGCAAGAAGAAGGTATCGATTTCGAAGAATCCTTTGCCCCATAGCTAGATTAGAAGCTATTAGATTGCTTTTATCTTTTGCATCTCATAAGAATTTCAAATTATTTCAAATAGATGTTAAAAGTGTATTTTTAAATGGTATTGTTAATGAAGAAGTGTATGTTTCTCAACCTCCCGGTTTCATACATAAAAAATTTCCAAACTATGTTTTCAAACTCAAGAAAGCGTTGTATGGGTTGAGACAAGCTCCTAGAGCTTGGTATGATCGACTCAAGACATTTCTTTTGAATTTAGGTTTTAAAATGAGTGAAGTTGATTCAACACTTTTCATTAAGGGTTATGAAAATGGCATCCTATTGGTTCAAGTTTATGTAGACGATATAATATTTGGTTCTACTAACTTTAATCTTTGCCAAGAATTTTCTAAGTCTATGAAGGATGAATTCGAGATGAGCCACATGGGTGAGCTCAACTACTTCCTTGGACTACAAATTTGACAAATGAAGGATGTGACTTTCATACATCAAACCAAGTGCACAGGGGAGCTAATTAAGCGATTCGGAATGGAATTGTCTTCGAGCAAAAGGACTCCCATGAGTACAACAACTTATCTACACAAGGATGAGAATGGAAAAGATGTAGACGTTCGTCTGTATCGAGGTATGATTGGTAGCTTACTCTATTTAACTGCTAGTAGGCCCGATATCATATTTTCTGTATGCTTGTGTGCTAGATATCAAGCTAGACCTAAGGAGTCACACTTGATTGCGGTTAAACGAATTTTTCGTTATCTCAATCATTCACTAGATTATGGATTACTTTATCCTAAATCTAGCACATATGAGTTAATATCATATAGTGATGCCGACTTTGCGGGATGCAAATCCGATAGGAAGAGTACTAGTGGCACTTGCCATTTTCTAGGAAATTCCATAGTTTCTTGGTTCTCTAAGAAACAGAACTCGATATCATTGTCCACGACTGAAGCGGAATATATTGCTGCGGGTTTTGCATGTGTACAAGTTCTTTGGATGAGACACACTCTTAAGGACTATGGTGTCAATTATGATACTTGCCCTATCATGGTTGATAACCAAAGTGCTATATGTCTTTCCAAGAATCTGGTACATCACTCCCATACCAAACACATAGATGTGAGACACCACTTTATCAATGATCATGTAGCTAAGAAGGACATCATCTTAGAGTACGTTGAAACCCCCAAAAACAAATTGTTGACATCTTACAAAACCTCTTAAAGAAGATTCATTTGTGAGGTTGCGTGGAGAATTAGGGATTATGGGTGAATCTGAGATTTAGGAATTCAACTTACTTGTTATATCATCTTTTGAACTCATATCATCATGTTGCCTCTCTTCATTTGATATATCATATATTGGTTTTATGAAAGGCTATTGAGATTTCGTTGTTTTCATAAGTTTTCGGATTGTCTTAAGAGATTTGTGTAATAAATAATTTATCTTTTGATATTGATTTTTTGATGAGTTTGTGTTAGAATATAGGTCCTAGGGCGAGTTGTGCATATCCTCTGGATTTTAACCTTACTGTTCATTTTTGGACCAGGACAAACGACTGTCTTTCCTTCGACAGTCGACTGTCCTACTCTATCTTCTCTTTCAGCAGACTGTATTTTTCGCCCAGGCGACTGATGACGACTTTACAGTCGATTGTTGGATCAACATGCGACTGCATTTTTGTCATCGGGCGCCTATCCATTTCGTCAGTAGTCTCTATTTTTATCATCGACTTTATTGATTCTTAGTCAGTCGACTAATGAGTATAATAGAGTCGATTGTCTTACGGACAGGCGACTGTATGTTACCCAACAGTCGACTGTCTGTCAACCTAGCCCATCTCTTATCGCTTCAACCAGTCGACAGACTATTGTTCATCAGTCGACTGTCTCCTAATGTGGCGGTTCGTTATTTTGATCTGAGCCGTCGATTTTTCGATCCAACAGCCCAGATTCATTTGCCCCTTCGATATATGACCGAGATCCTTCGATTCGACCGTTCAGTTTCTCTCTCATCCGATTGACAAATTGCTCCGTTTTCCCCGATTCGAACTCTCAGTCGATCTCTCTGTAGTCGGTTTTCCATCTTCTCCTCTAGTTGATCTATCGATTACATATCCCAGTGCGTCGTCGAGTGCTTCTTCTTTGTCTCTCGGAGTAGGTTTGCTTCCTATCATTTTTTCTTCCTTCAAATTCATCGTTTGATTGTGCAATGGCTCCCAAAACCAAGAACAAGGGAAAAATTGTTGCTCCTAAGCGTGCTAGGGTTTCCAAGCAACAATTGCCAAAAACAAACAACCCTACAAGACCCGCACCAAGAAACCGATTCTCCCTCTCGGTCCTCTTCGCAGGGATATTCTCCTTCTTCTGCGTCTTCCTCATCTGATGCTGAGCACCTCGTTAAGCGTCCGTGCAAGCCGTTGGTGTTCACATCAATGTGCCTTGCGCTGAGGCTTCTACTTCACACTCTGTGTCGTGCTCCGATGAAGAAACCCATGCCATGCCTCTTTCTGATCCCCTTATTCCTATTTTTCGTGACGACCTTTGTTTGGCAAAATTCAATTCTCTCCTCGGGATCAAGCTTCTTCGAGAGCGTTTCATTGTTTATCCCGCTTTCACTGCTGAGAGATTATCAGAGATCCTCTCCGTTACTCGCTTGGCTGACCTCTTTTGCTTCGCTCACAGTGAATCCCCTCGTGCTTACCCATTTTTGGTTAAGCTTTTCTATGTTAACCGCATTTGCGGTGAGTATGCGACCACTGGCATTATTGACACTGTCATCTACATGACCCACATTTGCATTGATCCTCCTCTTTTAGGGACCATTCTTAGGATTCCCTCCTCTGGATCCCTTCATACTGATAGTTCCATTTCAGATGTTGGAAAGCTTGATCAATCTGTCCTCCGGGACATGTTTCGTGAGATACCCTCTGCTCTTTCTCCTGGTGTTCGGTCATCCATGTTCTCGGCGAGGGGTTGGGATGTTCACCTTGTGGTGAAGTCCAACATCCTACCGAAGTATAGATCTTCAGACCAGCCTTTCCAGGAGATCCTTAGGTGTATGTACACGATCTTTTCTGGCATGTCAGTAAACTGGGCCGGCGTCCTCCTTGATAGGATGGACAAGGTCGAGTTTACTACTGCTTCCTCCCACATTCCTTATGGTGGTCTTCTTACACTTGTTTTTCGCCATTTTGGGATTGATTTGAATCCAAACGAGCCTTTGCTTTTTGGTCCTCTTCTCGATGCTTCCACAAAGTCGAAGTCTACTTTGGCTCTACAGTCTGCATCTAAGAAGAGGCAATCTACTTCTGCTATGTCTTCTTCCATTACTCCTCCTACTGACCAGCCATCTACCTCTGCTCTTTCCTCTCATGACATTCTGTTTGAGATAGTTTTTGGTCTTTATGAGTTGGCCGTCTTGTCGTTCCAGCATCAGGGTATGCCCTTCACTGAGCACCTCAGACGATTTGTTCCATCCCAGCCTCGTGAGCCTCCACCTCCTATCATCACTGATATTGTTTTGCATCCTGGTGTATCTGCTACTCAGGGTATTGCTGCTGCTCCTCCTCCTCCAGAGGATGTCCTCATTGACCCAGAGACAGTTTCCTCCTCTGCTGCACCTCGAGACACTCACTCTTAGATTATTTTTTTGGTTTGAGAGTTTTTGAGTGTCGTATGTATGATGAATATTTTGTGTAGTGATGATGTATGGATGAATCATGTATTTTGTTCGTTTTGATGCACATGGTGATGTTCATGTATTTTGTACCCATGTGATCTTATATATATACATACATACATACATACATATACATACATACATACATATATATATATATACATATATATATATATATATATACACACACATATATATATATATAACCTTTATATATATATAAATGGGAGAAAGCGTTCTGAGTGTGGCGGCGCAAAAAATTGTAACGGCGGCACAGCCTAGGGTTGCTGATGCTGGTTGGCAACCTACGGCTCTTGAAACGATGGTGCAACCTAGGATTGTTGCGGCAGCGAAGACTAAGTTTGTGGATGTGGCGGCATTTTGTCGCAGACCCCGATGTAGTTGACGAGCCTGGAGATCTAAATAAGGGCGGCTGGCAACATGTTACTTACAGGAAGAGGCAGGGGGAGCTACAGTAACCCATGATGCTAGAGGTAAGGCCCCAATCTCGAATAATAGGAGAGATTTTGTGAAGGCCATTAATTCGTCCTCTGGGCGAGTACAATACCGGAAAATCCGTGCTTCCCAAGGGTCTAGACCTGGGTCAGATCGGGCAGGGAGTAACGGCAGATCTATGTTTAAGACTCAGAGTCTCCATCCTAATACCCCTTCCCAGGGCAATGATATAGTTAAGCTCCCTGTTAGACCGAATACCCCATTCCAAATTATTCCAGCTAATGGCAAGAGAACTTGGCTTGATATCTGCTCCTCTCGTTGGAAATATGCAGATCCATTGGTGATGAGTTTTGTCCCCCTATCATCAGTGCTGAGGGTGTGGAGAAGGCCAAGGTGGGGAGCAAGATGATCCTGGAAGGCACATCAAGATGGAACAACACCCTTGTGGGTTATGTTCTTGGTGATATTCCTTATTTTGGCCAAATAAAAGCATGGACTGACAGGCTATGGCGCATCAAGGGCGGACTACGTATTTTCTCCCGAGAAAATGGTTATTTTTATTTTAAATTTGAAAACATAGAAGATCGGGATGCAATTTTACACGGGGGGCCATGGCTATTTGATGGTCGGCTTGTTGTTCTACAGAATTGGACTCCTACGATACAACATACCCGATATTCTTACTGATGTTCCCGTGTGGGTTCAATTTCATAATTTGCCCCTTGCAATGTGGACCCTGGGTATTCTGAACATCATTGCAAGCGTTGTTGGAAACCTTATCTGCCTTGGCAAAGCCACTGCGAATCTGGAAAGGATTTCCTATGCAAGATGCTTAGTGGAGGTCAATGCTAAGAACAAACTAAAGACCTGTGTTCGATTAAGCTTGATGATCTCTCCACTATCTATGTTGACGTAAAATATGAAGGGGAACCCCTGAGGTGTGGCAGATGTGCTTGTTTTGGTCACGTTGACAAATAATGCCCATTAGGCGATGCTTTGCTTGAGAATGAGGCCAATTCCACCTGTAAGGAAAATCTGGGTGACACTGCTGTAAAATCGGGGGTAGGTTCCGAGCAAATTGAGGATGTGGCTATGCAAGGTATTCCTACTATGAAGACTGGGGTATGTGCAGATCCTGATGAGGATTTGGTGCATGTTGAGGATGTGGAAGATTCTGTACATGAGGGCATTTCTATGACTGCTATGAACGGATCTGTGTCCATTGCTACACCAAGCACCTCTGTAGAAAGCAAGAGCGTGGAGTATAGCCCTGCCACAGTTATTGAAGTTGGTGAGTGCAGTCACAAGCCTGGACTATGTGTGAATGCAAATAATGATGACAGCCTAGCTTTCAGTCCTGAACCTGTATCTGTTATGGAGCAATCTTCGTCTGTGGGTCTGACAGACATGAGGAAGTTTTTAATTTCTGTGGTGCGGTCCCTCCAGTTCATCAAAATGCTTCAGAGGTCAGGTCACCCAGGTTGTGTTTCTGTTCGTAGTGAAGCAGGTCTTCTCCCTTGTGCAGTACACGCCCAGCCAAATGCCCCACTAACTCGACATCCCATGTGCTCTGTGTCGGCCTCGCCTAATTTATGTGGTGTGGTGCCTAACACTGCAGTTCCTATTGACGGTTCAGAAAGTCCCCCACCGAAAATTGCCACCTACCTCAATCCTGACTGGGAATGTGAATAGCTTGAGCTGAAGAAAACAGGTGTCCTTGCCAAGAACAAGCAATCTGCTATTGCCCCGACCTGTATTAGACGAAGCACTAGACTTGGGCCCTCTTCTGGTCAATTACCCCCATCTATCTAATGTCTGTGTATTTTTGGAATTCTAGGGGACTGAATAATACTGCGCGCAGATCTGATTTGAAGCTAGTTATGCGAAAAGTGAAACCGTCTATTGCTTGTTTATTTGAAACGAAGGTGGAAGCTGGTCATGCTGACAGAATAGGTAAATGCTTTCCTAAAGATTGGAGTAGTCTGGATAATAGACAACACCACAAGGGTGGTCGGATTGTCATTTATTTCAATTCCACGATATGGAATAGTGCCTCTACTTCAACCTCGTCCCAACACATATCTACTACTCTCACTAATGCGTCGGGATTTGTGATGAGATTAACGGCTGTGTATGGTTTTAACTTAATGATTGACAGAGCTCCTCTTTGGGCCAAGCTTGTTGAGGAATCTAAAATTTCTCCTAATACTCCTTGGACCGTGGGTGGCGATTTCAACTGTATTCGTAATTGTTCTGAGAAAATTGGAGGACGGCCTGTTGAAGATAAATCCATGGATGATTTCAATATTTGCATTGGGGATAGTGGCATTATTGATCTGAAAAGTGTGGGCAACTGTCTCAGCTGGAATAACAAACGTATTGGTGATTCACGTATTTCTGCTCGTCTGGACCGTATTCTTTGCAATGCTGGATGGCTTAGCATGTTACTGCACTCTTTTTATGAATATTTAACGGCTGGCACTTCAGACCATGTTGCTATGCTTGCTCATCTCCATCCTAAGGTAACTTCCTATCCTAAACCCTTCAAGTTTTTTAACTCGTAGGTCTCCCTTCCTGGCTTTAAGGAGTTGGTGGATAACAACTGGGGGCATCATCGTATTGGTACTAATATGCTTCAGGTAGTTGGCAAATTGCGGAATTTGAAGCACTTGCTGAAGCCGTGGGCCAGGAATCATATGGAAGCTATGAGTGTCCATGCTTGCAGAAGTGAGTTAGACTCGATCCAGAGTAATGATAATCTTATTCATGACCCTATACTTCAACTTCGTGAAAAAGATGCCTGCTACAACCTTAGCAAAGCTCTGGATATTGAAGAAGAGGATTTGAGACAAAAGAGCCGTCAAAACTGGTTGTCCCTGGGGGATAGGAATTCAAAATTCTTTTACACGGCAATGAAGGCGAGGCATAGTCACAATAGTCTCCTACATCTTATTAACTCGAATGGTGAGATGAACTCTAGCTGTGATAATCTGCGAAGTGAAGCTCTTTCCTTCTACAAGAATTTATATCAACAAGATTTTTATTGGAATGTTTTCCCAAACCTTATTCCTAAGAGGAAGATTACCTTGGAAGCTAATAAATGGCTGGAAAGGCCTATTTCTTCTATTGAGATTAAGAACGCTGTCTTCCAAATTGGTAAGGACAATGCGCCAGGGCCATATGGTTTCAATGCGTATTTTTTTCAACATAATTGGGATGTGGTTGGCACTGATGTTACTACTGCTGTTACTTCTTTTTTCACATCTTATCGGATGCTTCCAAATGTGAATCATGCTTTCCTATCTCTTGTACCTAAGAATGCAAATGCTACGGGTCTAGGGGATTACAGACCAATATCTTGTTGCAATGTTATATATAAGATTATTAGTAAGGTTTTATGTAATAGGCTGAAACCTATTATTACAGAGTTAATCTCCCCTAACCAGGCAGCTTTTTTGAAAGATAGACTGCTAGTGGATTGTACGCTTATTGCACATGAGCAAATCAGAGACTTCAGAAATCCTATGGGCTCCAGAGCTTGTTTGAAACTAGATCTATGGAAGGCATTTGACAGTGTTAATAGGGAATTTATATTCTTCCTCCTACATCAAATGGGCTTCAGGCACAAATTTATTAATTGGGTTTCTGAATGTATTGCCACACCAATGTTCTCTGTTTTGGTTGATGGATCTCCAGAAGGGTATTTTGATTCTAATAGGTGTTTAAGACAGGGTGATCCCATCTCTCCCTACCTGTTTGTTCTGGTTATGGAAGCTTTCTCCCTCTTGATGGCCAGGGATGAATCCTCAGGGTCCATTCTCCCAATCTGTAGAGCTGGTTCTATCTCACATCTTCTGTTTGCAGATGACCTTCTGGTCTTCTGTCGTGCTAACAACCACTCTTTCTTGGGGATGAAGGAAGTTTTACATAGATTTAATCTTTTCTCTAGGCTTCAGATCAATTGGGAGAAGAGCTCGGCAATTTTCTGTAAAGGGGTTCGTAATGCGGACGGGCTTTCTGTCGTTCTTAATATTAAAATGGTATCTTCATTTTCCACCTATTTGGGTCTTCCCCTATCCTCTATATACCCAAGGGCCTCTCTTTTCAGCAGACTTGTGGATAAATGCAAAAAAAGACTCTTGGGTTGGTCTTCTACCCTTCTCTCTATCCCGGGCAAAATTGAATTGGTACGCTCGGTAATCTACGGTATGGTTGCTTTCTGGATGCAAGCTTACAGTTTGCCCCCTTCTGTTATTCATTCTATCAACTCTGCTTGCCGGAGGTTTATTTGGGGAAATTTTAACATCTGGGCCTGGAAGGATTTTTGTACCCCAAAAAAGGAGGGTGGTGTGGGATTGAGACTCCTGGAGGATCTGAATGTGGCTTCTGGCATCCGTCTAACCTGGAGAATGCTATCAACGAAAGGAATCTAGGCCCAATTTATGAGGAAAATGTATTTCCCAAGTGCAAATAGTTTTTATGCTACCAAGCAAACCCCTACTCAATCAGGTTCATGAAAATTCATTTTAAAGTGTAGGAGTGCATCTCAAAAACTGATCAGGCGTTCTGTTAAAATTGGTATGTCAACCTCTTTTTGGTTCGATAATTGGCATCCTCTTGGGCCCCTCCATTTGATTCAGAACCCCCCCAATGGCCAAGAGCACCTACTTGTTGCGGACTACTGGAGCCAAACTGGCTGGAAGGATGTGCCGGCCATTGCTAACTTCCGCCAGCACCTACTGCCAATCTCTTTGGCTGATGGCAATGACGAATGGGAGTGGAGTGCGGGTGCAAAATTCTCATTGAGCTCGACTTGGAACGGTATTCGAGTTGCAGGTAATGCTTTCCCTTATTCTGAAAATGTATGGCACAAATTGCATGTACTGAAAATGGCTCTTGCATTGTTAAGAGTGTTTCTTGGAAAGCTGCCTACAGGCGAGGTTCTTAATAGGTACGGAATCACTTCGACTATGAATTGCTCCTTATGTGCTGGAAATTTTGCAGAGACTATTGATCACATTTTTTTCGAATGTGATTATTCACGGTATAGCCTATCTAGGAGCCTCTTAAAATGGGGTACAGTGGTTTGGCTCCAACATCGATTACTGGTGTTTGTGACATGATCCTATCGCACTATAAAAAGCACGACCCGGTGGGTGCTTTGGCAAAATGCGTTTTGTCACCTATTGTTTGGCATATCTGGAAACATCGCAATAAGCGTATCTTTGAGAAGAAGTATACTTTGAAGACGGAGTTGTTTGAGGAAATTGCTACTGATGTCAGAATGATTCTTCGTGATTTGGATTCTGAGGATGCTTCTGACACCTTGCCTTTGGACAATTGGGGCCTCCTGGGATTCTGATGTTTTTGTCCATCATGTTCATTTCTTTTAACATTTCTTTTGCTATTTGTGTACATATTGCTAGGGATGGTTTTAGCGATTAGTAGACTGTAGAGGGTGACGACGCTTGTGTCCGCTCCCTTCTCTATCTATTACCACTAAAACTGACCTGCATGACTTGTTGTACTCTACTTAGTTGTTCAATAAAGCTAACTTTTACTCGTCAAAAAAAATATATATGAACTTGCAGTTTCTTCGTCAGTTTCACACATTGTATAATTGTTTATCATATCTATGTGAATTTTGTGATATTGTCTCCATGTATGCTATATTCTATATGTGATGTGATTTGAGACGATATTTTTTCTTTGTGTATCTAAATGTTGATATTGGACTCTCATTCCTCTAATCACCTAAGTTTATAACGTTGTTTTATGAGTTTTTGATTTATATATCTTTAGACTCTTGTAATTATTGCTAGTTCTTATTTAGCACGATTGTTGTTGTTATTTTACTCCCGCCTTTTGGATAATGCCATAGGGGGAGAGAAATAAACAGACAGATTCATAATGAATGTGCTAAGTATATTCTAATAACACTTGAATCTAAGATTGAAGTTGTCTTAGATTCAGGGGGAGTAAGATATAATGAATATGGATTTTAAACCCAAGATTTCATGGATTCATTTCATTCATGCATATCTTACTCATTTGCTTCATTTGATATATAGATGTCCTAATATTTATTGTCTAACTTGATTGGCATCTATGTAAGGGGAGTAAGTTTTCTTTAAGCACAATTATTTATCTTTTTGTTTATATTTGTTTGTCATCATCAAAAGAGGGGAGAATGTTGAGTATTGGACTTCTCCCTACTTGGTGTTAATGATGAGCAAACATAAATACGTGTGACTAATCCCCTATTTGCAATTAATCCATTGCCTAAGCTTATCACGAAGATCTATTTGCAATGGATGACACTCAAAGATCATTGAAAGCAAATGAAGTGATTTGGATTATCGTAGATGGTGATTGAAACTCCTAGAAGACTTCAAGCTCATACATTGGAAAGAAGAGAGAGTTCGTCAAATGTAACCTTCTTGTTTCTCTTCTAGTATGTAGCTTAAAAGTAGAACTTTGTTGGAGCACACACACATCTTCATTTCAGTCTTAGGATATCATTAGATCAACCTTCCTTAGACTCTAAGTCATTTCTATCTAGATTATGCATGTCATGTTTATAACAGTCGAATGCTCAATGAATTATAGTCGCCTATCTCAAAACAGTCGACTGTGTTTTGTTCTACAGTCGCATGTTATGCACAAACTTTCTCAGTCTAGTTTTGGGCTTCTTAGCTTTAACTCTCACAGGCGACATATGAACGATTCACAGGCGCCTGTCCAAGAGACAGGCAACTGTGTTTTGTTAATCAGTCGCATGTCTATCTTTAGCCCAAGTTCTATTTCTCTGTTTAATCTGTCCAGTCGACTATTTTTGAATTTACAGTCGACTGTCCAATGGAACAGTCGACTGTCAATGCTACAACAGTCGTCTGTCTTTGAGCCTATTTGATGACTCAACTCTCTGGAAAATCTCAGGGTCTTGACAGTCGCCTGTTGAAGAAATTACAGTCGCTTGTTTAGTTTAACAGTCGACTGTCTTCTCTTTATCATTCGTTTTTCATGTTCTCCCAGACTTTTCTCAGATTTCCTCAACTTACCCAGCTTACGGCCAGTCGCCTGTATTAGGATTTACAGTCGCCTGTTGGTTCAACAGTCGACTGTCTATGCCTCATCAGTCGATTGTCCACGTGGTAAGTTACTGTTATGAATTCTCACCTACCCTCTGTCACTATGCAGTAGTCGACTTTGAGTTCTTCAACAGTCGACTGTCGCGGGCGCAGATTCTATCCGTTGAGTTTTTCCTCACGGATTTCAGGGGATTTTTGGTGATTCGGTTAGAAGGGCTTGAGAAACCTATAAAAGAAGCCTCTATTGTTCCATTGAGAGGCTTATGATAATAGACAATTTTATTATCACTTGCTAAAATATTCAAGCTTTCATTTTAAAAGATCAAAGCTCTCAAAATCCAAAAGCCCTAGAATTCCTATCATTCATCTCTTGCTCTCCAACCTAGAATCAAAGAGAAATCTTATATGCATTTGGTGCAATCAAGAGAAAGGGCTTTCCTCTCTTCCAAGAGAGTCTTTCAACACACAACGCACTTCTCCTTCAAGTTCTACTTCAAGACATAGGTGATTGTAAGTGTTACTCAATTTCATATTTCATAACTTTAGTTATTTGATTTACTCTTGGTTTGTGAGAGTGGTTTGCTTGCTCTCAAGTTGTGGGAGTCAAGGTCAATCGATTGTATTTTGATTTCACTTGTAGGGTTGCTACAAGTGGGTTTTAAGGAAACCTCAAGTTAGGGTTCTAACTTGAGTATCCGGTTGTTAACCGGGTGGAAGGGACGTAGGATTACCGGGAACAAGTCGGGAAGTGACTTGGGTAATCCGAACCTTAGAAACATCATTGCGTTTGCATTTGTTTCATTTTGGGTTTATTTCTATTCCGCACTATTTGTTGGTTAGGAATTGAATTTGGTGTAACTAACTTTTTAAATTACATAAACATTATTCAACCCCCTTCTAGTGTTTTCCTCATAGCCAGGGTCCTTACATTCATCAGTCGTCTGTTGGAGAGCCAAAGACTCCAATTGAGTCTTTTGGCATGATGAACCTATTGGATTGGATTCTATGATAATCATAAGGCTCACTAAGATGGTTAAATGCAAATGCATGAATGAGTAGACCATCTATCAAGGCATTACATTAAACCTAGACTCAAAAAGAGAAAAGCAATATATTAAATAATACAAGGATTACATTGCTTTCCTTAGAGTCTATGACTTCAATTCTTGATGTCTTGATGCTCCCCATCATCTCCAAGCTTTGGCATACCTTGAGTCCAAGATTTGGCATTGCTCCTCTTGATGTCCATTCTTGCACCAAGCTATTAGTCTCCAAATCATGCTATCCTCATATAATAAACATGAGACTAATACAATAGAGACATTAGCAACAATATAATGTTGTGATAATCATCAAAATGACATTGGTATGAAACACCCATACTCAACAATCTCCCCCTTTTGATGATGACAGATTATTAAAACATAAAGAATTAAAGCACAATGCTAATGAGCTCCCCCTACTTATATACACCAATTGTAGATTGAGATAAACCAAATGCAAATACTCATTATATCAAATGAAATAATGAGAAACAGTGGTGACATATAATAAGCATGGATTACATAAACCAATTTCAATAAGTATATTAACAATCTCCACATGAATGGTTTACATAATCCTACATATCTCTCTCCCCAAATGCATATGTATGGTAATCATGATTTACATAATGCATATATTTCTCCCTCTTGTCATTGTCAAAAGGTGGACATCAAATATATCCCCCTTGTCATTCTAATAAAAGATGTGACAATATGCAAAAGTTAAAGAGATGTATGATACCAAATTGTAAAATTTAGTAGATTTCAATCACTATCACATGCTCCCCCAGATCATAGAAAAGGTCAATTTTTTTACTTCTAGAATCTAATACCAATTGTAAAGAAAGAGATAAAAGATAATCATCTGTACCAATTGTAAACAATACTTGAAGCCATGAGCCAAAAGTGTATCAAATCATATATAAGTAAAAATCAATCACATTGATACATATGACATTGCCAAAAGGAAACATAACATGAAACATGTTGGCAATATCCTAGGGTTGAATTTGAGACCAATAATAACCAATTGTAAACAATGATCTCAAGAACAACCCAAAATGAGAGTTAAAATATGTTTTAAAATATTTTAAATGTACAACATATTAACTCCCGCATTGACATACATATGGATTAATAAATGCATGTATGCCAACGTATTCCCCAAGGTCCATATTTTCATGAAAAATAAATTTGAAAACATTTCAAAATCATAAAACACACACAAACAATGGGTATGCTAAAAATAAACATTAGGCATAATACACATGCAATATGTATATGTGTGAGGAACCTAAACATTAGGGTACCAAACCTAAGAGGAGTTTGATTTCCTAACGTAATCACATGAGGTGATCATATCCCTAACTAAAGAGTTAATGTAACTATACCTCTCTTGCACACTATACCTAGTGGGAATCCATAAACTCAAGGATTTTCTAAGCAATGGTTTTGCCTTAGCAAGAGGGGTGGATGTGGCATGCTTAGGTGTAGAAAATATTTTCTTAGCATGCATAAAGTGAGGATTTTGTTTTTTAGCAAAAAATGAAGAGTTTTCATTTTCCTCACCACCTTGTGATTTACATGCTTCTTGTTGGTTTTATTGTTATACAAGAAAGCATGGTGATTCTTCTTAGGTGCTTTTTCTATATTTCTTGTATTTGCACCAAAAGAAGAATTAGAGGTGGGTTTGGTAACCACCTTTGGAGTGTATCCCAAACCTCCTCTATGGTTTGACGGATGTTGTTTTTCAAGCAACCAGTGGAGTGAATCCCTAGCATAAACAAAGCTAATAAGCTTTTGGGATTCCTCTTCGCATTTCAACGTAAATAGCTGAATGCGAGTTTCTAAGCTAAGGTTTTGAGCTACTAATTTATCATTGGAAATGCTCAATTCCTTAACTTGAG